>CM031951.1:17861716-18561716 GCA_018749465.1 Paracanthobrama guichenoti
TGGCTTAAAAATGCGCACATTGTCAACTTCCGTGTAGATGTAGCACTGGCCCAAGCAGGTAAGTGGACGTCAACTGGCCTAAGTGTCTTTCATCCCTTATTATCGACCTTAATGACAAATAATTTTTGTCATTCTTTCGAGGGGCGGGGGTCGTTATACTAAGTCATTTCTGCTGTGTAGCTCCTGAAGGCATCTTGAGTAACGTATGCAATGTAGTACAATTAATTAATTTTACAGAATACAGAACTCAACATTTTAGTTTTTGTGACAAATATACAAAATGGAAATATCACAGAGAGGAACCTTGTAGACCTTCATGACTGTTTTTCAAAGGTCTATTTGTTTCTTAATGTCAAATAATTTGACCTTTTTATTATATGAGCCCATTCATGACATCCATGATTCTTCATGTTATAAAACATTCTATTAATTTGTATTTATTGTTTGAGAAACTTTTGATTAAAAGTTTATGTCCAGGAACTAGTTAACTTTTTTTCTGTTTTTGAAATGCGAAATATGATTTTTGGTCTTAAACATATATTTATCTTAAGTTGAAGTTAGTTAAAAACAATAAGTGCTCTAATAATAGCTGGTGGTTATGCAGTCATTAGGTTAAAGGCTTATTAGCATCTTCCAGTAGATTGTAACTTGGGTTGGGTATCGTTTGAATTTTAACGACTCCGATTCTTCTTTTCAATTCCGATTCTTATTGATTCCTAATTTCGATTCTAATAAGGTAAAAAAAAAAAATATATATATATATATATATATATATATATATATAATATTTCACATTTATTCTAAGTTAGGGATGCAACCGTTTTTTTTTGGGGCGATACTGATACCGAATTTAACAAGCAATTATTGGCGATACCGATATTCGTCACTTCTCTTATTTGAAATTTTGTCATTTAAAATAGTGTTTTGATCATGTTTTAAATCAGCAAAGTAAAAAAAAAAAAAAACATACATTATCTTATAGCCTACTAGCTATTTTATTAGCTGCATTATCAAATTATTTCTAATGAACAGGCTGGTTCCATTTAACATTCAGCAGGCCAACATAAATGCATAAACACAACAGAACAAGATACATATGAAATAAACAGCGCTTTGTAAGTAGGTTTAATGTTAAATAACACTGCATATTATTCACTGTATAAATTAAATGCATATATTATTATTACATTGAGATGTAGCTAAATTTTACTGTAGGCTACAACACTAATCCTGTCACAATTACTTTGTTTAACTGAACTTTTATTTTGACGGGTTGCCATGAAGACCTTCGAGTTCCTGTGTGTGTGTGTTTATGATATGGCGATAGATTTTGACAAATGAAAATAAAATGCACATGAAGTGACTGGAGATGCATTCATGTCCTCATATTGAGGCGGCAGAGGCTGAAAAACACAGCGAATTTCAGTGTGTGTGAGGTAAATGAAACTGCGCATCTGCGCCATTCACACAGAGACTGAATCCAAAAACATGCAGGAATTATATTTAAAAAGACTTTTTGTGGCTTAATATTCACAGACACTAGTATATATCGCTTTTTGATGTAAGTGTACTGACCTACGTTTTATTTATTCATCAAAACTTTGACAAATTCCATGGCATTCCACTATGCAGTAAATTCCAGTTTTATGACTGGATTCCGTCTGCGTTGTCCGCATCGCGGAAATGAATCCTTATGAAAGTTACAAAAGTTCATTTAGTCAAGAGTAGTGAGCAAATAATTTTTTTGGTCTTTTGTTGTTTGATTAACATTTAAAACGCAAACAGCAGTGCAGCAGAAATATTACATTATAATCTTGGATTATACAGCTCAGTGCCTTCACGCAGTTCATTAATAAACCATCGGTTTGTTTTATCTGCCTTTTTCATGCTATAGCCGAAATGCCGATGGTTGTTAATTGATCAAAAATCGGCCGATAAATATCGGTGGCCAGCCAATACATTGGTGCATCCCTATTCTAAGTCTTTTTGAAAAACATTTAATTGCAGCTGAATACTATGAAAAAAAAATCAACAAGCTAGGAACTTTTGAATCACAAGTAGATGAAGGTGACAATGCATGAATTTTTTTTTTTTTTTTTTTTTTAAATAAGCTTGTGTAATTTACATCAAAACTCAAAACGTTTAGACCCTGTTCACCACCTGTATTTAGAGTCGTCCACTTATGATCCGATCAACCAAAACACATCTTAATACCAGGTGTAAACAGGGCCTAGCTTGTTGAATGTGGGGAAGTTTCATTTTAAAATGTGCAACAATTCCTCAAATATTTGCTTCATTCTATTAGTATCCGTGTTTGAAGATTTCTTGGAAGGAACTTTAGAGACATGAATGCCAGGAAGTCTGTTTGTAAAGGTAAAGTGCAAGATCTCACACTGCCTGAGAGGGCTTTTGTCTGTGCTTCTCAATAGGAGCACATCCTACGATTCCCAATTATGCAGTGGAAAGTTTTTTTTTTTTAAAACACCTTTTTGTTTTATTTATTTGAGAGGGTTTATAACTAAGGTTCTGCATTTATATGCAATATTGCACATTTGTTTATTCATTATATTCATAATTTTCTATTCTATTTTGTTCTATAAAGGTTTGGTGGACTGTTTAAAACTGGCTTGCAGTACAGTGGACAGACTCTAATTCTGTGTTTACAGTGACATTGCAAATCAGTCTTTGAATATCTCAGTAAAATGATTATTACAGGACAAATGTAATGTTTGGAATCAGATTTCCAATTCCCATTTTCTTCACATTAGTAGAAGTCCAGATATTTAAGTCCAGATATTTCTAGAGGTAGCAAAATTATGTGTATTTATTCGCTCTATTACGGTCCAAACTGGCTTTAAACAAAAAAAGATATATGTAGCCATTTGAAATTAGAGGCAACCACTGCATTTTAATAATCCAAACAAAGATTCTGCATGTAGTATGAGCAGTTGTTTTTTTATTTAAATTAGGTTGTATTATTTCAAGATTTAAAACAAAAACTGCATGGTCTGACTTTACATGGTTACCCTGTTTTATTGACCGATGTTAAAAGTTTAGTTGTTTTGCTTTTCAGATCATATCACATATCAAAAGGCTGATTTATAAAATTGTATTCCATTTTATATATATATATATATATATATGATATATATATATATATATATATATATATATATATATATATATATATATATATATATATATATATATATATATATATATATATATATATAATATATATTCTATTGCCAAGGTGTGCGGAGAGGGTTGCTTCAGTGTGACCTGTCTCTGGCCTGTGTTAACGTCCTGTTTACAGACTTCATAATATTTCCACACAAATGTCATATTGGGAAATGATTGCAATGCAGTTTATGTACAATTCCAGAACAGACAGCCAAAATAAAGCCATCAGCCGTCTCTATTCATATGGCAATTAAAGCATTGGCTTTTATACTTCATACACCACAGCAATGGCAGTAGTTGTGAGGGTGGCATGATACAGAGTGCCTCAGGCCACCCTCCTCCACTGCTTGGGTCCTATTTACTCTTACCATGAAACTGCATCTTAAATAATTGGATAGCTATCTGATTGCAATTCAATTGTCCTAGACCACATAAAAGCACTTGGGTGTGTTTACATGGACAATTTTATGTGTTTTAAACCAATAAATCTGATCACTCAACTCACTTTTTAATGCCAAATATAATGAGGTCCCTTGGTGTCCGATACACACACTGTATGAGTACAACTAGTCGCTGTGTGTCTTTTGCTGCATACAGGTATGGTAGTTGAGCACTGATATCTGCATCGTTACTGAAGCAACCAATAGGCATGACTGAAAAAAAGAATTCAGATTCAGTCTGATCACATACAAATCTGTGGGAAGTCAGCCCTGTAGATCACATTTAGAAAAACAAATAGGCCATTTATGATTTAAGATGTGCAGTTTATTTGTTGCAGTGTGCAGTGATAGTTTAAAATGGTACCGTCACCATACCGAGCACCGTCAAACACCAACAGATGCCGACGGGTAACACACTGATCTGACAACCAGACGAAGTCTGTCGTGCAGTGTAAACTGGCCTTTTGATCAAGAGGAAAAACAAATGTACAGCGAATGAATAAAAACATTAAGCAGTAGCTACCTTTACATGAACATTTAAAAAAATGAAATCATTCCGATTGATGAATCCAAACATTGTGTTTACATGAACGCAAAATAAAGTGTTTGGGTTGATGTGTGCGTTTATATGTCTCAGTCGGAATTGATCTTTTGAAATGGGCACACTACACGAATATACACTTTCCCGCTGTTGGCACATACTAACCATCATCCAGCCATCGCTCCTTTTCTTTGTTTTAAAAAGCAAGCTTAATATTTATATTTTTCGGGTCCTGGTTAGGAGGCGATGAGCACATTTTGTGGCATGCTGCTTCTATTTTTCAAGCAGCAAAAACAAGGTGTCTGGATGAGAGTGAAGCATGGACTGGTGGGATGATGTTCTCCTGCAGCACTTCACAGATGATAAGTGGAATTAGAATTTTAGAAGGATATTACACTATTCAACAACAACAGCTCGTTATGTGCGTCATATGTCTTTACACCATTTCCATGTCATTGCACATGCACAGACCAATCCGGTTTTGCTTTTTAATCTGATCAAGTGTTTACGTGTCCTATCGAAAAAGTTTAAACCATCCCTTAAAATCTGAATGACATTTCAATTGTATTTGGCAAATTCATTCCGGTTGGCGAGGTTTGGACATGGTCCGATTACAAATGGATTATTAGGGTATGTGTAAACCCAGCTAGTGTCTAAAAGGAAAGTCTGTGTGCAGAGTAAGTGATTTGTCACAGCACAACAAGTTTAAAACAGAAAAATGTTTATGTAAAATGCAGAAATATTTTGCATTCTGCACTTCTAGGTCACTTATATAATCAAGCATTGTGAACCTTTGTATGGATGGGAAGACATCGTTTTTCCATTGAAGCACAAGAAGCAAAAGATCCACTTCTACTAGACAAAACCTTTCAAAAGACATTGCAGCCTTTTGCTAATGTACAGGCAAAGTGTTGGTCATCAAGATTATTTTGTGTAAGAAAACCACCATACGTGATTAATTAACATTACATTATGTGGTTTTTTTCATTCATAACGTTGTCATTCATGGGCAGTGTTTGGAGTGTTTTTAAGCTGCCTCTTCCACCAAGTAAAATATATTTACAGTGCACTCTACTGTTTTACCTCGTGTAACCCTGCTGACTCAGAGGAGTCTGTGTATCCCAGCGTCTCATATTAAAAACCGAGAGCAGCTCAGCGGAGGGGCAAGGGCTGTTGTCAGGAAGAGCAGTCGTAGAATATAGGTCAAAGATTTATTGAGCCATCTACTTGTTAGTGGAGAGGGCAGGTGAGTAATTCCCTTAGTTTGCCACTTGTAATTAGTTTTTCATTTATTCTAGATGTTTCCTAACATATGCTCAAGGCATTGAAGCAATATGGGGTGCTCCTTTTGTCATTTCAGATGAGTAAATGTGATTCTTCCTCTGTTGATCATTGTGCGTCTTGTGCACCATCATTCTTTTCTGCCTTGATGTGGATGTGACAGTAATTCCAGCAGATTTCCTCCTAATCCCAATAACGATAACTTGTGTCTCTGGAACAAATCCTGAGGATTTATCCCCACTAAAGGGCTATTAGCAAATTAATTCCCACCAAAATAATTTACGCCTTTCCTTCAGGATATTGTTTTTGCAGTGTGATAAACAGGAACAATACCTAATTTTCCCTAACAAGTTATTGTTTTTATTGAAATAAGCATATTCTGTTGAACTGTAATTTTCATGATACTGCTAGAAAACGCTTTCATTCAGAAACATGTTTACATGGAATATTTCAGAATGTATCACCCCAATTGTATTTTAGATTTTCTATCTTATGTCAAGTTAAAATGTTTTATATAATAATTAAAATGTTATGGGTTGTGATCTTGACCTTTTATTATACATTCATTGTCATGTGTACAACCAGTGAGTTTTCTGTGATTCAGTATTCATTTTGCATGTATGTTTTAGTTTATGTAATATTTATTTGTTTGTTTCCTTGTGCCGCTCCTAAAAAGTGATGCAGGAAGAACTGGTTTCATTCCATTTTAGTAGGGGTGTAACGGTAACTTTAACAGTTACAGTCGGCTTGTTTTAAGCGAAGAACACACTTTTTTTGTTTATTCTTTTTCTTCCTAAAGGATAAACATGAATTAATATCTCTTAAGGTATGTTGAGGATACATTACAACTTACTGAAATGTATCATATGCCGTGTAATCGCGCAATCATTGTTTCAACCACGGAAAGACAAAACATCTTGCAATGTCACGTAGCATCACATTTATCTCAGAAGTCATTCAGTGTCCACAGCTGTTAGTTCACTAGAGAGATGAACTCTTTCACTAAATATATGCACTATGTTAGTATATAAATATTTGCACTATATTAATTATTATATATTAATTATATTCTACTTAACCTGTTAGTGATATCTTGTGTATTTAATGTATGTTTAAATAAATCTGTCATGATTTGACAGCCGTGTATAAATGATTATATTTCAACAAAGAATTGGAGAAAAAAATTATAATTAATTTAGAAGTTAATCCAAAACTGCCTTATGTGAAGCTTATGAGTGTTGATTATTATATCTAAAAAATAAATAACTGAATTGAGGCTAATAGTTGGGATGTTGTTAACCTTTAATATTACAATGTGTAGCCTACGTAAAGGCTCCTTATATAGTTTACAGCATTATCTTTAAGAAACTTTTAGTTGTAATTGAATTAATTTAAGGACAGACACAATTTTTTTCAGTAAACGGCTGTTGAATAAAAATAACTAAAAAGCAATTTTATAAAACTGCTGTACCGAAATCGTACTGAACTGTGACTTCAAAACCGAGGTACGTACTGAACCATCAGTTTTGTGTACCGTTACACCCCTACATTTTAGTAATAAAAACACTGATGTGAATTGTTGTACTGAAGATGCCTTGTCTGTAGTTGTGGAATGCATACTTAATGATTAATTGTTTTTCCTGTAAGAAGTGGTGTATGTATTTTTGGAACATACTAAAGTGCAGTTTGTGACATTTGAATGTTCCTGTAATCACTTTATTGCTTTTATGCACCGTGTGTTCCATTCAAATGTATCCAGCATGATGCAAAAAACTTGGCCCAAAGCATAAACTGGTCCTTGTGGCACAATATATGAACATAAGCTCAAGCCAAATGTCTGGATTAATGTTCCCATAGATGCAAGATTGCCGCCACACTAAGCTAACACCTGACTTTCTGTTGTATTCTGTTACGCTCCATCTAAATGTTTTTGAGTGCAAGAACGCATCTTATGTAAACGTCCAGACAGAGACTTAGTCGTACGAGCTTGCACGAGATCCCAAGTGTCTTTGATCAGGATTAGCAAGTGAAGTAAGAATCTCAAGCCACTATTTGCTCTTTATTTTGTTCATGAAATCCTCTAAGATTTTTGTCTTGTTTGTTTAGTGATGGTGATGACATGGTGTGTGTTTTGAATAATTTCTTAACACTCATCACATCAGTGCCATATTCAAACACTGAGTTGCGGTTGTTTCAGGAAGAAGTTGGGAAACCGCCCTCCACCACATCCTGTTTCAGAGTGGCCCTTCTGTGTTAATCACACTCACTACTTTGTTTGTTTTTTTTTGGTTAACCGCAACACACGCTTGTGTTTGTTTTTTTTGTTTTTTTTCTCCTCGTTTTTTTTACACCATATGGTAACCCATGAGTCCCATCTGTGGACTTTTTTGGGGTTATTGGAAACCAGTTGTGTATCTGTCATCTTTGATTGATATTCAACTGCCAATCAGTGACCGACTGATGGTTGGGGTTTGAACTTTATGCTTTGTGTTGTGTGTAAAGTCTTCTGAGAGATCAGTGCAGCAGGTGTCTGTTTCCACTGCAGGCAGTCCATGTCTTAACCAGCTTCCCCTGTGGTTTTTTTCCAGGTGCCATTCTCGGCCGCTCAGAGACACAAGAGTGTGTGCTCTACAACTACAACCCCAGCTTGGAGAACCGAGGTAACCGCAGCGGTATTGAGTCTTGCGTGGGAGACAAGGACAAGAGGCTTCATTGCTTCGCAACTTGGCGAAATGTGTCAGGATCAGTTGAAATAGTAAAGCAAGGCTGCTGGCTTGACGATGTCAACTGCTATGACAGGTAATCGTTAGTGCTTATATGCCTGTTTGACATTGCCAAGGAGCCAAGATGGTGTGATGCATATAACTGAAGTCAAAACTGAATGCAGCCAATTTCCTTGTTCTTGAATTCAGTGTCATAATGTTTGACCAATTGACTGTTAATGACCATTAACAGTACTAACTTGAATTTAATAATTTTGAGTTAAATATGAATGAAAGAAACAATGACTTGCGCCTCAGTAGGTTAATCTTGTATGTTTATTCAGTGCTCGCTCTGATGGATTCAGTGAATGATTTGTTAGAATGAATCAAACTGAGAACCCAACTGTCTGTGAGGCTTTTTGCCTCCATCAGTATTATTCAGCACAATTTTAAGTGTCAGGTTCAGTGCTAACCGTGTCACAGCTTTCCCCTCTGAATAGCGGTTGTTTTGATTTCACTTATAGAGATGTGGTCAGACCCTCCAGCACTGCCCATTCGAGCAGCATTCATTTTTGACTATATCAAAGTTCCAAAAGCTGTAACTGTAGTAGAGATGTTTTTGCTGCTCACATGCAGTTTTTCACTTGTTTTGCATCAGCATTTGTACAATTATTGTCATTTTGTAAAAATATTGCATTGTGAGGGGCACTACCGTTCAAAAGTTGAGTAAGTTCAGTAAGATTTTTATTTTTAAAGAAATAGTACTTTTATTATATAGCAAGGACGCATTAAATTGTATGGTAACAGTGAATTAATTTATAAAGTTACAAAAGATTTCTATTTAAAAATGCTGTTCTTTTGAACTTTTTATTTATCAAAGAATCCTGAAAGAAATATTAAAAATATTAAGCAGCACAACTGTTTTCAACATTGGTAATAATAAGAAATGTTTCTTTAGCATCAAATCAGTATTATAATGAGTTCTGAAGTGACACTGAAGACTGGAGTAATGGCTGCTGAAAATTCAGCTTTGTCATTGCATAAATAAATTACATTTTAATATTTGATAAAATCAATTTATCCTTGGTAAGCATTTGAAACTTATTTCAAAAACATTTTAAAAGTCTTACCAACCCCAGACTTTTGAACAGTAGTGTATACTTTTTTATTATTATTTCAAACATTGTTTAACTTGGTCTAAATTGGCCATGCTTAATGCTCTGTATATTACATAGAGAATACGCCAACTAAATACTTCCTTCTCAAGATTTCACAGTATTTCAGATAAAGTGTAGTGTAAACATGTTTCCATGTTGAGGTTTGTTTGTGAACCTTGTAACCTTCGGCCATTAAAGTGGAGATATTAGAAACAGGTTTATCAATGCATCTGCCCCTATGCAACAGGTAGCACTGTTGGCAGATCAGGAAGTGCTTCTCCTGAACGAAAGTGTTTTGATAGCGTGCAAAGGCAGCAGCACTTCTCCTGTCCTAGCATGCTGCTGAACCTGTTTACCTCCCTCGCTGGAAGGATTTATGCTTTTTTTGTTTGTTTGTTTTTGTTTCATGCACATTGCTCTGCCGTGTCAATTCCTTAGGTAGCTGAGCAAGTTTTGTGACCACTTAATGGCACGTGTGCGTCGCAAGACAGTAACCGACTCACTTTTCTGACTAAATGCCTCTGGAATGTCATCCATTCCCCACTTATTTTTTTCATTTGCACCTGTGTGTGTATCTTAAGGATTATTGGTGTGCTGCTAAGCTTTGTTTATCTTCTTTAAGCCAACCTGAGAGCTCTGCTTTGATGTGGGCTGCCAGATTTTAAAAAGTATCTCTTTGGCACAGGCATTTTTCCGCCCGTGTGCATTTATTCGTTTGTTTGCTCTAACACGAGCAAATTCCAAATAAACCTCTCAGCACGCATGTCTTATTAACTACCCAAATGTGATGCCATCTTTATTTTATTTCCAAAAATTATTTTTATGATTCAGAAAAAAGGAGTGCTGACAATTTCTCAAGAATAAAAATACTGTTGTGTACAGTTACAGAATGTATACACATTACAGTTACATTTGTACACATTACAGAATGTGTATAAATACAGAATGTGCTGTTATTTGGTGAACAGATGAAATATTGTTTCAGTGGTTAAAAAAATTGAACATGAGTTGTGGACCAACAGCTCTGCTTGTTCTTTATCTTACAGCACCGAGTGTGTGGAGAAGAAGGAGGACCCAGATGTATTCTTCTGCTGCTGTGAGGGCAACATGTGCAACGAGAAGTTCTTCTACAACCCTGACACGCAGCCAGTTCAGAGTAAGGCTCCCTTCAGCGACACAAACAGCAAAGTCTTTAAGGGTATTGGAAGTTCTTTAGTTATACCTCTTCCTTTGATGTAATTGTGCTGGTGTTTGATTCTGTCAGTGTGAAACTCTCCTTTCTGTCTTTGTATCATCATAGCCTATATGCCCTCATAACCTCATCATCAGATTACCTCAAAGCACCTTTCAGGTGTTTTTTATGACTATATTCATGTCAAAAGTCATAACACGCTCACTGTTTTTCATATCCTCTTACAATCCATGTTTTTTTTTTTTTTGTTCCATGCGTTTCATATCCCAAATTATGAGGTGTGTATTTGTGTAGCCATGTTTTAGCACCACAATCTGATTCATGCCTGCCTTGTAACAAATGTGCTTTTGTTGCGTAATAATTAGGGAAATTAACGATTCAATTTCCAACTTTGCTGCATACCTCGGTTGTAACGAGTGGTTATTTCAGTCAAAGTTGCTCTTCTATCAGCTTGAATCAGTCGGCCCATTCTCCTCTGACCTCTAGCATCAACAAGGCATTTTCGCCCACAGGACTGCTGCATACTGGATGTTTTTCCCTTTTCACACCATTCTTTGTAAACCCTAGAAATGGTTGTGCGTGAAAATCCCAGTTACTGAGCAGATTGTGAAATACTCAGACCGGCCCGTCTGGCACCAACAACCATGCCACGCTCAAAATTGCTTAAATCACCTTTCTTTCCCATTCTGACATTCAGTTTGGAGTTCAGGAGATTGTCTTGACCAGGACCACACCCCTAAATGCATTGAAGCAACTGCCATGTGATTGGTTGATTAGATAATTGCATTAATGAGAAATTGAACAGGTGTTCCTAATAATCCTTTAGGTGAGTGTGTCTGATTAATCTCATATAGGATGTGTCTTGAGTTAAATAACCTGCTAGCAAAGGGCATTAGTTTACCAGTGTTCTTTTAGCACTTCAGCGCATGCAGTTCAAACAGCAATAATAACTATGATTGGGACTGTCATATGACAAAACATTATAATGAGAACACTATTTTAATAAATCATTGTGAATTCATTGGGTTTAGTTGTCGTGTTTTAGCGCGTTGTTATGGGAAGAGCCCATCCACAACTGGAGTTACACATTCTGAATGGCATACATCTGAGGCGGCATTGGTGACACGTATTAGTTGTTATATTGATTATTGATTATTAATTATGTAATTTAATTAAGTGATTAATCACATCAACTCATTTTACAATCCTACTAGCTTTTTAAATAGACTAAAAACCCTTCTTATTCTTTTGGTGAGGAACATGGTAGGGATGGCCGATATGGCCTAAAATCCATATTATGATATACATTGCAGCTTCTTGCGATAACGATATGTATCGCGATATATATATATTATAATAGAACCATTTCAGGACAGCTTACATAGACCCTAAGGAAAGACAAACTGCTAAATGTATTTTTTTAAAGAAAGAAACGTTGTATGTAGTTTTGAGAACATTTATTGTGCAAAGCTGTGATTATACAACATAATGTTGCAGATAAATCAAATTCAAGTACACTAGCTGCAGAGATTTTAACAAAGAAAAAAAATGCTTAAATGGATAGTTCTTCCTGAAATTAAAAAAATAAAGCCATCTTTTACTTGCCATGCTGTTGTTCCAATGCCCCATGTCCTTCTATCTTTTTCGGACCTCAAAAGCAGAAATAAAAAAAATGAATGGCACTGAATAGCGACCAGGCTAAAACTTTACGAAAAGGATACAAAAGTATCATGCAATGATACAGTGAGACACGCGCCATATATGGAAAGTATTCAGGAGGCATACTATGAGGTTTTGCGAGAAAGAAACCTTATTATTCAGTCAAAATACTGAGTTCGGCCATTACTCTGCAAATGTCCCTGCTTATGCTGCCTTCACGTGCTATCGGAAATTTAATAACTCCGACTTCTGAAGTCGTGATTACGAGATCATTGCATTCAACTTTGAAAATGTGAGGGTGTTCATGTGCAATTTTTTCCTAGGAAACTCGTATTTACGATAATTCCGAGAGCATGTGAAGGCAGCATTGCTATAACTCGCACTGTTGTCATGGCACCCAGGATAAGCACATACACACCATTTTGATAAATCAGGCTCAATAGAAACCAACGTGGCTCTCGTCTTTTGTACAAGGTATATGATAAGTAATAATACAAAAATACCAATAAGGTAAACCTCCTCAAGTGAATGTTGTGAGGTGGTAGAACAGATTACTCGTGTTACCTCTCTTAGCCGGAACTGTTGCCCCACACACTCTACAGTATAGTTTGCTGCTGCTCGTCGGACGGCTTAAATCCAAATAATGGATTTCACCAGCTCCTCCGTTTCACTTTCAGCCGTATTTACTCAAGATGACGAATACGATGATGCGTTGCAGCCAGTTGCAGCTCGTGGCTCTAAATTTCGCGGGTAGATTGCATCATCAACACGCATTATCGCGATCATGGGAATTTGTGTAAATTGACATCCCCGGTTTTCCAAAGGTACTAGCCACTCGGCATTTTCACTGGCCAAAATTATGTCATCGTTACCATGGGGAAAAACTGCCAAACAGATATTTTTAATATTATCTCATAATTTGGCAGCAGGTATATTCGGCTGCTGTCACTTTCAGACCTGACACATGGACCCATTATACTGTTAACACATGCATTTTCTTTCTCAAAACATAACTGAATTTTGACGTTATTTTGTGTGTATTTGACTGTTTAAGGTCAAGAGCAGTGAAAAACTCAAATTAGTACTGAGAAGCAGCTTTCTGTGCACACACTTTGGGTATGAGTACAAAATCTGTGGAAATGAGTAAAGTTACGTGCAATTCCACTGCGAAATTCAAGCCCTGTAACACCACAATATTCATCCGGAACAAATGAGACAAATGAGTAAGGGGAGTTTGTGTGTCAACTCACTGCCAGAGAGATCATGAAAGAGCAAGAAAACGCAGCTGGTATCGTGTATCTATTCTGCAGAAAATGAGTATTGGAAGTGTTTCAGATATTTCAGTACTGATATGTATCGAAAAATCTATATTTTACTTAAAGTGCCCCTATTATGGATTTTTGAAAATGACATTTCATGTAGTGTGTAACATATAACATAGTTCTAAGTAAATAAAAACATCCTGCAAAGTTTTAAATCTGAAAGTGCAGCGTATATAAAGTTATTTTCTCTCAAAAGTAAGAGTCGAATCAGTCAATTAAACTAATCGTTTTTTCAAACGACGAAACATTAGCATATTGCCCCTCCACTTACTGTGTGCGCTCGGCGCGCAGAGACCAGGGATACCTTAAACATTGCAGCGGATACTGGATAGCATCATGTCAAGAAGACGCTGTGCTCTACAATGTGTCTATTGTGTTTCATATTGTGTAGGTATCTGGCTAACCGGCTAACTCTCATTATTACTGCCTTACTGTAATACTACTGTAAATCAGCTGTAGGCTGCACTATTACCTAAAATGTGTCTACTAATGCAGATTGTCTATCGTTCTTACTACTTTGACTAAAGATAAAGGATGGAGCAAGATTTGTTTTGCAAATGTTATTGTTTACATCAGCTGGGCTAACGTTTGCACTGTTATTGATACAGTTCCCACATGTGTACAGCAATACATTAGAGAGACACACACACACAGGTTTGTTTATGAAAGCACACTTGCTAATGCTGGTGGTTTGGAATTACAGTTGAAACATCTCATAATGCACCTCAAACTGAGTAGCATCACTGAGAAACGTCCTGCTCATGGTTCGGGTTGAATAACTAGTTCTTCCATTGTTTCACCATCGTTTCGGACACGTGCTGGGATTTATGTAAAATTGACGTCATCATTACAGTGTGTACAATCGAGCTTTAGGAAGTCTCCGAACGAAGTGGGAGTTCAGTTATGGTAATGGGTGTTTGTTTCCGAAATACGCACTGTACACGGTAGACCAATCACAACAGACTGGGCCGTCTGACCAATCAGAGCAGAGTAAGCTATAACGAAAGGAGGGATTTAGAGAGACCGATTCATCCATTGAGTCGTTTGAGAGTCATTGAACATTGTGGTAATGTGCAATGTATATTATGAGAAAATTCAACTGTTTTTGACCTTTGATGCATGTAAACCTGTTGTTGGAGACAACAGGGCACTTTAATCAGTAACACTATATTGCACTTAGTGTATTATTTTATAGACTACTATTGAAAAATGTATATATAAAATTTAACCCGCCAATGAGTGACTGCGTTACACACCACGGTTGAAATCCACCCGTATTTGGCGGGTGTTAATGTCAAGACCTGATCATAACATATCACTGTTATGATGTTTATATTAAATGAGTGTTTTGGGGTTTTATAGTTTCTCATGAGTTTGTAATTTTGTAAATGTTTATTCATTTGTTCAGATAATTCTCTATTTATTTGATCAAAAGGTATGCTTTGGGTATACCAATATATACCAAATCTCCACTGAGAAAATCTCTGTTAATTGCTGCATGTCTTGGCTCTTATACACATCTGCAGTTCACGTGACCACTGCACAGCTCAGTGGCTGTGGATTATTCTGCTTTTGAATGAAGAGTTTGTTGCCTGTCTCCTATATTACCTTATTGATACAGCTCATCAGGCTTTTCATCTTTCATAACCTTTGCTTTACTTTAGTGCTGTTGAAGTTCTTTTCAGAGTGGCAGGTTCCTTTGTGGAATCGAAATTGATTGTTGTGATGTTGCTGCTACCAGAGGCTTTTATAAATTCAGGTGCTTTTTGACATTGGAAACGCAAAAAAAGAAACTAAGCTCAGACACAATGGATGGAGTTGAAGCAGGGGCAAGAGATGAACATTCGATTTCTGGCTTTAGCTTTTTTCTTTTTTTTTTTTTTTCAAAATAATAATGAAGTAGCTGTAAAACTTATCAAAATCTGTTTTAGAGGCAGAATGATTGCATTGTCCTTGTATCTATAGATATTATTATTATTATTATTATTATTATTATTATTATTATTATTATTATTTTATGGTATACTTGCATTACCATAACAAGTTTTAGGTCATTTAAGATTTTTTTTAAATGTTTTGGAAGTTGTTTGAAATACAGTAAAAAGGTAATATTGTGAATGATCACAATTCAAAATATTTTTTCCATTTTAATAAATTTTAAAATACATTGAAATTTTAATACATTAAAAATTATCCAGTCTTCAGTGTCACATTATTCTTCAGAAATCATTCTAATATGCTGATTTGGTGCTCAGTAATCATTTCTTTTTTTATATATTTTTGTGGGAACCATGATAGTTCATGATAGGAATCTTGACTTGGACATTTATATGAAATTAATTTTTGTTTGTTAAAGTAACATTACTGACACTTTTGATCCATTTAATACATTCTTGCTGAATATGTAGTTGTATAAGATTCAGATTATATCAGATCTGGTGAGTTGGTGTTCGTGAGAATTGCATCAGTCTAATTAACTTCACATGAGCTAGACAAAGATACACATTAACAATAGTTTTTTGTTGTAAAAAGAAAGAAAGAGAACAGCGACATTCATGTTACAAAAATAGCACTTGGTACTGTTTAGAATCACATTGGAACACAAATGGTGCTGAATACAACTTGAAAAGTTGTTTTATTAAATTAATTGGAAATACATTAAATAAATAGCAGTACTTTTTTTAGCCTGTGTAGGTCTTTGTCCACTGCAGTAGATCCTTAAAATACATGAAGTGAAATGAGCATGGCTTCTGAACAACCATCTTTTGAGCAATTCTGTAATTTGGCAATTCAATGCTGCTTTCATCCATCCTAAAATGAAACCTTTAGATGATCGTCTAGCATATTATATAGAAGACATCAGAGCTTTCGTTGCACCAGTTTGCTTTGCTGTCTTTGGGCTTTTAACAGCATAACGTGCTCTCGCAGCCCCAAAGATGACCGTGTCTTTTAGATTACAGAGGCTGATCTGGTCGCTTTATCTCTTCTGAGTAAACACTGACATCAACATCCTCTTAACTAAATGAGGGATGGAGGCATGTCAGCGAGCCACTGCTCTCAGCTCCCTGCAGGAGGGCTGTTGTACGATTCAGCAATCGTGATTTATCATCTGCCCGCGGCTGCTTTAAAAGATGACCGATTTAGTTGTGTACAGTGCTGGTTGGGCTCCGCCTGATGAGTTTTGACACTACAACTGTCTGTATCAGTGCAAATGTGGTGGGTAGAGTCTTTAGTACTTCAGTAGCAGAGGAGGTGGGTTGGGGGTCTCACTCGTGCTTATGTAATGGGTCTATTTCCAGCACTGACTCACTCCATATGGAATGATCTTGATATGAAATACAAAAACCCACAGGGATGCGGAGAGTTGCACAAAGCACACTGGAGTTTCTCAGAACTCACTTTCTGTAAGCATAGAGCTGTGTGCTTTTCATGACCTTGTGACTGGGTACTTTTTTGCCCCGCGGCTGCATGTGGCCATTCTGCCCGCTGAGTGGGGGAAGGGTGAAGTAGGGTCGGATGAGAGTGGGTTTGTTGGGGGTGGATGTGTTTTTTTTCCTCTGCTCGTGGATTAATCCAGAATCCTTAACCCACTTCCAAGTCCATAGCTGGCACGAGAGGGAAGAAATGGCATCACGAATGGGATCTCTGCTGGACCAACGCTAATATGGGTTCAGCCGAAGTTCGACCGGGTGGGTTGCGCACATGGTCCCACAGTCAACCCAGGTGAATGGGAAATGCTTTGCCATAACACAAGAGTGAGGGATCACTGCATCTCTGGCAAACAGCCACAGCCCAGTCTGATCTCTGGCACTAGATGCAGAGAAACCAAAGGCCACCGCGTGCTCGAAGTATACTCACTATTCTCCCTCAAGCACGCACTCGTGCAGTTCTGTTGAACCACTCTTAACAGGAATGTGCATTTGCATAGACGCATTTGCATTGGAACAAAACTGTTTGCAAAAGGCAGGATCTGTCAGCAGCCTTTAGGCAATCAAACCAACCTTGAATTTCAAGGCCTAGCATGTAAGATTTGTAATTAGCGAGTTCAAAAGGTGTGCAAGATAAGTATGCAGTGAGAGATTCTCAACGCACACCGTGTATCTCGCTAATGCGACGTATAGAAGGTGTATGCTAGACTTCACATCCGTCTTCTGTTCGTGTGCTTTTCCTCTTGAGGGAATTAGGAGCAAACTCTCATCTTAGGTTCTGCTTAGTAATGCTGATATCATCCCTTTTCACATTCATATCTTTTATTAAACCAATAATAATAAAGTGGGTTTCAGCTGTTTCCAAAGAGCATATATCTATAAAAAGGAGGGAAATACTGATATTTCTTTATATTTATTTGATTTACTAATTTAATTGTATTATTCATTTGCATTTATTTATTTTATTTTAGCCCTTTCAGATGGAGCAGTTTACTCCATTTAAAAACTGCTAATTTGACTAAATTAAAAATAATAATAAAAGCTTAGAATGTGGACTCTTATATGAATTTAGGAGATCCAACTCTTTGCTTTTTATTTACAGACAAATTAGAAATATTTGCTTTCATTATTTATGAAATATGGTTATAATTATGATAATTGGTATCTGTAAAAATATAATGACCTATATCATATCAGTATATTGTAACAGTCTTAACTAGTAAAATACAACAAGCATATTTGTTTTTCACAAGTATTTGTGGTAACACTTTATTGTTACACGTTACACGTTACATGTAGTTACTATAGTAATGCATCTAACCCTAAACCAAATGTAACCCTAACACTATAGTAAGTATATGTGGTTAATTAATATTACTTCGTACTTCAATGTATAATTACACTGTAGTAAGGTCACCTTAAAATAAAGTGTAACCCTATTTGTATATAAGGAGACCTTTACACAAGCACATTAAATCGAACACAGGGGTCTTGAGAATTATGAATGTTTCATATTTTTCCTTATTTTTACAATTTACTTTTACAAAAGTCATAATGGCTAAAACGTCTGCTGTGTGTGTGAATAGTCATTTCCTAGTTAGTAATATTTCGGTCACAGATACACTACTGTTCAAAAGTTTGGGGTCAGTAAGTTTTTATTTATTTTTTTATTTTTTTAATTATAATTATGTATTTATTTATATTAGAAATTAATACTTTTTCAGCAAGGACAGGGTTTAAATTGATCAAAGGTGACAGTAAAAACTTTAACCTCTTGACATTATTACTGAAAAATTATAGTTTGTATCATGTTCATCCATAAAAATATTAAACAGCACAACTATTTTCAACATTGATAATAAGAAGAAATGTTTCTTGAGCATCAAATCAGCATATTAGAATGATTTCTGAAGGATCATGTGACACTGAAGACTGGAGTAATAATGCTGCTGAAAAGTCAGCTTTGCCATCACAGGAATAAATTACATTTAAAAAATATAACATAATAGAAAATGAATATTTTAAATTGTAATAATTTTTACAACATTACTGTTTTACTGTATTTAGATCAAATAAATGCAGCCTTGGTGAGCATAAGAGACATTTTTAAAAATATTATCGACCTCAAACTTTTGAACAGTAGAGTACATTGTGCACCTAATAAAAAGTATTGATTGGTACTGATCTCTCTCGTTTTTTTTATCTCCCCAGCTACATCCAACCCCTTCACCCAGAAGCCACCACTGTTCAGCACCCTCCTGTACTCCATCGTTCCCATCATGGGCATCGCTGCCATTGTCCTGCTCTCTTTCTGGATGTATCGCCATCACAAGCTGGCATATCCACCTGTTCTGGTGCCTACCCAGGTAACTTGATACCTTTCGTATATAATGCATGTATTTTAATTCACTTTTAGTGAAATGGGAATGAAAGTCTAATTTCTATGGGGTGTTTTGTGTGTATGTGTGTAAAACATTAATGTAAATGTATCACATGCAACAAAATGTTGTAAAATCCATCTGCTCTTATCAGTGTAGCTCTTGAGTTTTGGTGTATCAGGGCTTCTTTATGTCACTAGAAACTCTGCTGTTGGGAGCTGTTATTTCCCCTGGGCAAAACCTCCTGTTGACGTGAATGACAGTGAATTCAAGGATCTAATGTGCTCAATGTCAAACTCACTCGAGCTCAAACACACTGTCAGCTGAAATCAAACGAGACCTGTCAGGATACTGTTGTGTTTCGATGCCCTCTTCTCCCACAATAAACACGAGATAACAAAGCTGACATAACACAAGACACGAGCAATCAGGTGACCTTTACCCCCTGTGTGTGACTAGTGTTAAGAATCACATCTACTTCTGAACTACACAATAGATCTATGTAGATTCAGCCAGTGAAGTGAAAATCTGAACTACTGGGCCATTGGGAAAAAAATCCTTACTGTTGAGCTTTGCAGGGCATCTTTGGCAGCTCAGAATAGATGCATTTATAAGCGTGTGTGCTGGGATGATATATGGGACCATGTGCTAGCACAAAGGGTTACCTTTGTGTTTCAGGTGAGCATTTGGAATTCCCCGATTGAGTTTCAGTGTTATATAGGCCAGATCTGATGGATAAACCATCCCCACAGCACTGCTGGTATCAAATATCATAATCAGCCCAAACTTGTTTTTGATATGTTGGAAGCTTTATTAGTTCTTAATGCAGCAGCAGTCAACAGTCTTCTGGGACTATTACAACACTTAGTCAATATAAAACTGTTTGCAACTTCCGTAATTGTATATTCTTACCGTAACATTTCCATAACTACATAACATTTAGGAATTTTATTCTTAATTGGATTGTGAAAAGCAGTCTGTATATAACGTGGTCGGGAACATGTCTGAAAATAAGGCTTGGTGATGTCCGCTGAAAAGGAAAATCGTTTTGGAGGCAGAGAAAGTTTTATTTCGTATTTATTTATTTACTTTTTGAAAGAAAGGACATATTAAAGGTGCAGTATGTACTATTGACAGCTAGTGGTTGAAATGATTACTGCAGTCCAAATTCTAAATATTGAGAGGGCACAATTGACAGTGGAAGGCAAGGAGTTTTACACACTGTAAGTTGATGAGTTGATTTATCCATGGTTTAATACTCCCATTCATAGAGATTTTAGATGGATGCCGAGGCTTTTTAGGTTGGGTGGAATCTACGATCTCTGACCCAGTTTGTTTTTTGCTGACTTCCATGGCTGCAATACGCTGTCTGCCAACTGGCAACCTGGGGTGTTGAAATATTATTGGGTTAACTGGCGGCGTGCCGTATCGCACAGACCAAAACAAAAACAGACATTCCGACACGGAAAGCACATTTCAAAGTAGAATAACTGCTGTAGCATTGTGAGCTTAGCAGGTTTCCTAAATCTCTACAAAGATATTATGGTATTTTTATGCTTTAGTAGAGTAAAAAAAAATAAAGTTTAAAATATTTTACATTGTTACAAATGAATTCTATTTTAAATAAATGCTGTTCTTTTAAGCTTTCTGTTCATCAACAAAACCTGAAAATATTGAGCATATAAGAATCATTTTCAAAGGATCATGTGACCCTGAGGAATAGTTGCTGAAAATTCAACTTTACCATCACAGGAATAAATTACATTTTAAAATAAGTCAAAATAGATAACAGGTATTTTATTTTTTAAACATTATTTCACAATATTTAAATTTTAACTGAATTTTTGATTAAACAAATGCAGCCTTTGTGAGCAAATAAATCTTACCCCACAATTTTGAACGGTAGTATATTAATTTACTTTTTGTTTTGATCGATCATTTCCTCCAATATTTCGTCTCTCAAGCTTAAAAGCTCTTCTGTGTCTCAAATGTTGCGAGATTGCCAGAAATGATTTTGTAACATGGTAACGAGAAGTGTGACATTTCGCAAAATGCCACAAAGAAATCTGCTTGTTTTGAATTGCTTAGAAATGTAATTTCTTTGAAAATCAGACATTTCAGTGCAGAAAAAGACTTAATAGTTCTCTTTCATCTTCAATGGTGAAACCATTACCTTCCAAGAGCTTGCTCAGTGTCTGTTAATAAAAATTGCTTTTTTCATTTTGCTTGATCCTGCCTTTCAGAAGCGCTAATATTTCTGCATTATATTGCTGATATAACCTCCCTTTCTAGTAGGGATGCTCCTCTGGATTATTGCAGCTGATACACAATACTGATCTCGATCCAGATCATTCAAGCTTTATATAAGTGATATGTGATGTTGACTGTCACTGTTAACTTTTTTTTTTTTTTTTTTTTTTTTTTATGAAGTAATACCACAGATGTTGCCTTGGTTATATTATTTATATTAATGTTGTAAATGTTGTGTCAATTGAGAATCAAATAAATAAGCACAACAAATATTCATTTTACAATTAATAGGCTTTAAAATTTTAATAGGCCTTAAAAAAGAGCCTAGACAAAACACTATCCATATTAGGACACCAAGGACCTGTCTCAATGAATGAGTAATCAATAAACTATTCATTCAACTAATACATTTAAAAATGCTGATTCATTCATGAATGAACAAAGGAGTTGAAATTAATTTAACTTTGAGCGCCACTTTACAAGGCTCAATCGGTGAGCAACGCGTCACCTGTGTGTGTGTGTGTGTGTGTGTGTGTGTGTGTGTGTGTGTGTGTGTGTGTGTGTGTGTGTGTGTGTGTGCGCGCTGCCTGAGCTCCACCTCAGACACAGAGAGCAGATGACAGGCAGCGAATCAGGTTCATTGTATTAAATCCTTTAGCCACTGTTCCTCCAGGTGATATTTCTTTAGAACATGACAGGTGACTGTGGCACTAAAGTTTGATGTCGGATCGGTTTGTGAAATCGGCCAATTTTAGTGACTACCGATTGAGTCAAAGAATGTGATTGTCGGCCGATACCAGTCTGCGGCCGATTGATCGGAGCATTCCTACTTTCTAGCATTTTATACTAAGCCTTGAAATTAACTTTCACAAGTTTATTGTGTAGCCACAGCTAAATATAAGTAACGCAAGATTTGCCTGACAAATCATTATTTGTTCTTTTTGTTTGGTTAAAGACTCTCTTGTCTCCCTGTAACTTAGCCAGTTAGTTCATATTGTCTCATAAATAAATATATTATCTCTATAAACATCTACTACACTACTCCGAAATGCACTGTAAATCTCATTTAAATGGGTCCATCTTTAAATTTCTATGGTAGCCTGGTGGTGGTTGCTGTATGCATTAACATTGGACATTTTATTAACATAAATAAGAATCATTTTATGATGCTCTTAGCAGTTGTCATCAACATTGTTTTGAATAGCTCTGATTGAAATGTTCTTCCATCAATTCTCAGGCCATTTTAAGGCATGTAGTTAAAAATAATGTGTCTTCGTTTGAAATATTTGGCCCCCAGCCTCCACTTTAGAGTCTCATACCATTTAGAAGGCAGAGAGACGCTTCTTGATTATTTAACAGTTTTCTTTCAAGGGCCCAAGACCCAACATGCCCCTCAGGAGAGAGCGCACAGTGTGCTTTAACCGCATTAAGTGCTTAGCTTCACGGTGAGGAAGGGGATTTTTTTGTTTCAGGAAAGAACGGCTATTCAGGCAACTGCACGCATTTTGCAGTGTTTAAGGCCATGAGGTCAGCTCCTGCATTCATGCGCAACTCATTGCCTTGTTCCATTTCTTTATATTCAAGTTTTAGCTCTTATGCATTCACATGCTCAGTTCTACAAGCTTATTTTGGTGTTGTTTATGGCAGTAAATAATATTTTCCATGTACCACTTCTATCTTCAACTAAATCACTTTTTTTATATTTTTTCGCAACTTTTGTGCTTTTTTATTGTTATTATTTGGTAGATAGAGAGGGAGGATGTGCTATCTGCTGCAATATGGCTCTGAAAACACTATATTCTTGTTGTAAGTTTTCATTTAAGTCATGGTTAAGTTTCTGCACAAAAATGAAGTGCTAATGTTGGCTGTTTTGGGAAGAGTACGGTACAATATTAAGTCTATGTATGAGAATGCAGGGAGATCTGTTGTACTCCCTGAACAACGATTCATGCCCATTTTCTTTAAACTATCTTTTGTGTGGTTTTTTTTGAGATTCTGAAACGTTCCTAGTTTTCCGTTTTATTTAGTGAATTCTCTCACTATCGTGTGGAGGTCTGGCAGTTGCTGTAACATGCAGGTCTAACTTTGACCTCAGGTGAGAGCAGCAACCATTGAGTGGTGTCCTTGGGGCAGAAGGTTCATCTTCCAGTTATATTCACTTGCATAGTTAAAATGGCACACAAGCCAGAAATTCACCTACGTAAGGCAAGATTTTTAATCAGAATGTCTGCTTAAGGCCCACGCCTGCATGCATATATACCTCTTTCATCTTAAAGATTAAACTTTTTGCAGCACAAGCTACACCAAACAAAATTGCAAAAATACAAAATCCCAAAATCATTGGCTGGACAAACCGGTTGTCCCATCCCAAACATAAGATATTGGTTCAGTCAGTGTTGCTATGTTGGCTTGTTTTCATGCAAGTCAACTTCTGAATGGCTTACTTTTATGGCCCCGATATGCTCAAGTTTTTTTTCGTTGTGTGCTTGGAGGTAAAATGAAGTTTGAAGTGCGTGACCAGCGATATACTGTTAGCGAACATCCAACGACGCCAAAACTGCTGAGAGCGGCATTTAGATAAATATGTAAATGTAATGCACGCTTTCCTCTCTCAATAACAAAATAAACACAACAAAACTGAGAAAACAGCAAGCATTTTAATAAAGTATAAGAAAAACGTCTGATCAACGTGGATATGTTTGCCCAAGCTCTGCAATTCGGCTCTCTAGTAAAGTCGCGTCACATTTATTTATATAGTGCTTTATACAATAGATTCCTTAAATTCAAGAAGCTTTACCGTATAACACATGAAAAACTCTCCAGTGTCTTCATTTTTTCACTTGCGGACGTCT
Organism: Paracanthobrama guichenoti; assembly: GCA_018749465.1. NCBI lineage: Eukaryota > Metazoa > Chordata > Actinopteri > Cypriniformes > Gobionidae > Paracanthobrama > Paracanthobrama guichenoti. The sequence continues at coordinate 17,886,102 of CM031951.1, forward strand.
GACATCGACGGACTGAACAGGAGAAATTAACCAGAAAATATTTCATTGTGAAAGGCGGTGGAGCCTCCATGTACACCCACCTATTACGTAATCGCCACAGACCAATGGTAGGGCAAAGGAGTTTACCAGCCTTAGCAAATTTTTCTGGACAGTTCACTTTGGCAAGCTGTTTCGAACTCCCAAAACAAACTCCAAAGGAAGTTCTTTTTGGCCTCATTTTGTTTGAAATGATGTCACATCAGTTCGTTCTTCGATTTCGCTTGAAGTATATCGGTCTGTCTTTAGTCTCTGCACATTAAAGTATCAGAAGAAAGTATTTTAACTGAACAAAAATCACCACATTTTTATGAATTTTAGACCATAACAGAATCCTGTTCCTGTCTTTTGGCTTGACATAAATCTTAGATATTTTGGACATAAATCTTGGTAAATTGGGTTAACTTGTAGATATGTGTTTGTTGGACAGCAAGTAAAAGTTCCTACTGGAAAGTGAAAGAGATTTACTCGTTCTTCCAGAAACCATGAAATTCCCTATCTCGTCTTTCCATCTCATATACGTTAAACTAAAACTAACGCTTGATTTCCTCTTTCCTTCCTCAACTAGCACGCCTTTCATATAATGATAGAGGTAAGAGAAGCCTGATTCATTCATCTTTTTTTCAAGATTATGTTGGAACCTCATTTTTAAACCTTTTTTTCATTGCTATCAAAAGCACCCCTTTGTTTTCGTTAGCACATTTTCCTATAATATCCCACTGGTTTTATTTTGCGTTTATCCCTGCACATTGCCTCATCAATCTGTGATGTTCTGAACTTCAGTGCACGGATAACAAAAACGAAATCCCCTCTGATTCAGGGGATTCAGGCAGAGATCCCTTGATTTAGGTGCATGGTAAAATGGCAATACTGAGATTGATAAATGCACGTCTCCAAGCATGCAGTAAATGTATGCAAAGATGAATGTTATGAATGTGGGAATGGGGGAACAGCTTAAAGTGCTTTTATTGTACTTAACATATGAAACATTTGCAGTCATATTGAAAGATTCATAGAAAACTGGCATATTGCATCAGTGTCAGTCCTTGGACTTTCTCCGTTTCAGCACACAAAATTCACATGAAAAGTGATTTGATCAGTTTAATGGATGTGAAGCTGTGGGTCTGTCCAGCACTCATTTGCCAATCTGTGTGGTATTTTTTTGCCAGAGAGGCAAAACTCTTAAAAACTGGAATGAACTAAGATTATTCCCTAATGAGTCCTGAGCTTTATTTACATTTGCATGAATGTGCTTCATGACAGATGTTCGTCCATGAGCTAAATAAATCTGCAACAGCAAAATATTAAAAATGCCTTGCTAGTTTTATAAGGGTTGTGTTATGTAAAACTGGATTCCCCCAACCCCCAACCCCCAACACCACCACCCTCCTCTTTGGATTGTATGGATTTATATTATGTTTTTTCAACAATCATTTTCCATATCACCCTAACAGCATAATGTTCTGTTTTATTCCTGGGGCCAGAAAAAAAGTTTAAAATGGTCAGGAAAAACTGACCAGGATATCTAGCTTTTGGTCCAGGAAACCTTGATTAATATTATAAGTGGACCACGGGGGGAAAATAAAATGCTGCAAAAGTGTAAGATATTGCCCTTTTAAAACCTTTAGTCACCCAGATGATTCTTGAACAGTAATGTTGGACAGTCCAAGAACAAGTAAAGGAAATTAACTGGTCATTCTGGGATTCTGGAGCCAAAGATTGTTGCTTGATTGCTGTAGAGATTTAGTTCATCCTGAAGGTTTATTACAAAACATCACATTGATGCTTTTATCCATCCTTGTGTCAATACTGATAAGAGACACTCTGTTCAGTTCTGTAAGGACTTAGCTTTGCATTACATTGTATATATGCTGCCTACGCTTCCATTAAAAGAGACCACGGTGTATTGCTTTGGTCTAAATGTGTCTTCTAAATGAACAACTATGTAAATAATTCACAAGAGATCAAAACCCCCAAATGCACTTGTGTTCTTCAAAAAGTATAGTCTTGGTAAACAGTCATGGACCTTATGGGGTGGCTTTTTGGTATAGAAGTATTTTTTTTTTTTTTTTTTTTTTTTTTCACACAGAAAATTTCACACAGTAGACTTAATAACAATCCTTAAAGCCATGAGTGCAATAAAACCATTATTTGCATCAGATTATTTTGATCTATTAAAAACTATTCAGACATGCAAAAGTCTACAAAAGTGTAACAATCAAAACATTAAATCAGCTAATACATCTGAATTGAATGTGATGTACCACAAAATAATGAAGGCAAGCGTTTCTGTGAGCTGTTGTTTGCAAAAACAAACTGAATGTGATCTGATTTTTACAGAATGTATGTGTATAAAATAAGAAAGCAAATGAGAAAGAAATACTGTTATATCTGAAAATGTATTGAATTATAAATTATCTTTTTAATACCAGTTGTACAAATTATAAGTTGAGAAATAAAAATTAGGGACGTCTGCGGTCACAATATGACACTAAATACATTTATGAATACTTCACACGTACAACAAATGTCCGTTGTACTTTTTCCATTGGTCTCTTTATTTTCAGACATTGAACAACACAAACAACTCCAGTAACCTGCTCACTGAAATACTATATCTGCCACAGGCATCTGGGTAGACGGATAGCCCTCTTAAATTACCTGTGTTGTTCTTTCTTTTATTCTATTTTGGAAAAGGAATGCTTTAAAAATGTCAGCCTTTGCCTCCATCCACGGCTGCTGCCCCAGGGGCAAACACTTCCCTTAAGACCTATTGTCATCATATTTATGAGTGGTGTCTATTTAGTGACTGACGTTTGGAGAAATGGAAAAGTAAACATGACCCTGACCTGTGTGGGTGTAGGTGTGTGAGGTCAGGGTGAGGGTTGTTTTCTTTACATCCCCCTGAGGAGCTCAGTCCCTCCTGTACCTCCATCCTCCCTCATTACGTGTCATGTCTCTCGGTTTTTGTAACAGCAAAGCATTGCCATCTCAGAAGTATTCGCTTTCTCGCCTGCGTCCTAACCGTTTTGTGTTTTTCTTCCCTGTATGATGGATGTTCTGTTCTTTAACCTCATCTCCTCCCACCCACAGTCATGCGATGTACTTTTCTTCGGCATTTGTTTCCTTGAGGACTTGGAAAAAAGTTAGTTAACAACCCAGATCCATATGCTAAGGAGTCTCGGTTCAGAACAATCGGTGCCTTCTCCCCCCATGTTCAGTTGGTGGAAATGTAGGCCACATAAAAAAACATGCCTGTTCTCAGTTTGTCCTACTTTTGCCTGAACTCCAAACCACAATTCAGCAGGTGCTCTGTGGACAGCCTTTCTTCATCCTACCTACTTATTGAGCATTTGTTTCTAATGGAGGCCAAATGAAGCTGTTTTTCCCTATTCAAGCACTTAAGACTAACAATGGGAAGTAGGTTGTTCAAGAGTTTTAAGGTGAATCTCACCAGACCTGTAAAGAATGTACCTGGGTCATTTTTATTCCCAGAATAAAAATAAATAAATAAATAAAAATTATATTTGCTTAAAGAAAACGGTGTGGTTAAACAGTTTTCAATGCTGGGGAAAAACATGCACACACATTTATGTATACACCTTATTCAGTAAAATTATATGTCAGTAAAAAATATTTATATTATTTTTTTTTTGCGTTGAGAGTTAGGTGAGCAGTATGCCAGGCTCAGCCAGCACAGCGGCAGGGTTTGGATTTGTGCCTACAGATACCATCTATATTGCTTTCCGACACTGATTCACTTGAATAACTGGGATTAGCTTATTTGATAAGCGGGAAACAGCCTATTGTGTTTTGCTGACAAAGGCTAATTGGTCAGAAAAGGTCATGTCGGCTGTAGATAGTTTGAGCGTACACTCATGCATTTAGATGAACTTCTAAATGGTTTCTGCTTACATTAGGCATGTTCAGAAAGGTTCACGCCTTAAAGGTATAATGGCATGCCAGTGCATTTCACGGCACCCACAAACTAGGTCAGCTGATTATTAAATCTGTGGTCCACTTACAGAAGCTGTGGATTGTTTAACAAGCTCTGAACTCCCATAAGCCCCTTCTGTCAAAGCTTTATGCAGCTCAGCTGCATGACATGAGTCCACCTTTACCCCACCACATCACCACAGTCAGCTAGTATTATTTGCATATGTTATTTCATACAAGGTATCTGGCACAATATTAGGGGTGGGAATCTTTTGGAATATCACGATTTGATTTAACAATTGATTGGTGATTACTGGCTTTACAACTATAAATTCATGCAGTTTCTCTTCTTAACTGCAGCTTGTATTCTTTTGAACTTCTTTTGCACAACTGTTAAAAAGTTTAGGGTTGGTAAGATTTTATCTGTTTTTGAAAGAAATTAATACTTTTATTCAGGAAGGACATTAAATTTATCAAAAGTTTAGTTTTTACCATTACAGGAATAAATTATATTTAAAAACATTAAAATAGAAAATTGTTATTTAAAATTTTTATATTTTAAAATATTATAGTTTTTACAATATGTTTAAAAAAATTGTTTTGAGACTACTTTCAAAAACATTTTAAAAATCTTTTAAAACTCCGACCCCAAATGTTCGAATGGTAGTGTAGGTAAAACAGGATGACCTAAAACTATCAAAATGAGCGTTTCCTCCATGCTTGATTTAAATCCAAGAATATTGATGTTTTAATCCTATATTTGTCAAATAAATGTTCTATATGCCAATTCAGAGAATGAAGACAAAGTCTTTTGCATGTGCTTGTGTACCCATTCTCTTGCGTTTGCATGTATTTGAAATTGAAAATAAAATCTAGCATGAACGACCCTTAACTCCTTTAAATCACAATTCACCTGTGGAACCAGTAATAAACAAAATTGAAATGATGTTTTAATTAAGAGTCATGGTTTAATTCCAAGGGTCTGAATTCCGGAAAGTGTTCTTCTGTAAAGTTCATTTTAAATGGCCCTTCCTTGTACACACATCTTATTGAAATTACCTTATGGTGGTTAATGATGTCACTAATAACCCTGAATAGGGTATTTAGAAATCAGCACAGCCAGCATATTATTTAGAGAGTCGCTGTGAAACATGCTATTTGACGATGGTCACCATAGTGATGAAATCTACAGCAGTTATACCTACAGATGGTCTTTTCAGCCAACTCTATAGCTTACACTTTCTTATTTGTTGTCTTGCAGGACCCTGGACCAATGCCGCCATCTCCCACCCTGGTCCAGAAGCCTCTGCAGTTGTTGGAAATCAAAGCTAGGGGGCGTTTTGGCTGTGTGTGGAAGGCTCAGCTGCTCAATGACTATGTGGCAGTGAAGATCTTCCCCATTCAGGTACCACGCGGACCCAAGGCCAGGGAATCAACTTCTAAAGCTGATGAGTTAATCTAACCTGCTTAACCAATTACACAGCCAAACGTGGAGCTGAGCCATGTGTCAGCCTGTGACGCACATAAACATTACATTGTTACAAAACATTTCTATTTCAAATAAATGCTGGGAAAATTATCTGTATCTGGAAAAAGTTGAACATATTAGAATGATTTCTGAAGGATCATGTGACACTGAAGACTGGAGAAATTATGCTGAAAATTCAGCTTTGCCATCACAGGAATAAATTTCAGTTTTACAATGTATACAATATTAAATAATATATAATAATAATATATTATATAACGTGTGTGTGTGTGTGTGTGTGTGTGTGTGTGTGTGTGTGTGTGTGTGTGTGTGTGTGTGTATATTTTTTTAAATGAGATGAAAATTCCTGAAAATTAGCATCCTTCGTGGAAACAAACCCGTCTCGCTCCACAGCTTAGAGTTTTGTGAAATCATTTGTTTCATCTATCAATCACCCATGTAATAATTTGCTCTGGTAAATGACTGCTTACTTACATAATCTGAGTTGATTATGAATGTCAGCTAAGACTCGATGTATCAATTGTTTTAATGGTCAGTTAGAAGCCCTGCTGATGTCCACTTACCAGTGGATCAGTGTTCAGGGATTTGCCCATCATGCCAGTATGCTGCAATAAATGTGTGCTTTGTCTTTCTCAGGACAAGCTGTCTTGGCAGAATGAGTATGACATTTACAATCTCCCCGGCATGAGGCATGAAAACATTCTGCACTTCATCGGGGCCGAAAAGAGAGGAAGCAACCTGGACATTGAGTTGTGGCTCATCACAGCTTATCATGAGAAGGTCTGGAAATGAAGGGGGGCTGGACAGCATTGGCTTGCACTTAAAAGGAGGAACATTTTTAGATCCATATTTTAGTTTCTCAAAGCTTACAAATAAATCTCTGTCTTCATTATCAGCAGGGATTGTGTTATATTCTTTTTTGCAGTGTTGCTAATGAAATTTATAGTCTTTTATTTATTATTCATTTTTATTAAGACTTTGAACTTTAGACTAAGAGACTTCAGTTTTGCTCATTGAAATGATCTGAACACTCAAATAAACATGACAAAGAAAGATTGATAAGTGAGAAAGAGAATTAATACATCACATTGCACGGTTAGTTTTGAATGCCACTGATGTAGTAAAATGCATCTCTCCATAAATTTGCAGTGTTGTCTATAAAACATTTTGTTATGAAGGTCTTCTGTTCGAGATGTTCTTAAGGGACAGAAATAATGAAGTGACAAAAGATTCATTACAAAAGAAACATTTTTCATGTGTCATGCTGATGCCCGGTAGGATCCAATTATACAAAAGAAATAATTTTTATAAAAAGATGATTGAAGTTTTTTGAGTCAATATGTGCTACAGTAGTTCTCACAGTGATTTACTTCATCAGCAAGTCAGTCTGTGTGTTATTGCTGAGTTTTTACTTTTTATTGTGACTTGAAAGGTTTTGGTTGTTTATACTGCAGGCTGATACACAGCCATGATTGATCCACACGTCTGTGCTGTCTGTGTGCAGGGCTCCCTGACAGACTACCTGAAGGCCAACATAGTGACGTGGAATGAGCTGTGTCACATCGCTCAGACCATGGCTCGAGGACTGGCTTACTTGCACTCTGACTTCCCTGGACACAGAGATGGCCACAAACCGGCCGTCGCACACAGGTTAGAAATATATAACTATCTAAAAATCTTTGTGGTTCTTGGATAGATTGAACAGTGGACACTTGGTCTAAATCTTGTCTCACGTGTTGTTCCAAACATGTGTGACTTCTTTCTTCTGCGGGAACACAAAATATTTTTTTGGGGTCTCTGTGGGGTTTTTTAGTCCATACTGTACAGTAGAAGTCTTTCATTGTATAGTCGTAAACTGCTGAAGCAGTCTTAAATTGATCACAAACAAAGATATTTTTAAGCAATTATTACATATTTAAATTTGTATTATACATCCACAGGGATATTAAGAGCAAGAACGTGCTGCTGAAGACAAACCTGACGGCCTGTATAGCTGACTTTGGTCTGGCTCTGAGGTTTGAGGCAGGGAAGTCAGCTGGGGACACACATGGGCAGGTAAGTGTTGGAGCTGGTTCTGATTGTAAAGTGCCGCCCTTTGTGCGAGGGTTGGCTGTGTAAAGTGTGTTTAAATATGAATATGATTCTGTGGAGGTGTATCAGGCTGTATCTCAAATCCTAATGTGCTGTTCACATAATAGACTTGTCATGAAACCAAAATGTCAGCTGTCGATACCGTATGAACAGTGAATTTTCATTCTCAATACCAAAACAAAAACATATGCTATTGAACACACTCTTTTATGTAAAAGTTCAATTATAATATAAATGCTGATAAATAAATGTTAATATAAATGCTAACAAATTAAATTATAACCATGGCATTTATCCTTCGTGTTTCTCGATGAATTAAACCCATCTTGAAGTCTCTCCAAGAAATTATTCAAGTAAACGGGTGGTAATAAAATCATGGAAAAAGAAAACATTTAAAAACAATAGAAAATGGATACAACTTAATTAAAGCTTGAAGTTTTTTTTTTTCTTCTTCAGGTTTTTAAGAGCAGTTTGAAGTATTCAGGAAACATTCAGTAATTGAATAAAATACATAAGTAATCAAATATATATATAAAAAAAACTACTTTTTTGTCTTATTGTGTTATACAAGACGTACAATACTTAAGATATTCACTAGTGTTTTATGCTATAAATCACAGCTGTCTGGACCATCCATATTGAAACCATGACTGAATTGACTGCAATGATGGCAGAAAGATTGTACAAGGACTTGTATTAATACTGCTTTTATTGTAATGACTTGTTACCGAAGTACTATTAATTACCCGCATAATATTATAGATATGTTTAAGCATTAGAGTGTATCTAGATCATTAAAACATTCTCACATACTTTAATGTAAAAGTTGCTCTGGCAACTGTATCCTGGCCCATAATTCACTGACACTATACTCATCAAGGCAGACTATATGCATTTACATGTACCGTTTTTACTGTCGTGCTAATCAGACCTTGGTCTTTCTGTGTGCTCCAGGTGGGAACCAGACGTTACATGGCCCCAGAGGTGTTGGAGGGGGCCATCAACTTCCAGCGAGACTCTTTCCTCAGGATAGACATGTATGCAGTCGGGCTGGTGCTGTGGGAGCTGGCGGCCCGCTGCACTGCCTCTGATGGTACGAATGCGTGAGCTGCTGTTCTTCTAAGACCATTTTGACATCACACTCTCTACAGTTATATCAGTTATTTTACTACAGTCTTTCTGCTGGAAGATGTGCGTTCAAACCGTATAATGCACAGGTTGTTCTAGTCAGTTTAATCACATTCTCTATTAACACACTGCCTTTATTGAAGCACGCAGACACATCACTCACACATAGATTGGAGATCACATTGCGAAACATTCGGGTACACAGAAACTTGTCAACTATGCCCTGCGATTTTTATTAATAAATTTGTATCACTACATTATATTTCTCAGCAACAAGGTGGTAACGTCACTGTTTTAGAAGTAATTAAACTCACAGCTTCACTATTAGTAGAAAGACGTTGCACAGACGCAGGAAATTCACAAACGTCTCTCACTCTCGCTCTCTGTCAATATTTCTTTCAAATCAATGTCAATTCATTGAAATGTAATCTTACTGCATTATATTCTCTCTATGTCTTTGCAGATCTATGAATCATAACTGATGAAAATAATTATCATTTTTAGACTTCCCTTCGGGTGATTCTTTGCCTCCATTAAAATCTTGTAATCCTGTGTATTATCCTTTACATGTACAGTGGAAATTTGATTGATTATTAGATATTTGATTGATGTCTGGCAGCGCTCCCCGTTCTCTCTCTCACACACACACATACACACACACACTTTCTGTATGTTTTACTGCCACTCGAGCTCCTGAATAAGCCTGTCACTGTAAGTGCAGTATGCTCGCCATTATTGATTATTGCTGTCTGGTCTAATGGAACAGTATTGATCAGGTATGGACAGTGAAGCAGACTGGGGCTGTTGTGACAGTGGTCGTCATGTGTGATGACCTCATTGACTTCAGTGCATGATGGGATTGAATGGATGATAGAGTGTGATGGCAGATCAGGTGTTTAAACGTTATTCTGTCCAATTTGTTCTATCTTCTTCAAAGCTTCTCTTCCCTTGTTTATTTTGCGTTTCTGTTGATAACAAAAAAGAATGTTCATTTGATATTAAAATACTTTCTCCTCGCCCAAGTTAATACCTGTGTCAGCTATCCCTTGGCGGCTATATATGTTTGTGTATACAGACGCATTTATACTGTAGGAGAAACATATTAAGCCTCATATTATAGATTGTTTCCCAAATTAAATAATTGCCTTTAATGTTGTTAATGTAGTAAAGTCAAAGCCAATTATTTAAAGCTGAGAATGTACAACATGAATCCATTTTGTCAAGTATTGCATGAATCCAGACTGTCTTGCCCTGAATCATTATGGTACACTTATAATAAGTGTTTATATTGGGACTATTTCAGACCGGTCTGGTAGGAACCACTACGGAGGAACACAGTCCCTGTGTGACTCGCCATAGACATAAACAGAGAGAAGTAGCTCCGGCTGTAATGTTCTTCCACAAGACGCACGCAGTTTATTAACCGCTAGAGCGCAAAAAGTTACAGACTGCAGATTTAAATATTAACAAATATATTATAATAAAATAGAATGATAGTAAGAAAAAAAGTACTTTTTTTTTCTACCTACTATAGTAATAATAAAATAATGAATGAATAAACCTGGAAAAAAACTATGCATATTGTTCAAAGGCTTCTTTACAGAGAATGTTGCAGAACAACCCTCAGTTAGAAAGATAAAGTCGACAGTGTTGAGCAACTATCTAGAAAGATGCAACACAAATACAAACAATTCTTAAACAAATGTACATTGCAGGGAAGGAGAGCTGAACACATTTTCCCCCAAAAACTATATTTCCTACAAAATGCTTTTCAGAATAGTAAAAAACTAGGATGTCAGTAGAATAAAATAACCACAATTAATCTCAGAATTTCTGTCTTTAGAAAGGAGAATTTAGTAAATGCTAAAAATATTGCATAGCAACATTTAATTCTGACATAATGTGAATTCTGACATACCTAAAATTAAATAATTTTTTTGTTTTTGTCTTGCAAATTTTTTGTGTACCCCTTGTAGCTCCCTGACCTCAGTTTGAAAACACCCTCAATGGTTGGACTTCCTGATCTGAGCAGATGTTTGTTCATTTTTTCTGAAGGTCCAGTTGACGAGTACATGCTTCCGTTTGAGGAGGAGGTGGGCCAACATCCCACTCTAGAGGACATGCAGGAGGTGGTGGTCCACAAAAAGCTTCGGCCCACTCTCAGGGAGTGCTGGCAGAAACATCCGGTACATAATGTCCATCGTTAAACCTCTGCAAATATTTTAATGAAGTGAATGTTATGCTAGATGTAAAACGCATTCATTTGTTTTACAGGGTCTGGCCATGTTGTGCGAGACTATAGAGGAGTGTTGGGACCACGAGGCCGAGGCGCGTCTCTCTGCGGGATGTGTTGAGGAACGTGTGATCCAAATGCAGCGGCAGACCAGCGTCTCTGCCCCAGAGGAAATAGTCACCGTGGTAACCATGGTGACCAACGTGGACTATCCCCCTAAGGAGTCCAGTCTATGACTAGAGGATATCAGCATGTGAATTGCGGGCTGACCGAACAGAAAACACGCGTCGGGAATGGTGGTGGACAGCTTTTCTGACAGCCGGTTTCAGACATGCTGGATGATTGTCCTGTACTTACGGCTGGAGCAAATGCAGACTATACATTTTGCGCCGAATCTGGGTTTAATACAGGTATACCTGGAGCCAGCTATGTTAATGTATGTGTGTGTATATATAAACTAGTACCACGGAGTGCTCCGGTAAGGACGGAAGATTATAAGCCGGCATCAAAAACGTTGTTGTCCTTTCTCAGCTTGGAGAAGAAACTTTCCCGTTCAAGGAGTAAACGAGACTCCTCCGCACGGCGCTCGTGTCATTTCAGTATAAAAAAGGGCAACGTCCATGTAAAAAAAAAACACATTTAATGTGTTCATATGAATGACTATTGTAATGCCAATAAGAAACAGCTTTTTGAATGTGTAGTGTGACGCTGCTGTACAGATATCAACAGAAAGGGTGACGATACAACCCAAATCAACACGTGTTTTCTCTGAAAGCTTTCAGAGTTTCTGTCAGATAACCACCAACCTCTCGACAAGGTATACCTCAGTTTCTCATCCTAATAATACGTTTGTTTTGTAACACTATATGATATAAAAAAGAGGCTTTTCGATGACCTCCATTTGGCACGGAAGCTTTTTAAATACGGGGAAAAGTTTTTTTATATGACAGATTATGCCAAGAAACGATGGCCATTCATAAACCAGTGTTCTGCCTTCTTTCTTTTAGTTGTTCTGTGTTGCCCTGCTGTTTAAAATGTGATACCGTTTGTTTGTTGAAACAATTTTTGACCTTTATCAAGACCTGTTGAGAAGAAAAAATTCCTGAAAATATGAATTTTGTGAAAATAATACAGAAGCACTTACCAATATAGGTTTGCGGTGTCCACGTATGTGCATGCCTTGTGTTCTTTTTCTTTTCTTTTTCCTTTGTTTTTCAAACCTTTGTTATCACGTGGAGCTTGTGCATGAGATCCCATAAGCAGTCATGGAAACCCCTTCATTATTTGTTAATCTGAAGTATTTCCTGTCTTCAGGGCGTCACTCTTTTTTGTTTCATTTTCATTTGGAATCTTCCAATCCTGGTCTTCTGTGATCATTGTCTGTCATGTCAAACTGGTTTCAGATCAGCAGCCAGGTGACCTTCTACACACTTGTACAAGAACTGTATCTCAGTATGTCTCAGGAAGCGTTTCCCTTTGCTTTGAGCCCTCTGGTGCCATTCTGGTGACCCTTGTTGTATTATGTATTCAAGGGCCCTTGATGTATAACACCTTATTAGTGTGGTCATATTATGTGCAATAACATCCTAAGCAGGGACTGTTTCACAGCTCACAGGCCACTTCCAGGGTGGTAAAAATACAAGCGCCTAACAGATTGCTTAGACCATAATGTACATCATGAACTGAAGCTTACGACATGCTATGCATATGTTATGATGCCCGGTTGACTGAGAGTATTAAGCTAATAATATGCTGTAATGGGGACCGAACACATGCAGTAACTCTCTGCCGACTGGCTGACAGTCTTTGAAATGAACAGCTTCTCCGCTGCTGCTCTTAGGCTTTGTTCACACTGCGCTTAAATCCATTTTTGATTTTCAAATCCAATCGGTTTGCAAGAAATCTGATCCATTTGTTCAGACAGTGTAGTCAATATCTATCCCAGATGATGAATAATCTGCAATTAAACTGATTTTATTCTGATTTCAAACCACATATGAATGTGATTTGAATGAGGTTTGTAAAAATCTAAAAAAATTTTTTTTTTTTTCTTGATTCAAACTACAAACTAAACTGATTTGAGTCAGATAGTAATTCACATTTCTGCTGCCTGAACAAAACATGAAATATGATTCAGTGATTTTGTTCATTTTGCTTTTGATATTAGTCGCAACAAATCCCGAATGGTGAAAAAATTGAGATCTGATCTGACCATTCAGACTTGATGCATAAAAATCTGATTTTAATCTGATTTCAAACCACACATGGATGTGATTTTGAATCCGGTTTGTAACCCGCATTTTTGATGTTTGTTTGTTTGTTTCATCCATTCAGACTACGAACATCTAAATTGATTTTAGTATGATACAAAATGGGGTTTCTGCTGCTTGTCTGAACAAATTTTTAAATATAATTCATTTTGGTTCATTTCGCTTTCGTGATACCCCATGTGATGCATTTGACAATTTTCAGGTTCATACAACCGTATGCAATCAAGCCCTTTCAATGAAAATCTCTCTCTCTCTCTCTCTCTCTCTCTCTCTCTCTCTCTCTCTCTCTCTCTCTCTCTCTCTCTCTCTCTCTCTCTCTCTCTCTCTCTCTCTCTCTCTCTCTCTCTCTCTCTCTCTCTCTCTCTCTCTCTCTCTCTACTGTAGCATTCTCAGCCAGCTCATTCTGTTTTACTTCAGACTGCTGTCGGAATGATAAAGTAATAAGGGCCCATGCCATCTTTCAAAGGCCCTCAGTTGGACTCTGTAGGTGCAAGGCAGGCCAGGCAGTTCTAAGACCAAGCTGAAGTTCTGGTTAATTCGCAGGTTAGGGTTAGGACGAATGCTCTTGGTCCGAGAGCATCTCCTGTGAGGTTCTTGCGATTTCACTTTTGACTATAAACACTACAGAAGATTCGCTAAGCGTGAGCGACTGCTGCTGGCCTGTAGAGTGTTTTCACCAGGTGCTGTCCTGTACCCTTGTCTGTTTTTAGTGTTTTATTTGGAGAATCTGGGAAGAAGGTTGAATAAGATGAAAAGCCAAACTTTAAAAACCCCCTGTTTAGTAGAAGACTCAATTGAAAACACACCGTATGTACATATGAATGTTGTTTAAGATTGTGAAAAGAGCATGAGGTTTTTTTAATGTCTCAAAGAAAGAAATCCTTTATTGATATTATTATTATTATTATTATAAATATTTTAATGTTAATTTTGTACATCTGTATCTTAGTTTTATTAATTTATATCATGGCCCAACTGTCATTCTTCTTTTCTGGATAAACGAGAAGTGATGCTTTCTCTATTTTTAAAACTGGTCAGATAAAACACTACAAAAGATTCAATCCTTTACCTCAGACTTCCACTCACAGCGTTCAAAAGATTGAACAAACAGTGTAGCACGACAGACAACATGGTGCGGCGTTGCAAGTATTGCTCCTGGGATTCGACCAGCAGCTTCTCTGTCTTTTCTCTCAGACACACTTCAGTGACAATGTTTCTTCTCATTGAGTGAATGTCTCCACTTTACCAAAACTCTCCATTTTAGGTGCGAGCAGCTGTATTACTGTTGTGCTGGACATGCCATTTTTGTCCACCTTACTCTTGAGTATTTAACGCATTCAGGGCCTGATCAGACGTAATTGTTACATAATGTACAGATTAAATTTTATGCTACTACTCCCCTCAAATAAAGTATAGTGACTGCTCTCAAATGTGTACTGTCTCAATTCCTGAACTCATCTGAAAAGTCGCATGTGTATTTCAGTCTGCTTTTAAAGGCAGAGGTGAAGATTTCCCCTGTAAATGTTTAAGCACAAACACTGCATCTGAGAGCATGTGTAAATCGCATTACAAAAAATACATTTTTCTTAACGTTACTGATTGAAATATTGGCAATTTGACATTTTCTCAAAGCTAGGATCAGTACCATCCGGCCTGACAGGTATTTCATGAATACACCACTAGATGTCAGCATTTCAGATCATTATACACTCATTTTGGTGATTTTACTGGTGCCTCTCACTTGAAAAAATTTGGATTAGATAGGATTTTTATTTTATTTTTTTCCTGAAATAAATTAATTATCTTCAGAAAAGCTGTTACAAAAGATTCTGTTTCAAATAAATGCTGTTCTTTTGAAATTTATATTAATCAAATAACCCGGGGAAAAAATGATCACAGCTTCCACAAAATATTAAGTAGCACAACTGTTTTAAATATTGATAATAAGGAATGTTTCCCAAATCAGCATATTAGAATGATTTCTGAAGGATCATGTGACACTGAATGATGCTGAAAATTCTGCTTTGCATCACAGAAGTAAATTACATTTGAAAATATATTGCCATTTTTAAGGGACTGAAGCTCCAGCAGGAGAGTTCTTCCGTCCAGTGACCGAACGCCCACCATAGAGGTTATATATAAATTCAAGTGGACTGCTTGTCCTGCATCTCATCTCACTGTTTCTCTCTGAGCCGTTGAACTGAAGCACCTGGTCAAGGTCCTTGAATAGCAGTGTGGGAGTCGACACATCACATTCTCCCAGCATGCTGCTGTGCGCTTTAACATAACAAGTTGAGTTCATAATTCATGTACTAGGCCACAGTGAGAAGCATTCATATCTGAAGCTCTGAAAAGTATACCAGGCTGCCCTCTTGAGATCACATGACCAACTGAATACTACTTTTACTCAATGCTCATTATTTAACATGGATAATCCTTGCTATGTGAATAGCGCATTTCAGCAATGGCATCGGTAACAGTCTTATTTTATTATTATTTATACACTCCGATTTATAGTTAACTTCTATTTCTATTATTTCTAATATATTTTAGTTTAATATTTCAGCTAGTTTGCCAAAGCAAAATTAGACTTTATTGTTTATCCGTTTAGTTTTTTTATTTATACGTTTTGTTTTATTTCAGCGTTATTTCAGATGACAAAAAAGTTTTATAATAGTTTAAGTTTTAGTTAATGATAACCACACCGATCAGTAACCAAAAAAAAGTGTTATACATCTGTATAATTCCAAGACAATTGGAATAATGATTTCTGTTCTGTCAATAAGTAAGATTGTGAGGCTGATCTTGTGACAGCTGTTTTATATGAATTTTTTTCTGACTGAATATGTTCCTCTATTGTAAAGTCACTTTTGATAAAAGTGTCTGCTAAATGCATACATTTAAATTTCATAGTCTAGAAATTAAGTTTGCATTAAAAACATCGAGTCACTGTTTTATCGTTTCACTGCATACCACAGCCACATCCCCTGTAGCCCAAGAGTGCATGGTTGCCCACTGAAGCTAAGCAGGGTTTAGTCTGGTCAGTACCTGGATGGGTTTCCCTCCTGGGAAAACTCTGTTGCTGCTGGAAGAGGTGTTAGTGAGGCCATCAGGGGGCGCTCACCCTGTGGTCTGTGTGGGTACGCCCCAGTACTGATGGGGACATTATACTGTCAGAAAACAACGTCCTTCTAATGAGACGTTAAACCGGGGGTCCGGACTTTCTGTGGTCATTAAAAGTCCCATGGCACTTCTTGTAAAGAGTAGGGGTGTAACCCGGTGTCCTGGCCATGGCCTCCTAATAAACCCCATTCACTGAATTGGCTCCATCACTCTCTCTTCTCTCCACCTATAGCCAGTGTGTTGTGAGTGCGCTGGCACTGTTGTACTGTGGCTGCTGTCCCATCATCCAGGTGGATGCTGCACACTGGTGGTGGGTGTGGAGAGACCCTCTGATTGTAAGTAAACCACTTTGGATGTACAGTAATACATAGTAAAGTGCTACAGTTGCGAGAAAAAGTATGTGAACCGCTTGCAGAATCTGTGAAAATGTGAATGTTTAACTAAATGAGAAATCATACAAAATGCGTTATTTTTTATTTAGTGCTGTCCTGAATAATTTTATAGTCCACAAGACAAAAATAAATAAATAAATAAATAGCTGAATTTATTAAAATGACCCCATTCAACCATTGATTCTCAATACTGTGTGTCGTTCCCTGGATGATCCACAGCTGTTTTTTTTTTTTTTTGTTTGTTTGGTTTTTTTTTTGTGATGGTTCTTGAGTCCCTTGTTTGTCCTGATCCAGTTCCTGCAAATTCTTCAGTTTTCCAGCATCTTTTGCATATTTGAACCCTCTCCAGCAATGACTGTATGATTTTGAGATCCATCTTTTCACACTGAGGACAACCGAGGGACTCAAACACAACTATTTAAAAAGGTTCAAACATTCACTGATGCTCCAGAAGGAAACAAGACACATTAAGAGCCGGGGGTGAAAACTTATTGTATTTGAAGATCAAGGTAAATTGTACTTAATTTGGCTTCCGGGAAACATGTAAGTATCTTCTGTTGCTTCTGAAGGGCAGTACTAATGAAAAAAAAAAGATATTTAAACAAAATAAGAAAAAATTGGACATCTTCATCCTGTTCAAAAGTTTTCACCCCCGGCTCTTAATGCGTCTTGTTTCCTTCTGGAGCATCAGTGAATGTTTGAACCTTTTTAAATAGTTGTGCTTGAGTCCCTCGGTTGTCCTCAGTGTGAAAAGATGGATCTCAAAATCATACAGTCATTGCTGGAGAGGGTTCAAATATGAACTTCACAAAACAAAAAAACAGCCGTGAATCATTCAGGGAACGACACACTGTATTGAGAATCAATGGTTCATAATGGTTTTAAACGGGTAATTTTAAATAAATTCAGCTATTTTTTTGGTCTTGTGGACTATATGTAAACATTTTTTATGTAAAATATCTTATTCAGGACAGCACTAAATAAAAAATTATTCATACAATCTCTTTCATTTTGCAAGCGGTTCACATACTTTTTCTTGCAACTGTTTATAAATGTCTCTTTCATTCATATGCAACATGTTTCACTCACATTTATGAGTGTTTTGGGCATGTGTTGTGTTTCGACTTTTCCAGATTTGGCCAGTCTCCATGCAAAAGCAGCTCCTAAGAGTCAGTCAAACTGCCCTGTGAGACAGAGTGGTTGATAATAACCTTATCAAAGAGAGCGATTGTCCCTGGAGGAGAAAATTAACATCTACATTGAGCTCCTCTTGGGAAAAACATGTGTCTCTAGAATCATTTGGCAGCTCCCCAAACACAGATGTCACAATGCCAATGCATATGCCTCCATGCGCATCTGCCATTTGCCTCTCCATCATCTCCACTCCAGAGCTCACAAGAGGAGGTTTCACACGATGCAAACATGCAGATGTCAGTGTTATTGTTAACTTAAATTAAAGATATTACAATTTGTTTTCAGTGATTGAAATAAAGCTGAAAAAAAAATTAACTTAAAAAAAAATAATTGCCAACTAATTGAAATAGGTTAAACTTGAACTACTACACACACAAACAAACAAACAAACAAACAAACAAAACACACACACACACACACACACACACACACCTAAAGGATTATTAGGAACACCTGTTCAATTTCTCATTAATGCAATTATCTAATCAACCAATCACATGGCAGTTGCTTCAATGCATTTAGGGGTGTGGTCCTGGTCAAGACAATCTCCTGAACTCCAAACTGAATGTCAGAATGGGAAAGAAAGGTGATTTAAGCACAATTTTGAGCGTGACGTGGTTGTTGGTACCAGACGGGCCGGTCTGAGTATTTCACAATCTGCTCAGTTACTGGGATTTTCACGCACAACCATTTCTAGGGTTTACAAAGAATGGTGTGAAAAGGGAAAAACATCCAGTATGCGGCAGTCCTGTGGGCGAAAATGCCTTGTTGATGCTAGAGGTCAGAGGTCAGAGGAGAATGGGCCGACTGATTCAAGCTGATAGAAGAGCAACTTTGACTGAAATAACAACTCGTCACAACCGAGGTATGCAGCAAAGCATTTGTGAAGCCACAACACACACAACCTTGAGGCGGATGGGCTACAACAGCAGAAGACCCCCCCGGGTACCACTCATCTCCACTACAAATAGGAAAAAGAGGCTACAATTTGCACAAGCTCACCAAAATTGGACAGTTGAGGACTGGAAAAATGTTGCCTGGTCTGATGAGTCTCGATTTCTGTTGAGACATTCAGATGGTAGAGTCAGAATTTGGCGTAAACAGAATGAGAACATGGATCTGTAAGGACCGGTTTTACTGCTAAGACAAAAGCTGAGATCCAACACCCTGCATTAAAACAATAAAACTCAATCTGAAGAGAAGATCTCACAGAGAAACTGTAGGACACCGCCCTGACCAAAACCCTCTCCCCCTCTCTACCTCCCTTTCCCCCTTCCCCCTGATTCAAGTCCCAGAATGCATCTGCACTACATCTATATCTATACTACATATGATTTATCTTGTGAATCTATTGTTTTATCCCTTTCATGTCTGGTGTCTTTTTAAAGGTCATAGTGCGATTGGTAAAATGGTCTCAACATCACTGAAGTCACTGATAGGGTTAGAAAGATTGAAACATATGAGACTTGTGTTCTCTTTTTGAGTGGTCTCTCCAAAGATATCTGATCTTCTCCCCCCAAACTAGGTGTTTGTGTTGCAAATAGTTACAACCCTTTGTTCTGGTCTGGGTATTTAAGGAAGGGTAGCAGGGCTGCCATTTGGGAATATTCTGTAGACAGAAGCCCCCATGCAGTGTTGTGTCAGTGTCATAAGAGACACTCACACACGCTGTATGTATTGTGCCAGATATGACTCTTTGAAACTATTTTCATATTACTTAATTGTATTTTATGCTGAAAGTTGTGTACCATGGATTCATGTTTAATTATGTTCTTTAAGTTCTGTCTGGCCAAAATAAATGTTAATCTTGATTTATTCTGTATTTTTCATAAATCATTACTCAAGTAGTGTCGCATGAGGAGTTTTGTAGGAGTTTCCGTAAATCTTTCTGTCAGGGCAGATTCATACCGAGGACCCCATGACCGGAGCATGGCGCTAAGCATGAGGGGCAATCTGATTTCTGGGTGTCACTGTTATTATCAAGTTACAGCTCTCGTGACTATTGCTAAAATTACACTTTCTGTTATGAGTAAGCATTTGCAACTCACTTAAAGGTAAAATAGTTCACTCTGTAATCCTCTGTAATATCAGAACTGACTAATTTTGCGTCCGTGAGGTAATGTAATTATAATCGCGAGCATTATCCTCTGAGCGACTCCGGGTCCCATGGAGGAACGAGTATTTGAAATTAAGAGATACTAAGAGAAATCAAAGATCTAAATTAAATCACAACTAAACTTATGATCAGCTGTTAAGTTACAAATGTAACAAATGTAACAAAGTTACAAAGAATTGGAGTAAGATCAAATTATTCATGGAGTCAGATTTAAAATTCGATGGTCATAAATTAAGTGAATCCAACAGAAGTGCTGAGAAGACAAACACGCAGAAGTCCTTCGACCAGGCCGTTAGATTCCGTCCTTGGGCTAACGGATGGACCTTACAGATCCATCATGCCTTGTTACCACTGTGCAGGCTGGTGGTGGTGGTGTAATGGTGTGGGGGATGTTTTCTTGGCACACTTTAGGCCCCTTAGTGCCAATTGGGCATCGTTTAAATGCCACGGCCTACCTGAGCATTGTTTCTGACCATGTCCATCCCTTTATGACCACCATATACACATTCTCTGATGGCTACTTCCAGCAGGATAATGCACCCTGTCACAAAGCTCGAATCATTTCAAATTGGTTTCTTGAACATGACAATGAGTTCACTGTACTAAAATGGCCCCCACAGTCACCAGATCTCAACCCAATAGAGCATCTTTGGGATGTGGTGGAACGGGAACTTCGTGCCCTGGATGTGCATCCCACAAATCTCCATCAACTGCAAGATGCTATCCTATCAATATGGGCCAACATTTCTAAAGAATGCTTTCAGCACCTTGTTGAATTTCAGCACCTTGCCACGTAGAATTAAGGCAGTTCTGAAGGCGAAAGGGGGTCAAACACAGTATTAGTATGGTGTTCCTAATAATCCTTTAGGTGAGTGTGTATGTGTGTATATATATATATATATATATATATATATATATATATATATATATATATATATATATATATATATATATATATATATATATATATATATATATATATATATATATATAATTAAAATTACTAAAACTTATGAATGCTAAATACTAAAATGAAAACTGAAAGTATAAAAATAAAAGTCAAATGATAATGAACATCTGTCTTTAGAAAAGTGTTTCAGCACTTTTGTTGATGTGACCATTTTAATATTAGTGGTAACAGCATTTTTACATTTAAAGCTCTCCGCGTTCACACATAAAATGCATTCATTTGTTTTAGGTGGAACAGAAAACTGTGAACAACCAAATGTTACTTCAACCACAACATGGACCTATTGCAATTCAACTTGTCCAAACCACAACTCAAGATCTGGAAATTTGCTTAAAACCTTTTGGTAGTAATGTGCATAAATTCATATAATAACAGAATACAACATAAACACATGCCGTTCAATTTTTATTTGGACAGATGTTTTTTTTTTTTTTTTTCTGGTCTTGGATTCTATTTTAGTATTTGTTTCTACATATACAAACTACATAGGTCATAGGTGATTTTTGTCTTTGAGCTAATTCTACTGACCACCATTTAATAAAATCAGTCTGAATATGTATATACAGAAGTATCCAGATTTTATGAGAGGAAATTTTATATCCAATCCAGAAGACATATTCCCATGTTTGGGGATAATGTGAAAAAGTGTAAAACTGTCTCTCCACAGGCAAAAAGGAAAATTATAACTCTTGACTCTTAAAGAGTTTCAGCACAAATGAAAAAAGACCCATAAGTTATGCACTATATAGAAGTGGGACTTACTTTTTTCCCTTTACACTTTCAGACTGAAATGTCAATATCACGTGTCCAAGAAGTTGCCTAAAAAACATTCCACAGGGAATTTACATTCACACATGAGCTGAGTTGAAACTGGGTCTAGTAATGCCTGTGGCCCACATGGGGCCACGTCACAATATCACAAGGGCCCCTGGGCTCACTGTTCCCCCTCAGTGAATACACGTAGCTCATAATATACAACTCAGGAGGTCTTCAGGAGGCTATGTGCATTTACTGAAGTGCTACCTGAGTAAGAAAAATCTACTGACTGCAACTTCCACTTCTTTTTCTACCCTAGGGAATCTTCTTGGTGTTCACAGGCTCCCAAAAATAAAGAGGGAGCTCAACTCAGACTGTCAGCAGTATCCGAAACTCCTACATGTACAACACTACGAGACACTTGGCCACACTCTTGTCACCATTAGTTGGCAATGTGGAACGTCACATCCAGAACTCCCAGGACTTAGCATAGAAGGTCCGGGACCTGCAGTACCTAAAGTACAGGACCCTGAGGGGAAAGCAGAGTATTATTTGAGGTAATGAGGAACGTCATAGCTGTCACAGCACAGAGGGGATGGGACACCTCTGGACAAGACTAAAAGATGAGGTTCACACATGCAGTCAAAGTTTTGGAGAATCAGGATGGTTTGTGAGAGGAAGGAGACCATTTGTGGAAAAAAGTGGAATTTTCACACCCGTGATCTCAATACCTTTAAACGAATTAACAAGTCTTGTGACGTCATTGTGTGTTTTGAGGTTAAATGCCGGGAAATCACCACTATCAACAACTGTGGGTAGTGAAACATCTTGAACATCAGAAAATAACATTCAGGACACACAAAAAAATGTACTAGGGGATTTTCAGAGATGTGCACATAGATTTTAGATGAAAAAATAAAAAAATAAATAAGTAGGTTACAAGGAAATTTGCAGAGACTGTGTAGACATCTTAAATGAACAGGTATTTTCCTCAGTTACAGTTGAAGAGGATCAGCAACGATCAGTAATTAGTGGGACCAAGGCAAACAAATCCATTTCTATAACCATTTAAAACCAACTGAAGTATCAGATTGTTCATTTGTGAAATGCATTGCAGAATTAGTTTTTCTCCCATGACACCTTGTTTCTTCAATGAAGGCTGAGTTCAGAAGTTTTCTTTTCCTCTCATCTCATACATGCACATATAAGTTCAATTGATAGATGTTGGCCTGATGATATCAGTCATTTTAAGATGAGAAATGTAGTATTATTTTACAATGTCATTCTTTTAAGCAACGGACTAACCATAAGAGCACCGGGATATTTCCCAGTGGGCCAAGTGTCAAAACCAAATGCAAGTTTTGTGTCCATATTTTTTATGTTTTTGTAATAAGTCTATGGGCTGTACTTATTTAATCAAATGTTGTGAAATATTATTACAATTTAAAATAACTTTTTTTTTTTTTCAGAGTCACATGATCCTCTTCAGAAATCATTATGCTGATATGATGCTCAAGAAACAACTTCTGATTATTATCATTTCTTACATTTTTGTGGAAACCGTGATATTTTTTTCTGACCCAAAACTTTTGAACAGTATACTGTACAACATAATGGCCTAGTTTAATTCATGAATCCTAGTGTATGCAAGCAATTTAGGCAATGTTCTGTAGAGAAGCACCGAGTGCAGCCCTGCAGTGCTCAGACATTCTCCACTATCTATCGCACATCCACTACTGCTTTAGGATTGCCTCGAAGTTCTGCTCGTTCCTCTCGTTAAAAATGATTTGTGTCTTAGCAGGTAACTTTTTCCAAGCAGCTCCCTATGCTATGCTTTCCTCTCTGCAGGCTGGCAGCCCAGCTCTCTTCTACTATAGCAGACTGCACAGGGAACGCAATCGCAGTATCAGAAATCGAATGGTGAAGGATGGATGTTATTTATTTAAAAAACTCATGTCAACAGTATGTGATTATGTTAATGTGAAAACGCTCATAAGTAAAACGTGGAGTGGCGTACCGTGGTTTTAATCACACCATACAGGTTTTAATCATGAACCAGACAAATAAAAAGCAGCAATAAACAATGTCATTGCATTTGAATAGAACATTTGTGTTGTTGGTTAACTAGGTTGGGCTACAACTTTATAGCCTAGATTTTATAGGTTGAATGTCGTGAGAACAAGTAATTTCTCATTCTTGTTAATGGTAATCATCAAATTATTGGCTACCAACAAACTATTTTAAGTTTTGGCGAATTGGTGGTTAATTTGTATTAATTTGTTCAATATAGGATATGTTTTTGTACGATTTGCTTACGGCTCAATGGCGGTTATAGGTTTAGGGATGGACCTTCATGCTTAAAAAAAAAAAAAAAAAAAAACACATTTCCATACGAATCACATGTACAAATTCATATGAAATTGCTACATTGTAAAATGTTTTTGTTATGTTTACACATAAAGATCAAGTTGGAAGGTACCTATTACCTATTGTGGCCTAATGTTAGAGAGTCGTACTTGTAACCCGAAGGTTGCGGGTTCAAGTCTCAATACTGGCAGGAAATAACTGAGGTGCCCTTGACCTTTGACCTAACCACCAATTGCTCCCCAAGCGCTGCAGCAAAAATGGCTGCCCACTGTTTCAGGTGTGTGTCCATGGTTTGCAGTGTGTGTTCACTACTCACCGCACTGATGTGTGTGCACTTGGATGGGTTAAATGCAGAGGACAAATTTCGACTTGAGTATGGGTTACCATAGCCTACTTGGCCTTCACGTCATGTCACTTAAGGGGATAGGTAGGTTGCCCAAATGTATATTAATAGTTGATCAACAGGGGCACTGTAACGGGGAAGATTAGGACAATTTTAAGAGCCCTGGTAAGACAGGGGCCTGTTCAGTGCTCTTCCGAATCCACCAGCCAGGGGGGATAGGCACCCCTGTTGTGGTTTTCATTTGAAAAACACTGGCTTTAATATTTGTTTACATTGTTGATTTTAGGCCATCTTTGTCTTAGTGGCACATATGAAGACGTTATCATCAATAGACGTTTGTAATGGTATACTAATGTATGTGACAGCTCTCCGATGCACGTATCTGTTCTCTCGTGCCCGTGTGTCGTAATATCGTGTGCACGCATGTTGCATGAGGTGCGCGCGCAGCGGCACACGCGCGCTCCCGCTCACGCTCTTTGGCAGTGTCGCGCGGGCTGTCGGGATCATGTCCGCCATGTTTTCACACCAGCCTAGAAAAAAAAGCCAGTGAAAAAACACCACAACTCGCTCAGAGATGCCTTTAACCGCCGGATTTCGATCGGAGGGACGTCAGTGAGTGCGGCCGCGGAGAGAACCGTCGGCTCGTGTGTGTACTTGTACCGAATGATCCGTGTTTAGTGTGTTTGTGATCGCTGAAAACAATGAGTAAACTCTCGTTCCGCGCGCGAGCGCTAGACGCCGCCAAACCGCTGCCGATCTACCGCAATAAAGACCTCCCGGACCTCACCGACTGCGTCTCCATCAACCGAGCGGTCCCACAAATGCCAACCGGGATGGAAAAGGAAGAGGAGTCGGTATGTAAATGATTTTAAATTCATAATTTTTCATGAGGTTCAGGTGCATAGCAGGGTGTTGGTATTCACGTATTGTTTACGCACGTTTTAGTGCGTAAGTCCATTCTCTGTTCATAGGGATCTGTAAGCAGCGTTCTGAGGCTCTAGGTTACGTATAAAATGGACGGCAGTTGCGTAGTCGTGGGAAATGTTTTACACTAGTGGCGTGAACAAGGTTATTTACGTGAGGGATTTGCTAGTGGTCAATGCTCATTGACGTCAGCCTTTTTGCGCAAATGCGTTCGAGATTAACGTATGTTACGACAGGAATACTTGAGTTGAACGGCGTGCCTCTGAAGCCTGAGTCTGTGTTTGATTCTTCAATGGTCCTGATGTTTAGTTTCTGCAGCAGCGGGCCGTAGTTATCAGTTTAAGCTTACGCAACTGACAGACAGTGCAGTCTACCAATACGACATGTTTTATCCTTCACATTTGACATATATAATATAGTGGTATTTTAATATGGGAATCATTGAGTACTACCATGGTATACATCAGAGTAAGTTACCATATCCGTGATGTTGCCATGGCACTTCAATGTCTGTTATGTTTAAACCACCACCCAATGATGAAGTAAAAATAAACTCATAATAGTAATTCTTAATAACAATAATTATTATTATTTGCTTAAATTTCATTATTATTATTATTATTATATTATTATTATTATTATTAGTTTAAAGTGTATTTGAAGAAATAAGCAGTTTTAATTATTTGTTAATGTTAATTATTGTCTGCTAACTCAGTGTGGTGTAACCAACAGGCAAGAAGCTGTGTTGCTTGTTGTCAGAAAGAACCCCATTAAACCATTATACATTTTGACCTTTTATTAAAATAAAGTTTTGGTCAGGTCAAATGTAGTAATTCCAAGAAAACCTATTGTAAAAATACCATATCATGTGGTATTGATAATGATGTGTGTGACAGATCATCAAACATTTACTGGTTCCTTCAGTTCAGATTCATCTTGATTCGTTTAATGTGTTAGTGAAGTTAGTTTGATTAAAACAGAAGTATTTGAAGTGAACTCTCATGTTTCCATTATGATCAGCAAGCTCAATAGGTTATGTTGGACAGATGTTCAATATGGAGAGCAAGTGCTTGTTAAAAATATGGGTTAGTGATGTTTGAATTTTAGTGATTCTGCTTCAATTTCAGTAAGGTAAAAACATTTATTCTGTCTTTTGGCAAAAACATTTTGTTGCAGCTGATTTCCATGAACAAAAATCAGCAGCCTAAAGAACACTGACGTTTTCTTATGATTTTAACATATACAACTTGACTAGCTAATATACATTTTAAACATTATTAAAGACAAGTAAACGGTAATACAATAATAACAAATTATCAATAGCACAATTAAATACAAGTTCAGGTGCAGAAATTGAATTCAAATGTAAAATAACGCTGCATAAATAACATAGATCAATGCTATTAATGTTATTATTACGGTAGTATTGCAATGCCATTGTATTTTCTAAACTGTGTTATTGTTATTGCGGTAGTACCGTAAGGAATGTTGTATGTGTGGCAGGTACACTATTTAAAATGAACACGCATGCCTGCAAATCCTGACGCTTCAGGTCATTTTGCAATGAAAGTTGCACTTGCACGTTGTTCGAGCTGCAGTTTATCAGGAGAAAGGGTCTGAGATGATTTAAAAAAAATAGCAGCTCAAGCTGCATCACTTCATCAACATCATAATATCTATATATAAAAATGTATATAGAGTTGGAATTGCACAGTTTTTTTTATTACACATTTGACTACTTATCTGGAACTAGAGTTGTTCCTGTTCCGATACTAGTATCGGAAATATCACCGATACCACAACAAATTTTGGCATCGGTATCGGAGAGTACTTGAACCCATGTACCGATCCGATACCATTTTCTTAAAGAAGACCTTGTTATTATGGCCGAGAGCTTTGCCTAACCACTCGCTGCACGGTTCTTCACTTCTCAGAATGCATAGCGAAGAAATGAAAACGTGTTTGCAGTATGTCCGCTGTTTAGCAGTATTTCAGACTGGACCACCCAGCCAGTAAAACGGCGACTAGGGATGTCACAAGTACCGGTACTTTGGTACCAAGTCGGTACTGAAAATTAAAAAATGCGATAAGCATTTCTGTAGTACCGACTCCTGAGTATATCCGGTACCCGCAGCTGCGTTCAGTCGCTTCTGTGTTTATCTAAGCGCAGGGCTCCAGACTGTAGCCGAATATATATACTAGTGTCTGTGAATATTAAACTGCAAAACACTATTTAAATATTACTCCTGCAAATTCTGCCTTTCTGTGTGGATGCACGGGCGCACGCGTGTGACGCTCGCTATCTTTGTAGTCTCTGCCGTGTGTCACTATATGAGGACACGAACGCATAAACCGTCACTTCATGAAATGTTTCTTTTGAGAAAACGGTCATATCATGAACACAGACACTCAAAGGCTACTGTTGTACAGTAGATTTAGCTGTTGCTATATAACAATAATACGTCTCTACTAATAATAATAATTATGCCTAGATGGTTGCTTATTTTTCACTTGTTTTGTTGTAAAGATATTTTCTGATTTAATATATCTTTTTTTATATTCCTAGATTTATTTGTTGCACTGTTTTTTTATACAGTTATATTGTAAAACTAAAATACCCTTTTCAGTTTGCGGTGTTAGATTTGTGGCTGCATTTTAAGTTCTTTTTCGCTTAAGAAAAATAAGTAATATTGCTGTCAAATGTATGTCAGATAATAAAAAAACTGTAATAAATACAATAGTTCACTGTATGTATTTGTTCATGTTTTATTAAGCGATAAGTCTAAAGCACACCATAAAATAATTCTAGCAATTCATACAGGGCTAGTAGTATGTACAGCTGTATATACAGGTACACACCCAGGTATCGGATCAGTACTCGGTATCGGCTGATACCCTGAGCCCAGGTATCGGAATCGATATCGGGAAGGGAAAAAGGGTATCGGGACATCTCTATCTGTTTGTTTCTAGAAACATCTTTGCGAAGACGATTCAGGCGAATGCAATTCCATTCATCAACATGGCAGCTTTGCACTCGGTTCTTATCAGTCATGTTAGGGATGTGGCGGTGATGAAGTTTTCCACCGGTTAATCAACGTGTGACAGCACCAGTAATTAGGGCTGGGTATTAACACAAATTTCAAGATCCAATTCAATTCGATTTCCATTCAGAATTTCGATTCAGATTTCATTTCAATATCGATTATTGGATATATATATATATATATATATATCAGATATGGCACATGGCAAATTTTCTTGAGGAAAAAAAAATCTTAACTAATGCTGCAGTTACGTTCATTCATTCTAAAAACTAAAAACAGGGTAGACTAATAGATTCTTGGGATTTAATAATCGATACCGGTTCATAAAAATGAGAATTGATTAAAATTGAGAAATACAATTTTTAAATTTTTACCCAGCCTAATTTTTATTATTATAAAAACTCAAAACGACGGTGGGGGGCACTGCCGTGTTGGGCAGGTGATGTAACCGGTGTTGCAGCTGAACACTGTAACCGACTGTTGCAGCAGGCCTAAATTATATCAATCGTTGTAATTGTGATTTTATATAAAAATCTTTCACTGGTTGAAACACTGGTGAGTGATTACATGAGACTGGATTCATTTTGGTAAGTTGTAATGTATCTTTCAACATACCTTCTGATGTTCACCCATGTTGATTTTGTGATGTAGTAAAGAAGAGAAGCCATATTAAAGAGTGCCAAAATTACATTAATTGTTTGAATTTAGCCATAAAATCAATTATGCTTCATATTAAAAGTAACAAAGTACAAAGCTTTTTTGCAGTTATTGGATGGCAGCCGCTCTACAAATGTTTGGTGAAGTTTTGAACAGAAAAGCAGCACAAATGAAATCGAAAATGGTTTGAAATCTCATTAGAATGCACACACAGGAATCGATAAGCTGGATCGAAATTATAATTTTATTACATGTATCGGATTCCTGACCAGATTCCAGAATTGGAATCGATTTTTCAATATCCAACCCTAGTTAAAAAGGAGTTATGTGCTGCCTTTGTGTGCCACAGATTGCATTTGCTCTCCTGAACTACCTGATAATGAACTGCTCACCTATTATTGAACAGTCTTCTACAGTAACTATCTTATGAATCCAAAAGTAATCTGAACAACTTAGTTCATTTGTATGCTTGCGAGCTGCATAAGCCATTGCAGCAGGTTTCATCACATTGCTGTTCTCAGCTTCATTAGAAGTTGTACTTGCCCAATTCTTATTTCCACTTCTGTGCAAGGTTTTTAAACTTTTTCTTATTGCTGAGTCAAGCTACATCAGTTTCGGCTTACTAACTGGCCTCATTTGCTAATGGACATATTTTGTGCTATATATGAGGGGACAAAATCTTTACTGTTCCGGCTTATATGGTGTAACCTGTTCACAAATTTGAGTTGACTCACTCTGTCAATGCCGAATTTGCTTTCCTGACTCTGTCTCTCATGGTGTGTTTCAGGAGCACCATCTCCAGAGGGCCATCTCCGCCCAGCAGGTGTTCAGGGAAAAGAAGGAAAGCATGGTCATCCCTGTGCCAGAGGCAGAGAGTAACATCACCTATTACGACCGCCTTTACAAAGGAGAGTTCCGCATCCCCAAACAGCTCATCCACATCCAGCGTGAGTGACATCTACCTCAAACCCCGTTGGATATTACATTTCTTGGTTTAAACACATAAAATGTGATTTTGAATTTTAATTTGACCTCAATCTGACCTGTACCTGTTACTCCGCACCAGCTCTGGGTCTGGATAACGAGCTGCCTGACTATGATATGGACTCAGAGGACGAGACTTTACTGAACAGACTCAACCGCAAGATGGAGCTCAGACCTGTACAGTTTGAGACCATGATGGACCGGTTAGAGAAAGCCAGCACCAACCAGGTAATAACGTGCATATATACTAGGGATGCACAGATAGATTAAAAAAATTATATATATATATAGATATGTATAATACACTGCTGTTCATAAGTTTGAATGTTTTTGAAAGAAGTCTTTTATACTGACCAAGGCTGCATTTATTTGATTAAAAATACAAAACAAACAGCAATATTGTGAAATATTAAAATTTGAAATAACTATTTTTATTTAAATATTTTTAAAATGTAATTTTTTTTTGTGATGCAAAGCTGAATTTTCAGCATCATTACTCTAGTCTTCAGTGTCACATGATCCTTCAGAAATCATTCTGATATGCTGATTTAATGCTCAAGAAACATTTCTGATTATCAATGTTTTTTTTTTTTTTTGTTTTTTTTGGGTTCTTTGATGAATAGAAAGTTCAAATGAACAGCATTTATTTTAAATGGAATCTACACAACTGTTTTCAACATTAATAATAATAATAATAAATTGTAAGCAAATCAGCATATTAGACTGATTTCTGAAGGATCATGTGACACTGAAGACTAGAGTAATGATGCATTCAGATTTGCATCACAGGAATAAATTACATTTTATAATATATTCAAACAGAAAACAGTTATTTTAAATTCAGGGTTTGTACGGTCATGGAAAAACCACACGGAAGTGTTTGAAAGTGGGAGCGTTTGAAAGCACAAGCAGGCATCGATCAGCGGACTGATCTGTACTCGGTGAAGAGCATCATTGATGAATATTTACAACATGTTTTTGAAGCGTTGATCATTGTAGCCAATCATAGACATAGCCGATGAACGCGTGAGCCCAATGGCCAATCAGGTGTTTGATTCCGCTCAACAGTGAAATTTCAGTAAAATAATTAGTTACTGTAATAATATTTTACAATACTACTGTTTAGTGTTGTCAGAAGTACTGACTTCGGTACCAAGTCTGTACTTTTGACAACACTAAACCGTAGTATTGTAAAAATATTACAGTTTAAAATAGCTTTTCTATTTTAATATATTTTAAAATGTAATTTATGTTGTGATTATCTAAGCTGAATTTTCAGCATTATTACTCCAGTCTTCAGTGTCACATGATCCTTCAGAAATCATTCTAATATGATGATTTGGACCTCAAGAAACATTCAATTTCTTTACTGTCAGTTTTTATTAATTTAATGTCCTTGCTTGAATGAAATAATGAATTTCTTTTAAAAATTCTTACTGGCACCAAACTGTTGCCCAACAATATGAACCATGCTCTAAGCAGGCAAAAATTAAACCCAGTATGTAGTGTCCTTGTCGTATTTTTTTTTTACCTGTGTTTTGTTCATGATTTTCAAGAATAAGGATGTCACAACATCTGTCAGATCTAGCTTGATTTTACCAAGTAACTAATTGTTTTGCTCACAATATTATAGATTTTGATTTGACATTGGATATTAAAAAATATATATTGAAAATGTTCTCCTACCTTTTTATTCTAAATTTGCACAATTACATAATTATATTTTGATTGCAAGAGTTTTGAGTTGTTTTTGATAACACAAGTTGAGAACTGATCTAAAATACACCTCCACATATTTCACTTTTATTCACATGCATTCTCTCTCTCTCTCTCAATAATTTTGTAGTTGGTCACTCTTCAGGAGGCCAAGCTGCTGCTAAATGAAGACGACTACCTGTTAAAGTCAGTGTATGACTACTGGGTGAGGAAAAGGAAAAACTGCCGGGGCCCGTCGCTCATCCCACAAATCAAGCAGGAGAAGAGGGATGGCTCCACCAACAACGATGCTTACGTGGCCTTCAGGCGTCGCACAGAGAAGATGCAGACTAGGAAGGTATGCATGTGCTCTGTGTTTTGTCATGCATGCCTCAAACAGTATTGTCAAAGGGCATTCAGGCAGGAATTTTTACCTTCCAAATTCAATATTTTTGTACACATTTGTGCATCAAAGTAACATCCTTGCGACACGTGAATCTCCTGTCTGTGTGACACACTCGTGTGCACAGAAAGCCACTCCAGACAGCACTTGAACGGACAAAAGCAAACAAAATTATGCCAAAATGCCTGTTTTATTGAGTGTCTTTGCAAGCACACTCTTAAATGAGTTAAATGAAGCCTAATAAATGTTAGAATGTATGGCTTTCAATTATACTGTAATGCTGAATGATATAATTAATGGCTAAAATTGAGCAAAAAAAGCCATTTCATTGAGACATCAGTAGCAGTATTGCTATCAGTGATACTGGCCTTTCATAAAAAGATGCAATTAAACAAATATTTAAAATATAGGCTACTGTCTTGTTGTTTCTACATTTATTTATAGATTAAATGTGAATTATACATTATAAAAATCGATAAACTTTAACGTTAGTGTTGTAAATGTTCAATTAAAAATGTGTGATTTAATTAGTTATTTTCTTTAACCAATTGATGCATACATACAAGGATTTTCTTTGGTCAAAAAGTTTTTTGGGGGTGTTGACAGACAAACATGGTCCACACAGTACGAAGTACTCTAAAAATGTACAGTAAATCCAGAATGAATGCAAAGAAATAGATTGTCAACTTCTAAAATGGAGATAAGATAATAAGTGTGCTTTGTAAATAGTGGACAATTACACTATTATTTCTATGACACTAATGTTAATTTCTGATAGCAATGCAAAATCAATCGGTAGTTAGTGATATTTTGAATAGAATAATGAGACCCAAACCTGTACATAATTAATCGTGCTTACTCCCATTTATTTTTGAACACAGTGCTTCGACACACAGCATAGGATATATATATATATAAAAAAATCGGTATGGGGTGATTAACGGTTTCACAATAAAATGTACTGACGGTTTGCATTATAGTTTAAAATTTAATTATCATTAAATGGTTAGTTCACCCAAAAATGAATGAGCCTATGATTTACTCATCCTAAGTGTATATGACATTCTTCTTTCAGATAAATAGTATTAAAAATGTCCTGGCTCTTCCAAGCATTGTAATGGCAGTGACTTGATGGGTCATTTTTGAAGTCCATAAAAGTGCATCTATCCGTCATATAACTGCTCCACACAGCTCTGGGGGGTTAATAAAAGCCTTCTGAAGCGAGGTGGCGTGTTTGTGTAAGAAAAATATCCATATTTAGAACTTTATAGACTAAAATACCTAGCTTCCAGCGATACGCGAGTCGACTTGTGCTAAAAGAGTAACCCCGACACTACGTTTTGTTTTGCTCTATTCTTTGCGCTTCTGTGTTCGCCAATACACATGCGTCAAGGGTTACGCTTTTAGCACAAGTGGCTCGTGTACCGTTGACCGCCGGAAGCTAGGAATTTTAGTTTTAAATATTTAAATATGTATATTTTTCTCACACAAATGCGCCACTTTGCTTCAGAAGGCCTTTATTAACCCCTCAGAGCCGTGTGGAGCTGCACTTTTGTGAAAACTCCCGTTATCAATAATATTGACATGGTGCTTATACTTTGTTGGTTATAATGAAAGGATTCGTGAGCAGGCAGAACTCACGCTGAACAAAGACACTGCTGTTTTGAGCTGCCTAACTTAAACACATCTGAGTGGCCATTTCGTTCATGCACTCAATAGATATTCTTTAAAAAGGTCAACACTGCAAAAACACGTTGTGAATAGAAACTTTTCAAATTGTGAATAGAACATTTTCAAATTAATCTTTGGCAGGACAAAGATAACTTTTGGTGGCCGCCAAAATATTTTCAATGTAGGAAAAACCTTTATTCATACACACACGCACACGTCCCTAATAAAGATCACATTTTCCCCTCAATAGAAGTGTGAACACCTACCGGAACCATCCGTCTCTCTGTTATGCTGTCTCTGTAGAATCGCAAGAATGACGAGGCATCTTATGAAAAGATGCTGAAGCTGAGAAGAGAGTTCAGCCGAACCATGAGCATCCTGGAGATGATCAAGAAGAGAGAAAAGAGCAAACGAGAGCTGCTGCATCTGACGCTGGAGGTGTTTGAAAAAAGGTTTGTCAGCGTTACTCTTTTAATATAGCTGTTTTTAGACAATGTCTGTTGTTGCAAATTCTAATATAAATAAACTGTTATGTATCACTTAAAGGGATCCCCTGGTGTTAGCATTTTTATAGCTTAATATAACATAAATTGTCTCTTACTGAAATATGCAGTAAAAAACCCATGAAAGATAAGTTATTTAAAAAATCCATTACATATTTGGACAATGGGCCGCGCCATTTTGTATGTCGATGACATAGAACGGTTGCAGCTCGGCAATCATCTGGTGCTGCCCGGAGCTATTTTTACCTCAACACATCTAGAAAAATGTTTCAAAGTGAAACAAAACCAATCAACATGTGCATACAAACACGCGCACACATATATACGCTCAATCAGCTGTAATGTTATACATGAGGGTTGACTTGCCTAATTTGTCACCTGGTTCCGATTCGGCAGGCCGGCACTCTCCCTGGCTGAATCCGAAATCGCCCCCTAAACCCTCATTCACTATTCCCTACTTTAGTCCACTAATACATTTCACTTGAAGGAGTGAATGAAAACGAGTGCGTGAAGTTGGACAGCCGTTGTGTGTACATCGGCTGTACACTCGCTACTGCGGTGCAATGTGGGATTGAATGAGTGCACTCGAACATGTCCACTATGATTTCGGACACCACTTCAAATTGCTGTCCCCTTAAATAGTGCCCTATTTGAGGGTATAGTCGGCGTTTTCGGATTCAGCCCCTGTCGTAGAGACTGACGAGGGTAGCCGAAAACACATCTAGATTGAGACAGCAGTGTGTGTGTGTGAGTGTGTGAGAGAGTTTGTGTGCATGTGCGTTTTAAATGCAATTACAAAGCAACTAATTAGTTTTGTTTAACTCTGAAACATTTTTCGAGTTGTTTTGTGGTAAAAATAGCTCCGGGTAGCGCCAGTTGATTGCTGAGTGCAACCATTCTACGTCATCAACATAGAATACAAACAAAATGGTGCCGACCATTGTCCAAATATATAATGGATTTTTTTAAATGATGTATCTTTCATGGGTTTTCTACTACATATTTCAGTAAGAGGCATAATTTATGTTATATTAAGCCATACAAGTCTTAACACCAGGGGATCCCTTTAACAGCTAGAATGTTTGTTGTAATGTGACTCATCTTTCTCATCTGGTCTTGTTAAGCTTTAAATAATTTTTTAAAAATGCAAAGTTGTTTTTACGTTTGTTTCTCCTTGTTTTGTGTACATTAGATATCAAATTGGAGACTTCTCAGGAGAGATTCTGAATGAAGTCACTGTACCTCTGGCAGAGAAAACCATTTACCCTGCAGCCACATCCTTACCCATAAGCAGTCGGCACAAGGCAGAGAGCAAAATTAAGGTAAAGGCCAACAGTAGGAGGGAAAAGAGCTTTGAAATAGCTTGAATGTGCCCAGGGATAATTATAAAACCATTTATTCTGTCTCTTTCCTTCAGTCACACAAATCTGGGCCCAAACACCTCCACCCTTTCACAGTCAAGCCCGAGCCTCACTTTGACTTTGTGCATTCTCATAAGAAGTACAACAAAAGGCCCAAACTTGATGCATTTCGCCAGCCTTGTCGGCCAGAGCGACAGCAAACCATCGTCAAGGCAGACATTAAGCAGTACGACTTCCACAGCTCTGGAGAGGAGGATTACCCACTGGTCAGTACACAGTGTTAGGGTACACACGCTCATGTTGATGTGTCATATTTAGAGGTTTTACTTAAAATACATTTAAAATGATTTTTGTCAGAAGATATAATAGTATATAAAGGATTTTCTTTCTCCTCTTTTTTTTTCTTTCTGAAGTCTCCAGCATCAGAGCCGGATGAAGAAAACGATCCTGATGGAATCTTTGCCTTTAGACGGAAAGCCGGCTGCAGTTACCATGCTGTGAGTTTCCCACTGAACATCAGTGCTGGCTGTTAAGCATAAAAGAATCTGCAACTGTGCCAGTCAGAGTTGGGCGATATAGCTGAAAAATTAGTATCTTGAAATTTAAGCTGCCCTAAAATAGCTTCAAGCAGTAGTCTTAGTTTTGCTTACAAAACGTATTTTAATCCATGGACACCAGCATTGCAGCTGCACTAGTACAAAGTTTTTATAAATTATAAAAGTAACTGAAATAATTAAATTTGAAAATAGGTTAATTTTTTTTTGTTTGTTTTGTTAGTTTTTAATGTATTTTAAGGCTTGTTTTGTCTTTGCTGAGGCCGTCTAGGCCCTGTTTACACCTGTCGTTTTGTTCGATCAGATGAGTAGATGAGAGAGACACATTCCCATTTACACCTGGTGTTTTAATCCGTCTCTTTTGTTAACTTTCAACCACTTCTGTCCTGATTTCTTTGAGGGGAGCGTTTATGGGCGGTTAAATGTATGGGCTTTTTCAAAGGACGAAGCAAGCTTGCACAATTTATATATGAACGTGACCGGAGATGGCGGAAAAACACAGAGAGCAGCAGCTTTTATTTCTGCTCTGACAGCGGCAAGACCATGCCGAATGCTGTGAGTGTGTTAGTAAACCGGAATGGTGAGGAAAACATATTGTGCTTGGTATGTTTTTCATCTTCAAACCAAACTTGGGTCTCAGCTGACAAAGTTTAAATCCCATCTGTCTAGTACGGATAATAGGTGGTCTTTTGTAGCTGTTTGAACTAGGGATGCTCATATTGACCGTTTAACCGTTAACCGATGGTAGTAATTATTTTGACAGATTAATACAATCAGTTAAACGGTTTAAAGGTTTTTTTTTTTACGCTTTTTTTATTTATTTGTTTGTTTGCTGCATGGTTAAAAAAAAAAATGCTGTATGCTGCAGTTTTCATAGTAAAATAAACCTGTGAAAAAAGTCTTTAACGAGTCACAGAGGCGTCTTTCTCAAATAATTTTCAACCATCATTTCAACCAGCTCTTCTCGTCAAGTAGATAATGTCTTGCATTAAACATTTAAAACATTTCACATAAATAATTGAAATAAACACATATTTTATTTACATTATTTTTAATAATTTATATTATTTGTACAAGTGTATGTTGTTCTATTAAATATTTGTAAGCATAAGAAAATGCAGCTTGAGGACTTTTGAGAACAATTGTTAATGTTAATGACATAGAATAATTGTTTTGAACTCATTCATTGAAACTGCAGCTCAAAAAAATATATATTTTCAGAAATTAACTTTCCAACTGAACTGAGGGTCATGTACAAATGCTGACACAGGCAGTGTGTTTTTGTTTTGTTCTTTTTTGTCTTGGCATTTAAATTAAAGCACATGGCCAACACTGCTGCTTTGCTTTATTTCAGGTGAATATTGTGACTAAAACCCTCCTGCCATAGAGTATGCTATACTTGCTTAATTAGTGGCAGAGCAGCATATTATTTGACTCTGTGGTACATTAGTCATTTCCTTGTGTTATGTGTCCTCAGCCACTGGTGGATCAGAGCTGCTCTCCTCACTGGCAGCAGGCGGATCAGGAGCGGCTGTGGCAGCGGAATTGTCTAACCGCCCTCTCTGTGCCGAAACGCTGTATCACAGTGGCACACAGGAGGGTGGGCAGAGGTGGCAGGTGTGTTACTATTTACAGTTTATCCATTTCCCTTTTTATCTTTTATAAAATTAGTTTCTTGTACTTGAGCAAGGCCATAACCATGTCTTATACATTGGGGGGGACCAATTTGTTTTTAACTTTATAAAGCATAAAGAAACAGAACACTGAATGAAATTCTAGGTCTATATATACACACACTCACCTAAAGGATTATTAGGAACACCTGTTCAATTTCTCATTAATGCAATTATCTAATCAACCAATCACATGGCAGTTGCTTCAATGCATTTAGGGGTGTGGTCCTGGTCAAGACAATCTCCTGAACTCCAAACTGAATGTCAGAATGGGAAAGAAAGGTGATTTAAGCAATTTTGAGCGTGGCATGGTTGTTGGTGCCAGATGGGCCAGTCTGAGTATTTCACAATCTGCTCAGTTACTGGGATTTTCACGCACAAACATTTCTAGGGTTTACAAAGAATGGTGTGAAAAGGGACAAAACATCCAGTATGCGGCAGTCCTGTGGGCGAAAATGCCTTGCTAGAGGTCAGAGGTGAATGGGCCGACTGATTCAAGCTGATAGAAGAGTCAGCTGATAGAACTTTGACTGAAATAACCACTCATTACAACCGAGGTATGCAGCAAAGCATTTGTGAAGCCACAACACGCACAACCTTGAGGCGGATGGGCTACAACAGCAGAAGACCCCACCGGGTACCACTCATCTCCACTACAAATAAGAAAAAGAGACTACAATTTGCACAAGCTCACCAAAATTGGACAGTTGAAGACTGATGAGTCTCGATTTCTGTTGAGACATTCAGATGGTAGAATCAGAATTTGGCGTAAACAGAATGAGAACATGGATCCATCATGCCTTGTTACCACTGTGCAGGCTGGTGGTGGTGGTGTAATGGTGTGGGGGATGTTTTCTTGGCACACTTTAGGCCCCTTAGTGCCAATTGGGCATCATTTAAATGCCACGGCCTTCCTGAGCATTGTTTCTAACCATGTCCATCCCTTTATGACCACCATGTACCCATTCTCTGATGGCTACTTCCAGCAGGATAATGCACCATGTCACAAAGCTCGAATCATTTCAAATTGGTTTCTTGAACATGAAAATGAGTTCACTGTACTAAAATGGCCCCCACAGTCACCAGATCTCAACCCAATAAAGCATCTTTGGGATGTGGTGGAAAGGGAACTTCGTGTGTGTGTGTGTGTTTTATTTATTTATTTTTCTTCATTAAAATCAAAGATGTTCATCAATGATTGTATATTAAGAGCAGGGACACGTTTGTGTGCATTTTGTTTTGTGATTTCACCAGAAAGAATAGTCTCTCTGCGCAACAGCATTAAGCAATAGATTGATGCACTTGTCTGTGTGTGAAAATTGTGCATGAGCCAAAAGAGAACATAAACCCCACCTACTATGATTTGATTGGCCATCTCAATCATTTTGACATTGACAAGCGCTGTTAGACAACTGAGGCAAGCCAGATTAAAAATGTAACTTTTAAACCTTTTTGACATCCTAACATACAGTGCGCTGCGTAATGAAGTGCAGCAGAGCAGTGCAAGAATTTCAAATATTGGGGGGGACAATTTGGCTATTTCTAATTATTGGGGGGGACTTATTGGTGGTTACGGCCCTGTACTTAAGTATGAGTCACTCTATAGATGATGTGTGGTTTGAATTTATGATCCTGCTATTAAAGTAGAAAACTTGATGAGGCTACTCCTTAATGATCAGCGCTGAAGGTCACAGATCGTACCACATATCTTAAAGCACTCTGTTGTTTTCCTTCAGGGTTGTTTTGGATCGCTCCTCGTCGGAACTGGACCGTGCCCTCAGGCACTTGGACCCTGACATGTTTTATCCCTCCGCTGGCTCTAGTGTGCCTGACCTCCCCGTCCACTCAAACACAAACTCTCACATCTCCAAATCAACTCCTGAGCGCTCACTGACTCAGCTCCTGAATGACATCCAGACCTGCAGGTGGAAGTTTTTCCGCCCTCGGTCGCTACAGGACAACTCAAGGAGTGAGGACAAGAAAGGGACTACGCAGGTGGAAAAAGGGGGAGGGACGCCTCTCTCTAACAGCGTGTCAGGTGAGGCGTCTGAGTTGAACAGGATTCAGAAGGTCAATCAACTGAATTTTCGTTCACCTGCATGACAAGCGATCTCCATTGTGCCCTTCTATCTATAATTTTACTCTAGGGTTGTTTAACAAATTCAGCATGTCAATAATTTTTAATGTGGCTTGCCGATAGATTTTGGTGAAATTGCTGCACTGTCTGATGTAAAATAGCATTCTATGCATAAATCTCAGCAGAGAGTTCAGTGGCTCTCAGTGGTTGTCAGTTAGCGGACTGCAGTCCATATGCAGAGCACATTTAAGATTTTTGCTGCTTATAATTCAGCTACATTACTTTCATAAAATAACTGGCTCCATTTAGGCACACACATTAAATTGTCTTATCCCGTCAAATGTATTTATAAAAATCGCTTACCTGGTAATGAATATTTAGACAAAAACATGAGGCATAGTGATACGCCAGCTCGTGCACAGTACCACTGTGGCTTATTCAGTTTGGCAGAATTTGATGATGAATACTAACCCTTTGAAGTATGCCAGTTGTTTTTGAGTTGTACTTGAATGTTAAAATGTAATCTAAAACAAATATAAGGTGAGGAGCCCTTTTTACTCAGTGTTTACTTGAGGTGAGCTGTGCTTAAAGCACTTTGTCATTAAATGAGCAACATTGTGTGACTTTGTTGAAGGGCTGAGTGCAGGGTTGTCATTATTACACGTTAGTACACATTACCATTTAAAAGTTTGGGGTCGGTAAGATTTATTAATGCTTTTGAAAGGAGTCTTTTATGCTCACCAAGGCTACATTTGATCGTAAGTACAGTAAAATCAGTAATATTGATAAATATTATTACAGTTTAATTAATTTGTTTATCAATCTGTTGTCAACAAAGAGAAGTGTTAGGTCACCCTGAGATCAAAATAAAAGCTCAATAGTTTCGTTTGAAAGCAAAGAAATTGAGGCAGCCATAAATGTTAGTATTGTAATTTTGCTGTTGTTAAAATAAAAATAAAATATAGATGATTATTATTGCTGATAATAATAATAATAATTAATGCTTTTATTGTGTTTTTATAGTGCTAATTTTTTTTTTTTTTTTTGCAGTACAATAGTATTTTTTTTTTTGTGCAGAGGTAGGGGGGTTAGAGGTCAGGTTTTCCTTTTTTGTCTGATCACATGCCTGTTTGATGCTCAAGTATCATTTATTGTTGAAAATAGTTGTGCTGCTTAATATTTTTGTGGAAATATGCTTTTTTCAGTATTCTTTCAAATAGAAAGGTCAAAAGAACAGCATGTATTTTAGATGGTAATCTTTTGCAACGTTATAAACATCTTTACAATTTGATGCATCCTTACTGATTAAAAGTTAATTTCTTTCTTTTACTGGCACCTAGTGGTGGAAATTGAAATTGCTGGTTTCACATCACATTTACCACCATGTTCTTGCTTGTGCAGTTGGGTTCACAGAAGAGCAGTTTCACTCCCATCAGCAGCAACTGGTTCAGATGCACAAACAGTTACAGCAGCAAGAACTCCAGCAGAACTCGACAGCAGCAGAACCCCACACACACCTGCCTGTGAGTATATCCACACAATCTCAGGCATTATGGGGCTAAACCTCATTCCTATTCTGTTCTGTAATAATTACAGTCATTAAATTTTTTTATTTATTTAAGAAGTAAAAAATAATTTATTCTACAGAACACGGCTTCATCTGACTGCATGTCTAAGACTCTGGACTCGGCTAGTGCACACTTTGCTGCCTCTGCTGTGGTCAACACTCCCAACAATGAAAACAGGCCTCAGATTGCAAGTGTCAATGGCGTCCTTTCCAATTCAGGCACGTGCAGCTCAAGGGGAATTGAACAGAGGCATTGAAATTAATTGTTCTTTGGAACTATAAACTGCTTTATAGAATTTATGAGGGAATCATAGCAAAATTATAACTGAAAACTGATTTTATTTGGACATTTATATTACAATATTGACCTCTTTGTCGTGTGGTTAATTGAAAGAAAGGTGAGCATGATTGATTATTTAAATGATTCTTTATTTTTGTCTCCTGCAGGAAGTTTTAGACAAGCCAAATTGAACCGTTCTGCCAGTGGTGGAGGTGGTGGTGAGTCAGGCTCTTTAGTACGGATGACGAGTACATCTGGCCTTCAGCTGCCCGTCCCTCAGTCTCTGCCTCACGGCCACGGGCACCTGAGCACCGTGAGCGCTGTGTCTCCTGCCCACACACACCACAGTGCACGTCTGTGTGCCCCTTCACCCTCAGCCTTAAAGCTGGCCAGCGTTGCTAGCAGTCTGGACCGGGTACCCAAAGTCACCCCCACTAGTGCCATCGACATTGCCAGGTCTGAAACCTGACATTGAACTTAATAATTTTTTTTTAATCACTTAATTGTTTTTTTTCCTTTTTTTTTTTTTTTTTTTTTTGGGTTGGGGTATAGTATCCGTTTCAAAAGTATGGGGTCTGTAAATTTTTATTGTCTTCTATAGTAGTCTCATATTCACAGAGCCTGCATTTATTTAATAAAAAATACAGTAAGAAGAGTAATATTGTGAACTATTATTATTTATTATTTTCTGTTTTAACATTTTAATTTATTTCTGTGATGACACTGCTATATTTTCAGACATTACTTCGGTTACTTTAAAGGGTTAGTTCACTCAAAAATGAAAATTCTATCATTAATCACTCATCCTCATGTCGTTCCAAACCGTAAGAACTTCATTCATCTTTGGAACACAAATGAATATTTTTGATGAAATCCGAGAGCTCTCTGACCCCTCCATAGACAGCAATTTAATTAACACTTTCAAGCCCCAGAAAGGTAGTAAAAACATTCAATAAAATAGTCCATGTGACTCCAGTCGTTCAACCTTACTTTTATGAAGCGACGAGAATACTTTTCGTGTGCAAAAAATAACAACTTTATTCATCAATTTCTTATCTGTGTCAGTCACCTACGCAGTTTACGTTGGTCAGCTCCTGCGTCAGCATCACACGGATGCGTTGTGGTGCTCACATGAACAGCATCGGCCATTGGTAAATAGGGTTGGGTACCGTTCACATTTTAACCGGTACCAGTACCCAATGGTACCTTTTTCCGGTACTTTAGGGATCAATAACTGTAAAGAAACTGTAAGTCATTTATAGAAGTGTTATTGATATTATGCCAGAGCTGCCTTGGTCTGCCATTGTCTGTGATGTTTGTTCACTGTAATATTAACCAGTAAATAGTAGGATACTAGTTATTTAATTAATTGAATTCATAAAAACAACTAGGGATGCACCGATACCAGTACTCGGGTGTAGGTCCGATACTGTGCTCAAGTACTCGTAAACTACCCCAATACAACCGCACCCGATACCGCTTTATGGCAACGCATCTTCGGATGCAAAGACGCACGGAAAGTTACATTCGCCGTGCACACCGCCAAGTGAAAAGGGGTCTCGCGCTCTCAACGTGCACAACTTCTTTTTTGCCGTGCACACCTTCGCACTAGTGCAGATGCGGCGAGTATAAAACAAGCTGAATCTCTCGTCACACGGGTACCTCTCGGTAGTGAGTAGTGTTGAAAGTGAAAGTCTGTTTAGTAAGGATGTGCGATCCATTTGAAAGAACACTTAAACTATGAATACTGAATGGCGCTAAAAACAGATCACATGCGAATGCTTGCCTTGCGTTATGATCATTGTATTAAACTTGAACGTTCACTGAAGCAACGTTAGCCATTATAGACATATGTATTCAAATCAACTGAGTCAATTGACAGCACAGGACCAATACGTCAAACCTAATAGCCTTTTATATTATAAACAGATTTCCTCAAATAAAAGTTAGTCCACATAAGCCAGCACGTTAAGGTATTGTTGTTCGTTACCACGGCAACGTATTGTGTGTCCGGGATGAACGCGCTTCTCGTGTAAAAGTATCTGCACACATGATGGTTGGCAAAATTGCAAAAAAGCTACTGACAACTATACATTATTTAACCGTATTTTCATATCTTTAGGATGTTGATACAGCAACTGTTCAAGTGCAAAGCAAGTTTCATTCATAATGCTTCTCCTAATCCGATATAAATTTTCATACCGTATTGTCCCTCATAACCGGTAGTATAACAAGCCTAAGCAAGCTTAGTTATACTAGTTTGATATGACATGCAAGAAAACCGAAAAGTTTTGTGTAAGCTTTCACAATCCTCTCTCATCTTCGTGTACATTTATCTGAAAGCGCAGCGAGCACCAGAGAAAACCAACGCATGCAAAACCTGAGGTAAAATATATATTATATATATACCAGAGAAAACCAACGCATGCAAAACCTGAAGTAAAATATATATTATATCAAACTAGTATAACAATTAAGCT
Source organism: Paracanthobrama guichenoti (assembly GCA_018749465.1). Lineage (NCBI taxonomy): Eukaryota > Metazoa > Chordata > Actinopteri > Cypriniformes > Gobionidae > Paracanthobrama > Paracanthobrama guichenoti. Next base: position 17,930,419 of record CM031951.1, read on the forward strand.
TGCTTAGGCTTGTGTGTGTATATCTGGCCGTATGTGTGTATGTGTGTGTGTGTATGTGTATGTATGTATGTATGTATGTATGTATAAATAAATAAATAAATAATATATATAATATATATATATATATATTATAATATAAGCAAAACATTAAATGTGCAAAAAAAAAAAAAAAAAAAATGTAAACGACAAGTATTTTCCAAGTCGATGAGCAGCAGCACTAACGTTTACTCGACAAGTTTATTGAAAATAAAAGAAGATTAGAAGAATCTTCTTTTGTTAGAAGAACTGTAATGGTATTATTAAGTACTCGTATCGGTACTTGGTATCGGCAAGTACCCAAATGTAAGTACTTGTACTTTGTCTGAAAAAAAAGTGGCATCATTCCTAAAAATAAGCATATAATTATTCTTTTTTAAAATTCCATTTCTATGAAAAGATTTCCCACAAGTTCTGTTGTGTATTTTCTGGTAATCAAATGAAGACATAAAACATTCATTTATCTTTTAATTTAATGCAACTTTTTTGTCAAAGCTGCACAACTGAGCTTTATACTGTTAAAATTAAAACACTGAAGAAAAATTGTGATATATTACTTAATACATTATCAAAACTTTTTCAAAAAAAAATTTATCAATTTTTTTATTACATTAGCGTTAGTATTATTATTGTTGTTGTTGTTGTTATTATTATTATTATTATTATTATTATTATTATTACACTGAGACGGATCCAAATTCTACTGTACAACAGTAATATATTTGTCAAGTTAAACCAAACTTTTATTTTGATGGGTTGCCGTGAAGACCTTTGAGTTTATGTGTTTATGATATTCTCAAATGAAACAGTAAAATGCTGATGAAGTGACTCTCAGGGTGGCTCATGAGATGACGGACATGCGTTCATGTCCTCGTATGAGATGGAAACGCGCGACCATCACACGCAATTCAGTGTTTGTGTGTGTGAGGTAAATAAACTACGGGTCAGCGGCATTCATTCACAAAGACACGCAGGATTCATATTTAAATAGTCTTTTTGCCGTTTAATATTCAGAAACACTAGTCTATATCACCATATGTGTTCTCGGGTACCGAAATTTGCTACCGATCGATTTAATGTGAATCGGTACTCTGTAGTACCGACGTAATTCGGTCGGTGCCTTTAAAAGTACAGACTTCGGTACCCAACCCTAATGGTAAACCGGCATGCTGGTGTAACTCAGAGGCTCTGGACTGTATTTACTACATCAACAGCCCAGAAGACTGACACACATGTGAAGAAATTGTTGAATAAAGTCGTTATTATTGTTTGTTTTTTGCGCACAAAAAGTATTTTCAATGCTTCGTAAAATTAAGGTTGAACCACTGGAGTCACATGGTCTATTTTAACTATTTTGTTTTTACTACCTTTCTGGACTGTGAAAGTGTTAATTATGTAGCTGTCTTTGGAGTGGTCAGAGAGCTCTCGGATTTCATCAAAAATATCTTCATTTGTGTTCCGAAGATGAACGAAGGTCTTACGGGTTGGGAACGACATGAGGGTGAGTGATTAATGACAGGATTTTCCTTTTTGGGTGAACTAACCCTTTAAGCAGCCATTACTCCACTATTCTGATTTGGTGCTTCAGATATTTATAGTCATCATTTCTTTTTTTTTCGGACTACTAAAGAAAAAAACAAAACAAAACATACATTCAATGGCAGTGAATTGCAACCAGCAGCAAGCTTAAAATAAGATGCAAAAGTATCACAGAATAGTCCCATGTGAAACTTGTTATATTCCAAGTGTTTTGAGGGTATACTGTAGGGTTTGGTAAAAAACAAAACATTTAGATGGCCGTTGGTCTATTGACTTAAATTCAAATCTATCAAATTTAAGGCCAGAACAAGACTTAAATATCTTAAATGGTATAAGAAAAGTCTAATCATTTGGGGACAGAAAAACAGGAATCATGATATGGCTTAATGTCACAATGAAACTTCAAAAGGCAATGATAATTTGTGAGTGCTGCATGTTTTAAAGTCAAAACGCAGCGCTGTTGCACTTTCTACAGGCTCGCACTTTCAGAGCAGTTCACAACCAATGAATTTTGACACGGTTTACCTTCCAAGCTAGTAGTATACATCTTTAAACTGAAAATGTTCAATTGTATATTTTTATTGATATTGCAGGGAGAATCACGAACCAGAGAGGCTGGCTCTCAACGGATTATCAGAGACCACAGTCGCCATGGAGGTCACATAGCCCATCAGAAACACAAAGACTTCAGTGCTGAGATCTGTGCGCTTCTACACAGACTTGTACCCAAAAGCAGCATATCAAAATATTAAGAGAAATTTGTCAATATTATAAGTGTACATTTTGTAAAATTGGGAATTATCACTACCTTGTAAAATAGTATATTTGTATCATTAGTCTGTCATTTCTGTTACTTGAATCCTAGAATATTATTATTATTATTATTATTTTTTTTTGGTCATCATGCTTTTGCACTTGAAAATGCAAGCAAGACAAGTGCATCAGTTCATGTTGGGATCGTGAGCATGAATATAGGTCCTGTGTCACTTGTTTTAACTATTTATTTTGCAATGTTTACATTTTTGTATCTCGTACAAATAAATCCAATGTTGTGACCACAAAATGCAGACATAGCTAGTATACCATGCTTTTGTGCCTTTTTTCTTTAGAGGAAAGAAAATTTAGTTTCACGGATGAAGAAATGTGCCATTTTACAAGTGATGATCTTCCCTCTTGAGATGTTGACCGTATTTCACTGGTTTATTTTTTTATTATTTTTTTTTGTCTCTTTCTTGTCTTACCAAGAATAGCAGCATGTTAATTCTGGAGGCTGGTGGCCCCCATCAGAAGGTATTTATATGAAGTTCTCTGAGAAATCTAGCAGAAGCCCTTCAATCTGGCTCATAGTTTCTGCTTCTCTGACCGAGTCAGCCGAACGCTCATTTTTTTGTCTTTAGCTGTTGCTGGTTAACCAGTCTGAAGGGAGCCGTTCGGGGCTTTGACAGATGTCGTCTTGGAAGAAAACTCAAAAGTCTACAGGTCATAAACATTGTCAGCCATCTTGTTTATGAATGCTGAAATTTCTACATCCTCAGTGCAGTATCTTCAAATAAATTTCCCCTTTTCAAACAGCCTTTTTAATGAAATAAGCGACAGCTGTCAGTGTTTGGCTAAAGCAAGCTGAACTTGTTTTAGTTTCCTTGAAAATAAGTACACTAGTTTTCAGTTGAGATCTCTGCCGTGAATGTTTTGGTGCATGCTCTTACAATGTTTAGGGAGAGATATATGAGTCTATAGGCTGTCTTCATTTCTTTCTATTAATTGAAAGTCCATTCATTTAATGCAAGAATTGGCTTTCACCACCAGAGGGGGCATATGAGCTCTTCCAGGCGTGAAACCCAGGGCAAGTAGTTAGTTGGTTAGTTTGGCAGTTGAGCTGGCTGGTCCCCCAGAAGTATGTGACCTGCTTCCTGCCATCCTTACTCGTGGGCACAGAAGAACCAATCACTTGAGAGCTGTGTATGCCATGTGACTAAAATGACATTCTCTCAATGTTGATGCTGATGCACGCCACACAAAGTATTTACATTTCAGGGGAATTAACCTACAAATTGCTTGCTTATAGTTGTCTCTGCATATTAAGCTGGGATATTATTAAATATTTTAACAATACCTTCAACTAATGACCATATACACTGTCTATTACCGGATTGTCTGAGGAGCCAGGACCAGACTTAAAAAAAAAAAAAGTTTTTTTTGAAAGAAGTCTCTGTTGTCACAAAGGCTGCAGTTATTTGATCAAAAATGCAGTAAAAACTAAATATTGTGAAACATCATTACAATTTATAGTAGCTGTTTTCTATTTTAATATATTTTAAAATGCAATGCATTTCTTGTGATGCAAAGCTGAATTTTTAGCAGCCATTACTCCAGTCTTCAGTATCACAAGACATAGAAACTTCTTTCAGGATTCTTTAATGAACGGAAATTAAAACGAAACCATTTATTTGAAATAGATATCTTTTGTAACATTTTAAATGTTTTTACATACACTTGATCAATTTAATACATGTTTACTGAATAAAAATATCACCCAAAAATACCCCCATCATTTTTTAACTATATATTGACACACTCAACAAAATAAACACGACAAACATTTTGTAAGATTTTTCTATTTATTGTTTCTTAAATGGAATTCATGAGCTTATGACTAAAGACAGAAAAGAGTAAAGTTTAGGATCTTATTTAAAGACAACTTATATACAAATCAGCAAAGAACAAAAAGTTCAGATTGGAACATCTGTGGTAATTATAGCATATTCATATATTTGACTGAAAGTGTTCTGTATGTATGGTTAATTATTGATCCCTATCTAAATATTTAGAGTTTTGCCTCAAATTGTGGCCTGGTTTCACAGACAGGGTTTATATTAAGCCAGGATTAAACCTTGGTTTTATTAGAGTATTTAAGTATCTTTTATATAAACATGAAAAGAAAAGAAAAAATTACTGGTTTGCATAAATGTATTACTTGAGACAAAACAATGGCACTTAATATATGTGCATTTAAGATATGTCAGTGCAAGTTTCTTGCAGTTAAAACAGCTCAAATATGAATTTTAGTCTTGGGCTAGGCTTAAGTCTTATCTGAGTGAAGCAGTGTTCATTTCAAAAACTGACGAAAATCTATCATTTTCGTCAGCGAATAAAAACGAGACGAAAATGTTATGGAGGGCCGATTAGGGAAGAGATCCAGTCTGATATCCTGTGTAAAAGATGTGCACATTCGAATAGTAACGTGCTGATCTAACGGCAGGGAAACACGGACCACGGTTCGTTATCAGTGAACAGCGCCAGGCAATTGTTTATGAACTAATGCTGATGAATAATGACAATGTTTTTATATGGTAATATGTTTTAGACGGTTGCAACAATGCATATTTTATCTCATTCATCTGAAATTGATGCCTGCAACCTGCAATATTAAGACGCGTACATTTCAAAATAAGAGTCGATGTGTATTTCCAGCTTGTTTATAATTAAGTCACGCATTATTTATAAGTTTTTGGTTACACAATAAACTGTATTTAACTCATACAGTCAGGAGGAAAGACCAGCACTGACACGTAGATTATTCAAGAACCATTTTTTAAAATTTACTTGATTTACTTGAAATTAAATAAATGTTAACTAAATGAAATAAATAAATAAAAACTTTGAAAAAAAGCTTTGGCTTAACCTGATATGGCCTAAACAAAAACAAAACTCTTGTGTATTTTTAATGTCAAAACCACAATGATGTCAAAAGGTAAGTTTAAGTAACAGTTGTTTAAGTAATGCTTAAATGCTCAATGAATGTATTATAATTTAACTAAACTCATTAGATTTTAGTCGACTAAAACTAAAAACAATTCAGGTGACTAAAATATGATTAAAACGAAATGGCATTTTAGTCAAAGGTCTATGACTAAAACTAAATCAAATTTGCTGTAAAATAAACACTGCTGTGAAGCCAGGGCTGGTATGCATTTTACCACTGCAACAGTGTGATCCTGATTATACTCTAATTCACTGAAACCTTTGAACAGTGCCAAGTTTAGCTACAGTAGATGTTGCAAATGTAAAAAACAAATCCTCAAACTTTTTCAGCAAACTCATGGGAATAAATGATCAGTTATTAAATTACTTGCTGTCTAAACGCTGATCAGATTTCTATATAGGTTAAAATCTTTTTGTTCTTGTGCACATTCTGACTTTTTATTAATGCTAATATTCATATAATAGCATACGACACAAAAATAATTCAACTCTTTGTGCAGAAAAGACAATTTCACATTTTAGATCCTATGAAAAGCTGGAAAAGCAAAACGGCTACAGAAGAAAAGCTTTTCACTGAGTTAAAGAAAGTGTTAAAAGATCTGCTGCTGTGTCAGAGCCTCCCATGTGTAATTCTTATTCCTCATGGCTCGCAGATCAAAGTCTCCACAACAAACTTGTTTTCAAAATGGCGGATCCTGTGGCAGTTCAGAGCCTCGCGCTTCTGCATACCTGCAGTGAAGGATATTCGGCTTTCAGAAGTATGCAAGTATGCAGCAGCTATGATGTAAAACATCAAACACTGCATGTATTCGGTGTACTTGTTTATACAATGAACATAATCAGAGGAAATACTGCACTTTTCTGTATTTGTGCTTACAACTTGAGAAGTTTATGGAAAGACATAACCACTGTTTACTGTAAACACCGTCTTATCAAAGGGTTTGTTGGTGTACACTTACCCAGTATGGTGTCTCTGCGCTGCAGTCTGTACGTGTCTTTGTCACTGCACAGGTCATTGATGTAATAGCCCAGATCACTGGTGCTGTCCAGCTTCTCTGTCACCATCATCTCTTCACGCACCAGGTACGACTGAGGAAGGTACATTTTTTTCTGAAAAAAAAAAAAACGCAGAAAACGTAAACCTAAAGCTCGGGACACACCAAGCCGACTTCAAAGAACTAGCGGCGTCAAAAGCTGCCTGTGTTGTCGCCTCTCGTCGGCTGCATCTCAATAATCTATTTTTGTCATTCAAAAAGGGAAACCGAAACTAGAACTGCAGACATATAAACCGTCAACAAAGCAGCGCTTGCTTATTTTGAACATTGCACATCGGAATGCTTAGGTAAGATTATGTAAAATTAGAACAGCCTTCTGTCTGTGCTGTCTTGACTTTCATCACCGACGGCCTGACTCCCCCAAAAAACCAAGTCGGCATCCGACTAGAGCCAGCAGTGCGGAACACACCGAAAAAACTACGCTCAAAATGGTTTGGTGTGTCCTGGGCGTAACATCTGAAATGCATTTGTGTGAGAAAAAAAAAACACATTCATGCAAACACAGGTTAGAACCACTTATTGACACCGTTCACGTCGTCTTGTTTACCTTGATGTTGACCAGGAACTCGTGGAAATCTCTTGGTGGCATGACGACAGAGGTGTTCAGGGCGATGATGTAGCATTTGTTCAGTTTCACGTCAAGATAAGCAGTCAGCATCTGACAGCACAGAAAGACAAACGGGTTTATTCACATGGAACCAGAGAGATGCGTAAGACTGACAACATTATATTAGTGTTATAAGATATAGCAAAATATTCAAGCTTGAGGAGGGACAAAATTTAAAATATAAGAGCTGGTCACTGAAAAATCCATACTGATTGTACAATAATACAAAAATATGTCAATTATGTAAATATGATTCTTTTCTGATTATTTTTTCAAAGACTGGTGATATTTGTGTTGTTTAGCATTGTAAACCCATCAATAATCATTATGTATTTATGCAAGTAGTATTTGTAAGAGTACAATTACACCAATGTTAAAAGGTTTGGGGTCTGTAAGATTTTTGTGCATTTATTTGTTCAAAATACAGTAAAAACAGTATTATTACGAAATACTATTATAATTTATATATATACATATATATAATGTCAAAACTGAATTTTCAGCATCATTACTCTGGTCTTCAGTGTCACATGATCCTTCAGAAATCATTCTGATATCTGATTTGATGCTCAAGAAACATTTCTTCTTATTATCAATGTTGAAAACAGTTTTGTTGCTTAGTATTTGTATGGATACAGTTGCTTCCTGGATTGATGAATAGATGAATGGAATAGCATTTTCCTTTGAAACAGAAATAGAAAGTGTTTTGTGACATTTAGTTCATCGTTGCTGATTAAACAGTAATTTCCTTAAAAAAAAAAAGTCTTAAACTTTTCCAAAAACAGTTTCTGTAGTTCGGGGATAATATAACATATTATAATTCTTTCACGTAATATATTCTTTTTGCAAATGAAAATCTTAGACATTGAACATTTCAGAAAACCAGTCCAATCCCCACTTTATGATGGATACGAATACAGTGGCAGGACAGTTGAACACATGATTTATGATTTATGAATTTGAGTAGCTAATATTGCTTTCCCCCCTTCAGGTTAGCTTTTTTTTCAGAAAAATTGTGAAAATACTATAAAAATGCAAGTTGCCACAAATATAGTGCCAATTGGTTGAATTTGCATTAATCCTGGATGGACTGATGATATGGGTGTGGTGGTTATGGCTGAACACTCTGTGTGTGTGTGTGTGTGTGTGTGTGTGTGTGTGTGTGTGTGTGTGTGTGTGTGTGTGTGTGTGTGTGTGTGTGTGTGTTTTTGCACCATTTTGAAGTCATTCATGGATTCCAGCTGGATCGCTGTCCTTGAACTCAGGCACTGGTACTTCGATGAGCTCCACCTCACCGTCTTGGTAAAAGCTCACATTCTCTTCAATCATCCTCAGCGGCATTCCCACCTCCACCTCCTCGTCGAACTCATAGTCTTCCTCAAAATACTTCATCCCACAGAGAAGCACCTCCTCCTCCTCCTGTGGGGTTAGAAATACATATAGCATGAACACCACAAGCATGTTTATGTCTGCATCAACATTTCAAAAAAACCTTTTGGTACTCTTCCCTGACAAAATGAATGGTGATTGGCTGAATTTGGATTCATTCTTGCAATCACAAGATCGCAAAATCCTGGAGGGACTGATAGTGTTCATTTCATTAATGAAAATTATAATGACAAATGTTTGTCAACAACCTTTTTTATGACGAAGATGAAATTATGAGATGAGACCAACATCATTAAAAGGGACCTATTATGCCCCTTTTCACAAGATTTAATACAAGTTTTTGGTGTCCCCAGAATGTGTTTGAAGTTTCAGCTCAAAATGCCCCACAGATCATTTATCATAGCTTGTCAAATTTGCCCCTATTTTGGTGTGAGCAAATACATGCCGTTTTTGTGTGCAAATGAGCTGCTGCTCCCTGCCCCCTTTCAAGAAGCTTCAGATACTCCAAAAACAACAAAACTGGAGAATCATATGCAGCCAAAATGTCAGGAATTGTCAGTAGCGGAGTACTCATTAAGTCATGTTATGTAGTTGCTGTGTTAAGTTGATTCAACTCATCGACTAACATGTACCATCATGGTAATCAAAAAAATTTCAGAAACAACTTTTGCGCAAATCCAGCTTACCTTCGTTTGTGAAGCAGTCCAGAGTCAAATGATTTACGCAAATATATAGCACTTTGACCACTTTCTTCGGCACATTTCCTTCATAAATGTGGCTCAGTGGCTCAAGGGAGTCTATGGAGACTCTTATGCTTGTTGGTACATCCAATAACAGAACATTTGTAATGTTTTACATTGTATATCTCCTGCTTCTACAGCGAGGAAACAGAAATGGCGGACTGCTGCTAATCACTCAGGGTGGTATCTATGCTAATAGGCATATCGTCACCAGTCATGGATGGGCTTCCTACTACACTTACGTAAGAATAGTAGGGGAAATCTGGAACCGCTCATTTAGAGAGACTTTATGATTTAAGGGGATTATAAAAAGCGTTTTATTTGTTTGTGGGTGGGTGGATTTTTACCTTTATAGGCTGGTTGTTTACACACACTGTGGACAGACATCTGTGTTCAAAGTGAATTTTGCATAATAGGTCCCCTTTAAATGATAAATGTGACTAACAACAAGCAATATCACTGATGAAAAGAGACGAGAGTAAAATGAAGTTAAAAAATAAAAACTTGACCAAAATCTCGATAACTTTTAACAAGCCTCTATAAGCGTTCATACTTGTGGTTGGCAGATGTCAAGAGTTTAAATCGACGTAACTCGCTGCTTAACTACCATAGTACGATGCATCATTGAAGAAATCAACTAGCTTGTCATGACTGTTTCCTGAAACTGCATTGTCGCAGATCTGTCGTTTAACCACGCTGGTTAATAATTATTGTGCTTGATTTCTAGATTCAATCATAGGCTCGTTCTTATGTACTAGAGTATGCATATAGTTTTTCTGATGTAGAGAGTGTGTTAATTTATATGATAAAAATCAGGAAACTAGATTAGGTCAAATAAACCATACGTATGAGTTTGTGCTTGAGGTTGAAAGTGCAATTTTTTTTATAAAATGTAACAAAAATACATTTCTCAAATGACAACAATCATTGCGATTATAATTTTATGCAAATTAGTTGTAATTATCAAATAAACCTTTATACAGTGTGATGAAAGTATGTCTAAGTTTTCATTGACTAAAACTAGACTAAAATTAACAGACTTTTAATTAAACAAAAACAGGATACGGTTGCCTAAAAAAATTTGACACGGGACTAAACTAAGTGGACGAAATGAACACTACTGATGATATGTGTGTGGTGGTTATGGCTGAACACTGTGTGTGTGTGTGTGTGTGTGTGTGTGTGTGTGTGTGTGTGTGTGTGTGTGTGTGTGTGTGTGTGTGTGTGTGTGTGTGTATTTTTGCACCATGGTGTAGTCATGCAGGATGCCAGCTGGATCGCTGTGTCTGAATTCAGGCACTGGTACTTTGATGAGCTCCACCTCATCGTCTTCGAAAAAGCTCACATTATCAGGTTTTTTGGGGAAAAATAGCAAAGCTTGATACAGAATGAACTTATAGGAACAGATCTATAAATGTCCTTCTGTCTGAAGCATTCTGCCTTGTTTTGGAAGAAAACTTTCTCTCAAGATGTGATCACTTTATGTAGAAATGTTTTTTCCTGTGTCAGTATTAGTGACTTGTTTCTTAGAAGTTGCCACCATGTAATGTAAAATAGGCGGCTTGCATCATCGCACAAACATGTTTATTCTCATTGCTATGTAGTCTGGGTTGTATCTTGCATAATTTTATTCATGGCTGAGAATTGCTTCAAGAAACAGGCTTAGACTGATTATGACATAAATATAGAAACCAATAAAAGATGAAGATAATGAAGCAAGATGATAGGATGTTATGTTTTGTTTTTGATATCACTATGGTTACCTATGGATATCAATTATCTCACCTCTATAACATAGTACCTATACAGGTAGGCTCCTCCCACCACTATGCCAGAGATCACGAGAGCCAATCCCAGACAGAAGCACCAGCACCACACCTTAGACTGCTGACGCACCAACACAGCTGATTCAGGATCCTGCCGGACAAATCACAGAGAGAAATGATGGTTACATTATTACATTTACAAGTTAACACTTAAAATACCCCTGTAGTCAATCATTTTATCCCTTAAAACTCATCTTTGATCACCAAAATGACATATTTAAATGTTTTTTCCTGTAAAAAATGTCTTCATGCCTTACAATAGTCTGAATGTAACCCTACAACCTTGCTTCATTTAGTATACACAGACCCATGAATATAAAAATTATCCCCGTCTCCACTCACTCGCACCAGCTCAGAGATCCACTTGATTGGGTCAACTTTACTCTGCACAATGGCAAGTGGAAATACTGGTTTAATTCAGCAATATACAGGTGCTGGTCATATAATTAGAATATCATCAAAAAGTTGATTTATTTCACTAATTCCACTCAAAAAGTGAAACTTGTATATTGTATTCATTCATTACACACAGATCGATATATTTCAAATGTTTATTTCTTTTAATTTTGATGATTATAACTGAGAACTAAGGAGAATCCCAAATTCAGTATCTCAGAAAATTAGAATATTACTTAAGACCAATACAAAGAAAGGATTTTTAGAAATCTTGGCCAACTGAAAAGTACGAACATGAAAAGTATGAGCATGTACAGCACTCAATACTTAGCTGGGGCTCCTTTTGCCTGAATTACTGCAGCAATGCGGCGTGGCATGGAGTCGATCAGTCTGTGGCACTGCTCAGGTGTTATGAGAGCCCAGGTTGCTCTGATAGTGGCCTACAGCTCTTCTGCATTGTTGGGTCTGGCGTATCGCATCTTCCTCTTCACAATACCTCATAGATTTTCTATGGGTTTAAGGTCAGGTGAGTTTGCTGGCCAAATAAGAACAGGGATACCATGGTCCTTAAACCAGGTACTGGTTACTTTGGCTGGTTACTTTACTACTGGTAGTGGTATCTGCATCTCCATAAAGTTGGTCAGCAGCAGGAAGCATGAAGTGCTCTAAAACTTCCTGGTATACGGCTGCGTTGTCCTTGGACCTCAGAAAACACAGTGGACCAACACCAGCAGATGACATGGCACCCCAAACCATCACTGACTGTGGAAACTTTACACTGGACCTCAAGCAACTTGGATTGTGTGCCTCTCCTCTCTTCCTCCAGATTCTGGGACCCTGATTTCCAAAGGAAATACAAAATTTACTTTCATCAAAGAACATAACTTTGGCCCACTCAGCAGCAGTCCAGTCCTTTTTGTCTTTAGCCCAGGCGAGATGCTTCTGACGCTGTCTGTTGTTCAAGAGTGGCTTGACTCAAGGAATGCGACAGCTGAAATGTCTTGCATACGTCTGTGTGTAGTGGTTCTTGAAGCACTGACTCCAGCTGCAGTCCACTCTTTGTGAATCTCCCCCACATTTTTGAATGGGTTTTGTTTCACAATCCTCTCCAGGGTGTGGTTATCCCTATTGCTTGTACACTTTTTTTCTACCACATCTTTTCCTTCCCTTCGCCTCTCTATTAATGTGCTTGGACACAGAGCTCTGTGAACAGCCAGCCTCTTTTGCAATGACCTTTTGTGTCTTGCCCTCCTTGTGCAAGGTGTCAATGGTCGTCTTTTGGACAACTGTCAGGTCAGCAGTCTTCCCCATGATTGTGTAGCCTACAGAACTAGACTGAGAGACCATTTAAAGGCCTTTGCAGGTGTTTTGAGTTCATCAGCTGATTAGAGTGTGGCACCAGGTGTCTGCAATATTCAACCTTTCCACAATATTCAAATTTTCTGAGATACTGAATTTGGGATTTTCCTTAGTTGTCAGTTATAATCATCAAAGTTGAAAGAAATAAACATTTGAAATATATCAGTCTGTGTGTAATGAATGAATATAATATACAAGTTTCACTTTTTGAATGGAATTAGTGAAATAAATACACTTTTTGATGATATTCTAGTTATATGACCAGCACCTGTATGTTTGAACCAGAAACTGATTCTTAAGAAGAAGTGGAAGAAAAAATTATATAGGCTCATATACATTTACATTTATGCATTTGGCAGATGCTTTTATCCAAAAGCAACTCACATTGCATTCAAGGAACACATTTTTATATTTTGTCAGTTCTTGCTTTCCCTGGGAATCGAACCCATGACCTTGGCATTGCTAGCACCACGCTCTTATTGCTTGAGCTACAGGAAAGCAGAGTCGATGTATCAGAATGGAAATGTGTTTAATGTATCGCTCTTACAACGTCAGACACATGGCGGTTAATAATGTTGCTAAAGTTACACAAACCATGTTCTCGTTCGCCATCCCACTCTGCCTTCTAAAAATCAGCATCCTTAGAAACGCTTTGAACAATTTATAACGTGTAATATACTGTACACACCAAAAGGCAACAACTCAGAACAGGGCCTGACCTGTACCCTAAACCTTCAGCCCAGACAGCAGATATCATCTGCCTTGAGATACACTGCAAATGAGCTGTAGAAAGGTCTATGTATAGCCAATTTAGGCAGAAATGATGACTAATGACAGTTATGAGAAAAACAAAACAAAAAAAAGAAGTGAGAATCTCTCTGTTTCTTGTTCTGGTTTCAAGTCAAAATGTGTTAAACGTGTCAACTTCTGCAAAGTCAGGAAGAAGAGCTATAATCAGCAACATTTAATCTATACTCAGCTTCCTCCCTCAGACAATAACTGCAGACAGAAGCTCACACGCACGAATCAAAAGAGAAAGTTAATCAAGTAGTTTCTATTTGAATAGGGGAATTCAAGTGACTATCAAAGAGAGACAGCATGTATAATACAGCAGCGAGATACTGAGCCAATGAATCGTTTCATTGTGCTCTACTCAATTTATCCAAATAGTTTATCCTCATTCAATATCTTAGTGGAAAAGCAAAACCAGTTTTTAGACTTTTTGCATATTCTCTCACTGACGTAACCACACAGAACTTTTATAGAGTACATGGAGGCGGATGTTGGATGGCCTTGACCAGGATTTAGAGTTGTGAGTCTTTTTAAAGCTTCTAGAAACTTTGGCTTCAGGCATTTCCTTGATTCTACAGTGAAATCAGATCAAATTGTTCTATATTGCATACTTGTATTCTTGGCTTGCAGCTCTGACTCCTTTTGCAACAGACTATCATAAATATGTTTGAGAGTGCACACATCAAACATGCCTCAACACGTCTGTCTTTCACAACCCATGAAAAGTCTCCTGGTAGTGAGTGTAAGGCATTTCTAATGTGTGCTGTGAAAATCACAACTAAACTATGTCTGGAATAATTCAACTATGTTTACTGCTCCGAACTCACAAAACACAAAAAAGTCTTGCGCTACCACCACAGAGACATTTGAAGATGATTTTTTAATTAGATTAATTTAATAGTGATATCAAAACACATATTCTTTCATTATTTCTCTAATTGCAAATACAAGAAATAAAGTTCCAATTATGGACTGAATCCTTCATCTGAATACGACACTTGAGCATTGCATATATTTGAGAACGTTGAGCTATGATGAAATAAAGGTTCTTAATTGGCATTGATGATTCTGTGAAGAACATTTAGCATTCATGGAAATGAAACGAATGGAAGAAATGGTTATTCTATGGCATCACTGCAAAAATCCCCTTTTGGAATTTTTTTTTTTGTGTGTGTAATATAGGCTACTTCTGTAAATAAATATAACATAAACGACCATACTCTCATTTACTTGCCTATACAAGTGTATCGTTATCACATTCATGGTTATTATAAATATTAAGTTATTATCATTCATTTAATTACATTGTCATATTTTAAAGCACTAAACTAAGTGATAAATGTCTGTAGTCATGTTAGACATGGGTACATTTCCCTCTCCACTCCTATGCTGTTCAGTCGGACTGAACATGTTCACTCCCTTCGGGTTGCAATCTCACTTGAGATGGCAGAATACCATGTGAAGTCCACTTCACAGGGCACCTATGGTCAAGTGAAACGCACCTACTGTTTATCCATCTCAATTTGACATTTGTAACATTTGTAAGGGGCCTTTTTCTGAGGTTTTCTCAATTTGATGACCCCTGGCCGTCAGAGGCCATGGCGCACTGGCTCATATAGTCCATTCTTGATTGAGTCATTTTAGTCCAAATTAATTGATTTGAAATTGTTTGTATTTGAGAGGTAATTTTCAGATATTTGGCCCTTACAGTACACACACACACACACACACACACACACACACAGAAGACTTCAAATACCCTCCTGTGTCTGACTTTCCCTTCTATTTCTTTGAAAGGGCACATTTTATGTGTCAAATGTATTTCTCAAATTTTAAAATAAACAATGAAGTGATGACAAAGAAGACTTTGGGGTTTTCTATCAGCATACAGAAATAACAACCAAAAAGGGAAAGTGAGAGAGCTTATGTAATTACTTTTCCAAACGTTAAAATTTAACATTAAATATTATTCGAAGAATGTATGTATTAAATAATATAATATAAAAATATTTCACATTATTATTTAATACTACTGCAGTATTTTTTGCCAGGGTATATGTGTGTGATTACCCGTCTTTGACAAGCTTTGGGCCGTCAGCCATTTTATAACACGTAAGTTACAGAACTGATCAAAGTCTGTTGAACAAACTTGAACAAAGAAACACACTTACTTCTGTATTTGAGATATCGTTACTCTCGATTCTTCTCTCAACATAATAAAACAACAACGTGCACACATAACTTCGATTAAAATAAGTAATTTAGACATAGTTGGAGGTAATATTATTAAATTCGGATACGCAATTCAATAGAAGTGAACAAGATTTGTTAATAACTACAGCTTACCTGTACATCTGTAATGAGACTTTCCTTCTTTGAATCCTTTAGGGCGAGAGCCTTGTTAAAAGAAACTTTAACCATACTGAAAATTTACTGTAAGTAGTTATTTCCGCGAGAGTGAAAGAGAGACAAAAATGAAAGCGTTTAGTTTCCTGATCAGCAGCAATGTTTGTGTGTGACGCACATGACAGATCACAACAGAGGCTCTCGCTGCCTCTAGTGACAACTACTAGAAAATCAACCACAACACCTGGAAACAAGACAGAAATGATTACTATAAGATTACTACTACTTTTAGTTACTTGTAAATGTGGAATAGATACGGCAGTAATTGTAGTAACAACAACAGCAACAACTGGAATAGCATGGAATATATAACTTAGCCTACTGATTCACAAAACTTCTCATCCAGGCGTCAGAGGCCCACTTGAAGACGGGTGGGGTGTTCAATTGTTGTGGACAGTGTGGCCTTATCAAAAAAGGTTGAGAATCAATATGTGATACAACTGAATAATAATAATAATAATAATATCTATGTAAATATTAAAATTATTATCGAACAAAGACGAATGTGGTTGGTTAATCTTCACCAGCGCTGAGAAACGTAACCAAATATAAAATGTACCAAATAACAACGCCATCCCCAAGAACTGTTTATGTGAACTCTACAGGTAATATTCATAGACTGTAAAAAAAAAAAAAAATTACAATTATATCTTATTGACGACGACTGCCCATTTTGGTCCTTCTGCCAACAGGCGTCACTGTCCGACACATGCGTTTGCGTTTCATTTCTCACGCATGCGCAAGTGAGGAGAAACAGTCATGGCGGCGGCAGAGAAGCCCACGAAAGAAAAGCTTTTATCCACTTTGGATGATATTGAAGTTTTATCCAGGTTTGTCTTCATATATTTTGCACATTTAGATGAAGAATAACCATTTGTGTGCGTGTTTTTTAGCTGGTACAAAGCTGAATAATAAACTGCTTGTCCATTCATGAGATTTCCAATGTTTTCTTCTAACAGTTGCTGGATTAGTTAATAATTGAATGAATAAAGTCCTAGTCTCGCTTGTCCGCCCGAGTCTACTGTTTTCACTCATAATAATACACTTATTATACACTACTACTGCTCATTTACAGCTCCTCTTTCGTTCTTTTATTTTCTTGTTTCTGTTGCAGAGAGCTGATAGAGATGCTAGCACTGTCCAGGACACAGAAACTGCCCCAGCCTGGAGAGGACACACAGGTGAGAGACACTGTTTAAACACACACACACACACACACACACACACACACACACACACACACACACACACACACATTCTTGAATATGGGGATTTTCCATAGACGTAATGGTTTTTATACTGTACAAACTGTATATTCTATCCTTATACACTAACCCTACCCCTAAACCTACCCATCACAAAAACAGTTAGTTTTAAGTCATCTGTGTACATAGTAATGCCAGTTTAATTATACACACATGTCCTCCTCATAATCCACATATACCTGTACACACATGCACACACAGACAAACTCAGTCAGTGACTGAGACAAAACTGAAATCTCAGGGAGTGAATTCACTGATATACAGGCTTTAAAATTCTGATGAAAAAGAAAAAAAATCAGGGAGCGACAAAGGAAACAAATCCTGAAAAGTTATGCAATTACATACTCTAAATTGTAGTTTCAGTTATTTGCTTAAACGTTTTGCATTAGCTATTTAATTGGAGTCAGTATTAAAATTATGAATTACTATATATGCTTGCTTGACTATTAGATGGTGGTGAAGTGCATGCAGTGACTGTATGCTGATGATTCTGTGAACAGATTCTGGAGCTGTTGGTGCAGAGAGATAAAGAGTTCCAGGAGCTGATGCAGACAGCGATGGAGCAGGGCAGAGTTCACCAGGAGATGCAGACGCTGGAGAAGGAAGTTGAGAAAAGAGACAGCGATATCCAGCAGCTCCAGAAACAACTCAAAGAGGCCGAGCATATACTGGTGACTGACATGAGTCAATGCACATTTCTTTTCAGTGACATTCAATTGTTTCAGCACTATGCAAACCAAAATACTTTATCACTTTAAGAACTTTTTTTTTTTTTTTTTAAATGTATGCTTTACATTATTATTAAGATATATATCTTTTTATGATTTCTTTTTTTTATGACTGTTTGCAGAAATAACATTTTAAATTCCAGCACTAACCACTGCTTTCTCTGTTGTTGTGCATTTGATTTGAGACACTTTGAGAAATCGTTGGCTATTTGAAATTACAAAAATGACAACATTACAAATGCATTTTGATTAACCTAAAATTCTTTAATACTTTTAATGTTATATACTAACTAATAGGAATAACAAGTATGCATAACTACAAGAAACTAACCCTAAACCAAATCTATAATAAAAACAGTACTTGTTTTTGTATTTACACTGTAGATAGACACCTTAAAATAAAATGCAACCCACCCAATTTTTATATACAATGTTTGACACATTTGTTAAACTGGAAATAATTATGTTTTTCATTCATCATCAGGCCACTGCTGTCTATCAAGCCAAAGAGAAACTGAAGTCTATTGAAAAGGCCAGAAAAGGTATTGTTGTGTTACACAAAATAAGTCGCACTGGGTCAAAATTGCATTTTTGAGAAAAAAAAACAAAACACGGATAAGTCGCATCGGTGTAGAAGTCACATTTTATTACACTCAGTAATAGTAAAACACAACTTTCTTTACAAACATAAACATTTTATGAGTTTGCCTGCCCATTCAGTCTTAATAGTTAATGGTAAATAAACTTGGTTTGCTGTCCTCGAAGGAGACTCGAACCTGAGGTTCGGCTCGAGCTCCGAGCTAAACCCTCCTCCGTGTTTCTCATGGGATTTTGTGAAATTGTGAGGTGCATCCCACCCGTAAGAACTTTGTGCATTTTAAAGTTAAATTCATCAATCTGGTGCACTTTGAGAGTTAAAAATTAAGAGATCCAACCCATATTAAGTGTGCAAATTGAACAAGGCACAAACAGACAGTCTTTTGATAAGGACGCAAAGCCTTATCGCACTTAAGTTTAGTTTGTTTGACCGCAATGGCACAAAACAACATTAATGACCTTTTATGTTATTATGAGAAGTTTAAATATATTTTCAGCCTGCTACAGTTTAGTTAATGAATCGGAAGCACTGAAATCTATTTTTGGTGGGCAATTCTGATATTGTGGTGGGCCACTACAATTAAATCAATGTATGGGAAACACTGCCCCTATAACAGTACTGTGCAGAGGAAGAATAAGAGAAATAGAGAAGGAGACAGGGAGGAGGTGGGATGGCGCAGTGACTGTTGCTTATATTTGCTCGTAATAATTATGATTGACCGCGCCAAATGTTATTTAGGGTCCTCCCAAACCTATGCTTGGAAATTTCATGTATTTTTAGTTCCCCTCTCCACGACAAATTTGCTTTAAATTTGATGGTATTGAGAACAGAACAGGAATGAAAAATATAAGAATAAAACAACATAAATTATAGTGGCATTCATTATAAGCAATATTTATTATGAACGGCAGATTTATTTAAAGTGGAATTAAAACTAGTGACGTTTAGGAAATGCGCTATACAAATAAATTAGGGCCCATGTACCTTTCTTATTCAGCAAAAATCCAAATGTGAGCGCTTTGTTTTTTATTAGGGAGTATCTCTTCAGAGGAGATCATCAAGTACGCTCACAGGATCAGTGCCAGTAATGCTGTGTGTGCTCCTCTGAACTGGGTTCCAGGTAAACAGCCTACTTCCTTCTGCTTCATGTTCTTCCATTCCTGTCTTTACTATCTGACTTGATTTGCTCTGAACATTTTTCCAGTGATTTGATTGGCTTATGTCCAATTGTTTGTGTAAGCTCATATGACGTGCATGTGTGTGTGTAGGTGACCCCCGCAGGCCATACCCAACTGATCTGGAGATGCGCAGTGGAATGTTGGGTAACATCAGCAACATGTCCACCAATGGAGTGAACGGACACCTTCCTGGAGACGCATTGGCTGCTGGGAGGTTACCAGGCATGTTTACTCTTCTGTTCAGATGTTTGATTGATCTGTCCATTCTCTTTTCTCTTCTTGGTTGTCTTTATCATGCAAAAAATTATGATGATGTTTGTGTACTTTTTTTTTTTTTTTTTTGCTAATGAATATTTCTCCTTTGGTTTTTAGATGTACTAACCCCACAGTATCCTTGGCAGTCCACTGATGTTTCCATGGGGATTCTGCCTCCTCACCATGGCAACGATTTTGGCCTGGAGCCACCTGGTCATAACAAAGAAAATGAAGATGATGTTGAGGCCATGTCAACAGATTCCTCAAGCAGCAGCAGTGACTCAGACTGAGTGTGTGTGTGTTTGTGAGATATGTCCACAGTAACTTGAGTTTGTCCACCTGAACAGCCTGAAAGGAAAGTATGTTTTTTTTCTGCATCAGTTTATCTTTTCTCTGTGATTGTGAAGATCCAGATGGCAACATATAATGCCTTGAAGAGTACCAAACCTACACAGGTCCTCTCTTCAGCAAAGCCTCATACAGCTGGATATGTTTTACCATTTTTCTTGTTTTTTCATATTCTGGATGCCTAGAGTCATCATTTGTTTGCATAATTTCATTCCACTGGCCTCAAATGTCACCAGTGCATTGTTTTCATTGTGTGCGCCGCATGACAGACTCATTAGCATTTTGCATATTTGTAATCTAGTGAAGCGTTAATTTCTGGTTTACAGTTGGAATATAAATAGCAATGTAAATACCTCTGAACTTTCAGACTCTGTAAATAAAACTTTTTTTTTAAAGATTATGGTTTTATTTATATATACACACACACACACACACACACACACACACACACACACACACAGAGAGTGTACTTTTGAAGCTGAGATAATGTAATATAGGAATGTGTCTGATTTAAATGCCCCTTTAAATCCAGTTTTTCCATATACAGCTCTGGACAAAATTGAGACACAATTTTGACCACTGCAAAATATTAGAAATAGTAGTTTCTCTGGATTTATTATTTATATGAACATGTTTTGATTTATTCTACAAAGTACTGACAACATTTCTTCCAAATTTCAAATAAAAATATTATCATTTAGACTAGAGTATTTATTTGCAGAAAATGACAACTGGTAAAAATAACGAAAAAAGATGGCATGTTTTCAGACCTCGAATAATGTAAAAAAAAAAAAAAAAGTTTATATTCATGTAAATTTTTACAACAGCACAACACTAATGTTTTCACTTAGGAAGAGTTTAGAAATCAATATTTAGTGGAATAACCCTGATTTCCTATCCCAGCTTTCATGCATCTTGGCATGCACCCTATCAGTCTTTAACATTGCTGTAATATCTCTCTCTCTCTCTCTCTCTCTCTCTCTCTCTCTCTCTCTCTCTCTCTCTCTCTCTCTCTCTCTCTCTCTCTCTCCCTCTCTCTCTCTCTCCCCTCCCTCCCTCTTCTCTCCTCTATATATATATATATATATATATATATATATATATATATATATATATACATACCATTACATAGACAGACTTCTAAAATTACAAAACAGTACTCTAACACCCTGGTTAGGGTAAACTATGATAATTTTTCGGCCTTGGGTATCTATATTTAGTTTAAACCTCATTAGTCTTGATATAAAATTCTAAAACATTTCCTATTGACACTGAGCACCCAAAAATCTAACCGTCAAAATGTATATATTATAGTTAATTGAATAATGAATATTATTTTATTTCTTTAAGATGTCTTGAAACTACAGGGAACACTGGGCTCAGAAGATGCCTTGTCTTTTTATTATGCACATTACTATCAATCTCTCTCTTTTCTCACGTTTAAAAAGTAGTTCTAAACTTCTGAATTAGTTTTTTGTTTTAGCTCTAAAATCACTTTGCCGCTTTATTATATTGCACATGGTGACTGGATTTAACAGTCACAGTGTGCCATTCTGGGCTCTGAATTCTTATTTTGTCCTCAGTAAATTTTATGAACATATTTCCAGCCAGGTGCAAGTTCAGGTGGTTTAACATTGGCCACCAGATGGCGTATCAACACTAATTGGCCAGCACAGCATCTTAAATGATTTGATAAAGCATGCATGGATTAATTCACCAGCTGAACACCCATATCTTGTGTTACCATAAGATACCAATTACATTTGATTTAAGTGTTTATTATTTATAATATGTACAAATTACTGGCAGTGGTTAATCAATGGCAGATTCAGAGAACTTAGAAGAGTATCAATAATCTTTTCAGATGTTTAGTTGCGGTATATGCGGTATAAAAGACTGAGTAAATTCAAGTCTATTTTTAGTCTATTCACCATTTGTGTTCAGCATTAATATGGTGAGTCAGTGCATGACTATTTGAAACACTGTTAATGTGTAGCTACTAATGTTAAGTGTAGCCTACCAATAGGTGAGCTAATGTGTCAGGACATTTGAGAGATTTTCCTGCTTGTAATTAAGTGAATCACACAATAATTTCTCTGTGCCTAATTTACCATCACAAAGGGAATGGGAACAAACCCTTTCCACTGTGCATTTTTTCGTGTTTCTTCTTTAGCTCTTTCTTCATGTCTGTGTTCTCAGCAAGCAGTGGGGAGAATAGGGAAGGACGAAAGAAGAGCTGGAGGAAAGAATGATTAAGCCTCTCAGAGGTGAACTGTTCGTCTGTGTTGCTTCAGCTCACAGATTTTACAAACACAGAGCACTGCAGCCACATGATCTTGTCTATAAACCTTGCTCAATCTTAACGTTCTCAAAATATTGTTTACTATATATTCACTATAATATTCAACAAACCATTAAACAATGCTGACTATTTTCACATCACACTCACATTCAACATTTACTACCATTAAAATACAAACAAATAGGCTACTTACATCATGCAAAGACTCCTTTCATTCTCTGTTTTTCTCTCTGCTCTTCGTCCTCTTACTATACTGTAAAGCAGACCAAACTCTTTAAAATAATGTGTCCAAATGATGAAAGATGTGCCTGTGACACTTGGCCGATGGGTCAGAGACATCTTCTCACATCCCTAATGAGACGCTGAATGATAAATCTCATGGTATCACAGCCTTATTTATTCAAGGGAGAAAAGAACTGACTTAAATTCAATGTGTTGTGATGTAACAGTTTGTACTGCTTGTTCTGTTCAAGACTGACTAATTCCCAACAGAACGTCCCAGTGTACAATATGTTGAAAGACAACAAGCTGCATTTTAGTATTGTGTTTCAGTAAAGCATCTCAACATATTTAAAACAAGATTCATTTACCTTTGAAGCAAAATGCTCATTGGGTAAAGACTTGTTTTCAGATAATGTGTCTTGTATACAAAAATGTTTTATAGCAATGAATACTTTCATTCAGCAAGTGCACATTAAATTGTTTAAAAGTGACAGTAAAAACATTTATGATGCTACAAAATATTTCTATTTCAAGTAAATGCTGTTCTTTTGAACTTTCTACACTGTCCGAAAAAAAAAAAAAAAAAAAAAAGGTATGCTGTCACTGGGGCGGTACCATAAGGTACAAAACTGAAAAGGTACTAATATGTACCTTTAAGGTACTAATACGCACTCTTGAAGTACTGATATGTACCTTTAAGGTACTAATACGCACTCTTGAAGTACTGATATGTACCTTTAAGGTACTAATACGCACTCTTGAAGTACTGATATGTACCTTTAAGGTACTAACGCACTCTTGAAGTACTGATATGTACCTTTAAGGTACTAATACGCACTCTTGAAGTACTGATATGTACCTTTAAGGTACTAATACGCACTCTTGAAGTACTGATATGTACCTTTAAGGTACTAATACGCACTCTTGAAGTACTGATATGTACCTTTAAGGTACTAACATCACACTCTTGAAGTACTGATATGTACCTTTAAGGTACTAATACGCACTCTTGAAGTACTGATATGTACCTTTAAGGTACTAATACGCACTCTTGAAGTACTGATATGTACCTTTAAGGTACTAATACGCACTCTTGAAGTACTGATATGTTCCTTTAAGGTACTAATACGCACACTTGAAGTACTGATATGTACCTTTAAGGTACTAATACGCACACTTGAAGTACTGATATGTTCCTTTAAGGTACTAATACGCACTCTTGAAGTACTGATATGTACCTTTAAGGTACTAATACGCACTCTTAAAGTACTGATATGTACCTTTAAGGTACTAATACGCACTCTTAAAGCACTGATATGTACCTTTTAAGGTACTAATAAGTACCATTTAGGGGTGAGTAAGGTACAAAGATGTACCTTTTCACTCTTGTTTTCACATAGGGTACCGCCCCAGTTACAGCACTATAGCTTTTTTTTTCTGAGAGTGTATTCATCAAATGATCTTGAATAAAAAAATGTATCATGTTTTCCACAAAAGCTTTAAGCAGCGTAACATTAATAATAATAAGAAATGTTTCTAGAGCACCAAATATTAGCATATTAGAATCATTTCTGAAGGATCATGTGACACTAAAAGTTGCATCACAGGAATAAATTACAGTAGCTGTTTTAATTCTACTGTATTTATGATCAAATAAATGCAGCATATGAGAATTCAAAAACATCTTACTGACCCTAAACTTTTAATGTATATGTATTTTGTTTGTTCCACTGCTAGATTTTTACATTTTCTAACAGTTATTATAACAAAAAAATGGCATTTATTTATATGTTAATTAATATTAATACTATTATTAATATAGATTTAAAACAAATACTAAATATGAATAATAAATATCAAAATAAGAGAAACTACTTTAATTAAATGCTTTTTCTAACATCACATATTTTGAAATCAAAACTTGTCAAAAACAAAGTCTTTCAGCTCCTAATGCACATCACAACCGATCACACACACACACACACACACACACACACACACACACACACACACACACACACACACACACACACACACACACACACACACACCTTAAGAGGGCACATAATGGCTCAGTAAATCACAACAGGGTGGCCATCGTCTCTATGGCAATCTCTGACTCATTCAACAACATCAGTCTTTAGTCCACCAACACGTTCCCATAATGCACAGGAGTGTAAATGAAGTGATGATCCCCAGCTTCACTATAGATTATAGCCTATTATGTGAAATATGTGTTATGTATATATGTGTGAGTGTATTCGCACCCTATATTCATAATCTTGATATGATATGATATAGGCTATCATACTCTTCTGCAGAATTAACTGTGATGAAAATATAATCTTGTTCATGTAAAAATGTGTTAGACTAAAGGACTATATTAAAGACTTGCCTTCATTATTTGTTCTAGTTGTGAATGATGATCTACTTTTAGGGTGTATTTGATCACATGAATGAGCTGGAGCCTGGAGGCATGTCTGCTCTCTCTCTCTCTCTCTCTCTCTCTCTCTCTCTCTCTCTCTCTCTCTCTCTCTCTCTCTCTCTGGATCTTTATAGTTTTTGTTAGTTCCATCATTAAAGTACTCTATAAAATAATTACAGTAAGTATAATTACCATAAATAATTATAGTAATTTACATGGAGACTCATTTAGTTGTAGAAAAAGTGATTGTAAGAGCATTAGATTATGTGAGGGGTGGGGGGTTGGTTGGGTACATATGGGGTATAGGCTATGTATGAGTTTCCATCGTTCTATACAGTTCTATGAAGCTAAATTACTAAATTTTAGTAAACTTAAACTTAAAACTTTAAAGTAAAAATACAACTAGCTGAAGAAATAAGTGTGTATATATATATATATATATATATATTTTTTTTTTTTTTTTTTTTTTTTTTGTTTTGTTTTTTTTTTTGTATTTTATATAATTTAACGTTTCTTTTATTTAAAGAAACGAAAAATGTTTTATAGTTTTTTAGTTAGGCTAAGTCATTTTCACTACAGTCAATAAGTGAGACGCAAGATGACGTCATTTGCGTTTGAATGTTCGCGAGTCCGCGGAGTGATACGAGAGACACGTAAAGTAGCGCAGCGGCAGTTACCAGGGTGTGCGGTGTTACCATGGATGGACGACAAGCAATATCAGGAAACGTCTATCCTCTGAATGTCTCGATTGGTCAAGCAGAATTCCTGTAATAAGAACATTTTAAATAATGAAAACTCAGTAACTGATCTACTGGTGTGATACAAGGAATAGGCCAACACAATCTTGAACCTCAGTACTTTAAGTCTATGGACAGCCTAACATCATTGTACTTATTCTTATTTTACATTTTGAACTTAATTCTCTTACATATCATGCTCTCCCTGCTGACGAACTGGTTCTGTTGGAGGAAAATTAGCTTCCCGAATCCGACTGACCGGAAATAACAGCGATAACTTCACATCTCTCATCTGGAGCTCATCCAGAAGACTCAAGTCTGCATGGCTTGGAGAACATGATGCCATCATGCCACTGGACTGTAAGGCGAGTTAAACACTTGACACTAAACTCATTTGGAATGGCATCCACAGTTATAATAAGTCCATATTTATATCTTGGCATGAATGTGGCTAGACCTCATAAAGTGAGTAATGGTTCACCATTGAATGCTTCATGAAGCAGAAATAATGTTTGGATGAAAATTGCACTTAATTAATATTTACATTGCATGAACATGGCAGGGGCATATTGATACTAAAGAAATGTCAAGGGAAGATTAACCAAGTGCTTTTTATCCCTGCCACTAAGCTTGTCCTCAAATATAGACTTTAGAAGTTTACACTGACTTTTAACTTGGATCAGATAATAAAAGCTGGTATAATGCAGCTGGAGAAAAAGGTTTAGAAAAATTGATTTTCTCCTGTCAGATTTGTACAGAAGTGTGAGTGTTTGTTTTTTTCCGCTGAGAGCATCTATGCCTCTTTTCCCCTGACTGCACAATCTGTCTGGACGTATTTTTCCCCTGATATAACAAAGGAGAATCTGTCTACTCAACTTTAACAAACTGTTAAAGACTATGGAGAATGAGCGTCTCTGCTTTCTCTCCATTTTTCTGTCTTGCATACTCAAAAACATGCTTCAGATAGCAGAGTTTAATTTTTATTTTACAAATTAATACTTTTCTTTAGTAAGGATGCATTCATTTGATCAAAGATGACAGTAATGTAAAATAAATGCTGTTCTTTTGAACTTTCTGTTCATCGGAGAATCATGAAAAAAGTATTATGGTTTCCACAAAAACAGTTAAGCACCAGATAAGAAATATTTGTGGGCACCAAATTGGATTTTTTTTCTGAAAGATCGTGTGAGTAAAGACTGGAATAATGATGCTGAAAATTTAGCTTTGCCATCACGGGAATAAATTACATTTTAAAATATATTACAAAATAAAAAAACTGTATTAATAATATTTCAAAATATTACTGTTTTTTAGGGTTGGGTATCGTTTGGGTTTTTTACGATACCGGTACTTTTAAAACGGTACCGGTGCCTAAACGGTGCCTGAAGCAATACTTAAAAAAAAAGAAGCCACCTAGCCCAACTACAATAGGCCTAATTTAACACTAAATAACAGTTACAGTACTAATAACAGCAAAGTAGTCTGTATTCTTGATATGCTACAAACCAGCTTCAAGGTTCAGCTTTATTTTGCAGAAATATGACCATATTCTCTGGCAAAATATTTTAGAACACATTGTCTTATTGTTTCCATGGCGATGTGTCATGCTTCTCACATGACACACAGCAGCCACAATAGTGCTGTGTGACAGATGTATAGTTTTCTTTTTTATTCAAAATATAACGTTAACTATATCCTGAACTATCTGGTATTCTGATTTTCAAATATATGTGTAAGTGAATGTGTTTTTGTCATAATGATCATGTTAGTTGATCTATAATGCGCGATGGGCGCCGCCATGTTAGTTTGCGCCTCAGAGAATTGGATCTGTCCGATTTACATCACGTAAATTCATCGTCGTCTCACGAAATACATGAAAGTAAGTGACCGCTGAACTGGGAGAAGAATAGAGTAAACTATATAGTAACTTAATGTGTATCTGATATGAATAAAACACGTAGTCAAATTATAACTGTCTGAAAGGATTGTTATTGCCGCTTCCATAGACATCATTTTTTGCTAGTACTTATGTGCATTTAAATGTCTGAAGCCTAAATAAACATTATATGAAAACACTGTCTCTGGATCAGCGCCAGCCAAAGCGAGAATGCAAGTTTGAATTGAAGTGGGCAGCACCGAAATGAGGCACCGAAATCTGCATTCTGATTCGGTCCGGTTACATACTGGTTATATAGGTACCCAACCCTACTTTTTTTACAGTATTTATGATCAAATAAATGCAGCTTGGTGAGCATAAGAGATTTCTTTTTAAAAATATATTTAAAAAAAAAAATCGTACAGACTCTTAACTTTAAATGGTAGTGTATATTACGCAGGTGTATTCTAGTTTTGGTCAATTTGGTTACAGATTGCAGAAAGGATGATACTCATGGCAGCAATGAATCCTGTTGAAAGCGGTGCACTGTGGTGCAGTGATACTATATTGAATCCAGAGTGATTTCATCTATTTATAATCGAAATAATTCTTCCCTTGAAGTTACATTACACAAACACTGTCTCGATTTATACAGCGTGTCTCACCTGGAACCTTTTCCTGTAATGAACTCTTATAGACAGCCAAGTGAGGTAAATTTATTTTGCTGAGAATTTGTCGAAGGGAGTCTGGAATATTTTGGCAGAGGAACAATGGTTATTCAAAACTGGCATTCATCTTCAACTCATTCCTCAATTTCAAAAAGCTGTCCTGTCCTGACAGAACATTAACAGAGAGAGAAGATATAAAACAATCTGACTACACAAAGCCATGCTGAAACATTCTTTATATTGCCTCATGTTTTTGAAGAACAAGTCATTTTGTGCAACAGTGGTAATGCTGGGCTCAGTGTGAGGTGACATTAGGGGAGAGTGTCACACACAAACACACACACACACACACACACACACACACACACACACACACACACACACACACACACACACACACACACACTAGGTTTCCGTGTTTTATGCAGACATTCTGTGGATGTAATGGACAAACTGCACAAACTGTATATTCTGTCCCCTTACACTAACCCCTAAACCTACCCATGACACAAAACTTCCTACTATTTTAGATTTTCAAAAAAGATAATTCTGTATGATTTATAAGCTTGAACATGTTAAAGCTTATGTCAAAATTTACTGTTAAACTCAATGTCAATGTCTCAATGTCAAAATTTACTGGCATTACTATACTTGTGGGGACATTTGGTCCTCATAACGTAGGGAATACCAGGACGTATTCCTAAAAACACACACGTTCGGTTTCCATATTTTATGGGGACTTTCCATAGACATAATGATTTTTATACTGTACAACAGTATACTCTATCCCCTTACACTAACCCTACCCCTAAGCCTACCCATCACAGAAAACTCTCTGCAGTTTTACATTTTCAAAAAAAACATCACTTATAAGCTGTTTTCCTCATGGGGACCCAAAAAATGTCCCCACAAGGACAAAGATTTTTCGGATAGACAAACATTTTTGTGGGGACATTTTGTCCTCATAACAGGTTTTACCAGGACCACCCACACATATACACTAAACACTAATGCACTCTCGCTCAAACAGGAAACTTTGTGTCCACCGCTCAGTGTCAGAAAATATTAAGATCTAAACCAAGGTCTTTACCCTGTAGGTTTTTGTATGTGTTTCAGCAGTTTCAAGCTGCTTGAAGAAAGATTTGAAGATCACTAGCAGTGCCAGCTGTTCTTTCCTTTTATACACACAGAGATATTTCATAAATAACCACATATAGCGTCTAAATTGATCATTAAATACACAGAAATATCGCAGTGATGGGTGTCTTTCAACAATATGCCCAGCGTTAAGCTTACTCAATAGGATGTGTAATGTCTGGACAGAAAGAAGGGCTTTTCTCTTGTCCTTTTCTTCTTTTATCATGACGGATAATTAAATCTATTCTGTCCTTCCACTATTTTGGTCTATTTATCACACTGTAGTGAAAGCTTGAAGACAGTGGGTTGTTTTCAAGCTTGTTTTTCCCTTTAGCCAAAATCATGAATGAAAAGGCAAGTGTTCTTATCTGCAGAGAGCAAAGCAGTGGATGAGTCACCTCTATTGCACAGCTAAAAAGAGAGAGATGGCGGTGACTTCGGTTTATTAAGGGTAACATGATGAAGTCCATCTCGCATGGCCAGGAGAGAGGAAATATGAGGAAGGGAAAAAAAGACCTCAAGACAATGCAAGAGACTAAATTCTGCACATTATCTTCAGACAATGAGTTATATTTTCATGAGGCAGAGATCATTTAGGAATTAATTACTGGTCAACATAGAGCAAATAACCAATTACAGGTTCATCTTTCTGTATTACATTTAGAAACACGCGGTGTGTGCTGTATGTGCGTGCAAAGGTCAGGACTGACACTGATTGCTGTGGAACAGCAGGATTGAACTTCTGTAATAAGAAAAGGATTTTCGGTAACACTTTACAATAATGTTTAATTTGTTAACATTAACTACATTCGTTAACATGAACTAACAATAAACAATACTTCTACAGCATTTATTTATCTTAGGTAATGTTAATCTTAACATAAAAATATTTTGGTTTTCAGAATTTGTTACGGAATGGTATGAAACTTGGTAAAGGTTTTTTGCAAAAACCATGGACATGATTGGAAAAGGTTAAATGGCCCTGAAATAAAAATGAAAAAAGCTATTTTTTAAAGATATCTACCTCAAATTTGGAGCACAACTTGTTTAGATTTATGGTTTTGATTTTTCAGTTTTAGAGTAAAACATGTTTTAGAAAATATATATTTTATATTTAATTTAAAAGTTTTTGCATTTTTCAAAATAATAAACATAAACCTTTATCATTTTTTTGTTTGTTTTTTGTTTCTTAAGCGATAATTTGCCATGGGTCTTCTTTAAAAGAGACCAACCTTAAGTCTGTGCTCCAAAGCATTCAAGATTTATGACAGTTTTAAGTTGGAAGTTAAATTTTCAGGTCAATGCTCAAACAGGTAATAAAAGGTTTATAACTATTCCATAAATATAATTTAGTACCTTCAAAAAAAAAAAATATTATTGAACTAAAATACGTTAATTTCATTGAAAGAAAGGTCATTTTTGACTGCCACACGAGCAGCACCAGAGGGTTAAGATTGAAAGTTGTATTGTTAACATTAGTTAATGTACTGTGAATTAACATGAACATTATCGGCCTGTTCAAAACATTAACAAAAGTTAATAAATGCTGTAAAAATATATTGTTCATTTCTAGTTTCTGTTAGTAAATGCATTATAAATGAGACCTTATTGTAAAGTGTTACTGACACTGATATGCATAAGGACAACAGTAAGGGAACAAGGGAATGAATAGTAGGGGAACGGGGATGGTTGCAACTGTCACACCTAGTCTATCTATGACATCTTAGTTTCACTTTCACTGACTTTTAGTTAATATTCATTGATTCTGGTATTCCTTTGATCTATTCCCTTCCAGTTTGTCTTCTTGGTTAATAATCTGATTTGTCATTCTGTTCAGCTGTGTTCACCTTCTCACCAGTATAAAAGTTCCTGTGTTTTTAATGTTCTTTGTTCGCTCTTGTTAATGCCTGTATTTGAGTTGACTGGAGTATTTGATTATTGAAGACTTTCTGAACTTTTTCTTCTTCTTCATCATGTGATCGGCAACCGAGTGTGACAGTAAGACAGGGATGAAATCAATCAATTATACGTGGTCACCACCCTCACAAGGTGACGCAGTAAACATCTCAATTTTTAGGTAGAAAATTCAATAATTCACTTCTGGGTTATAATTGGATTTGTGATCAAGTTAATGGATGTTAAATAACAGAACTGGTATCTGAGTCAGGAGACTTGTTTAATTTGATATTATATTTACTTAAAATATTCACTTAAATTTAAAGAAAAATATCATGTCTGAGTCGACAAAGAATGCAACACTTCTTGTTCTGTTTTTTTTCTACTGGACCTACAAAGATTGAGAAGTTGTGATGCTTTATAATCCGTCATTTAGTGCAATTTAAAAATGGCATGATGCACACGCCTATCTATTATGTTTTTTTTTTTTTTTTGTAAGGTGTGGTCACATTTACTATACACTGTAAGAAAAAATCTGTAGAAAAACAGAAAAGGTACTGGTATTTTTTTTTGCCAGGACATTATCCATTAAACGGTTAGTTCACCCAAAAATGAAAATTAGCCCATTATTTACCCTCAAGTCATCCTAGGTGTATATGACATTCGTCTTTGAGACGAATACATATTAAAGGAGTTATATTAAAAAAAGTCCTGGCTCTTCCAAGCTTTATAATGGCAGTGAATGCTGACGGCTCCGCATGCACTCACAGGAACGCGCAGAGTAATGGCCGAGCTCAGTATTTTGACTGAATAATAAGGTTTATTTCTCACGAAACCTTATAGTATGCCGCCTGAACACTTTCCATATATGCCACGCGTCTCCCTGTATCATTGCGTGATACCGTGATGGGAAGAATGCAAAGGATTCAAAAGCAAGTGCAAAATATAGTTTATTAGAAAACTAGAGAGATGATGAAGAGTGTGAGCAGATAATGGCGTAGGGAAAACAGGTGATGTTTGGCAGCGCAGGGACCCAATGGACAATCCGAATCCTTTCTGAACTGGTGAGAAGTGATCCTCCGTGAATTAGGCAGAGCTATACTCCAAACGACACACACAGGCTCGGGATCCACCGGGGTTGGCGGATTAATTTTGGAAAACATGAAAGACAGAATGAATTCTCCTGTACGCTGGAGGAAGTTTGAGGTGGACTGCCACCAGATTAATGATCTTGGTGACAGTGAACATGCCGATGAATTTGGGAGCTAATTTATTACTAGCGGAGCATAGAGGAATGTTCTTGGTTAAAAGCCACACCTTTTGACCAATGACATAAACGGGAGGCTTCGACCAGTGGCGACCGGCCTTAGTCTTGCTGCGTGCTCCCACCTGGAGGAGAGTCTCACGGGCTCTGCTCCATGTGCGGCGGCAACTCTGGACGAAGGCGTGAGCAGAGGGGACCTTGTACAGTGGCTGGTACCCTAAACTACATTCAAATGGAGTAAGGCCCATGGATGACACTGGTAACGAATTATGTGCATACTCAACCATTGAGAGTTGCTGGCTCCAGGAGGAAGGATTCTTGGCAACCAAACAGTCGCAGCACTCTCTCTAAGTCTTGGTTGGCTCGCTCCGTTTGGCCATTGCTCTGGGGATGGAAACCCGAAGACAGACTGATCGTCGCCCCCAGTAATTTACAAAACTCTCCCTGTCGGAAACCACGTCCATCGGGAGGCCATGTAAGCGAAATACGTAGTCTACAACAGCCACCGCTGTCTCCTTGGCAGAAGGTAATTTAGGCAAGGGAATGAGAGACCACGATGGTCAAAGCGAGACAATGCATTGGGTTTGATGTTTTTGGAACCCGTGCGGTACGAGAGCGAAAATTTCGAAGCGACCAAAAAACAGAGCCCACCGAGCATGCCTGGAGTTGAGTCTTTTGGTGGATCTGATATATTCCAAGTTCTTATGATCGGTCCAGACGATAAAAGGTACCCCTGACCCCTCTAACCAATGACACCACTCTCCCAACACTAGCTTGACCGCCAAGAACTCTCTGTTACCAATGTCATAGTTACGTTCTGTTGGCGATAGACGAGCAAGGATGCATCTTGTCATCCGAGGAAGAGCACTGGGATAGAACCGCACCTACCCCCACCTCTGACGCATCAACCTCCATCACGAACTGATGTGAAGGATCAGGGGTTATAAGAATGAGAGCCGAAACAAAGCGGCTCTTGAGTTTGGAGAATGTAGCCTCGGCTACACCAGACCACCTGAACTTAGTCTTGGGTGAGGTCAAGGCCATCAGAAGAGCAGCTAGTTGGCTGAAATTGCGAATAAAACGCCGGTAAAAATGAGCAAACCCCAGAAACCTCTGCAGGGCCTTACAGGAATCTGGACTTGGCCAATCTTCCACAGCCTTAACCTTCTCGGGATCCATGCACATTCCCTCGGACGAGATGATGTAACCTAAGAAAAGAACAGACTGTGCATGGAACGCGCATTTCACCGCCTTGACAAAAAGCCCATTCTCTAGTAACCTCTGGAGCACTCGTCTGACGTGCTGGACGTGTTCCTGGAGAGAAGAAGAAAATATCAGTATGTCATCCAGGTAGACATAAATTAATTGATCTACCATGTTAGAGGGCTGCATTGGGTTTGGGCTCCCGCGGGAACCAACGCAAATCTCGCGGGAGCGGGTGGTTTTACCTTTGCTGCGGGCAGGAGTGGGTGGTCAGAAAATTTTGCGGGAGACCCGCAGGGAACGGTGATATTGGGTGTGTAGTAGAAATGGAGTCAACGCAATAAGTTGAGAAGAAAATTAAAGTGGCTGTTTACTTGACAAAAGCATCTAGTGCGTGTGTGTGGGTGGATCTTGGAAGAAAGACGAACAAGTCTGGGACCGCAGTCAGTCAGCAATATACTTTTACTTCATATTAATATGGAGTAATCAAAGCAAGGCCCGGTGATCAAATTCATTCAAGTAGTCTAGGTTTTTTTTTTATTTTTTTATTATTTTATTTTAAAGCAAGCTATAATGTGAACTCATTTTATTTATTTCATTTTGTATTTAATTTGTTTGAACTATATAGCCTATTTTTAAAGTTCTCTGTGTTAGAACTTTAGACGTTAGAACCGTCTTTCTTCCCTATAATACAAGATGGCGCCGCAGATGGCTGCTTCGGTGTGGAGCTCTTCAGCTTTTGTTTTGTTTTTGTTTGTTTGTTCTGCTTTTAGTCATTCTTTTCCGATCAGTTTCACCAAAGACGAACTACTGGACATTAGGAAACACACACCAGACAATATGTCTGCAGTTTTTGATTATTCAGACGTTTTGTTTGATATCCTCGTTGGAGTCGCGACTGTTTCTTTAAATCGCGCGGCCAGACGCAAGCAGGGGAAACGACGCAATCAATCCAGACGCAATCTCGCACCTCACACCCGCTCTGATCTGCACTTCACACGTCCCCAACACCTCCTGCACCCCCTCTCCTCCCCTCCCCCCCGCCATCCAACCTGAGCTTAAGGTCTGTGTGGAGCAGGTAACCAAAATCTTCAAAAGACAGAAGATAAGGAAAGCTTCAGGCCCAGACGGCATCTCATCTGCTTGTTTGAAAGCCTGCGCTGACCAACTGGCCCCAGTCTTCACGCAGATCTTCAATAGATCATTGGAGCAGTGTGAAGTTCCCCGTTGCTTCAAACGCTCCACCATCATTCCTGTCCCCAAAAAACCCCAAATCACTGGACTTAATGACTACAGACCTGTCGCTCTCACATCTGTGGTCATGAAGTCATTTGAAAGACTGGTTCTGGCCCACCTGAAGGACATCACTGGACCCTTGCTGGATCCTCTTCAATTTGCCTACAGAGCAAACAGGTCTGTGGATGATGCAGTCAACATGGGACTGCATTATATCCTGCAACATCTCAACAGACCTGGGACTTATGCAAGGATCTTATTTGTGGACTTCAGTTCGGCCTTCAATACCATCATGCCTGATCTTCTTACAGCTAAACTGACCCAGCTCTCCATGCCATCCTCAATCTGTCAGTGGATCACCAGCTTCCTGACAGACCGGCAGCAGCGAGTGAGACTGGGGAAACTCACATCCAACACTCTCACTACCAGCACTGGCGCCCCCCAAGGGTGTGTTCTCTCCCACTGCTCTTCTCCCTGTACACCAATGACTGCACTTCTAAAGACCCTTCTGTGAAGCTCCTGAAATTCGCAGACGACACCACCGTCATCGGCCTCATCCAAAACGGTGATGAGTCTGCTTACAGACTGGAGGTTGAACGGCTGGCTGTCTGGTGCAGTTATAACAACCTTGAGCTCAACACGCTCAAACGGTGGAAATGATAGTGGACTTCAGGAGGAACAGCCCTGCTCTGCCCCCACTCACCATCATGAACAGCACAGTGGCAGCAGTGGAGTCATTCAGGTTCCTGGGCACCACCATCTCTCAGGACCTGAAGTGGGACAATCACATTGACTCCATTGTAAAAAGGCCCAGCAGAGACTGTACTTCCTTCGTCAGCTGAGGAAGTTCAACCTCCCACAGGAGCTGCTGATCCAGTTCTACTCGGCTGTCATTGAGTCTGTTTTGTGCACATCCATCACTGTCTGGTTTGGTTCAGCTACCAAATCTGACATCAGAGACTACATCGTACAATCCGGACTGCAGAGAGGATTATTGGTGCCCCCCTGCCAACCCTCCAGGACCTGTACTCTTCCAGAGTGAGGAAGAGGGCAGGTAAAATCATCACAGACTCCGCTCACCCTGGACACTTCCTGTTTGAACTGTTACCGTCAGGACGGCGACTCCGATCACTGGCCACTAGAACATCTAGGCACAGGAACAGTTTCTTCCCACAGGCCATTTCCCTCTTGAACAGTTGAATATATATATATACACCTTTATTTTATTTTGTACTATTTTTCATATTTGTATATTTGTGTTCATGTTGTGTTGTATTGTATATGTGCACTGGAAGCTTCAGCACCAAGACAAATTCCTTGTGTGTGCAAGCACACTTGGCAATAAAGCTCTTTCTGATTCTGATTCTGATTCGGTTAGGTTAGGGTTAGTTATTTCCAAGTTATTCGTTTGGTGAGTGTGTATGCAAAAAACTGAGGTGCCGCAAGTTGCAGTTTTGTTTTAGCAGTTAATGTTTTATTACGCTCATAAAAAAAATAGGCTACCCTTTTTGTCATGTGTGGTGCTTTGGTTTAACGTTGGTTACTTCATCTTATTTAAACGCAATCATGTTTAAAGTCTGTTATTCTGGATGTTAACGAATATAAGTATGTGTACATTTTTAGTCCCGGTCATACATTCAGCGGGAGTGGGCGGGTGCGGGTTTAAAACAGTCCCGCGCAGGGCTCTGTACCATGTCTCTCAGTATGTCATTGACGAGTGCTTGGAATACCGCAGGGGAGTTGGACAGGCCGAAGGGCATGACCAAATATTCAAAATGGCCCCTAGGGGTATAACGCCGTCTTCCTCATCCCCCTCTCTTATGCGAACCAAATGATAAGCAAGTCCAATTTAGTGAAGAAAGATGCTCCCTGCAACCGCTCAAAGGCAGAAGACATTAACGGCAAAGGATAAGTATTCTTGAACGTGATGTTGTTCAGACCTCAGTAATCAATACAAGGTCGCAGAGAACCATCCTTCTTACCCACAAAAAAGAACCCCGCCCCCACTGGAGAAGTAGAGGGGTGGATGATCCAGGCTGCTAGAGAATCAGAAATGTATTTCTCCATGGCCTCCCTCTCTGGAACAGAAAGTGAGTATAACTTGTCCTTAGGCGGAGACGTACCTGGCTGTAACTCTATAGCACATTAGACAAATTCACCGACTCCTGCAAGACAGAACCAGACACAGTCTAACTGGAACCATGGACTGATGAGTGCGTTGCTCCAGAAGACGAGCATCCACTCATAACGCCAGGTCGATGAGTCCATCTAAATTCTTGGGCAGGTCAAGCGTGTAAATCTCCTTCTGGACACGGTTAGCTAACCCATGCAGGAACATGTCCCACTGTGCCTCCTTGTTCCATTGGCACTCAGCCGCTAGGGTTCGGAACTCGATGGAATAGTCTGACACTGGTCTACTTCCTTGGTGAAGATCCGCCAACACCCAGGCGGCCTCACGTCCTGCTACCACCCGGTCAAACACTCTTCGCATCTCATCAGATAGT
This sequence comes from Paracanthobrama guichenoti, assembly GCA_018749465.1. Classification (NCBI taxonomy): domain Eukaryota; kingdom Metazoa; phylum Chordata; class Actinopteri; order Cypriniformes; family Gobionidae; genus Paracanthobrama; species Paracanthobrama guichenoti. Next base: position 17,968,168 of record CM031951.1, read on the forward strand.
GCCTGGAACGAGGAGCAGCAAGGTAGGTGGTTTTCCCACACTGCTGTTCCCCACTGAGCCACACGTCCTGTCAACAGGGTTAATACAAAGGCTACTTTCGAAGCTTCAGAGGCAAAAGTAAGTGGCTGAAGTGAGGAAAAACAGTGAACATTTGCTCAGAAATGGCCTGCAAAAATTAGGCTCACCGGAATAGGCCTCTGGAGCCAGCAGACGTGGCTCGCGGTGATGTTCAGAGGATGAAGGACTGGGAGGAACAGGCGGTGTGGGTGGCGCAGTGGGACCACAAAGTTGTTGGAGCTGTTGGGTGAGCTCGGGCACCTGCGCTACCAAAGCTTGTACCGCCTGGCCAGTAACGACCATCTGCTCCTTCTGCCGATCCATACGGGAAGCACATCTTGACAGGTATTCGGATAACTCTGGGGCACTTGCTGAATCCATGTGGGTGAGATCGTTCTGTGACAGGAAGAATGCAAAAGATTCAAAAGCAAGTGCAAAATGTAGTTTATTAGAAATACAGAGATGATGAAGAGTGTGAGCAAATAATGATGTAGGGAAAACAGGTGATGTTTGGCAGCGCAGGGACCCAATGGACAACCTAAATCCTTTCTGAACTGGTGAGAAGTGATCCGATGATCCTCCGTGAATTAGGCAGAGCGATACTCCAAACGACAGGCAGGCACACAGGCTTGGGATCCACCAGGAGACAGACAAACACACCATAACAAACCCAACGATCTGACAAACACAAGACACACAGCAATGAGTATAAATAGACCCATATAACAAGTGGCAGCTGGAGCTGGTAATCAGCTGAGTGGTAATCAGTGGCCACACCCACCACCACACAAACACCCAACACTCACGCACCTACACAGAACAAAACGAGTCAGTGAATTCATGAACCGTGACAGATACTTTCGTATGCTTTTTGTAAAGTTCTAGCCTGGTCGCCATTCACTGCTATTATAGGGGGGAGTGCATACAGGAGGTTTTTTTTATTTTCTATTTCTGCTTTTGAGGTCCAAAAAAGTTAGAAGGAAATAGGGCATTGGAACAACAGCAGGGTGAGTAAAAGATGGCTTTATTTTCATTTCAGGGTGAACTATCCCTTTAAGTGTAATCCAACTTGATATGTGTTAAAAATTTGGAGGCATGTTCCTGGAAAACTGTATGGATAGTAGACACACACACACATACACAATTTGGCATTGCTTCTCACAGGTCACTGGATCCTGCTCAGCATTAAACTGGCTTGATGCAAGATCTTGAACACTGGTTTCTACTTTCAGTCCCCTCCGCAAGACCACAACTCATTTATCTCTCTATTGAAATGCTGACATGATAGATCCTCATTAGGTGAAGCAGCCATTAATATTCATACATTTTTACAGCTCTTTTAAAAGTACTTTAATGATGTCATAGTTGGTAAACTTTAGAACCAAGTCGAAATATTCCGTTGGAGAGATGGGAATTATTTTAGAAAGGATTGTTAAGTAATGGACAATTAAGATGTCAGCTTTAATTTAAGAGGTCTTTTATCTGTGCAAGTTATCAATTACAGCTTATTTATATATGCCCCCAATTCCCCTTTTTGCCTGTTAAACCTCTTTGAACATTTTCTTTTCATGGAACATAAAGTTTTGACAAGTTTCACATCCCTTGCGGCAAAAAAAATAAACTGACTAGATTAGACTTTGGGCATTGTCCCTTGTTATATCCTGTTATAGTGGCTCTCTTGGATATTGCCACCAGTCTTGTCACTTTGCCCTAATGCAATGTTGTCCACATTTTTAGAAGAATGTTGAAGTTTCAATACGCCTTCTGCTCATTAATAATGGACAAGCCACAGTGCATTTTAGCTTAGATTAGCTATAAATGTGCAGATTCTCATTTATGTCACTCTGGCTCGGTTCCGACATCAACATTTCACTATTTAAAACTTAGTTTCAGCTTCAGCATGCCGTATTAAATGACATTTAGCACAGTGTATTTGTGCTGTTCTGTTCAGATTTGTATCCTCTGATGTACTTCAAGCATCATTACACACATCTCTTTTCTAAACAGCAAAACTTCCAAGGTACTGTTTTAAAGCTGCAATACAAAAGGTTTGTGCTGATTCTGGAAGAGTTCTAAAATTACAATGATAAATCAAATCTATCCTGAACTAAGTGTCTCAGTAAATATCCTGCTGTTTCAGAGTCCTGGATTGACCCGCTAAAAGTTATGCTTAGGCAAGAATATTCTCATATTGCTGTTGCAGAAGTTAAGAATTAAGTTTTTGGGAAGTTTAAAGTTATATTAAATTATATTTGAATGATATTTAAATCTTAAATAAGATAACACACAGTAAGATAAACCTTTGTGGCAGAAGTAGCTATTATCTAGTGCTTATACACCTCAATCCAGATGATCTACAAATGTGACATTGTAATCTTCAGTGTGCATCTACATTTCTGACCAACGGAGCACAACTGTAAGCTGTGGTAAACACTGATATACCCTGCCCTTTTAAGATACTCTATATTCAGTAATGTTTAATAACTTGGTGTCTTTTTTTGAAGAAAACTTTTTTTTTTTTTTGCACTACTTGAACTTAACTCCCATAACAATGCACTTGAGCAATTGACATGCCGTTTGGAAAACATAAAATAAAGCACAATGTTAGTTAAGATGATCTTAAGAGCGTGAGTGGCAATGTTATCAGGAAACCCAGACTAAAATGTTTTGTTGTTTGCTGCCTCCTTCATTTCTGGTTTCCTGCTCACCATGGAATGAGTTCAAACTCCTCTTTTCATTCCGACACAAACAGTTCGCATAAGAAAATTAATGTCTGCAGATTTATAGATTTGAACTACTTGTTTATTCCCCTGCTGCCTTCCCTTTTCTTTCATTCCCTTCTTTTTCTTGCTTCCATTATTTGCCTTTTCTATTAATTTGTGTTTAGAATTAGTTTTGCTTCGTTTCACATAATACACTCTTTTTGTTTACCTGTCATTTTATATTTCCTTTTGTTGCTTGGCTATTTTCACATTCAGTGGCTTTCTCTCCCCTGCATTTCACCACAGTTACTATTATTCTAATGCTGCTATTTTAATGTCAGAGATTCAACTGCCAGAAAGAGGTGGTCAAATCACCTTTATTTATATAGCGCTTTATACAATACAGATTGTTTCAAAGCAGCTTTACATTGATCAGCAGGACATAATGATCATTGATACAAACAGAATTCAGTTCTTCTGTAAAGCAGCTCTAAAAAGACAGTAGTGTTCAGCTGAAGTCAGTTCTGTGTTGATTCAGTTAAATAACTGGGTAAAGTAATAATAATATTCAGCAGTTTTATTGATTTGACTGTACTAACACTTTTGGATGAGAACTGATCTGAGCTGGACGATGACATCACAGTTTTCTACAGAGCTGCTTTTTAGCTGAATTGAACTCATTTCATATTTGATGATCACAGTTATTGAGCTGAACTGACCTCAGTTGAACAATGCTTTACATCAGAAGTGAATTCTGTTTGCCTCATTGAATCATTATTTTCCTGTTTTTAACAGTCTATATTGTATAAAGCACTAGATACGCAAAGGAGACTTGACTTGATAAATTAAGCTAATCAATTATCAAATTAGTTCAATTCAACTATAAAGCAGCTATAAAGAAACAGTGCAGTGGATTATTTTTCTTAAAAAATGTCCTACTACGGTGTGAGAGAAATTGTTCAGTGCGTGACTGAATTGTGATTGAATTCACTCACTTTTTGCCTGTTTGACCAATTAGAGTGTTTCATTTGTGAATTTCACATGGTTAGCTTATTCTAAACAGTTAATAGAAAACATGATTGCTGAAATATTATCAGGGAAATTGTTTCTTAGGTTGGTATACAGTGTCTCCATTGTCAGACAATGATTTATCAGTAGCTTAATATTTTATTTGGGCACAGCTGTATTTCTCTGGGGCTTGTGCCCCAGGAAAAAGGGTCTAGCGATGACCCTGGACACATGGCATTAAAAGCATTGCTCTACCCTGGTCTTGGGGGGAAAAGAAGCTTGGCAACACAGAGGTAAATTCGACTACAGTGTCTCGGCACAATAGCAGTGGTCAGAGGATGGTAGAACCGTGGTAACCGATGTAAATGCCTTACCCACTGAGACCATCACATGTGAGTCACTCAGTTGACCCATTGTACAGGAGGAAATGAAAAATGATAACCTCATACTTCAAGGAAAGGTCATTGTGGACCCTGTTTTTTAGCTACTTTTATTCCTTCTCTACCAACCGCACGCACATGCGCACACACACACACACACACACACACACACACACACCCTAATTACCAGCACGTACCAATTAGGACACTTTCTTTCACACATTCTTTAAGCCAAACATTCTCTAATACTTTCATGCTCCGTCTCCCTTTAGCTCTTACACACACACACACATGCTTATAGTCATCAGTGACCTATTTTCAAACACTTTCCATCTCTGGACCGCTGAGACATTTTAAAACAATACAAACAACTCTCAGCATTTTTCTCTGCATGGAGAATAAAGTTCATTGCCCTGTTGCATAAACCACCTTAAGAGTATTTTTTAACAAGGTTTGTAAAACTTCACCTTAAGTGTTACACGGAGCGAGCTGATTTAATCCGAGTCTTCTAAGCAAGTCTTCTAAACTGAATCATGGATTACCTTTATGTCTTTTAATGAATGGACAGAAATGATGAGAGAATATTAAAATATCTTTGTGTTCCAAAGATGAATGTTTTGTCTTTTTGCTTTTCTTATTTCTGTTATTGTTTTCTGTGAAAACATACCACTATCTGTGTTAACAAATAACATGTTCATGGCAACCATAGAATTTTTCTTAAGGCAAATCCTTGAATGATTTTGGAAACTCTTTCCAATATGGTTCAATTTGTTAACTTTAGTTAATGCATTAGGTACTGGGAACTAAGAATAAACAATACTTTTATAGTATTTATGGTAACACTTTCCAATAAGTTCCCATTTTTAACATTAATGAATGCACTAACTTACATGAACTAGCAATAAACAATGTGTTAAATGTATGCTCAGTTTCTTTGTGTTTCCCCATGACCTAGTTTGTCTGTGTTGTAAATTAGTAATTTCATTCACCTGCCAACCTTAAATTAGTTCCCTTTTGTTTGCTCCATGTATTTATAAAAATTTTCTTCCTTGTTCTCTGTCCATTCAATGCTTGAGTCTATGTTTTAGTGTGAAGTGTAACTTGGTATCTCCTGAGTTTATGTTATTAAAATATATTCCTTTGAAGTATTTCTCGTTGTGAGAGTTTATATTACCATGTTCCATGACACAATGTATTTTCATAGCATTTATTAACCTTTGTTAATGTTATTTCATCTAAATTCTTCATAATAAACAATTCAGAATGCATTAACTAATGTTAACAGATATAACGTTTGTATTGTTCATTATCAGGTTATGTTAACCAATGTAGTTAACTAATGGCAATCAATGAAACCTCATTGTAAAGTGCTACTATATTGGTTATTATTGTAGGTTAAAGGGATAGACATTTTTCAAAATATCTTCTTTTGTGTTCCACAAAGTCATACAGGTTGGGAGTGACATGAGGATTAGTACATAGTGACAGAATTTAAATTTTGGGGTGAACTATCCCTTTGATGTGAATTTTAACATACAGAATAGCTATAGAGTTTTAAAATAGTAAAAATGCTGGTCACACTTTATATTAGGTGTCCTTAACTACTATGTACTGACATCAAAAAATAATGTACTTATTGTGCTCATATTGTATTGCAAAACACATTACACTTTATTTTAAGGTGTCATTGTTACAGTGTAATTATATTTAAGTACTGAGCAATATTAATTAACAACATGTACTTACTATAGGGTTAGGGTATGATTAGGGTTTGGTTGAGGGTTAGTTGTATGTAATTATGCATAATTTACTGTTATTACTATGATAAGTACATGTAACATATTGTATGTAACAAGGACACTGTAAAATAAAGTGTTACCCAAAAAACTTTGAGGTGGATACGGGTAAAGTTAGGGACAGGTTTGGTGGTATGGGTAGGTTTAAGGGTTGGTTAAGGTGTAAGAGAAATGTCAACAGTGTAATTATAGATGTAATTACAGAAATTAATTACATGCAGATATTTTAAAAATGTAAGTGCAGTGTAAAAACATGTATGTAAACTAAGTGCATTGTATCAAATGATTAATTTAAATGTTAATACACCATATTAAGGACATTTAATATAAAGTGGGACCAAAATGCTATAAAAGTGTTCTTCATTGTTCCTGATACCTAATGCCTTAACTAATGCTAAAAATGTAATTATTACAAAAGAGTTACTGCTATTTTTTTCAGAATTATTAAAAATATATTTATTCTAACATTGACATTCAGTAGACATTTTGTTCAATTGGTAAAAGTGATTGACGTTTCATCTCCTTGACCATTGTTTCCTTAACTTTTTTCACTGGAGATGAATGGCCCTGAATGTAGATGCCTTGCTAGTTTAGAAAAGCATAATTTAGCTCAGCATTGCCTCCCAAATAATGAGCAAGCAGACGCACACTCTGGTTAGCTTGGGAGATTTAGCAGGTTTCAGGTAGTCCGTGTCTTCTCTGTCCTCTTTCGGTGGTGTGCGTGAGTTAGAATAATGAATGTTATCCTGGAAAATAACCTTTGCAAGATAATTTAGAAGCCAAATGTTGTAGCTGACATTTGTACAGAATGGAGATCCTGAAAAAAATCATAATACAAGTTGGGAAAATGAGGGCAATTTTCATGTAATGAAATCTTTGTGTGTGGCTTTCATGTGTGTCAGGAACAATAGAGTGCTACACAAAAACGGGTAGTAAAAGCATAAGATTGAGTCATAAGCTTTGCCAGTTCTTCTCTTCTTTTGAATTTGACTGCTATATCCTGTTCCTGCTTGGGACATTTTCCGGCCAGCAATGAAAGAGAAATGTCAAAAAATAAATTGATGTGACAAAGAGAAAGTCTTACCATTTGCTACTTCAGTTGCTTGAGAGTGGTAACTCTGATGTACTCTGATCTGCAGTGAATATCCTGAATATTGGCAAGTGGATGTCCACTATGACTCTCCGTTTTATTTCATCTGATTTTAACTGCATTCAAACACTGGAAGGAATGACAGAGTTTCCCCTCAGCAGACTGACTCAATGCATTTTAGACTTTCACTCAAGCAAGCACACTTGCGCTACAGCACAAACAACTGGTTCATTAGTCCATGGTATGTGCTTATAAAAGTAACTAAATTATTTCACTCACACTCACCTAAAGGATTATTAGGAACACCATACTAATACTGTGTTTGACCCCCTTTCGCCTTCATAACTGCCTTAATTCTACGTGGCATTGATTCAACAAGGTGTTGAAAGCATTCTTTAGAAATGTTGGCCCATATTGATAGGATAGCATCTTGCAGTTGATGGAGATTTGTGGGATGCACATCCAGGGCACAAAGCTCCCGTTCCACCACATCCAAAAGATGCTCTATTGGGTTGAGATCTGGTGACTGTGGGGGCCATTTTAGTACAGTGAACTCATTGTCATGTTCAAGAAACCAAATTGAAATTATTCGAGCTTTGTGACATGGTGCATTATCCTGCTGGAAGCTGCCATCAGAGAATGGGTACATGGTGGTCATAAAGGGATGGACATGGTCAGAAACAATGCTCAGGTAGGCCGTGGCATTTAAATGATGCCCAATTGGCACTAAGGGGCCTAAAGTGTGCCAAGAAAACATCCCCCACACCATTACACCACCAGCCTGCACAGTTGTAACAAGGCATGATGGATCCATGTTCTCATTCTGTTTACGCCAAATTCTGACTCTACCATCTGAATGTCTCAACAGAAATCGAGACTCATCAGACCAGGCAACATTTTTCCAGTCTTCAACTGTCCAATTTTGGTGAGCTTGTGCAAATTGTAGCCTCTTTTTCCTATTTGTAGTAGAGATGAGTGGTACCCGGTGGGGTCTTCTGCTGTTGTAGCCCATCCGCCTCAAGGTTGTGCGTGTTGTGGCTTCACAAATGCTTTGCTGCATACCTCGGTTGTAACGAGTGGTTATATCAGTTAAAGTTGCTCTTCTATCAGCTTGAATCAGTCGGCCCATTCTCCTCTGACCTCTAGCATCAACAAGGCATTTTCGCCCAGAGGACTGCTGCATACTGGATGTTTTTCCCTTTTCACACCATTCTTTGTAAACCCTAGAAATGGTTGTGCGTGAAAATCCCAGTAACTGAGTAGATTGTGAAATACTCAGACCGGCCCATCTGGCACCAACAACCATGCCATGCTCAAAAACTGCTTAAATCACCTTTCTTTCCCATTCTGACATTCAGTTTAGAGTTCAGGAGATTGTCTTGACCAGGACCACACCCCTAAATGCATTGAAGCAACTGCCATGTGATTGGTTGATTAGATAATTGCATTAATGAGAAATTGAACAGGTGTTCCTAATAATCCTTTAGGTGAGTGTATATTTGGTAGATGTTTTTACTCTGCCAGAAAATCTACTAAGGGTACCAGTATCTCGAGCCTCTGGTGTCTCGGTTATGTATGTAGACGCTGCGTTGAAATGCTGTGAGAACGCCTCTGCGTGATTGCACACACTACTACGATAGCACCTGTGCCCCAGGAGTGAAGGCGCCCCATCTAGTTCATAGAACCTCACAAATGCGGTGAGGACCAGCCTGCCGCATCACACACATCTTGAAATCCTGACATTAAAGCTTTAGAAGCAGCCTTACCCCTAGTAGAGTGGGTCCGTACAGTCAAAGGTGAAGGCTGACCAGCCGCATTATAAGCAAGTGAGATGGCCTCAACCACCCACTTGCTTATCCTCTGCTTAGATGCAGGGTACCCTTTCCTAGGTGACCCAAAGCACACAAACAACTGTTCAACTTTCCTCCACAGGGCAGCTCTGTGGACATAAGCATCCAGAGCCCTAACAGGTCTGATGTCCGAAAGGGAGGAGGACAAAAGGCCTGGAGCACGATTGGTCATACAGCATTAATAGGATCCTTAGGAATATAACCCGGCCTAGGATGAAGAAAAGCCTTCACCGGCATGGGTGCAAAATCCAAACACGAGGGAACCACTGAGAGGGACTGAATGTATCCAATTCTCTTGAGAGACGCAATAAGGAAGATAGTTTTAAGTGTGACAAACTTCTCAGACACGTCTTCAATAGGCTCAAAGGGAACCACAGAAAGGTCTTGTAACACAATGACAAAGTCCCAGGCCAGAACCCTCGTACGAACTGCAGGTCTAAGCCTCAAAGTACCTCAAAGGAAACTAGTAACTAGCAGGTGTCTCCCCAATGAAACACCACCCAAAGGAGTGTGGAAAGCAGCTAAGGCTGCCATGTACACCTTTATTGTGGAGGGGGATAGCCCTGCAGAGAATCTATCCAGCAGGAACTCCAGCACTGCACCCACTAGGCAGATAACTGGGTCCAACTGGTGATCTCCGCACCATGAGGTGAATAATTTTCACTTCAAGGCATGCAGTTTCCTTGTGGATGGAGCTCTGGAGTGAAGTATGGTCTCAACAACCTCGGCTGAGTGACCTGAACTTATGAGCTTGGCCTGCTCAGAGATTGCCCACCCACAGTTTCCACAACTCCGGGTGGGGGTGAAGGATCGACCCACTCGCCTGAGAGAGAAGGTTCCTCCTGTTCGGAAATTTCAGCGGAGAGCCATCCAGAAGAGACACTAGGTCCAAAAACCACAATCGGGCCGGCCAGTATGGGGCTACTAACAGCAGACGGGCCCGTCCCGACAAACTCTCTGCAGAACTCCCAGAGGAGCCGGATGCATCAGAGAAAACCACAGAGGGCAGTGAGAGGTCTCTTCTGCTCTGCCAAACTTTTCCCATAGGATCTCCACCACCTCGGGGTGGAGTCTCCATTGCCTCGGCCCCTGCCTCGACAGGATGTCCGCTTCCTGGTTCTGTCATGATGAATAACGGGAAGCAAATGCAGTGCAGAATGATTTATTGTAAGATGATGGAATAAAGTCACAGAGAGATGGATCACGGGTGGCGCAGGAACTGAGATGATCAGGTGCGTTAGTGAAGTGACGAGTGCGGGTGAAGACAATCCAGACGACGAACAAATCCACAAGATACCAAACAGGAAACAGGAACTCGAAGTCAGAGGACGGGAACACCAACAGGAGGGACACACACCAATGAGACATCAAACAACAATCTGACAATGGAGATGAGAAGTGAGTGAGTATATGTAGGTGAGTTAATGAGCTGCAGCAGGTGTGATGATGGGTGACAGCTGATGACGCTGATTATCCAAGTGGCTCGGAGCACGCCTACTGACACACACACACACAAAACAATAGTGACACGAGATAAGCAGGAAACAATGTATTCATAAACCGTGACAGTACCCCCCCTCCTAGGAACGCCTCCTGGCGTTCCCCAACTCCCTTACCTGTCGATTGTAATCATTGATAAGGGAGTGATCCAGAATGTCTCTGGCAGGCACCCACCTTCTCTCCTCCGGACCGTAACCTTCCCAGTCCACCAAGTACTGGAATCCGCGTCCCCTCCGCCTAGAGTCCAGAATACGGTTAACCGAATAAGTGGGTTCCCCATCTACGAGTCGCGGCGGTGGAGGAACCGGGGCTGGCGGATTAATACTAGAATGAAAAACAGGCTTTATCTTTGATAAATGAAAGGCGGGATGAATCCTCCTGTACGTTGGAGGGAGTTTGAGGCGAACTGTCACCGGACTAATGATCTTGGTGATAGTAAACGGACCAATACATTTGGGAGCAAGTTTGTTAGAAACGGAGCGGAGAGGAATGTTCTTAGTAGAAAGCCACACTTTTTGACCCGTGACGTATACCGGAGGCTTAGACCGTGGCGCATCGCCTTGGCCTTGGTGCGCTCCCTCACCTGGAGTAGAGTCTCACGGGCTCTAGTCCAAGTGCGGTGACACCTCTGGACGAAAGCGTGAGCGGAGGGGACCGCGATCTCGGACTCCAGACTAGAAAAGATGGGTGGCTGGTAAACTACGCTACACTCAAACGGAGATTACGGAGAAACGGAGAACGTTACGACACCGGTAACGTGTTGTGGGCGTACTCCACCATAGAGAGTTGCTGACTCCATGAGGAAGGATTCTTGGAGACCAAACATCGCAACGTTCTTTCCAAATCTTGGTTGGCTCTCTCGGTTTGACCATTGCTCTGGGGGTGAAACCCAGAGGACAGACTGACAGTCGCCCCCAACAACTTACAAAACTCTTGCCAAAATTTGGACACAAACTGGGGTCCTCTGTCGGAAACCACGTCTGTCGGAAGGCCATGCAAATGAAAGACGTGATCAACGACTATCAACGCTGTCTCCTTGGCTGAGGGTAATTTGGGCAAGGGAATGAAATGAGCCGCCTTCGAGAATCTGTCCACCACGGTTAAAACTACCGTGTGTCCTTGAGAAAGTGGAAGGGCGGTGATAAAATCTAGCGAAATATGGGACTAGGGTCTCGAAGGGACCGGCAGCGGTTGAAGAAACCCATCAGGGGACCGATTGGAAGTCTTACCAGTGGCACAAATGGAGCAAGCCAAAACAAAACTGTGAACGTCACGAGCCATAAGTGCGTTTAACTCCTGGATGACAAGCCACATTAGAACAATGTCCCCACTGAATGACCATGGACCGTAATCCCTCCGGCACAAATAACCGATTCGGTGGGCACCCGGGCGGAGGCGTTACCCCTTCTAAGGCCGTCTTGACCTTCGATTCGACCTCTCATGTGAGTGTAGAGACCACTAACGTCTCTGGTAAAATGCACTCGGGAGTAGACGGGCGTTCGGAACGATCAAAAATGCGCGATAAAGAATCGGGTTTGATGTTCTTGGAACCCGGGCGGTACGAGAGTGTAAAATCAAAACGACCGAAAAAAAGTGCCCACCGAGCCTGCCTGGAGTTCAATCTTTTAGCGGTTCTGATATATTCTAAGTTCTTGTGGTCGGTCCATAAGATAAAAGGCACCCCCGAGCCTTCTAACCAGTGGCGCCACTCTTCCAATGCAAGCTTGACCGCCAGCAACTCTCGGTTACCAATGTCGTAATTACGTTCAGCAGGAGATAACCAACCGATGGGAAAAAAACGCGCAAGGATGCATCTTGTCGTCTGTGGAAGAACGTTGGGATAACACTGCACCTACCCCCACCTCTGACACGTCGACCTCCACCACGAATTGCCGTGATGGATCAGGGGCAATGAGAATGGGGGCTGAAACAAAGCAACCCTTCAGTTTGGCAAACACAGCCTCGGCTGTGTCTGACCACCTGAACGTAGTTCTGGGGGAGGTCAAGGCAATCAGAGGCGCGGCTAGTTGGCTGTAATTGCGAATAAAACGCCGGTAGAAATTGGCAAACCCCAGAAACCTCTGTAGGGCCTTACGGGAATCTGGACTTGGCCAATCCACCACAGCCTTGACCTTCTCAGGATCCATGCGTACTCCCTCAGACGACACAATGTACCCTAGAAAAGGAACAGACTGTGCATGAAACACGCATTTCTCCGCCTTGACAAAAAGCCCATTCACTAGCAACCTCTGAAGCACTCGTCGGACGTGCTGCACGTGTTCCTGGAGAGACGAGGAAAAAATCAATATGTCATCCAGGTAGACATATGTGAATTGGTCGACCATATCTCACAGCACGTCGTTGACGAGTGCCTGGAAGACCGCTGGGGCGTTGGAAAGCCCAAAAGGCATAACCAAATATTCAAAGTGCCCCCTAGGGGTATTAAAAGCGGTCTTCCATTCATCCCCCTCCCTAATGCGGACCAAATGATAAGCGTTACGTGAATCCAATTTTGTGAAAATTGATGCTCCCTGCAACCTTTCGAACGCTGAAGACATCAACGGCAAAGGGTAAGTATTCTTTACCGTGATGTTGTTCAGTCCCCGGTAATCAATACAAGGTCGCAAAGACCCGTCCTTTTTCCCCACAAAAAGAACCCCGCCCCCGCTGGAGAAGAGGAAGGGCAGATGAACCCCATTGCCAGTGAATCAGAAATATATTTCTCCATAGCCTCCCTTTCTGGAACAGAAAGTGAATATAACTTGCCTTTAGGCGGAGATTTTGAGATCTATGGCACAGTCATAGAGACGATGCGGAGGGAGAGAAGCAGCCCGAGACTTACTGAACACCTCCTTCAGGTCGCGGTACTCAGCGGGCACGTTAGATAAATCCACTGTCTCCTCCTGAAAAACAGAAACAGAAACAGACGGACATGCAGACGCAAGACAAGACTCATGACACTTAATGCTCCAAGCCACAATGGATTTCTGAATCCAGTCCACTTTGGGGTTGTGTTGAATGAGCCAGGGGTGACCAAGAACGATGGGTGCAAGGGGGGAGTCCAAAATAAAAAAAGAAATAATCTCAGAGTGGTTGTCTGAAGTGATGAGAGTGATGTCTTCAGTGATAAGTGTGATGGTGGGAAGTCTCTGGCCGTTAAGGGCATGAACAGCAATCTTGTTGGTGAGAGTCTTGATGGGAATCTGAAACTTGATAGCAAATGCGTGGTCCATGAAATTACCTTCTGCCCCGGAATCCAAAAGTGCTTGACAGTCGTGCATATTGAATGACCATCTCAGTCTTACCGGGAGGAGTGTAGATGTGGATGAGGTCTTCTCGGCGGAGATCCCACCCGATAGTAGCCTCATACTTACTACCGGGCTTGGCCTTTTACCGGACAGTTGAAAGCAAAGTGCCCGGCTCCTCCACAGTACAGGCAAAGGCCCTGAGATCTCCGCCTCTCTTTCTCCTCCCGGGAAAGCCGAGCTCGCCCTACCTGCATGGGTTCGTGATCGTGGGCGGGGCTGGTCGCGTCCCCTCCGCTAAAACGGGAACTCTCTGTACCTCCGGGAACACGGTTAGGTAGAGTCCTACGCTCGGCCCTCGTCAATCGAGCATCAACTCTCAGAGCCAGCTCTATAAGTCCATTGAGTGAAGGAGGAAGATCCAGAGTATAAATCTCCTTCTGGATGCGGTCAGCCAACATGCAGGAACATGTCCCACTGCGCTTCCTCGTTCCACTGGCTCTCCACCGATAAGGTCTGAAATTCGATGGAGAAATCTGAAACTGATCTTTCTCCTTGGCGAAGATCCGCCAACATTCTGGCCGCTTCCCTCCCGGAAACGGCCCGGTCAAACACTCGCCTCATCTCCTCGGAGAGTTTCTGGAATGAGGCACAGCATGGATCTTGATTCTCCCACACCGCCGTTCCCCATAGCGACGCCCTCCCAGTCAGGAGCGTCAGGACGAAGGCCACCTTGGCCTGCTCCGTATTAAAAGTCCTGGGTTGAAGAGAAAAGTGCATAGAACAACAGGTAAGGAAGGCTCTGCAGTAATTAGGTTCACCTGAATAAGGTTCCGGAACCGTTAGACGGGGCTCTGACTGGGAGGCACTCTCCGGAGGTGTGGGGAGAACGGCCGGTGTGGGTGGCGCAGTGGGAGCACGTAGAAGTTGGAATTGTTGGGTGAGCTCGGACACCTGCGCCACCAGGGCTTGAACAGCGCGACCTGTTTCGTTGAGATTCTTCTCTTGTGAGTCCATGCGATGAATACTGCGGTTGATGAATTCCTCCAGAGGTGATGGTAGATTGCCTGCTGCTTCCATGCTTTGGTCAGATCATTCTGTCATGATGAATAACAGGAAGCAAATGCAGTGCAGAATGATTTATTGTAAGATGATGGAATAAAGTCACAGAGAGATGGATCACGGGTGGCGCAGGAACTGAGATGATCAGGTGCGTTAGTGAAGTGACGAGTGCGGGTGAAGACAATCCAGACGATGAACAAATCCACAAGATACCAAACAGGAAACAGGAACTCGAAGTCAGAGGACGGGAACACCAACAGGAGGGACACACACCAACGAGACATCAAACAACAATCTGACAATGGAGATGAGAAGTGAGTGAGTATATGTAGGTGAGTTAATGAGCTGCAGCAGGTGTGATGATGGGTGACAGCTGACGACGCTGATTATCCAAGTGGCTCGGAACACGCCTACTGACACACACACACACACAAAACAACAGTGACACGAGATAAGCAGGAAACAATGTATTCATAAACCGTGACAGTACCCCCCCTCCTAGGAACGCCTCCTGGCGTTCCCCAACTCCCTTACCTGTCGATTGTAATCATTGATAAGGGAGTGATCCAGAATGTCTCTGGCAGGCACCCAACTTCTCTCCTCCGGACCGTAACCTTCCCAGTCCACCAAGTACTGGAATCCGCGTCCCCTCCGCCTAGAGTCCAGAATACGGTTAACCGAATAAGTGGGTTCCCCATCTACGAGTCGCGGCGGTGGAGGAACAACGATCTGACAATGGAGATGAGAAGTGAGTGAGTATATGTAGGTGAGTTAATGAGCTGCAGCAAGTGTGATGATGGGTGACAGCTGACGACGCTGATTATCCAAGTGGCTCGGAGCATGCCTACTGTCACACACACACACAAAACAACAGTGACACGAGACAAGCAGGAAACAATGTATTCATAAACTGTGACAGGTTCAGGTACCCTGGGATATAAACTGCCCTGATGGAAAGCAGTTTCCCTTGGGACCACAGGAAGATCTGGTGTGCCAACTTGAATAAGGGGCATGACCGCAGACCCCCCTGATGATTTATGTACATGACCACCGATGTGTTGTCAGAACGAACAAGCACATGGTGGCCCCTGAGGTCTGGCAGGAAGTGCTTCAGAGCCTGAAACACTGCCATCATTTCTAGGCGATTTATGTGCCATGAAAGCTGAGGGTCCTGCCACAGACCCTGAGTCGAGTGACCACTCATGATCGCCCCCAACCCGTGAGGGATGCATCTGTTGTTAGCATAACGCGACAACCATGAACCCTCAACACAGGTCCTTGGGACAGAAACCAAGGATCTTTCCACATGACTAAAGCACTAAGGCATCGCCACGTGACGTTGATAATGCGGAGCAGGTTCCCCTAGAGAGAAACCCTTGGTTCTGAGCCACCACTGCAATGGCCTCTTGTTCAGCAGGCCAAAAGGTATCACGTTGGACGCAGCTGCCATAAGACCTAACAGTTTATGAAACTGTTTGTCAGTGAATGACTGGCCTAGCTTTGGTTCTTTTACTGCTGAGAGAATCAATGCTATGCGTGCAGGTGAAAGACGAGGCTGCATCGCCACCGAATCCCAGACCAAGGCTAGATAAGTGTTTCTCTGTACTGGAGAAAGCACACTTTTCTTTGCTTTCAGCCTCAACCCCAACTTTTTCATATGAGCAATAACAACATCTTGATGTTGAGCCGCCATCTGCTTTGACTGAGCTAAAATCAACCAATCATCTATGTAATTAAGTATGCGAATGCCCTGCAGATGCAGCGACACCACTGCAGCCTCCACACACTTTGTGAAAGTGCAGGGTGATAAAGCTAGACTGAAGGGAAGTACCCGATATTGGTATGCTTCTCCCTCGAAAGCGGCCAGGGCCCCATTGAATTGAATTGAATTGAATTGAAACTGAATTGGATCGCGTACCCCTTTTCTACTGTCTGCAGGACTGCAGGAGATATATTTGGTAGAAGTTTTCACTCTGCCAGAAAATCTATTACGGGTACCAGTATCTCGAGACTGGCCTCTGGTGTTCTGCGGACAGCAAGAGCATTTCCCTGAAGCGGTGAACCGGTAGGGAACAACTAGCCCTCAGGTGGCTCGCGAGGACCAAGGGACCTGGACATGGAGAGGGAAAAACTGCTTGAGCACCGCCGCCTGCTTCTATGATTCTTGAAACCTCTCTGTGATAGTGCGAACTGCGTCACCGAAGAGGCCAGCAGGCGAGATCGGGGCGTCAAGCAGAAAACTTAGCCAAAGATGCCTCTCCATGGCAACCAGGGCTGCCATAGAACGGCCCACACATCTGGCCGTCTCCTTGGTGGCCTGGAGAGCTAGATTGGCTGACTGATGCAATTCTCAAATTACGTCAGCCCCCACCTCATCACTGTCACTCAGGTCCCTTAGCAGGTCAGCCTGGTATGCCTGCACGATAGACATTGTGTGCATGCATGCCACGGCTTGACCTGCCACTGAGTATGCTTTACCCACCAACACTGATGTAGCTTTTAGTGGTTTGGTGGGTAATGTTGGGCTTTTAGGGACGATGCAGCCATGGGAGAGATATGGCTCGTAAGCGTCTCTTCAACCCTGGGTATTGCCCCATAACCATGCTGTTTTAGCCCTACGATGTTACTATATGTTTATCTTTGAGGGCCTTGCCACGGCCCTAGTCAGCACCTCTACCAGCTCCTCACTCGCAGGGGACTGAAGCGACGGGTCTTCAGTATCCCCTGTCGCGATACTAACAACATCCCAACTCCTCAGAGCTGGATAGTTGCAGTACCGGTGCCTCAACCGGGGCGGAAGTAACCACATCACGTGCTTCCAAACCCCGACATGAGGCACTGGAACTAACAGGTGAGGGTCAAGAAAGGGCGGGGCCCGTCTCTAACCCCTCTGTTAGATCCATCTGTGAACCCCACGACTAAAGCCGGTGCTCTGCCTTGGCAGAAGCGGGACCCTTGATGCATTGAACGCGAGCCAGAGTGCCCTCCTCAAAGAGTGCATGGCGGGAGCACAGCGTTCTCAATGACAAACGCTCACAATGCTCACAACCAGCCCCCTCGAGGGCTGCCTGAGCGTGCTGCACTCCCAAACAGGCAACACACATAGAGTGTGTATCCCCACCCGTAATAAAACGAGGGCAGGGATGAACACACTTAGTGAATTGATGTTCACTCGCCATAATATATATTTTTTTTATGATTTTACAGAGGTGGAAACCTCCCTAACCTTTTCTAAAGACAGACAAAAACACCAGCTTTTACAGACAAGGATTCATACAGAGTGTTTACTGAAGGCACAGAAGCTAGCACTGTTTGTGTTCACAGGTACTTTATAGTTTACGGTCTATGATATCACCCGCCTATGACGTTACGTCTTTCCATTGGACTGATTCCATACGTGCTTCATGACGCAGTCATGCAGAGGCGTTCTCACAGCATTTTGATGCAGCGTGAGTTCCCTTGAAAGGGATCTTCTGTGTAAACATTGTCTGTATACAATTATTTGCTCAGTTCCTTTACTGTACAGATGGAGGGACATTGGAAGCTTGATTCAGATTAAGGGATCAGTAAACAATGCTGGCAAATAACTTATTTCTGAGGCATGGACCAAAAAAATATTATTAATTGTTGTAATGTGGGTTTTATTGGCAGTTTTTTTTTTTATATATATACAGTTCATTTTCTTTTGGTCTTCTTGTTGAAGGCAGTGGACCTATATGCATATTCAGCTGTATTTAATGAGATAGAAATGTGGCATTCAATTATAGTTTTAAAGTGTGATAAGCCTAAGACAAAAAGTAGTTAATGGACAATTTGGGGAAAATAAAAGTTAGCGCTAACCAAATTAAATGAAAAAACTCAAAAACTTTATGGAACTGGGTTTTTTCTTCTGTGGAGCACAAAAGCATTTAGGCTATTTATGACAAGCAAGATTATGTGAATTATATTTCAGTCTGGTCCTCTCACATACATGTAGTACAGCTTATATAGCACTAAAATCATGTGGACTACTTTTATTATTTCATTGTGTGGAAGAGAGGAGTGTGAACATTCTTTAAAATATCACCTTTTCTATTCTACGGAAGGTCATACAGGTTTGGAATGACATAAGGGTAAGTAAATGATGAAAGAATGTTATTTTTGGGGTTGCAGGAAGAGCACTTTTGTAAACTTCTTGGAGTTCTAGCTTATTGGTTGTGAACAGGAGAGTTGGTATATTGTCCTGGAACAAGACATCTAAACCTTGCTTAGCTGTGAGACTGTGCCTGTGATTAGTGTACTAATAAAGGCTTTAGATAAAATGAAAAATGACTAATAATAATAACAGCATGCTGTTACTTTGCAGTCTAATACACAGGTCAGGAAATCACGTAAATGACTCACTAACAATGCACGCATTCGTAATTGTCAGATTGTTAATGCATTAGTCACCAATTGAATGCACAGTAATCAAGGATAAAATACCCTTTAGTTTTGGTTTAGTTTTAACTGCAATGACTCGGCACGTGCATAGTTTGTGCTAGCAGACATTTTTCATTGTTGTAAACTAATTGTGTGTGCAGCAATCACTTACATTATTTCAATAAAACGTAGAAAGGGCTCCAAACAGAATTAAGTGCGGTTCAGTTTGCATTACAATTTACATGTATTGATTTAGTAAACCCTTTTATCCAAAGTGACATGAGTGGACTGCAACATAAGCTAGACTTGTTCTCCTGCATTTTAATAGCTGAACATCTTTCAAGTGAGTATTCAGAGAGGCTGGGATGAGGAAATCTCCTGCTTACATTAATAACTGCCAAGCTAAGCCTGGAATTCACTCACTTTTTTTACAATAATTTTTTTTTCTTCACAAAAACAGAGATTACCTTCAGTCGAGCAGAGCTATTATATAAGGTGAGCATGTACATAGCACTTCTTGGCAGATTTGTATTTTTCCAAATGAAAACTGGTGTGTACCCACCAACACACACAGAGAATGAGTTATATTCATCCCTGCAGGAAAACCTCACATTTCATCAAGGATAAATTCACAACGGCAGGAAAGCAACAATGATTAGAGTATTCCTGCACTGCCTCATAAGGCCCTTTTATAGATTGACACACTTCCAAGCATCATCTGTTTACTGCAGTCAACCGTCAAAGAAAATGAATAATTCATGAAAACGACTTTAACGGTAGACATTCATGTGAAGCTCTTGTCAAAGTCTTTCCTCAGCAATCCTCTTGGAGAATATCCGATGAGTACTCATTACCGTCAGTGGTTAGTCATTGCTGACCTTGTCTGATGAGGTCTGGCTCTCCATTTGCATTTGGTAGGTTAATGTGCACGTTTTTTAGTAATGAGAGATTCACACTGGATCTGGAAATCTTCAGTGAAGTATGCAGTGACGGTATTGTTTTGTCTTCTTCCCCTGCATGAAAATGAACAAAAGAACAGGTACACATCAACAGGTTGTGGATTTGGGGTCATTTGGGTGACTTTATTTGATGGATGTGTTTATCGCCCTGCTGGGTCACCAATGTCTCACCATGTGGAGTAGTTTGCTTTTATAGCTGGAGAATATTTCAAAGACAGCTCACCGCAATGCTCAAGACAGAGCTCACCGAATCAATAGGTTCAAACTAGAATAAATAGATTGTTGGTTTTCAATTCTCACATGTCATAAAAATTGACAGATGTATACTGCTGTCCTCTGTGATATTCCGTTCTTGAAACTTGGTGCTAAAGGACATTGTTGCATAACATGTTTCATGAGGTGACTCACCCTTTTTCTGTTTTGCATTTCCTCCCTTTTTTGACCTGGAGTTAGTGCATGAGCTGTTGTGTTAAATAAAGCCAGGAGCACACTGTATGATTTTGGTTGTCTGAGACAAATTTTGAAAATCCTGAAAGAGTCCTCTCATCCTGGGCCAAAATCTGAAGTCTTTGATTGCTAGTTTGACATGTCCGCCGACAAACTGTACGATCAAATTTTACCTCCAACCGTCTGACCATCCTGGATGAAACTGCAGCTTGTGTCTTGTGAACTCCATTTTGAATGCGTCTTAACGTACAGACTGACAGTAATGACAACTGAGATCCCACAGTGTGACATGGCTTACAGCGGGGATCATGTACATACAGTCTTACAAGCAACAGTCGTAAAGGACTACTATAAATCGTACAGTGTGCACCCGGCTTAAAAGGAATTCTTCTGTTAATGCAATATTATATGTGTAATTTGAGTTTAAAACATAGATAATAAAATTATAATTACTATTTGTATTGATACTTAGGTGTGTTGGGGTTTAATATTGAAAATTCATTCTATTTATAGTTATCAATTTTCAATATTCAGATTCAATATTTTATACATCAGATTAAGTTAAATACAAATGAGAAATGTTGCTTTGACAACAAGAAAAAAAAAAAAAAAAATAAATATATATATATATATATATATATATATATATATATATATATATATATATATATATATATATATATTAAAAATTGTTTTATTTATTTATTTTTATTTAAAGCAACAAAAAGATTTTTATGGTTTTAATTTTAGTTTCAGTTAATTATAATAACCCTGTTGCTTTCAAAGTCAACTCCAAAATCTTAAGTTTGAATGGGTATGATTCCTCTGCTCTTGGTCTTGCTTTCATCTTACCTTACTTAGATGAGAGAGAAAAAGAACAAAAAAGCTGCATCCTTCTGGGGACCAGCAGATAGTCATTTTGTGATGTGAATCTCTGCAGGTGAAGGAGCTCAATAAAGAGAGAGAGGGAGGCAGGGGGTTGAGTTAGTGTGTTAGCATGTCGTGTCCCCGCGCTCCCCGCACTCCTGTCTGTTTTTGTGCGGGGTACATGACTCACTCAAAGGGCAGAAAGGCTTTAGAGGAGAGCTCAACGACCTGCTGCCAAAACTCAGAGGCTTCAGATCAATGAGCACACAGCTTCTGGCAGTCTCACTCAACAACAGGCTATGAGCATAGGCTTGAAGAATTAACCACAGGCAGTCAAAGAACAAAGAAGAAAAAATGCATTTGAGGAGAGCTATAACACCACATGCTTGAATATGGATATGTAAATGAAAGAAAATTGTGGCTTTTTGTTGCATTGAATTTGTCTGTGTATTTACAGCTGTATGTGTATATGTTTGGAGGTGTTTGGATATACTGCATGTGACGCCACAGCTGAGTGACATGCTATAGATTTTATGTTTTTGAAAGAGAAATCAATGGAGTTATTTTAACAGACATGCTTGAGGAAACCACGTAGAGCCCTGGAGTGTGTTAGTACCCTTTGTTACAGGACTAGATGTTTGTGAGATGAGCAACTGGCACTCAGGGGACATGAAATGACCATCTGGTAGACAAACTGTAGCCTAGAAACTCAGATTTGTGACCTCATGGGTCATTTTGTGCCTAAACCAGGATCCTTGATAATCCAGATAATCAGATATGCTTCTGAATAACAGCCCATATGTGAAAATTAGTTTACCTATGCCTTAACCGATCAAAATCATTCAACCTGGCATGAAGATGACATAGTTTAGTGACCTGTGTTAGAGTATAATTGCTGCTGTATAGAGTAGCGCAGTTACAACGTCACTTTGTAGGCCAACCAGCAGTTAGCATCGCACTGGTTCCCTTGAGGAAAAACCCAATAGGATTTTCCCAGAGGCTTTTGGATTATCGCTAAAAACAAGCTCTGTGAGCAACAAAAGTTTATGATACTTGCACGTTTTGTCCATCAAGATAATTAACACAGATGAACACAACTCTTTATGAATTTTGAAGCCTAAATGCGGTTGCCAGAAGTAAAAAGCTGAAGGTAGGCTATAAACAAACTACAACACAGTTCCACAAATTCAACATCACCATCACTAAGCTTCCAACAACTCTTTCAGTTTTTATCTAAAAACATTTTCCCAGAACATTTGAGTTAGACTAGTTTATAAGAGCACAATTAGAAGCATAATGAGGCTGTAAAAACGGACAGAGTTTACCTGCTCGGCGTGATGAAGTGTCTTGAGCTTGTGTTCACCACAGACCTTATGGAACCATAAGTGTACAAAGTGATGTCATAATTGCACCACACTATTGAGTGTGTACACAGGTCTATGAGCTCCATGCTGTGTATAATGCTGGCTTCTGCTGATGAAACTGCAAACTATTCTTCAATACAAATTTTCTTGAATTGATTGCATCTCTGACTCTTGGTCTTCATTAGTTATGTCTGGTCCTGGGTCTTAACTGTAAATTCCACTACACCAAAATCTTATATCACAATATGAGTAATTTTATTTAGCGATAACAATATATATCACAATATACATTTTTTTTTGTTGCTTTAAATAAGGTTATGATGATGTCAAAAGTTATTATACCATTGAAATTTTATATCCCATATTTGTCTCAGGTTACGACTGTAACCCTGGTTCCCTGAGAAGGGGAGCAAGACTACTGGAATGCCCTCAGTCACCAGCCAATTCATTGGTGTGTGTGTCACACGTTTCACACACACATTTATTACGACATGGCGTGAACGCAGCATAAGCTTGATGTTTTGGTTCAGGAGGAACTGTAAAAGGTAGCTGCTGTTTGTTTGTGGTGCTTTGTGTCTGTCTGTCAAAAGAAAACTATTTTGTATGTTCTTCAGTGATGGATGTTTTTAGGACATTTTGGAGATACAAAAATATCAAGAGGCAGAACAACAAGGGTACAGCGGGCTAAAGGCACGCCTTGAAAAAAATAGCTTTTTAGTACTCCCATAGTGTATGATTGCAGAAAAAAAACAAGTTTTTATTGAACATGGATGGAGCAACAGATTTTTGTGAAAATAAATCATAAAAGGCACAGAGTATTGATACAAATACTTTAGGTAAAATATGCTGGTTTAAAAACAACCATTTTGGGGTTATCTGGCAACCCAGCTCTGGGTAAATATTGGACAGAAGAACACATGCTGGGTTATTTTGTGCGTCGTACGGAAACAAAAAGGCAAAATGTGAGACATTTTCCTCTTTGTACAGTAATAATTTGATAGGAAAACAATGTAATAACCTTAATTTCATTCAGGAATTTTCCCCTAAGACCGTTGACAAATGTATCTAGTTTTAACCGGTTTGGCACAGGTTACCCAACATTGGGTTACACGGACCCTGCACTGGGTAGGTATGTGAGGGGGTTCATCATTTGTATTGACAGTAAAAATGACCCAGCAGCTGAGGTACAGAAAAACTACCCAGCACTGTGTAAAAATAGGAAAAAAATAACCCAATACAATGACCCAGCAGGGTGAAACCAGCATTTGAGTTAATAACCCAGCCTATTTTTTTTAAATACTTGTTCAAAACAATCACATTAGCAAAGTTTGTACTATTTTCTGTTTATTTTGATAAATAAAATCATTTATTTTTGTTAAAAAATATACTCTCCATGTTAACATATGTTCAGTATAAAATATGTTTGTTTAAAAAAAATACAAAAACAAAAGATTCTGCATTGAAGGAGATCCCATAGTAATTTAATATAGCTTTACAGTAGTAACAATAAATATATGATTACAATTTTTATTTTTATTTTTTTACCTCAAATACCATACTTTTACATCATCTTTCTGTTGCTTTAATTACCTGGAACATAACTGAAAAACATTAACAAGACTTTTATCTCAAAATATTGTCAGTCATTTTAGCAATTCTCATTTGCAACATAAATCCACAACATAAAAACAAAACAAAAACAAACATTAAATATTAGATAAAGTTAGCACAGAATCAACTTTGTGTTGCTGTCCTCGATCTCATCAAGGATCAGCCAAATGTCCATGTGCATAATCCATGTTATTAAGAAAAATGCTAGGAAGAATAAAGTCAAATCCTAGGCCTGTAGCACAGCATCCTATTGATCTAATTGTGTCCATCTTCACAGCCCTCCCCAGAAAACACCACTTAAACACTTCTGTCCCCTGAACACCATCGGATATCACAGACTCTCGCCCAAAGATCCCTTGATGTATTCAGTCTGAGCACTGTATTCCCCCTCTTACCAAATCACATCTTCTAACATCTGTAATGAAGGCCTCTCTTGGCATTTGTCACTGGCTATCCTAGCACCTGTCATGTCTAAGTTGGTCTCGGTGGCAACAATGTCACTGTAAAATTAAATCTTATTTTATACAAACCAAGGTGGTTACTTGCTAGCTACTCTTAGCCCAACGGCTGCAAATTACATGCAACATTTGCAATTGATATGCAAATTACATTATTTTTAATTATTTATTTATTTACACATTTTTACTTCATGTATTTATTTATTATGTCAATTAATTGATTTGTTACAAAATAGTTAGTGAAATTGGTTTTGAAGCAATACATGCTGCATGGCATGTTTATCCTTGCAGAAATGTCTGGGGAAGTTCCTCCAGATGTCCACTTCTCATTTTCTGACTGCTCTCTTTTTTATGACAATAGACTCTTATTTATTATTTGGCATTTGCTGAGGAGGTTTGTTGACTTTCATCAGTGAAATGAGTGCCAGCTGGGATGGTGTGAACACAGACGGGGTTTGCAAACTGGCCAAGATCTTGAACTATGAGTTAATTCATTACAAATGAAATGGCAAAAATGTTTGATTGGCATCTTTTGATAGAGTTACAAGTAAGGGAAGCAGACAGACGTGCACGAAACACACAAACTGGATATGTTGGCATGGATCTAAATCACAGAACCGCAGCTGTGACAGGCAATTTTAATTGCACTGTTTGCTTCTCATAGATGAAGCAATTACAATTGTTTGTAAAAATTCAGTTTGGCTATGCTATCCCCACTCTTCTAAAAACAAAGGAAGAGAAAAACATTTTATTTCTATATATGTGCAGATTTAAAGGGGTAGTTCACTCAAAAATGAAAATGTTCTATTCATTTGCTCAGCCTCATGTCATTCCAAGCCTGTAAGACTTTTGTTCATTTTAGAACACAAATTAAAATATTTTTATGAAATCTGAGAGATTTCTGTCGCTCCATTGACAGCCTATGCAACTACCACTTTGATGATTCAAAAAATTCATAAAGAGATTGTAAAACTAATTTATATTAATTGAGCAGTTTAGTCCAAATTTTCTGAAGAGACACAATCACTGTATGATGAACAGATTGAATTTAGGCTTTTATTCACATATAAAGGTAGACATACACCAAACCAATGCAAAAGAACTAGCGCTGATACTGTGTCGTCGTCTCGTGTTGCCTGCGTCTGTATGGGAAAAAAACAGCAACACACCTGAACACACCAAAAGGACTACAGGCGACTGTCAACTAGCACGGGCGTTCTGCGCCTGCTTGTGAAGGAGATAACTCTATGTAAGCAGATATATTTGTCTATATTGGTCATTCAAAAAGGGAAAGCAAAACTAAGGCTGCAGGTATACAAACCATAAACGTAGCACAGCGCTTGCTTACCATTTTGAATATTAATCACGCTGATCACGTTCTTTATTACACTCTGCTCATGTTATTATGAAAATATTCACACAGTGTTGCTTTGTTAAGATGATGTAAAATTATAACAGCCTTCTGTCTGTTCAGTTTTGATTTACTTGCTAGCTTTCATTGCTTTGGTCTTCTCGTGCACTGAATCGTTCGCTAAGCTGAACAGCCAATTAGAGTTCTCTCTCTCACCGACGGCCCAATGGATTCTACATGTTGAACTGGCCCAAAAAAAACAACGGCATCTGACTAGAGCCAACGGTGCGGAACACACAGAAAAAAGTCGGGTGATGCAAGAACCAATGAGGTTCATTCTCGCGTGTTGAGCAGTTACAGTTGACCTTTTCTTTGTGTTTGCTGATCAGTTGGCCAAGATTTCTAAAAATCCTTTCTTTGTATTGGTCTTAAGTAATATTCTAATTTTCTGAGATACTGAATTTGGGATTTTCCTTAGTTGTCAGTTACAATCATCAAAGTTAAAAGAAATAAACATTTGAAATATATCGATCTGTGTGTAATGAATGAATATAATATACAAGTTTCACTTTTTGAATGGAATTGGTGAAATAAATCAACTTTTTGATGATATTCTAATTATATGACCAGCACCTGTATACAGTTCTTGGAGGGTGGGCAGGGTAACACCAGTAATCCTCTCAGCAGTCTGAACCATCCTCAGTAGTCTTCTGATGTCTGATTTTGTAGCTGAGCCAAACCAGACGGTGCACCGGAAGTGCAGAGGACAGACTAAATCACTGCATCAGCAGCACCTGTGGCAGGTTGAACTTCTTCAGCTGGCGAAGGAAGTACAACCTCTTCTGGGCCTTTTTTGCAATAAAGCAAATATGATTGTCCCACTGGG
This sequence comes from Paracanthobrama guichenoti, assembly GCA_018749465.1. Classification (NCBI taxonomy): domain Eukaryota; kingdom Metazoa; phylum Chordata; class Actinopteri; order Cypriniformes; family Gobionidae; genus Paracanthobrama; species Paracanthobrama guichenoti. The sequence goes on from CM031951.1 coordinate 17,995,202, forward strand.
GGAGATGGTTGTGCCCAGGAACCTGAATGACTCCACTGCTGCCACAGTGCGGTTCATGATGGTGAGTGGGGGTAATGCTGGGGTGTTTCTCCTGAAGTCCACAGTCATCTCCACTTTTTTGAGTGTGTTCAGCTCCAGGTTGTTATGACTGTACCAGACAGCCAGCTGTTAAACCTCCTGCCTATATGCAAACTTGTCACCATTGTGTATGATGCCGATGATGGTAGTGTCATCTGCAAACATCAGAAGTTTGACAGAAGGGTCTTTGGCAGTGCAGTCATTCGTGTACAGGGAGAAGAGCAGTGGGAAGAGAACACATCCCTGGGGAGTCTCCAGTGCTGATTGGGCAGGTGTTGGATTTGAATTTCCCTATTCTCACTAGCAAACCTGTTTGCTTGATAAGCAAACTGCAGGGGGTCCAGCAAAGGTCCTGTGATGTCCTTCCAGTCTTTCAAATTACTTCATAACCACAGACATGTGAGTGACAGGTCTGCAGTCATTAAGTCCAGTGAATTTTTCTTTTTTTTTTTTTGGGGGGGGGGTGGGGATGGAGCATATGAAGCAAGAAGGGACTTTGCACAGCTCCAGTGATCTGTTAAAGACCTGCTAGAAGATGAAGGCCAGTTGGACAGCACTGGCTGGTGAGACACTGTCTGGGCCTGGTGCTTTCCTTGTCTTCTGTTTCCTGAAGACCCGACACACATCCTCTTCACTGATCTGAAGTGCAAGAGAGGAGGAGAGCTGGGTTGCTGGAGGTGTTGATGGTTGTGCAGAGACACCGTCAGAGTGGGTTTGGGGTGTGAGACTGTGATTTTCAAATCTGCAGTAGAAATAATTTGGGTCATCGACCAGTTGATTCCCTACAGAATTGGGATATTGTGTCTTGTAGTTTGTGATGTCTTTCAGGCCTTTCCACACTGACGCAGGGTCCAGCTCCAGTGGCTCCTCTTAGCTACTCTAATCTCTTTTGTCAGTGTGTTTTTGGTCTGATTGTGCAAGATTATGTCTGAATTTCGCTGAGAACCTTGAGCCGCTTTTCCACCTCCAAGCCAAACTGTTCTCTTTGCCCAGCCAGTATGGATATGGTTTCATTTTCCACTGTGGCGCTGATAATGGCTACTCTTTGGAATGTAATACAAATGTGTCAGTCGATGCCTTGGTAAAGCAACATTTTACTGATGATATAATATACTATGCTCAGATATTTCTTTAAATTTTATTTGCTCAAATAGCACGCTTAGCCAGCAACAGAGAAATTGGTAGCCAGACAACAGACAAGTGACCAATTCTGAGTTACTACAAGCGCTCTACCAGCATGGTTCGGCATGGTTAGACAACCATGCTGAGAATTATGGGCAGAGAATGGTTTATAATCATGCCATGCTGTACCAGGTTCAAGTGGAAACGGTTGAAAAGTGGCTATGGTTTGTTATTGTTGTATGTTAAATAAGTCCTGGTAGGAATGCACATATCCTCACAGAAACTGATGTATGATGTGATAGTATCTGTGAGCTCATCCAAATCAGTGTTAGACACTTCCAAAACACTTCAATCAGTGCACTCCCGCTCTGCTTCATTAGTCCATCTTTTACAGGCCTTATTACAGGTTTAGCTGATTTCAGTTTCTGCCTGTAGGTCAGTATAAGATGAACCAGACAGTGCTATATGCATCCTTTACTGAGGTGTAGCAGGGGTCCGGCTTGCTTCCCGTGCTTACCCGCCTTGGAGCGCTTGAGCTTCGCCTCTGCTCTTCCAACTACAATGTTCAGCAAAACATCCGAATAATCAAAAACCGGTAGAAGATTGGGTGGTGTGTACTGCAGAATGTTCAGCAGTTCATCCCTGGTGAAACTGATTGTATAAGAAAAATAAAAAAACAGGACAAACTAACAAAAACAGTAAAACAACTGGAGAGCTCCACACCAAGGCAGCCATACGTGGGTGTAATCTTCAGTATATTTAAATCGCTCAGATTTCATTAAAAATATCTTCATTTGTGTTCTGAAGATGAACGTAAGTCTTACGGGTTTTGAACGACTTGAGGATGAGTAAATAATGTTCCTGTCACATCTGTCTTATAACATCCCTGGTGTTTTTTCCTCTCAAACCTTAAACTACAATTTGAGGGGTATTATCCACTTTGTCTAAGGTTGTTTGTTTTTCAAAAAGGAGACAATCAATGCATATTTGAGTCTTAGAGCATCCTTTTTATACATTAATAACAGACAACAGACAGCTAATCCTTAGCATACTAAATGTGGACACCATGAAATCCTGACTTTGTTCCTATAGATTTTGTTTTTTTATTAGCAGTTTTGAATGCTGTAGTATATGCAGGCGAAGAAAAAAATGTGATAGAAAAGATGATGCCTGACAGAAAAGAAGAGATTTGTTGTGGATGTCAGTGAGTAATCTGACATGGAATTATCTTCATTAGCGGCCTTCAGTGACATTGACTAATGCATTCACTGAGAAGCATTGAAGTTGGTTATTAATGATGTCACTTTTCTCATATCAGCATTTTATCTAAACTAAAGTTAACGACAGTAAATTACATTGCTATGTGCATTTACTTTTTTTGGTGAATTTGAATTAATAGTGAATTTGAGCAGATCAAGAAGATTTCAATCTTCAGCAGATGATTCACAGACTGGTAAGGAACAGATTGCTGCAACAAGAGGTGTTGACTGAGACTGAGTGCTTATATTTATCCACAAGCATAAAAACACTCGCAGATGATGATGATGATGACGATGGGAAATGAGCAGCAAACAGAGAAAATTTGCATTATGTAAAAGCCAGACTGTTCATCTAATCTCCATTGGTGTGACTGATTATATTTTTGGATCAACAAATAAAAAGAATAATCTGATATTAGTTAGGAGACTGTCTGATTTAGTTCAGCAGTTTTCTTAGAAGAAAGTTTCATGTCACTTTGCCTTATGCCTTTTCTACACATACACGCCTCATGACTGAAAAAGAAATAGAATGACTAATGTCACAAAGAATTTACTATATTTAGTTTACTTTCCACATTGATGCTGCATTTTTTTTTCCTACACACCATTCGAGTACTATAAGATGTACAAACCTGAAGTAAAACATATTTGTAATAATAAATTCTAGCACAAATTGTAAATGGTAATAATTATTGTATTGTATTGTATTATTTACTGCAGTGTTTGAAAAGCAATTGTACATACTCAATTCCTTGTGTGACTGAAAAAACCTAGATAATCTGGTTGTGATTGATTAGACCTGAGTTTAAAGACTTTGATTTTCAAACTGCTATTGATAGAGCAAACAAATGACAGGAAAATTACTATGCACAGATTTAGAAGATGCCTTTAGAATGCATTTTGAATCATTATTCAAATTGGATTCTGTTTTTGGAAAGTGGAACTGCAGCTCTATCAGAGCCAAGGGCAGCAAAGGATTATTTTAAGCTTTAGTCATACATCATTTCTAAATAATTTCTATACAAGCCTCAAAGTGGTCAGGCTGATCCCATATAGAGCATGAGAATTTTATTTATATGTTAACCTTATACATGTTTTTTCCTATTACATATTTTTGTAATCATCATAAATTAGGTATCATTCAAAAACTTAAACACTCAAAATTCATCCTGTGAAACCCGTTTAAAATTGGACATTGCATTACCATAGAAACAGTACTTTAAATATTTTTAGCGAGCTACTCCTCCTAGTGGGCGGTGTCATGTTCCCTATCAAAAGTCAATGCTGCGCTATCGACTATGGAAAAACATCTTTGTTTGACCGGTTGTGAAGTATAGTGGCAAGAACACAACAAGAACTTGACTTTAAATAACTTTAAAGAAGTCATTGCGGCCCTGTCAAGTTGCTCCCTTAGATGAGGCCTGTACAAAATTGTGTTCAGTTCAGCGTCCGGAAACCGAAAATTGTTTTCGACCTCTCTCTGCCGGTCAGCCACTTCAGGGGGTCAAGAACGATACTCTAAGAACACCCGAGGTCAGCCTCGAGAGGCTGATTCCCTTAGTAGATTTCTTCCCGGCATGGCATAGCCTGCAGTTCAGTCAGTTCAACGGGGTGGTCTGGACTGCAGTGGTCCCAGAGCAGGCTTGGGTAATGGAACAAGAGTTTCACTCACTGCTGGTACAAGAGGCCATAGAATGTGTTGCTCCGCCAGACAGGGAGTCCAGGTTCTACAGCTGGTACTTTATAGTTACCAAAAAGGATGGAGGGCTGCGTCCAATTCTAGATCTAAGGCACTTGAATCTGTCTTTGAGGAAATTCAGGTTCAAGATGCTGACCATTCTTATTATCGTGAGTCAGATCAGGTCCGAGGACTGGTTTGTCATGATAGATCTAAAAGACGCATACTTCCACGGGTCCATCCTTCCATGTCACAGGAAGTTCCTGAGGTTTGCTTTCGGGGGCAAAGCATTCCAATATCGGGTGCTTCCGTTCGGCCTAGCTCTTTCCCTTTGCACGTTCACCAAATTCATGGATACAGCTCTGGCTCTACTAAGACTCCAGAGCATCCGTGTACTGAACTACATCAACGACTGGCTCATATTGGCCCAGTCTCAAGAAATGGCAGTTCGGCATCGAGATGTAGTCTTGTTGAAGTGTTTATTGCATTAATAATAAGTATTTTATTACAATTCAGCTGTATGATTATACACTATTATTTACATCTATATGATGATATTCAGCTGAGGGAGTGCAGGGGTCTGCAGGAGACTGGAAGACCACCCCTCACAGTGTTGGGTGTTAAGTCCATATATGGAGATAGTGCTGGACTCAAGCCAAGTTAAGACATGTGGGGGAAAGATAAACAATGACGTAGTATGTTTGGAATGTGTAGGAACTGCCTATATAATAGAGGATTTCCCTGAGTCGTGAGGAGCTCTGCAGATCGACTCGGTTTTGTTTGAAAGAATAAAACCTATATTCTGGCATCAAAGACTGAGTGAAGTGTTATTTCCAAAGAAGAGGAAAAACGGCATCATTTTAAACCACAACAGTCTTTGGCCACATAAAAAAAAATTGGGGTTGAGAGTGTGTTGACGCCTTCCCAGAAAACCACGTTCCTGGGAGTAGTATGGGACTCTACGATGATGCAGGCACAAATGTCTCCCGCGTGTATCGAATACATATGGGCGATGGTCTCCAAAAATAAAGCTAGGCCACAACATCACTGTAACACAGTTTCAAAGACTGCTGGGGCTCATGGCAGCTGCGTCCAACATAATACCTTTTGGCCTTCTGCACATGAGGTCTCCACAGTGGTGGTTGAAAGCCAAGGGGTTTTCCCTGAAAGGGAGTCCATTTCGTATGAACAGAGTCATGTGCAGATGCCTTCGGCTCTGGCCATATGGAAGAAACCTTGGTTTTTGTCCCAAGGATCAGTGTTGGGAGCGTCATGTCACAGAGAAATCATTTCGAGAGACGCATCTCTCACGGGTTAGGGCGGGGTCATGGACGGCCACTTTTTGTGAGGTCTGTGGCAGGCCCAACATGCCTCTGGGCAAATAAATTGTCTGGAAATGCTGGCACGGTCATTAGTTCTTCAAGCCTTCCGTCCTCCACCGCATGTGTCAACAGAAGCGCAGAGGCTTCATCTGCTCTGCCCTGTCAGGGCATTGAGTATGTATATACAGAGGTCTTCTCAGTGGAGGAAGTCAGACCAATTGTTGGTGTGCTTTGGGTCACCCAAAAAGGGGCTGCCTGCATCTAAGCAGAAGATAAGTAATTATGCCGTCACATGTTACATCATGACGCAACAACAATCAGGATTAGAATAGTTTCATTCATACTTCAGATGCGCTACGCTAAGGGAGCATCCCCAAAGTGTTGTTTCAACGCAGTGTCTTGTTCCCTTCTCAGGGAACAAGGGTTACAGATGTAACCTGAGACGTTTGCTATTAAAGTACTTCACGCTCGTCTCGCATATTTTTTAAGGGCAAGCTCCCAAAATGAGATTGCGGGACTCGCGAGTCGATCTGTCTGATCTAGCACTTTGATTTTAGAGTACATTTTTTACTTTGTTTTTAATTTTATTATTTTGTAAAATATATATTTTTGCATAAAAATATTTAGTTCAGTACATTTGATTTACAGTAAAAAAAACTTTTCTAAGTTTTTACACTTTGAAGTGCTTTCAGTTCATCAATAATCTACTGTGTCTTCTTTAAAAAGAGACGAACCTTGATAGATCTGTATTGCATTCTTTTTGTTCCTCCATTTCTGAAGATGGCTATTGCCCTTTGCAGTCTCTTTGTTCTTATCTGCTCGAGTACTGAACATCTCCATGGTTATGAGCCTGTGATAGGTCAAAAAAGAAGCAACAATGTGATTATCGTTTGGTTATCTCATTCCCTATTGAATGCATTGTTAGCGACAAAGCCTTTCCATGGCAACAACTGGCTGTGAGTGGCAGCGAATTTGCTGATATCTGAGTGGAAAGCAGAGCTGGAGGGCTAGTGCTGATGTTCTGTCCAGTGACCCGGAGTTGTGTTGAGGGTCTGCAGTGCAACAGCTCATGCTTCCAGTGTCTGTATTATTATGAGAATTTAGCTGAAACTTCAGAAGACTCATGTATAGATGGTGTCCATTTACATTGTGTAAAAAACATTGCATAGGCAACATTCAATTAATGTGTTTGGCATATCAGTGCCATCACTGACAACAAAGTATAATTCTTAAATCAAAAATTCAGATACCATTTAATAATTGTGGTACAGCATCACTGTATCACAAAATGTCAACCAAAATACAGTTATAGCTGAGAAATGAGGCAAGAAAAGCATGCAGCTGAAAATGTGATGTTAATATTTGCATAACTTATTCATTACTGCACCTCAGCAACCTTTATTCGTGCTGCTAATGAACCGAGCAGAATAAAGACCAAAGGCATTCATTCTGTCATAGCGCTGAGATTATTATTCCCAAATATTCCCATAATTTGAAGTACAGGACTGAACCTGCAGAGTCATCATGGATGACCACGATAGCCATATGACCTTATAATTGCGCTAGAGCAAACTATTTCAACAAAGCTAGTTAATATCCTTCATGTCTGAATGAATCTAAATGTCTGATTTTTTTATTTATTTTTACATGCATGCAGTGTTTAACATTAATGTATAAATGTATAAATCTAACGTTAATGTATAAATCTATAAGTAGTGCTCATTAGAAGGTGAGATCTAATTGGAAGTGAGCTATTGATAGTCAACATCTGACAGGTTCATTTATTATCAGAGTCTCATGTCTACGGTCAACACTTTTTTATTTCACACCACATGCCGGACTCATACATTCACATGTAAACCTTTATTCTACAAGACATGACTGCCAGGTTAGATGTACTACAAAAAGGAAGATAAGCGGCACAGTGCTGGGGGTAATGAGACTGTTCAAATGTAAATAAGAGAGTGAGAAGAGAAAGAGAGAGAGCAAGAGAGAGAGAGAGAAAGCTTGAAATATATAGCACAACTGCATGTTTGTGTGAGAGAAGAGGGATAGATGGATGGATGGATAAATGAATAGGGAGAGGGACAGATTTACAGATAGATAGATAGATAGATAGATAGATAGATAGATAGATAGATAGATAGAGATAGATAGATAGATAGATAGATAGATAGATAGATAGATAGATAGATAGATAGATAGATAGATATAGATAGATAGATAGATAGATAGATAGATACAGATGTATGGCTAGATAGATGGACTGACTGATGATGGATGGTTGGACAGACAGTCAGATAGAGGGAAAGATATGCATTTAGTTGGATGGATGGATAGATGATGGATGGATAAATGAATAGGAGAGGGACAGATTTACATTTAGATAGACAGACGGACGGATGAACAGATAGAGGGATATGTAAATGTTTAGGTATGGATGGATGGATAGATGGACAGATAGAGGGATACGTAGATGTTTAGATATAGATGTATGGATAGATAGATGGACTGACTGATGATGGATGGATGGATGGATGGATGGATGGATGGATGGATGGATGGATGGATGGATGGATGGATATATGCATTTAGTTGGATGAATGGATGCATGGATGGACAGATAGATGGATGGATGGACATGTAGATAGAGGGATAGATATATGCATTTAGTTGGATGGATGGATAGAGCAATAGATTGAAAAGATATATGTATTGATAGATAGGTGGATAGTTACACGTTAAGATGGATGAATGAATAGATAGACAGACAGATGGATTCCAGCAGTCATGATATTTTAACAATTCTGTCTTAGCATATTTGTCTTCTCAAGGCAAGTTTGTGTGTTTATATCTTTGTCTGTTGTCTGAATGTTTTCCTAATCTTGCCTATTTCCATCAATCACATTTTCTTTGGGCCTCAAGAAAGTGGTGTGTGTGTATTTGTGTCGCCTGTCACATTAAATAAACTCCCTGATTCATCTTGGTAGTTGCAGATGCAGGTGCAGAAGAAAGAGGGAACACCTGAGGAACTTTCACTAAACCCCCGACTCACACTTCTCTCTCTCTCTCTCTCTCTCTCTCTCTCTCTCTCTCTCTCTCTCTCTCTCTCGCTCTCTCTCTCTCTCACTCGCTTGCTCTCTCAGCACAGCTGGATTGAACAGAATGATCACTGACTTGAGGAGGACCAGACTCACACACAGCCAGAGAGAGCAGAGAGAGGGAGCGAGAGAGAGAAAGAGAGAGAGAGAGAGAGAGAGAGAGAGAGAGAGAGAGAGAGAGAGAGAGAGCGCGTGTGCTCAACTAGCAGGTCATCCAGCTCATAAAATCTGTTGTGTTCTGACAACGAGAACAGAGAGGAGCAAGAAGACCTTATTTAACAGGCACAACTCACTGCACTTTCTGAGATGCGCGGATTATGGAAACCACATTTTATCTGTACACCTTACATTTCTGGTTTTCAGGCTTTTTGGTGATTGTAAAAGAGTAGCAGGAAGACTTCAGGAGTGTTTTCAAAGAGGACAGAATGAAGCAAACCTCTGGACTCATGGCTGTATGAAAGATGCCATGAAGAAAAGAAGGATACACCACCTCTAACTGAACTTGTTTTTGACAGTTTTAATAAGGGACATTATGAACTTGAATGCCAACATTTCAAAACCTGTGTCCAAAAACATCTTCACCGCTTCAAACCTGATGCCCTTTGACCCTGACACCTGGACACCGAACCCGGACACCATGCTGGGTAATGTGGTCCGTAACAGTTCGTTTGGCTGTAACAGAAGTTGGGCTGATACAGAAGCATCCCTCCTGCCCAATATATCCATCAGCAGCACTTCCAGTGAAAAGAAAGAACCACTGTCATGGCAAAGGTGCAACGGCGAGATGAGTAAAGAGGAGTTAGTTCAGAAAAACTGGGCAGCACTGTTGATTTTGATTGCGGTCATTGTTACAGTTACTGGGAACATTTTAGTAATCATGGCTGTCAATCTGGAACGAAAACTGCAAAATGCCACCAATTACTTTCTCATGTCACTGGCAGTGGCAGATATGCTTCTGGGACTTCTGGTCATGCCTGTCTCCATGGTGACCATTGTGTATGGTGAGTCTGCTTCGATTTTGACAGTGGCATTAGGTGTGTACTGTGGTGATTGATTATGTAGGCAGTGGTGTTTGGATGTAAGCTTTCACTTACACAGTGTTGAATGGTCTCGTGCGATTCTGAATAACAGTAATGTGTAGTACACTAGTAATGTCAATGTCAAAAGCCATGGTGTGTGTATATCCTTCAGGTTTCAGTAGTTTCCAACCAGTGATTTGAAACCATTTAAAGAGTTGTTGACATATGTGTTTCCGCTGGAAAAGTTGGAAGTGCACTTGTGGCTGATTTTAATAGGGGGCAGAAGACCCACCATACATTTTGGGATTTTCCCACCTCCTACTTGAAGATAATGACTGGAACGGTGTTCGAAGTCGGACATGGATTGGATTAGATTAGATTGATTAACCCCGACCTCAGGGAGAGCGTCATTTGATATGTCAAAGATGGCGGCGACTGTTGAGCATGGCGCGGTGTAATGTTTGTAATGTTGTATATAAAGATTTTACTCTGACCGCAAGCTTACTTTAAGTGATCGCGAGCATTTCGTATTCATGACTTTTGTTTTTGCCATAATTGGCATAAAAACATAATGTTTTCGTTGAGCTGTGGCACCATCCTGTGGTGTATTTGGGTATTTCCCTTCCAACTTACAACAAAAACATGATTGGAGCGATGAACGTGTGATTTCTAGGGATGTGCAAGACTAGTACTGCTGCGGTACTGCTGCTATTTGTCAACATTGATACTAGTCAATTACATTTAAAACATTTTTTTTAAACATTTATGTTTTGCTTTATATTTTTATAAAGGCTACTCTCAAATATTGTTAATGACATGTTAATGTTACGATTTAAAAAATAATACATTATTTTGAAAATTGGATATCTGTCCGGTTCGGTTTCAGTTATGTTTCCACTTGAGCCTTGTACGGCACGGCTACAAACCGTTCTCGGCCCAGAATTCTAAGCTCGGTTGGTTAACCGCCAAACCGTGCTGGTAGAATGCGTGTTCTCTCTGTAGCTGGCTAAGAAGCTATTTGAGTGTTTAATAATAATATTAAAAGAAATATCTGAACATCTTCCAAAACGTGGTTGCTATTTAAATCGTATCATCAGAAAACTGTTGCGTTACGAATGACGCATTTGTATTACATCCGTTATCAGCCTCACAATGGAAAATGAAACCATATCCATACCGGCTGGCTCTGATCGGCACGGAATGCAACGGTTAAAGGGTACATAACACACACAGTTTATGCCAATCTTATGTTAATCTTGAGTATGTATAGAGTAGTATTGCATCTTTCATATCTCCAAAGAGTCTTTAGTTTTATCAGATTTATAAAAGACATATACGCTGTACCGATTCTTTCCGAAAACAGCCGAGCTTGTGGAGGCGTGCAGTGGGCGGAGCTAAAGAGTCACGAGCGCACACACACACACACACACACACACACACAATACATCATCGCATTATCCATGGATAACTTTTGATTCACTATACGTTCATGTTGTTTACATTATATGCACTTGCCGATTACCAACAAAACTGATTCAGTTTTACTTAATTCTGCATGACTGGGATCTTTTATCAGTGGGACTGCTCAGTCTTTCAGTTTCAAACGATCTGCAAATCCAGCGTCAAACTGGGCCTTATTTAGAAAACATTTGTCACCGAAATGCCAGGAACACACTTGCACAACTCCGTTGCTACTCCGGAAAAAACATACTGCGTACTGTTCCCTTAACGCTGGATTCTTTGGGAAGCTAGATTCTAAGGTTATCTTTCCCTCACAACACACTTCTTTAGTGATATTGTTGATTTTGTGTTATCAAAACAAAATGACAGCGCTGCTGACGGCTTCCGAAACCTAAATTAAGCCCGTTGATGGGCATGCTCTTGCTCTCGCTCTGGTTGATGTGCGCACGCACTCTTCTGGGAGAAGTGCCCTTTATGATGTAATACAAGGCCATACTCAAAAAAAAAAAAAACTTTCTGAAACTTATATGAATCTTGAAGCAGTGTATTTGGAACAGAAATACTCCGTCATATGTCCAACTAATTTTTTGAAATTTTGGCCATGTTTAGCATGAGAATCCAACTCTAACTCTAACACTGTAAATAAGTCAGAATGCATGAAATAGCATTAGACATCCCTTTTAAGGAAAGAGATTTGGCCCGATGGCGGAAAAGTGGCCATTGTAATTTCCTTTAACTTCAGACCTTGTATGTGTTTTCATTGACAGCGGCCTCAGAAAAAAAATATTCACCCGAAAAATTTTATGTGGTTTGAAAAAAACCCTGAAATATTGTGCCTGGCTAACGCTAATGAAGTGAATGCTTATGTTTGTTTGTTAACATTGATCAAAATGCAAGGCAAGCGCATTGCATATATATTTTTCAGCACCATTCAGCATAGGATTTTGACTGTTTGATATTGGGATCGGATGTACACAACATTTTTTGTTGTCTTGCAGTGGTTTGTTTACTTTTAGCCTAGTTGGTTACATAATTTCTGTTTAAACGTCAGTGACATTAGTAGTAGCACATCCCTAGTGCTGGCACAACCTTGAGACAGACGAAATTGGACTAGACAATTTATGTGCCTCAGTAACCCTTTAAATTATGATATAAAATCATTAAAAAAACTTCCGACTATTCTGTCTCCCAGTTGAGGGTATTTTAAATGACAGAAAAGTTTTGATTCACTGGTTATTTTTTCACAGTGCTGATATTTCATAATTTATTTATTTATTTATATATATATATATATATATATATATATATATATATATATATATATATATATATATATATATATAGGGTCATGTTTATTTATTGTTGTCACATTGTGTTGTTAATTTTGATTCATTATCTGTCGTGTTTCATTAGGGATATGTTAATTCCTGTGTAATTTGTTATTTGTCTACTTAAAGTGGATGTGTTAATTGATCATTAGTGGCCTTGTATAGACTGACGAGGGTATTTTTTCATGCAGAGGGCTTGCTGGATGACATTGTAGATTATTTTAATTGCTCCAGTATTTTATAATGAGTCCAAACACATGAAAAATGCATGGTTTAGCACACAAGCTTTTATATTTGTTTATGATGGAGTTTGAAGATTTGTTTACTATTCGAGTGGGAATAAGAAATGTGTTTTTCTGATGGAGCTTGACAATGAAATGTCATTGTCACGCTGTATTTCAGGCTGTTATCAGTGTGCCGAGGCAGGGGCTTTGAAGAACCCAGAGACAGAGAGGTTAAAATCGCACAAGAGTGTGCAGGAGAGAAACATGCCACCCTCTCCCGTTTCCATCGCTCTCTGTCTCTCTTCTACTCGTCTGTCCCCTCTGTATATGCTCTGGGAAGTATTAGTACTATTAGTCAGACTGTGGATGTGAATAAATGTCATGTCACGGTTTTAGGGCAGAGTCACATGTTACAGCTTAAACCTTGTTAACGTTTCAAGGTATGTGTGTGAGAGTAAAAGGACTTCTGCATGCTGCTTAGTAAATGTGTCTGTTAAATGGTCAAACAAAAGAACCCATTAAAGGTGATGATGTGGAGACGGGAGAATTTTGAGAGAAAGTCGAATGATTTTCTGCTGCGTAAACGCTGGACTGACGCTATTCAAATCCACTGGATGTCGGAGAGATTCAGCACTTCACCTGTACTCTTATGAAGCAATTTGTCTTTGTCTCCTGGCTGGCTGTGCATTTTAGGTTTTATTGTTCAGGAAAAATGACACTATTGTTGCTTAAACGTTTTTATGCTCCTTTTTTTTCCCTGTTAATTGGCTTCATTAAACTCTTTTTGTCCTTGTGTTTGAGGGTTGAGTCACATTCTCTGTTCCATTCTCCTTTTTGTCTCACAGTCTCACATGAATGCATGTGCATACGCAAACACAGAGAATGTTGTTGTATAAATTATAGCTTCTATAAATTTTACAAAGCAGAACATTTGGACTGTGAGTCTATAGGATTACTTTTAAGAATATATTACTATATTTAGAGAAATAATCTTACATTTTGGCATGTAACTCGGTAGGGATGCACCAATTTACAATTTTACAAATAAATGATAATTATTTTCATATTAATGTTATATTAATAATTGTTCATGTATATTTTATTTGCATTTTTCAATTGTAATATTATCATATTAAAATTATATCCGGTTTTAATTTTTTTATGGTCTAAATAATTTTTTATTTTTTTATTTCCTATAATTGAATTTAGACATCACAACAGTATAATGTAAATGTTCTTTTTGTGATTTGCTAAAGATTACATTGTTATTAAATTATTAGTGCTTAACTTTGGGATTAACTTTAAGTGAGCGTTAGATCACAGCCAAATTAATCTAATTGTAAAAGTAGGGGAAATGAGCTGCACAATTAAATATCCAATATTGATTGATACAGTACATTAAGAAATCGAATATAAGTGTGTAACTGATATGGTACAGTTATATTGTGCATTACTATATAACAGTGGGATTGTAGGGGAGACCAGGTATAGTTGTAATACAGGGAGAGTTGTAACACTACCAATTCCACAAATCCATTTCAAAATGGCGCCGCTGTGTTTGGTCGCCGTTCAGGTCGCTCCGCGAAGACTGTGCTTTTATTTACTATTTTACTTTCTTTTACTCTCAGTTTTTACAAACTTATCATCTGCATTGATCTACTATGACAGCAAAACTCTTTTGGACATTGGTTACCTCTACACTGGACTGTTTCAGGACACTTTCGCCGATCCTCTGTGGCCATCTGAGATCCTTCGGAACGCCGAGTTGAACAATGGACAGAGCCGACAGCGAAGAATCAAGAAACACCGTGGGAAACGCGCTGGTATACGTAACAGACTGAGGAAAAGGGCATTCAGACCTCCTCTCCCGAGCATTCTTCTAGCAAATGTTCAATCCTTGGATAATAAGATGGGCGATCTTAGAGCCAGGATAAGTTTTCAACAGGACATGAGAGACTGTAATATCTACTGTTTGTCGAAACATGGCTCACGCCCGCGGTCCCGGACACAGCTGTGGCGCCGTCGGAGAACTTCTCTGTTTTTGGATGGACAGAACAGCCGAGGCCGGTAAATCCAAAGCGGTGGAGTGTGTTTCATGATCAACAAGAAATGGTGCGATCCAGGAACATCACCATTCTCTCGCGGTCCTGCTCGCCTCATCTGGAACATTTAACAATCATTTGCCGTCCATTCTATCTGCCGAGGGAGTTTTCTGCGGTTGTCGCGACCGCCGTTTACATCCCACCGCAGGCAGACACAGCGCTGGCCTTATCTGGCCTTCATGATGTTGCCAGCGGCATCATAAACCAACATCCCGACGCGGCATTCATTGTCGCGGGCGATTTTAACAAAGCAAACCTAAAGAAAGTCCTGCCAAACTTTCATCAGCACGTCTCCTGCCCCACACGAGGAGCAAACACACTGGATCATTGCTACACCCTGTTTAAGAACGCCTATAAAGCGCAGTCACTTCCAGCGTTTGGCAAATCGGATCATGCCGCCATTTCCTCACTCCCGAATACAAACAAAAGCTCCTCCAGGAACCCCGGTGAGGCGGGAAGTTAGCGTTGGTCACCCCACTCAGAGACTGCGCTACAGGCAGCTCTGGATGATGTAGACTGGGACATGTTCGGCGAGTTCAGCTGGCGTCAGTGAGTTCACAGATGTGGCGCTTTGCTTCATCGACACGCTTACAGAGCAAGCCACGCCAAACAATAACAATAACGTCCTTCTCAAATCAGAAACCGTGGGTGGACAATTCAATCCAGCGGCAGTGAAGCATGACGCACTGCTGCTTACAACGCCGGTCTCCATTCAGGGAATATGACTGAATACAGAACGTCCTGTTATGCTCTCAGACGAGCAGTTAAAGCCACAAAACTCTGTTATAAAGACCGAGTGGAGTCTCATTTCCAACTCAACGACTCGCGGCGCATGTGGCAAGGTCTGAGGTCCATCTGCTCCTTTGGATCTAAATCCTCTGCAGAGGCAAGCGCTGATCCGTTGCTCGTGAGCGAGTTAAACTCTTTCTACGCTCGCTTTGACTGTAACGCGCAACGCGCGACTCCGCCAAGTGGCGCGTTAGAGGAAATTACTCAGAGCAGCAACAATCACGTGATCTCTGTCTCGGAGGATGAAGTTCGGAGAGCACTCAAGCGTGTGGACATCAGGAAATCTGCCGGGCCGGATGGTATTTCAGGTCGTGTTCTGCGGTCCTGTGCTGATCAGCTCGCCGGGTTGTTTACATCTATCTTTAATGAGTCCTCGCTACATCTGTGGTCCCCACCTCCTTCAAAAAATCCACCATCATCCCTGTCCCTAAGAACAGTAAACCCTCTTGCCTAAATGACTATCGTCCAGTGGCTCTCACGTCTATAGTCATGAAGGTCTTTGAGAGACTCATTAAAAACACCATTTGCGCCTTCATTCCTGGCACTTTGGACCCTCTTCAGTTTGCCTATCGTCCCAATAGATTGACTGAAGATGCCATCTCTCATGTCCTCCACTCCTCCCTCACTCACATCGACAGCAAAAGTGGGAACTACGTAAGACTGCTATTTATTGACTATAGCTCAGCCTTTAACACCATAGTTCCCACCAAGCTAACCTCCAAACTCCTGGATCTCGGCCTGAATCCTTCTCTCTGCCACTGGATTGAGGACTTCCTCACTGGCAGGCCTCAGGTGGTGAGAATAGGCCAGTCCACCTCCTCCTCCATCACCCTGAGTGTGGGAGCTCCACAGGGCTGTGTCCTGAGCCCCCTGCTCTACTCTCTCTACACGCATGACTGTTTGTCCACACACAGCTCCACCTCTATCATCATATTTGCTGATGATACTGTTGTCCTGGGCCTCATTTCCAACATCAATGAGACGGCATACTTGGACGAGGTGGAGCATCTAACATCATGGTGCCAGGACAACTGTCTCTCTCTGAATGTTGGCAAGACCAAAGAAATGATTGTGGACTTCAGGAAGAGACAGCAACGGACATACTCCCCCCTCATGATCAGCGGGTCACCAGTAGAGAGAGTGAGCAGCTTCAAGTACCTGGGAGTAAACATCTCTGAGGACCTGACCTGGACTGCTCACATTCAGACACAGGTGAAAAAAGCCAGGCAAAGACTGTACCACCTGCGCCAGCTGAGGAAATTCAGGGTTTCACCAGCTATCCTGAAAACTTTCTATTTAGGGGCGATAGAAAGTGTTTTAACTCAGTGCATCACAGCGTGGTATGGGAACAGCACCAGTCATGACCGCAAAGAGTAGTGCGCTTATCCGAGCATATCTCAGGGTCAGCTCTCCCGTCTCTGCAGGACGTCTACACCAAACGCTGCAAAGGTAGAGCTACCAAGATCATCAAGGACTCTAATCACCCTGCAAACCCTCATTTCACGCTGCTGCCATCTGGTAAGCGCTTCCGAAGCCTGATGGCCAAAACTGAGAGACTCAGGAGAAGCTTCTTCCCCCAGGCCATCAGACTCCTGAACTTAACGTCACGTGACTTCACTTCAGGATAAACATCGATACACTGTCATTGCACTGCACTTTCTGTTCTCGTTGTTACTGTGTAACAACCTGTTATAAACCTGTTTGCACATTATACTCTTTATACATTTGTTAACCACAAATTTATAAGTCTACAGTTTACT
Source organism: Paracanthobrama guichenoti (assembly GCA_018749465.1). Taxonomy (NCBI): domain Eukaryota; kingdom Metazoa; phylum Chordata; class Actinopteri; order Cypriniformes; family Gobionidae; genus Paracanthobrama; species Paracanthobrama guichenoti. The sequence goes on from CM031951.1 coordinate 18,012,445, forward strand.
CACTGCACAGTCTACTTCAATTATTTTATTCCACTTTATCCTTATTTGTTACTTTTTTTTTTTCTCTTGGCTTGATTATTTATAATTCTACAGATATAGACATATACATATATATATATATATATATATATATATATATATATATATATATATATATATATATATATATATATAGATAGATAGATAGATAGTACTTTTTTTTTTATCCTATTTCTATTCTATTTCCTCCTTGTGTTTTTAACTGTGAATTTGCACTGTCCATGGAGCGGACCTGTTTACATTTCACTGCCGGTTGTATATTCTGTATATAACTGTGTATGTGACAAATAAAACTCTTGAATCTCTTGAATCTCTTGAATCACAGATAAGATAGGAGTCATATGAGCTTTACATATCAGCTTTACGATTCCACATGGAGGTTTTCCAGTCTTTAATAATTCTACAGAATGCCTATGTTAATTTTCTCTCACTCACACACACACCCATATGAATGTGCACGTACAGACATGCACGCACAAACACACACAATATGCACATACACTCCCCATATTCACACAACTTACCCCAGTATGTGTTACAACTTACCCCCAGTATGTGATACAACTTACCCCCAGCACGTTACAACTTACCCCCAGTATGTGTTACAACTTACCCCCAGTATGTGTTACAACTTACCCCCAGTATGTGTTACAACTTACCCCAGTATGTGATACCCAGCATGTGTTACAACTTACCCCCAGTATGTGTTACAACTTACCCCAGCATGTGTTACAACTTACCCCCAGTATGTGTTAGAACTTACCCCAGTATGTGTTACAACTTACCCCCAGTATGTGTTGTTACAACTTACCCCCAGTATGTACAACTTACCCCAGTATGTTACAACTTACAGTATGTGTTACAACTTACCCCAGTATGTGTTACAACTTACCCCCAGTATGTTACAACTTACCCCCAGTATGTGTTACAACTTACCCCAGTATGTGTTACAACTTACCCCAGTATGTGTTACAACTTACCCCAGTATGTGTTACAAACAGTATGTGATACCCCAGTATGTGTTACAACTTACCCCAGTATGTGTTACAACTTACCCCAGTATGTGTTACAACAGTATGTTACCTTTACCCCAGTATGTGTTACAACTTACCCTCAGTACTTTACACCCCAGTATGTGATACAACACAGCATGTTACAACTTACCCCCAGTATGTGTTACAACTTACCCCAGTATGTGTTACAACTTACCCCAGTACCCCAGTATGTGTTACAACTTACCCCCAGTATGTTACAACTTACCCCAGTATGTGTTACAACTTACCCTCAGTATGTGTTACAACTTACCCCAGTATGTGTTACAACTTACCCCCCAACTTACCCCAGTGTGTTACAACTTACCCCAGTATGTGTTACAACTTACCCCAGTATGTGTTACAACTTACCCCAGTATGTATACAACACCCCAGTATGTGTTACAACTTACCCCCAGTATGTGTTACAACTTACCCCCAGTATGTGTTACAACTTACCCCCAGTATGTGCACTTACCCCCAGCATGTTACAACTTACCCCCAGTATGTGTTACAACTTACCCCAGTATGTGTTACAACTTACCCCCAGCATGTTACAACTTACCCCCAGTATGTGTTACAACTTACCAGTATGTGTTACAACACTTACCCCAGTATGTGTTACAACTTACCCCCAGTATGTGTTAGAACTTACCCCCAGTATGTGTTACAACTTACCCCCAGTGTGTTACAACTTACCCCCAGTATGTGTTACAACTTACCCCAGTATGTTACTTACCCCAGTATGTGTTACAACTTACCCCAACTGTGTTACAACTTACCCCAGTATGTGTTACAACTTACCCCCAGTATGTTACAACTTACCCCAGTATGTGTTACAACTTACCCCAGTGTGTTACAACTTACCCCCAGTATGTGTTACAACTTACCCCCAGTATGTGTTACAACTTACCCCAGTATGTGTTACAACTTACCCCCAGTATGTGTTACAACTTACCCCAGTATGTGTTACAACTTACCCCAGTATGTGTTACAACTTACCTCAGTATGTGTTACAACTTACCCCCAGTATGTGTTACAACTTACCCCCATGTGTATGTGTTACAACTTACCCCAGTATGTGTTCAGTGTGTTACAACTTACCCCAGTATGTGTTACAACTTACCCCCAGTATGTGTTAGAACTTACCCCAGTATGTGTTACAACTTACCCCAGTATGTGTTACAACTTACCCCAGTGTGTTACAACTTACCCCAGTATGTGTTACAACTTACCCCAGTATGTGTTACAACTTACCCCAGTGTGTTACAATACCCCAGTGTTACAATTTACCCCCAGTATGTGATACAACTTACCCCAGCATGTGTTACAACTTACCCCAGTATGTGTTAAAACTTACCCCCAGTATGTGTTACAACTTACCCCCAGTGTGTTACAACTTACCCCAGTATGTGTTACAACTTACCCCAGTATGTTACAACTTACCCCCAGTATGTTACAATTTACCCCCAGTATGTGATACAACTTACCCCAGTATGTGTTACAACTTACCCCAGTATGTGATAAAACTTACCCCAGTATGTTACAACTTACCCCCCACCCCAGTGTGTTACAACAACTTACCCCAGTAGTGTTACAACTTACCCCAGTATGTGTTACAACTTACCCCAGTATGTGTTACAACTTACCCCAGTATGTGTTACAACTTACCCCAGTGTGTTACAACTTACCCCCAGTATGTTACAACTTACCCCAGTATGTGTTACAACTTACCCAGCAGTATGTTACCCCCAGTAAGTGTTACAACTTACCCCAGTGTGTTACAACTTACCCCAGTGTGTTACACCCCAGTGTGTTACTTACCCCAGTATGTGTTACAACTTACCCCAGTATGTGTTACAACTTACCCCAGTATGTGTTACAACTTACCCCAGTGTGTTACAACTTACCCCCAGTATGTGTTACAATTTACCCCAGTATGTGATACAACTTACCCCAGCATGTGTTACAATTTACCCCAGTATGATAAAACTTACCCCCAGTATGTGTTACAACAACTTACCCCAGTGTGTTACAACTTACCCCCAGTATGTGTTACAACTTACCCCAGTATGTGTTACAACTTACCCCAGTATGTGTTACAACTTACCCCAGTGTGTTACAACTTACCCCAGTGTGTTACAACTTACCCCCAGTATGTTACAATTTACCCCCAGTATGTGTTACAACTTACCCCAGTATGTGTTACAACTTACCCCAGTGTGTTACAACTTACCCCCAGTATGTTACAATTTACCCCCAGTATGTGATACAACTTACCCCAGCATGTGTTACAATTTACCCCCAGTATGTGATAAAACTTACCCCAGTATGTGTTAGAACTTACCCCAGTATGTGTTACAACTTACCCCAGTATGTGTTACAACTTACCCCAGTGTGTTACAACTTACCCCCAGTATGTTACAATTTACCCCCAGTATGTGATACAACTTACCCCAGCATGTGTTACAATTTACCCCCAGTATGTGATAAAACTTACCCCCAGTATGTTACAACTTACCCCAGTGTGTTACAACTTACCCCAGTGTGTTACAACTTACCCCCAGCGTGTTACAACTTACCCCAGTGTGTTACAACTTACCCCCAGCGTGTGTTAGAACTTACCCCCAGTATGTGTTACAACTTACCCCAGTATGTGTTACAACTTACCCCAGTGTGTTACAACTTACCCCCAGTATATTACAATTTACCCCCAGTATGTGATACAACTTACCCCAGCATGTTACAATTTACCCCCAGTAAGTGATAAAACTTACCCCAGTATGTGTTACAACTTACCCCAGTGTGTTACAACTTACCCCAGTGTGTTACAACTTACCCCCAGCGTGTGTTAGAACTTACCCCCAGTATGTGTTACAACTTACCCCAGTATGTGTTACAACTTACCCCAGTGTGTTACAACTTACCCCCAGTATATTACAATTTACCCCAGTATGTGATACAACACCCCAGCATGTTACAATTTACCCCCAGTAAGTGATAAAACTTACCCCCAGTATGTGTTACAACTTACCCCCAGTGTGTTACAACTTACCCCAGTGTGTTACAACTTACCCCCAGCGTGTTACAACTTACCCCAGTATGTGTTACAACTTACCCCAGTATGTGTTACAACTTACCCCAGTGTGTTACAACTTACCCCCCCAGCGTGTTACAACTTACCCCAGTATGTGTTACAACTTACCCCAGTATGTGATACAACTTACCCCCAGCATGTTACAACTTACCCCCAGTATGTTACAACTTACCCCAGCATGTGTTACAACTTACCCCCAGTATGTGTTAGAACTTACCCCCAGTATGTGTTACAACTTTCCCCAGTGTGTTACAACTTACCCCCAGTATGTGTTAGAATTTACCCCCAGTATGTTACAACTTACCCCAGTATGTGTTACAACTTACCCCCAGTATGTGTTACAACTTACCCTCAGTATGTTATATAACTTACCCCCAGCATGTGTTACAACTAACCCCCTGTATGTTACAACTTACCCCAGTGTGTTACAACTTACCCCCAGTATGTGTTACAACTTACCCCAGTATGTGTTACAACTTACCCCAGTGTGTTACAACTTACCCCCAGTATGTTACAACTTACTCCAGTATGTTACAACTTACCTCAGTGTGTTACAACTTACCCCCAGTATGTTACAACTTACCCCAGTATGTGTTACAACTTACCCCCAGTATGTGTTAGAACTTACCCCCAGTATGTGTTACAACTTACCCCAGTATGTGTTACAACTTACTCCAGTATGTGTTACAACTTACCTCAGTGTGTTACAACTTACCCCAGTATGTGTTACAACTTACCCCCAGTATGTGTTAGAACTTACCCCCAGTATGTGTTACAACTTACCCCAGTATGTGTTACAACTTACCCCAGTGTGTTACAACTTACCCCCAGTATGTTACAATTTACCCCCAGTATGTGTTACAACTTACCCCAGTATGTGTTACAACTTACCCCAGTGTGTTACAACTTACCCCCAGTATGTTACAATTTACCCCCAGTATGTGATACAACTTACCCCAGCATGTGTTACAATTTACCCCCAGTATGTGATAAAACTTACCCCCAGTATGTGTTAGAACTTACCCCCAGTATGTGTTACAACTTACCCCAGTATGTGTTACAACTTACCCCAGTGTGTTACAACTTACCCCCAGTATGTTACAATTTACCCCAGTATGTGATACAACTTACCCCAGCATGTGTTACAATTACCCCCAGTATGTGATAAAACTTACCCCAGTATGTTACAACTTACCCCAGTGTGTTACAACTTACCCCAGTGTGTTACAACACCCCAGCGTGTTACAACTTACCCCAGTGTGTTACAACTTACCCCCAGCGTGTGTTAGAACTTACCCCAGTATGTGTTACAACTTACCCCAGTATGTGTTACAACTTACCCCAGTGTGTTACAACTTACCCCAGTATATTACAATTTACCCCAGTATGTGATACAACTTACCCCAGCATGTTACAATTTACCCCCAGTAAGTGATAAAACTTACCCCCAGTATGTGTTACAACTTACCCCAGTGTGTTACAACTTACCCCAGTGTGTTACAACTTACCCCCAGCGTGTTACAACTTACCCCAGTATGTGTTACAACTTACCCCAGTATGTGTTACAACTTACCCCAGTGTGTTACAACTTACCCCCAGCGTGTTACAACTTACCCCAGTATGTGTTACAACTTACCCCAGTATGTGTTACAACTTACCCCCAGTATGTGTTACAACTTACCCCAGTATGTGTTACAACTTACCCCACTATGTGTTACAACTTACCCCAGTGTGTTACAACTTACCCCCAGCATGTTACAACTTACCCCAGTATGTGTTACAACTTACCCCAGTGTGTGTTACAACTTACCCCAGTGTGTTACAACTTACCCCAGTATGTGTTACAACTTACCCCCAGTATGTGTTACAGCTTACCCCCAGTATGTGTTACAACTAACCTCAGCATGTGTTACAACTTACCCCCAGTATGTGTTACAACTTACCCCCAGTATGTTACAACTTACCCCCAGTATGTGTTACAACTTACCCCAGTATGTGTTACAACTTACCCCAGTGTGTGTTACAACTTGCCCCAGTGTGTTACAACTTACCCCAGTATGTGTTACAACTTACCCCAGTGTGTGTTACAACTTACCCCAGTGTGTTACAACTTACCCCAGTATGTTACAACTTACCCCAGTGTGTTACAACTTACCCCCAGTATGTGTTACAACTTACCCCAGTATGTGTTACAACTTACCCCCAGTATGTTACAACTTACCCCCAGTATGTTATACAATTTACCCCAGCATGTTACAACTAACCCCCTGTATGTTAGAACTTACCCCCAGTATGTGTTACAACTTACCCCAGTGTGTTACAACTTACCCCAGTATGTGTTAGAACTTACCCCAGTATGTGTTACAACTTACCCCAGTGTGTTACAACTTACCCCCAGTATGTTACAACTTACCCCAGTATGTGTTAGAACTTACGCCCAGTATGTGTTACAACTTACCCCAGTATGTGTTACAACTTACCCCAGTGTGTTACAACTTACCCCCAGTATGTTACAATTTACCCCCAGTATGTGATACAACTTACCCCAGCATGTGTTACAATTTACCCCAGTATGTGATACAACTTACCCCCAGTATGTGTTAGAACTTACCCCCAGTATGTTACAACTTACCCCAGTATGTGTTACAACTTACCCCCAGTATGTTACAACTTACCCCCAGTATGTGTTACAACTTACCCCAGTATGTGTTACAACTTACCCCAGTGTGTGTTACAACTTGCCCCAGTGTGTTACAACAACTTACCCCAGTATGTTACAACTTACCCCAGTGTGTGTTACAACTTACCCCAGTGTGTGTTACAACTTACCCCAGTGTGTTACAACTTACCCCAGTATGTGTTACAACTTACCCCAGTGTGTTACAACTAACCCCCTGTATGTTAGAACTTACCCCCAGTATGTGTTACAACTTACCCCAGTGTGTTACAACTTACCCCAGTGTGTTACAACTTACCCCCAGTATGTGTTACAACTTACCCCAGTATGTGTTACAACTTACCCCAGTGTGTTACAACTTACCCCAGTATGTTACAACACCCAGTTACAACTTACCCCAGTGTGTTACAACTTACCCCCAGTATGTTACAATTTACCCCAGTATGTGATACAACTTACCCCCAGTATGTGTTAGAACTTACCCCCAGTATGTTACAACTTACCCCAGTATGTGTTACAACTTACCCCAATATGTGTTACAACTTACCCCAGTGTGTTACAACTTACCCCCAGTAGTGGGGTAGGTTGCAACAAAGGACCAATTTGTATTTGTTATAGTCTGTGATATAGTTGAAGAAATTTAAATTGTTGCCATTTGTAGTAGACAAATGTTGGTACTTTGCCTAAAAGTTTCAGACGTGTAGCTAAAAGAAAGGGTAGTTTTAGGTGCTGAAGAAAAAAATACCCGGTCTCCCCTACTATTTATATTCTATTATAATATATATCAATATGTTGAATTCGCTTTTCTTTTTTACCTTTTTATATACAATTTTAGTTATTTTGTTCTATTAATCTTTGTTATACCCAAGCATTGAATCATGTGGCTTGTTTTGAAGAGGTGTGCAATCTGAGTCATGATTTTTGACTGGCAGTTAAAAAAATAAAATAAATGTAATATTAGAAGCAGTACCTAGCAACCACTCATAACACTCAAAACAAATCGCATAACTGAATGCCAACAGCCACTCAGAACACCCTAGCAACCACATTACAATGCCCTGGCAACCAAACGCAACTCGGCAAAGCAGTGACAAGTTTTGCACAGGAAAGTGTCGGAAATGTAAAAATTGTCTTGTTTGGAATAAGCTGTTTGATCAGATAATAATTAGTGTGTTTTTGAATTGATAATGGTTGGATTCATTAGGCAGCTGCTCTGTATTGTTCTAGCACTGGCCACATGCAGCCATAGAGGAAGGAAGCTAATCACTATAATACTGTGGGCTGCTCCCCCACTTCAAGACTTCAGAACATCGATAAAGAACATTGTATGTACACAAACATTCAACAAACAAACACACACACGGAGAGAGACTCAAATAAGGGTATTTCCTGATGGAAAAAAATGTATTTTATCAGAAACATGGCTTGGTGGATAGTGCTCATTCTCCAGCACGGTTGCACAGTTGGGGACAATGAGTTTCAATCTAGCTTGTGTCATTTCATATCTATTATCTATCTACCCCCTTCAGTTTCCTGGCAATTCTTTTTTGTACTATACAATAAAAAGCAAAAAAAGCCATAAATATAATTGGAAAAAGGGTTATGACAGTAAGGGGAGGAAACTGTGCCTGCTGATAGTGTCGTTTATTTAAGAAAATATGCAAATCCGTAACAGCATAGATGCCCCCACAAAATTAGTCCTGAACACAATTTGCACACCATGTTTCTGCATCTTGAGGACTGTGCAGCATCTTTCCACCACTTCAGTCCCGCCACCTGAATTAGCTCATTAAAATGCAATGGTCTGGATGTTTGATTGGTTATAATGCTATTATCTTCATCATTTGATCATAATTTGTATACAAACATCACTCTTAAATTAAACTATGTTTATCGATACTACTGCATTAATAGAGGCTGTTTGTAATTTGCTGATTGTAATTTCACATAATTTATACATATTCCATAGTGTTCTCCACCTTCACTTATCATTTGAGGAAATGCCTTTGTAGGGACATTTCATGAGAACTAGTGACAAGAATTACTGAAACACCACTGAAACCTTCACATGTAAACACAGACTGATCCACTGGAGAAGAGCAGAGAGGCTGAAGAGCTTTCAGAAGAGAGGAGATGACGAGAGAGAGTGAGAAACTGACACATAGGTCGGAGATCTTTTTCAGAGTCCACGGGAGAGGGATCACATCTAAACAGCAGGGGTGATAAAATCAGAGAGGAACTCCCATTGAGTCTCAGCAATGCGCTGACGTACTACAGTCGTGACGAAGCACGCTCTGAGTAATCCAATGGTAATCAGAGCCGTTTTATAAATAGCAGCGTGCGTTTCTAACCCATTATCCGGACAGGTAAGAATAGCTATGTGTGTGTGTGAATTAGGGCCATTATCTCTAGGAAGCAAAGGAGCCAGTGCCTCCTAAAAAAACAAGAAAAAAGCAAACAAAAGCTGATTAAATATATAGGTGAATATCTAAGCAACAGTTATTGATAAAATAAACAAAATATGCTACCTATTATATCATTGTAGTTTTTTTTAAGCAATTAAAATGCATTAAGTTGATGTGACTTGGTTCTAATGAATGTGAATTAAGTGAATGAAGCACTAAGCCATTAGAGGCCATGTGTTTCAGTGAGTATACAACGGGTAATGTGAATTAATATAATGTGTCTTCATTGTTCCCCTTTCTTTTTATTTTTCTATAGAGTGACAGTTAGGGAAGCCAAAATAAATGGGATCAGAGAAAACACAGACACTAATTTCCCCCCGATTCTCTAAACCTCTCAATCTCCCAAACGGTTCCGCAGCAGAGCTCTGGCATAATCCCCCGCCATGTCATGTCACCATGACGATAGAGTATTCCAGAACAACACTGAAAGCTCAATAGCTGCCGTTAATGCAGCATTGATGGTTCTCTGGCACAGGTGGTCTCTAGGTTGCTACTGCGCTCGAATAAAAAGAGAGGAGTGACTTAATGAGCAGCATGAAGGGCTAATGATGAGCATCTGCGTAGACACGGAAATATATCTTTCATTTCATTCTCATTAGGGTCATGGCCACTTCAAGCACATGACACCTGTGCCACATCAGTAATGGCTGCTTAACTATTCTCTATTAATCATACATCTGCATTGTACATCTGGGGTGGGTTGTAATATCTTTTTGGATGGTTATATGGTCGCAGGTTTGATTCTCAATACTGGCACCTAACCCCCAATCGCTCTCCGGGCACCACAGTGAATGGCTGCCCACTGCTCCTGGTGTGTGTGTTCACTGCTCACTGCTCCTAATATGTGTGCACTAACTTGGGTGGGTTAAATGCAGAGGACATATTGTGAGTATGGGTTACTATACATGGCTTTCACATCACTTTACTTCACTTTCTTAAATGTGAGCTGCAACACTTTTTGCGTCCACAATTTAAGTATTTTAGCTTTTCTAAAGAAAAAGAGACATGTTTTCTATTGATCATGAAAGCAGTTATTTTCACATTTTAAAGAAAAGTGAATAATAGTGCCTCTAAAATCAACGCAAACAGCTTGTGCAAATCATTCTTAATGCATTAACCCCTAAATGATTAGGGTTGAAAATCAACAAAGACATTTGATTTTCTCTTCCAACCCTCTCTTCCTTTATAAAAGGGCCATTTGTAATTCCTAAAGGCACAGAGGTGTTGATAATGTTCAAGGTCTAAAGCCCAAGATGAGTATACTTAGTCAGCAGCTATCACCCTGCCCAAGACTGGTTGCCCACTAAAGCTAAGTAGGGTTGAGCCTGGTCAGTACCTGGATTTTAAAACAAGGAAAACTAGGTTGCTGCTGGAAGAGGTGTTAGTGAGGCCAGCAGGGGGCGCTCACCCTGTGGTCTGTGTGGGTCCTAACGCCCCAGTACTGATAGGGACACTATACTGTCAGAAAGCACCGTTCTTCGGATGAGACGTTTAACCGAGGTCCAGACTCTCCGTGGTCATTAAAAATCCCAGGATGTCCTTCGATAAAGAGTAGGGGTATAACTCTGGCATCCTGGCCAAAATTGCCCATTAGCCTCTGTCCATCATCATGGATTACTAATCATCCCCATATACTGATTGGCTTCACTGATCACTCCATCTCCTCTCCACCAATCAGCTGGTGTGTGGTGGGCGTTCTGGTGCACAGTGGCTGCCGTCGCAACATTCAGGTGGATGCTGCATATTGGTGGAGTTTGAGGAGATTCCACCCTTCCATATGTAAAGTGCTTTGTGTGCAGAGAAAATCGCTATGTAAATGTAACAAATTATTATTATGTTGGGGGTCTGCTATTTGTTATAACTTTTGTACTGTCTGCTGTAATCTTAAAGTCATCTGTAATCTTAAATCTGTAATCTCCCTGTGGCGAAAATCAAGTTTTTAATGTTTATATTCCTGTGTGGTGTTTTTAAGACAATCCACGTGCAAAGTCATAAGTCAACACTATTGCTGAGTATTTTCTCCTTAAAACTGCACTGAACCAAAGACGCGGTTTGAATTCGTTGGCGTTTCTGACGTCACAAACGGCCTTGTAACCAATCACGTCAATGTGCGGGCGGGCTTTAGCGTATCATCATTAATATGCTGTGAAGCAGGGGAGTCTCAAGAGAAGCCAGGTTATCCCAGCATATTTTTCTGATGAAATGGAAAACTGTGTATATTTAGCAATATAGTGGGTGAATTATGTATATGATGTATATTAGGATATGATGAACTATATGCCTTTCTCCACTGACGTTCTAAATTGATCAAAGCGTTTCTAAGGATGTTGATTTTTAGAAAGGAAGCTATCTAACTCTGAGATGGCGAACAGGAACATGATTTGTCTAAAAAACGTTTTAAATATCTATTGATTTTGGTGATCAAAGATGTGTTTTAAGGGATAAAACTATTGACTACAGGGGTCTTTCAGATATAATTTGCTGATTTGCTACAGGAAATGCATTTTAATCTCACATTTACTTTTTTAATAATATCAGTTAAGTTTAACTTTTGGTTTTGGTTTAAGTTTAGTGTAGGTAGGATGTTTTTCAAATATGATAGAGTATTATTAGCCCCACTCATGAATATTTAATTTCCAAACTGTTGTGATACGTACATAATAATAATAATGTAAGCAATGTAAAAACATTGCCATATTCACGTTCATCTGTTTCGATTAAAACTGAACACACATTTAGTGGCACTTCCTGGACATTTCATTGTGAAAGTGTCACGAAACCTGCAACAAGAGATAATTTTTTTGTCACCACAGGCTTGTTTTTCCAAAGAGCCTGGATTGTATAAAATTGTAAAAAAAAAAACAATAATAATAATACAATCATCACGTATTGTGTGTCTTGTATCACATTATGACACAGCAAGTTTGAATGTACAAGTACAATTTTTCTGAAACTTTGATAGCTCCTGATCACTGGATAATTTGTGGAACAAAAGGCATCAACATTCTTAAAAACGTGCATCCAGTCATACAGGTTTAGAACGATGATGACGATTATGGAAGAATTGTAATTTTTCTGTGAATTCATCTTTTGAGTTATTGTTTTCAGGACAAACAAGAGGTAAAGAGGCATTGAGAGTGTGTGTGCAAGGGAGGGAGTGATTAATTAGTCTGATAGATTCAGGGCTGCTTAACGAGGCAGAGGATGAGTTCAGGAAGGGTCAGGGAAAACGGGGTGAGCCAGCGGTATTGTAATTATCCATCTACCGACACAAACGCACTCGCACGACACACTCCTCTTGACATTACAGCGAGTTTCTTGCCTTAGCCAAATATCTTGGACTTTTTCTTTTTTAACATGGTGACACAGTGACGCATGGGTTATATTATAATCAAGCCCTCAGTGGTCATTTCCCAGGCACCCGACTCAAATCAGTGCTTACAAGAAATGCATTTCAAAATGTGCTGGCGCTCTAGAGTCAAGTCTTTGCTAAGAGTTGTCATTCAGCTTGCTGAAATCTTGGGCTTGTGGTCAAAAGGCAAAGCTTTTAAGACGGTGCTGTTCGTCTGTGTGTGCATTCATTGTTAATGTTGTCAGAGAGGCTGTATGATTAAATTCAGTGTACTATTTGCATATAGTTTGTTATAGATATAACCTAACCCTACCAGAAAATGTCCTGCATTTTTACAATTACATTTATTTTATTTTATAAGATATTTTTAAGAATGTTGATAACCAAATAGTTTCAGTTCCCATTCATACAATGAGAACCAAAACAGTTTAGTTACCAACATTCTTCAAAATATCGTCTTTTGTATTTCAAAAAGAAAGTAAGTCATACAGGTTTGGAACAACATAAGGGTGAGTAAATGACAGTTTTCAATTGTGGGTGAACTATCCCTTTAATTTACTGTATTTTATAACTTTTTACAAATGACGACGTCCCATAAAGGAGGTTTTGTCAGATTTAGCTCACTTCTCATTACAAATTTGGTTAAGCAGGTACACGCACTCATACACACTCACAGCTTTCTAAGGTGTCCTTCAACCAAATCAGGCTATTATCCTTCATGGCTAAATAACGTTTGGCTTTCATCTAAAGCAAAGGCACAAGCACTCTAAGGATTTGAGGGAATTTGTCAGGTTTTTGTTGGGTCTGAGTATTAAACGCTGAGAATTAGGGCGTCCCCTGAGACTGCTCATGAGCAACTCCAATTAGAGAAACTGTCTGAAAGGTTTTAAATTGAGTCTTTGACCTTCATTGTTTCTGTTTCCCCAATGCATGCATCTCATAGACAACGCACACACACATTTGGTATTAATGGATTATTAATTAGCCTCTGGTTTTGATGCGCCATCTCTTGTTTTTGAGCTTTATTGAATAAAGCCACAGCTGGCAAAAGCCTCAAAGCAAAGAAAGAGATAACATTCTTCTCTCTCATCTATTCATAAGCACCTCTTGTGCCTGCCACTGCCAGTGATTGAACTTTTATTCGTTTAGTTCTGTATTTTCCTTTTTGTGCAACTTTCATCAAGACTTTGATTTTTATTTATGCCATGATGCATACCGCTACATCAAACAGTGCCCCCCATCTTAATATTCTCTAAAAAGACCTTCATCTCTTCATATCATAAGCCCTGATCCTATCTCTCTTTCAGTATAGGCACTTTCCACGCGATGTGGTATAAAATAAGGCCTTAAACTTTTTTTTCTTTTCAATAAATAGTTATTGAAATGAGGTGCTTAACCTTCTGAAAATATTGATCAGCAAGCTCAAAAGACTTTATTTTCTGTGGTTTTATGTAATATCTTAAACTCTCTGACTATCACTTTAAGACTGAATAAAAAAAAAAAATCTAATTTTTGTGGTTTTAATTTTTGGTAATTAAAATATCCTCAAGTTAATTTTATTTCAAATGAATCATTTAAATCATTCAAATATTAAATAAATGAGTTTAATATCAGTTCATGAGATTGTTAAAATTATGAGTATGATAAAAATATGTACTGTATTCACGGAGAGAGCCAGTCTGTGTACAGTCACATGGGTAATACTGCCTGCATGAGTATGCATTTCATGTTCATAGTAAAAGGCATCTATCTTTAGCTATTGTGTCACCTTTCTTTTTATACCTCAATATATAGAATACAGGAGAGCGTGGAATCTTTTTAAAGCTAAAATAATGTTATTTACTCACAGTTTATCTCCCATGCTGCTACATACGTTTATCAAACTGCAAACTGAATTTTAGCTGAATCCCAAACTTATTTTTTCTTTTGCAGAGAAATGCACAGAATCTGTTTTTGAGCGTTGTCTTGAACTGAATGGAAAGCACAGGTTTTCAATCGCTTGAAAGCACACAGTAAACAACACACACATGGAAACTAATGTAATACTGTGGCTCTGCTGAGGTAACAATCCAATATCAAACCTGAGCGAGTTCTGATGAAGAATGCTGTTTCTGAAACACAAGTGTGCTCTTTGTTTTGGTGATTGATGGCCTTTATCTATTTTTGCACACAAGCTCTGTATATTCATTCACCCACATATGACCATTCTTCCCTTCACTTCCTCTCTCTTCATGCATCCCATTTCCTGCAGCTCCTCCTACTGTTATCCATTCACCCATTTCTTTCTCTATATTTTCTACCTCATTTCCTCTTCCTTTGAAAGTCTATTTTCTTTGTGGCACTTCATTTGTGTTGGCTCTTTTGGCTTTGCCGTTGTGCTTCACTTTGCCTTTTGTCACTGACAAAAATAAAAACAACTAGTGAAAGCATTAAAAATTGCTATTAATTCAACATTCCTCCCCTTCATGGTTTGTGCCTGTGTGTGTCCTGTACCAGGACTTAACAATGAACTTTACAGTTTCAGTCTGGTGAATGGTGGATGGTCATTTTCTGCCTGACTGCCCACAGCAGAGTGAGTTAACTCTATTGCACTTACAAAACTGAACTTAGGGGAGAGCAGGACACAACCTAATGCTTTTTGACTTTCCCAGTTTGTGTAAATCTTCGTAGGGTTCAGAGTATTTCTCTTTTTCCAAATTAATTTCACACATGTCTGATACAAATATGTTGTCTTGTTTCATTAATACAGTGTACATAGGTGGGGCGTGTTGTAAAATGTGAGGGGCATATAAATAATAGCATTTTATTTTAGAAATTCTAAATAAGATAATTTTGGAGTATGACAATGAATGAACACACTGAAAAACACAGCTTTACAGCATAGGGCAAAACAATGAAACAGTCAAATAGATGAAGAAACACATTCAGAAAAACAGAGCTGAACACTGAATCCCTCCACACACAGCATCCCAGAACAGGAGACAAATAGATAAGCCAGTACGAATGCTGTAAATTTCTTGAAATAACAATTTCTGAATATTCAGGTTCTTCCTTTTAGTCTTTATTCACCGGTTTCTCAGTAGAAATTCATGAAAGTTAATTATGCCAATTGCATCAGTAACTGTATGGAATAGCATATTTCTAATAGCATGTTTTAACACAGTTAGAACGTTCCCCATCTGCGCAGCTGGGGTTTAAACCTGGTTTCCCATTCAGTCGGTCACTCTCAACGCCACGTCAGAGTACCGACAAATAGGAATCTCGCTCGCAAGAGCCAATCTACTTCGAGTGTAACTAAACGAGCCAATGCACATTGGCATGGAATGATTGCACCAGGTGCTCATGCCACGCCGTGTCGGTATAAATGAGACACAGGTGATTACATCAAATCAGCATTTTGCTTCGGAGCCGAGTGGTAGATGGTAACGCCAGATATCACTCCTTACTTCGCAGTCCTGACTGAAGACGGAAGCTGCCTTTCGGAAGCGATCTCTTCAGTCAGTGTTGGTGTGACGGCACAGTAGCAGGTCGTGTGGTTTTTTGATCATCTCTCTTTGTTGTTTGTGAGAACAATCACAAGGGCTGTTCTCACAGCTGGTTCGGTGCTCTAGGTGGAGAGCGCTGAAAAGCCGTTCCTACGGCTGGTAAGAGAGCGCCTTCATGTGAGAGAGCACGCACGTCAGGCTGCACTATCCCCTGACTGTGTCACCGCGACCCCTCCCCCTGCGTGCTTCAGCACCAAGGAGAGCGTCCTTCTGAAAGAGCCTATACAGATAGAGCTTGCATCTTTTTCAAGATGACATTCTATCTGTGTGTTTCTGGATGCGGTGGTTACCTGTCACCGAGGGATGGTTTGGCCGTTCAGCACGCTGAGGCAGCGCTGGTGGATGATTCATGTTCTCACTGCGGGAACATGACCATCTCAGAGTTACGGTCGAGGCTCCATCTCGCAAGGGGTGGAGTCCCCGTGCCACTGCCTCGATCTAACCTTCCACAGAGAGTTACTTCAGGCAGTAGCTCGGGCGATTTGAGGATTATGGTGAACGCGTTTCCCCCAAGGAACCAACCCCTGGGGAACCTCATCCCTCTCGCACTCCGCAGCCAGTAGAGCTGCCGTTGGAATGCGGTGGGCCATCCACGAGATGTGCACCATCCGTATCCTTCGGGGCTCCTCTTGAGGACCAGATGTCCATCGCTTCATCGGAGGGAGGGTCAGAACTCTCTGGAGATGACGTGTCAGCGTAGGGGGCTCCTCTGGGAAGACCCACTGTGCCCGATACTGATCTGGAGATGATGGCCATGCTTTTCCGGGCCACCGAAAGAGTCGGGCTCGTGTGAAACCCTCCACCGTGTCCCGAACCCTCAAGGCTGAATGATTGGTTTCTCGGGGGGCCCCGTGCTGGTTCTCAGCGCCCCACCCCAGCTCCTTTTTTCCCGGAGATGCACAAGGAGCTCACTAGGTCGTGGACGGCACCTTTTACTGTCCAAAACTGGCCCAGTGGATCCTCCTCCCTCACCACCCTCGATGGCGGACCTGCAAAGGGATACACGCAGGTTCCTCCCGAACCAGTTGCTATGCAACTGTGCCCTAACTCCACATCCAGGGGAACCCGTGTCTCCCCTCCAGGGCCTGTAGGTACTCGCCTGATCTGATCGGGAAGGCCTACCAGGCTTGTGGAGAGGTAGGTTCTGCCTTACGCTATGACGTTGTTGCAGGTCCATCAGGCCCAGGCACTAAAGACCTTGCACGAGGGTGGTCACGATCCCGCAGTTCTCAAGGAACTGAGAACCGCAACAGACCTCGCGCTTCGTGCGACGAAGGTTATGGCGTGGGCTGTGGGTCGTGCGATGTCCACTATGGTGGTCCAGGAAAGATCCGACAAGATCAGGTTCCTTAACTCCACGGAGGAGGGCCGGTAGGAGAATCTTGCATTTTGTTTCTGTTCCGCCGCTGGGCCCAAATTTTCAATAAAAGAGCAGTTTCTTCCATCTCCGGGTCCTCAGGGGGCTCGGAGAGTTGTGGCCGGTCAAACGCCGGACCACACTCATCTCCCCCTTCGCCAGCAGGCAGCAGTGGACCACCTCCTTACGTTCCTGCCTCCCATCTGTGGAATCAGGTAAGTGTTGCACGGCACACTCACACCTCGCTGCGGGCCACCTCCAAGAGACAGCCACCCCAGCCCGGTACCTGCATTCCACCTCGCTGCCCCACAGTGGGAATGCCAGTGGTCCCTATGGTCCCGCTTGTACGTTCTCTGGGAGCCTGGCTAGCGCTCCCCGGTCTGTCTCGCTGGCTCATTCGGACCATCAGGCTCAGCTATGCGATTCAGTTCTTTGGTGAATGCCGCAGATGCCCATGTCCTGCGTGCGGAGATCACTGTCCTGCTGGCGAAGGACATGATAGAGCTGGTCCCTCCAGCCGATATGAAGACTGGCTTCTACAGCACATACTTCATTGTACCCAAGAAGACCGGTGGATTATGGCCAATCTTGGACCTGCGAGTCCTGAATCGGAGCCTTCACAAGCTACCCTTCAAGATGCTCACGCAGAGACGCATTTTCGAATGCATCCATCCCCAAGATTGGTTTGCAGCAATTGACCGGAAGGACGCGTACTTTCATGTTTTGATCCTTCCTCGACACAGGCCGTTTCTGCGCTTTGCGTTTGAGGGTCGAGCACATCAGTACAAAGTCCTGCCCTTCGGGCTGTCCCTGTCCCCCTGTGTCTTCACGAAAGTCACAGAAGGAGCCCTTGTGCCCATCCTCAACTATCTCGACGACTGGCTCATTCTAGCACAGTCCAGGGATCAGTTGTGCGAACACAGGGACCTGGTGCTCAGACATCTCTGCCAGTTGGGTCTTCGGGTCAACTGGGAAAAGAGAAAACTCGCCCCCATGCAGAGGATCTCTTTTCTCGGTATGGAGTTGGATTCGGTCGAGCGGACAAAGCACCTCACAGAGGAGCGTGTCCAGTCGACGCTGAACTACCTGAACACGTTTCAAGGCAGGATGGTGGTTCCACTGAAACAGTTTCAGAGGCTCCTGGGGCATATGGCAGCCGTGGCGGCAGTAACACCGCTCGGCCTGCTTCATATGAGACCGCTTCAGCATTGGCTACACGGCCAAGTCCCGAGATGGGCGTGGCAATGCGGCACTCACCGGGTGAGCATCACACATGTCTGTCGCCAGTCCTTCAGTCCATGGTCAGACCCCTCGTTCCTTCGGGCCGGAGTGACCCTGGAACAGGTGTCCAGGCACACTGTGGTTTTCATGGATGCCTTTGCCATGGGCTGGGGAGCCACGTACAACAGGCATGCAGCGTCAGGGTTTTGGATGGGCCCACACCTGCATTGGCACATCAATTGCCTCGAGTTGCTAGCAGTACATCTTGCTCTGAGCCGCCTCAAAGGGCGGTTACGGGGCAAAGATGTACTGGTCCGCGCTGACAACACTGCGACCGTTGCGTATATCAACCGACAAGGTGGTCTGCACTTCCGTCGCATGTCACAATTTGCCCGCCATCTTCTCCTCTGGATTCAGAAGTGTCTGAGGTCGCTTCGGGCCATTCATGTCCCTGGTGTGCACAACCGTGTGGCCGACGAGCTTTCACAAGTTGCGCTCCCAGGGGAGTGGCGACTCCACCCCCAGGTGGTTCAGCTGATCTGGAGACAGTTCGGGGTGGCACAGGTCGACCTGTTTGCCTCCCCAGAAACGTCCCACTGCCAGTGGTTCTATTCGCTGACAGAGGCCATGGCACTTTGGTAGGGATTCCTATTCGTCGGTACCGACATGGCGACGGGACGTGGCATCTCCGTTCCCTCCTTCAGGGAACGAAGGTTACATACGTAACCGAGATGTAATGTCTTCTGCTAGTTAGTGAAGCATTAAAGAACTCAACTGTTAAATAACAGATATAAGATTAAAGTAATATCAGATTTGTCTGATTTTAAATAAACACAAAACTGAGATGAAAAATTAAGTAAGAAATGTGCTTTTGCTATATGGTTAAATAGATGTTCAGTGATATCTTCGAATTATTTCGGAATTTTGCTGCTATTTTTCTCTATAGATGGTTTCAATGGCAACAACATAAACAAACGTTACTGCACATGCACGCTTGTGTGGCCCAAACTTAACTTCCGGTAGACGTCTGCAAACAATGAATAACAACAGAGGCTGCGTTATCTTTCTTATACGTTATCATATTTAGTTTTAATTGTGCAACATCATCTTAATTTATATGTTTTTATTGTTTCAGCATGTTTATTATAAATAATCTCCCATTTCTGTCTGCAATATAGAGTGGGGGATCGACATAGAGATCGACTCACCCTCATGTCGATCCCAACCCGTAAGACCTTAGAGAAGAAGAAAAATATCTTCATCTTCAAGATGAACGAAGGTCTTACGGGTTTGGAATGACATGAGGGTGAGTAATTAATAAGATTTTCAGTTTTGGGTGAACTAACCCTTTAAAGACCGTGTAATGCCGTTTTCTGTACAGTATCCTATATAAATGCTTGCACACTCACCTTTCAATCATGCAATGTGTCGGAATAACATGTTTCTTTGTTTCATAATATAAGATTAATGTTGGGAAACAAACTTGTTGATAAAAGTACCCTATTTGAGATTGATTGTATATGAATGCACCACAAAAATCCTTTGCACAAAAATCTATGGGGACTGCCATTAATAGAGGATAATGCGAAAGTTGTTTAATACTCCGTTATAAAGGCCTATTACATACTTAATTTAAATATTTTGCAGGAAACAAATCCGATCAGTTATCCAGATGGCGACCACTTGAAGTGAACAAATGTAAACACGCTATGTCCTGATTGACATGATTGCATGTTAAAGGGTTAGTTCACCCAAAAATGAAAATAATGTCATTAATTACTTACCCTCATGCCATTCCAGACTCGTAAGACCGCCGTTCATCTTCGGAACACAAATTAAGATATTTTTGTTGAAATCCGATGGCTCAGAAAGGCCTCCATTGGCAGCAATGACATTTCCCCTCTCAAGACCCATAAAAGGTACTAAAGACGCCATTAAAAAGTCCATCTCATTACAGTGGTTCTACAATCATTTTATGAAGCTACAATAATAGTTTAGTGCACAAAAAAAAATTACAAAAATAATGACATATAGTGATGGCCGATTTCAAAACACTGCTTCATGAAGCTTTGGAGCGTTATGAATCAGTGTATCAAACCGCTGAATCGATACACTGATTCATAATGCTCCGAAGCTTCACAAATAACAAATAAAATGTTACATATATGATATGGCAACTAGTAAATACACTAAAGCTGCGTCCAAAAGTGTACTACTGTTAAAAAAGTATGTTCCATGCGTGTAGTATGAATGTAATCCGGACATACTACATCCGCCATGTTGTCATTATCACATGACCTACCAGCGTCAGTTGCATCCCTTCATAAATCCTCTCCTGTGGCTTCATGGGATAGCAAAGTGTTCATCGAATGCATACTTCAGAATCTCGCCGGAAGTAGTAGGTCATCCGGAGATTTTTCGCCCTACTGTATTTCATATACTATGTAATATTTGGATATACTATGTTCCTGTACTGTTTTTCGTATACTATATAGTAGGGAAGTATTTGATTTCGGACACAGCGTAAGTTTCGTCATGTGTGGAAGTGTTTAAAACAAGTGTGTTACAACTAACCCTGCATTAGGTTCTAGGTGCCCGCTCACCTCCACTCTTCAGGATGGGTGGATGGACGGACAGACAAACAAAATAATAGATCGACATACAGACTACAATTATTTTTTTTAATGAATTTCTAGAGTATTGTAGAAATTAAACTGTTATACAGTTTAAACAGAAAAGACTGTCTTGTGCTATTTTCATGAGCTCATCACACTCATGCTTTCCAGTGAAATCACTCACTTGAGCTTAGTGGACAGTTATTTTACAGGACCCATTAGTTTGTGACAGAGGAAAGTCAATGTTTCTTAGCCTTTTGCTGTCAGTTTTATTCCTTCAGTTTGATTTTCTGAATGTGTTTCTCGTCTTCAGGTTACTCCTGGCCCCTCGCTGCATCACTCTGTCCCATGTGGATCTACTTGGATGTTCTCTTTTCCACCGCCTCCATCATGCACCTGTGCGCTATCTCCCTGGACCGTTATGTGGCCATCCGGAATCCCATCCGGCACAATCGATCAAACTCTCGCTCCCGGGCCCGGGCCAAAATCACGGCGGTCTGGACCATCTCTGCAGGTGCAACATGTGGGCATGATACAGTGCTGTAGTATGACGTGAAGCCATGATTATGAAACTGATGTCATTCTGTCTGATGAGTCATGACTCTGATCTAATGTATTGATAACATAGTATTAACCACTGACTCTGCTTTCAGAATATGTGAAATCCTAGAAAAATGTCCTTATTGGTTTGAGATGACCTTGGCTGTTTAGAGACGCTACTAAAAAGAAGAGTGATCCAAAGAGGGTCTTTAATTGTTTATGTGTACCTGAATTTAAATTGAAGTTTTTGGACTAGAGAATGCCATTCACCAGAGGAAAGGCGGTGTGATATTGAATACATGAGTGGGAGAGAGAGCACAAGTTAGAGACCTGTAAATCAGAAGTATTTAATTGCAGCAATATTCAGCTATATTATAGATTGGAACTGAGAGGCGACAATGAGACCTGCAGTAGTGACTGCAGCTTCATCAGTATCCTGCTGATTATGTCAATGGAGCACCACAAAGAAGAAATAATTGAGAGGGGGAAAAATTGCATAATTGGAAGATAAAAATGAATGAATTTTACAGTTCTGGGACTGGGTTATTGAAGTCATGAATATTTACACCACGCACAGTGTCATTTCCACCACATCTCAAATCATTTTCTGGTGGAAATGACAGTGATGTAAATGAGAGTTTAAACATTTGTGGAAAAATAGCCATGTTATTGTCCTTAGGCAAGATCGTAAATACACACAAATAACATTTTCACACTTTTTGAGCTTGCTTGGAAAATATTCTCAATAAAAATATTGTTCATAAGCGATATTTACCATAATGTTTCTTTGATTTCTCGTATTTTCCATGTCATGTTACGTATTTAATCTCACGTATGCTCTTCACTAAAAGTGTTGTTGCCTTTTGTGATATAATAAAAATGATATGATATTCATTATTTTTTAGAGACTGTCATATTAAAAGTCTTGGTCTGGGACAAAAAAAGTAGCAAAATATAAAGAAGGCATGGAAAAAAGTTTCCAAGCCAGTATGCATGCATATATACACTCACCTAAAGGATTATTAGGAACACCTGTTAAATTTCTCATTAATGCAATTATCTAATCAATCAATCACATGGCAGTTGCTTCAATGCATTTAGGGGTGTGGTCCTGGTCAAGACAATCTCCTGAACTCCAAACTGAATGTCAGAATGGGAAAGAAAGGTGATTTAAGCAATTTTGAGCGTGGCATGGTTGTTGGTGCCAGACAGGCCGGTTTGAGTATTTCACAATCTGCTCAGTAACTGGGATTTTCACGCACAAGGTTTACAAAGGTTTTCTAGTGTTTACAAAGAATGGTGTGAAAAGGGAAAAACATCCAGTATGCGGCAATCCTGTGGGCGAAAATGCCTTGTTGATGCTAGAGGTCAGAGGAGAATGGGCCGACTGATTCAAGCTGATAGAAGAGCAACTTTGACTGAAATAACTCGTTACAACCGAGGTATGCAGCAAAGCATTTGTGAAGCCACAACACGCACAACCTTGAGGCAGATGGGCTACAACAGCAAAAGACCCCACTGGGTACCACTCATCTCTACTACAAATAGGAAAAAGAGGCTACAATTTACACAATGGCATTGATTCAGCACCTTGTTGAATCAATGCCACGTAGAATTAAGGCAGTTCTGAAGGCGAAAGGGGGTCAAATACAGTATTAGTATGGTGTTCCTAATAATCCTTTAGGTGAGTGTATATACATACATACACACACAAACACACACACATATATATACACACACACACACACACACACACACACACATATACATATACACTCACCTAAAGGATTATTAGGAACACCATACTAATACTGTGTTTGACCCCCTTTCGCCTTCAGAACTGCCTTAATTCTATGTGGCATTGATTCAGCAAGGTGCTGAAAGCATTCTTTAGAAATGTTGGCCCATATTGATAGGATAGCATCTTGCAGTTGATGGAGATTTGTGGGATGCACATCCAGGGCACGAAGTTCCCGTTCCACCACATCCCAAAGATGCTCTATTGGGTTGAGATCTGGTGACTGTGGGGGCTATTTTAGTACAGTGAACTCATTGTCATGTTCAAGAAACCAATTTGAAATTATTCGAGCTTTGTGACATGGTGCATTATCCTGCTGGAAGTAGCCATCAGAGAATGGGTACATGGTGGTCATAAAGGGATGGACATGGTCAGAAACAATGCTCAGGTAGGCTGTGGCATTTAAACGATGCCCAATTGGCACTAAGGGGCCTAAAGTGTGCCAAGAAAACATCCCCCACACCATTACACCATCACCACCAGCCTGCACAGTGGTAACAAGGCATGATGGATCCATGTTCTCATTCTGTTTACGCCAAATTCTGACTCTACCATCTGAATGTCTCAACAGAAAGTGAGACTCATCAGTCTTCAACTGTCCAATTTTGGTGAGCTTGTGCAAATTGTAGCCTCTTTTTCCTATTTGTAGTGGAGATGAGTGGTACCCGGTGGGGTCTTCTGCTGTTGTAGCCCATCCGCTTCAAGGTTGTGCATGTTGTGGCTTCACAAATGCTTTGCTGCATACCTCGGTTGTAACGAGTGGTTATTTCAGTCAAAGTTGCTCTTCTATCAGCTTGAATCAGTCGGCCCATTCTCCTCTGACCTCTAGCATCAACAAGGCATTTCCGCCCACAGGACTGCAGCATACTGGATGTTTTTCCCTTTTCACACCATTCTTTGTAAACCCTAGAAATGGTTGTGCGTGAAAATCCCAGTTACTGAGCAGATTGTGAAATACTCAGACCGGCCCGTCTGGCACCAACAACCATGCCACGCTCAAAATTGCTTAAATCACCTTCCTTTCCCATTCTGACGTTCAGTTTGGAGTTCAGGAGATTGTCTTGACCAGGACCACAACCCTAAATGCATTGAAGCAACTGCCATGTGATTGGTTGATTAGATAATTGCATTAATGAGAAATTGAACAGGTGTTCCTAATAATCTTTTAGGTGAGTGTACATACAGTACTGTGCAAAAGTCTTAGGCTCGCTAGTATTTTTACACACAAAAAGTGGGTTTAAGCAAGTTATTTATATATTTTGCTGTAGTGTGTCAGTAGGAAATATCAGTTTACATTTATAAATTAATTGCCATTCATTTTAATAATCCAGTGATTTTGTATGCATAAAGAGTCTGAGAATAGTCTCTATGCTCCACATGGAGATCTGATCTCATCTTCATTGAGTCTGTCTGTGATTACATGAAGAAACATAAAAAACTGAGATGGACTAAATCCAGAAGAACTGTGGCAACATCTCCAAGACACTTGAAGAAACCTTCCTGCAAAACTACATGAATAGGTGTAGGAATAGATGCAGGTGATAAAAGCCGTTTTAAACGCAAAGGTGGTCACCCCAAATATCGATTTGATTTAGTTAATAGAAGTTAATTCCTAAATAAAAACTATTTATGTTATTATTTTTGACAGCATTCTCACTTTAAAGCATTCTGACAAGTGCCTAAACTTTTCACAGTACTGTAGTTTTGCAGGTATTTTTCCTTGAGTGTCTGGGAGACGTTGCCTTAGTTTTTCTGGATTTAGTCTGTCTCAGTTTTTCCTGTTTCTTCATGTAATCACAGACAGACTCGATAATGGTGAGATCAGATCATACCGGCTGCTGTCAGACTTCTTGTGCAAAAAAAAAAAAACATTAATTGCAAAATGAATGTTTGGAAATGTAAACTGATATTTCCTACAGTAAAAGATATAAATAACTGGAAAATACCAACGTGCCTAAGACTTTTGCACGTACTGTGTGTGTGTATATATATATATATATATATATATATATATATATATATATATATATATATATATATATATATATATATATATATATATATATATATATAGATGCAAAAGTTCAGATGCAAAAGCCTTTAAAAGCCACTTCGGTCAAAAAATGAGATAACGATACAGAGTAAATGCTCTCTGCATATAGTATACGTTCATAAAATACTTTCACTTCAAACCCACTAAATCCCAGCCTCAGCCCATTATTAGGAGCCTGACAAAAATGCTTATTTTAAAGAAAAATGTCAGATGGATTTAGAGGCTTTTGCATCTGAAGTCTTCATATATTATATATATATATATATATATATAAGGAATCTGTTCGTTTTAATAAAAATCAGCCTCTGCAGTGCCCGAAGTTGAAGAAATGCCCAAGTTCTGATCTTTTTCAAAATGACCTCAAACCAGCCGTTTTTTGATCTGCATGCAGCACAGGCAGAAAGGAATTATTATGAGGAGAAAATGTAATAAAGTGAATGCCACAATGCCATTTGCATTGCTGCAATGCAAAAACAAAAACATGTAATGAAACACATTTATAATGCAAAGCAATATAACTAAAGTCAATAGAGACCGATATAGTACACTTTTGGATAGAGCTTCAGTTCCCAGAACTCCAGTCTCAAGCCTCTATCAGATCCAGAGTGGTCATAGAGCTGAGAGCTAGTGTTGCTTTAAAGTGAAGAAGAA
Organism: Paracanthobrama guichenoti; assembly: GCA_018749465.1. Taxonomy (NCBI): domain Eukaryota; kingdom Metazoa; phylum Chordata; class Actinopteri; order Cypriniformes; family Gobionidae; genus Paracanthobrama; species Paracanthobrama guichenoti. The sequence continues at coordinate 18,038,886 of CM031951.1, forward strand.
TTTCAGTTTCAGTAATTATGTATCGTTTGGGGATCAAAGAAGACCTACTAACATTACAGAGATTAGGGCTCTTTGAGCATGAGTCAGATGCTTTTCAAAAGAACACCATGTCTGTTTGTTAAGACAAAAAAGTGCTTTTGTAATTATCAGTTGAGGAGGAGCATGCCACTGAGATGCGTAAATTTTCTGTCTTTTGTACCGGAACATTTGATAGGTGTAATTTTTTTGTCCATCATCCATCCATCCATTTTTCCATCCATCCATCCATCCATCATCCATCCATCCATCCATCCATCCATCCATCCATCCATCCATCCATCCATCCATCCATCCATCCATCCATCCATCCAGTATTTGTAATGCAAACACAACAGATCAACTATCCCCCTTCCTCTTCATGTTAAACAGCTCTTAATCTGCTTTACATTTTGATATTTTAAGTTAATTTGCTTCCATAGCATATCCTCTTTCAGATGAGTAGAAAGTGGCCAAAATACACATCTAAGAGTTTATGTTTACATGATTCTCCTGCACGGAGCCACAAATCTCCACTTTAGTTACATATGCCAAACTTTCAGAGGGGTTGGTACAGTATATAATTCAGCTGAATTTTATAACATTTTATTGCTAAAAATATGTTGGGTTTTTTGGGCTGTTGACAGTGTTTTCTGATTTATACAGTGATAAAAAGAGACATCCGTTTACACCTGGTATTAAAATGCCTTTAGCTTGAAGTAGATGAGGGAGACACATTCCAGTTTACACCTGGTGTTTTAATCCATCTCTTCTGTCCACTTTCAACCACTTCTGTCCTGATTTCTTTGAGGGGAGGGTCTGTTGGTGGGTAAATATACAGGCTTTTTTCAGATCTTTTGATCTAATGGACTAAATGAGCTCATGCAATTTACATGTTGGTGAGGGACCATTGTACATTTTTCATCTGCAAACCGAACTTGGGTCTTCAGCCAACAAAAAGTTTAAATCTTGTCAATCTAGCGCACTTCCCATAATGTTTACGGTCAGTAGTCGGAGAGTAGACGGTCTTTTGTGGCTGTTCGAATGCTTTTGACCACATGAGCATCTACACTACGAAAGCAATCCGGTCGAATTATTTTTCAACTACCTCTGGACGTTTAACCCTGTTTACACATACATTTAGAGTCGTCCACTTGTAATCCGATCAACCAAAATGCATCTTTATGCCAGGTGTAAACAGGGCCTTAATAGATAAACAAAATGAAACAAGCATTTTTTACCTGACTTTGTCCAATGTTCAGCTCATCTGTATCTTTAAACATAACATTTCAGAAAACTTGCAATACAAAACAAATGTCTTAATGTACTGTGATTTATCAGCTGGGGAAGTATGTTGATATCTAGTTAAAATTCACATGTACTATCTTGCCTTCAAATGTCAGTCAGCAAATAATGTCCATAACTGAAATGAGGGTGAGAGCTGTCAGTGGATTTGAGCAAAGCACCATCATCTGCACTTACATTATAATGCTGCTTTTATAACTTTTTCCATCTCCGTTTACTCTTATCTCCAGGAAAGGATGAGAAATGTGATGTCAGAGGAGGTTGATAGCGAGTAAGATTAAGTAACCCCACTTTAAACTCACTTTTAAAGGAGAAACCTTACCAATATACATTTTTAATCTACTCATCTTCCTCTTAGATTTTGACATTCTTATCATAGTAATCCAAGGCCTGCGGTTATTCGGAGATGCACAATTCCAGATGCGTCATCCAATGGCACCGGGTCCATCATTGGCACCCCCATCCCCCCGCCCTCCTTACCAGCTCTGTTTCCCCCCAACAAACCCCAGAGATCAAACACGATTTGCAGAGATTTACTGTTGCCATGGAAATGTCTTATCACCATGGCAGTTTTACTGAAAGTTTGTCCTTGAGCGATACAAGCTTTCCATTTGCAAGATGCTAGCGGAAATGAGAAATATATCATATACAGCATTATACAAAACTGAAGACTAATGGTCGTAAATAGTTGTGTTATTGAGGGTACGCTTCTAAACTGTTATAGGCAATGAGAAAAAAAAAGTCCCATCAATTACTGTGAAGTAACCCAAAGGCATGTGACAAAAATGGACATTTTCGCTGCCTAAGCATTAGCAATATATCTATCTAAGTAGAATAATATAAGCCTGTCCTTCAACATGAGATCCATCAATCACAGGGTTCCTATTGAGCCGCCCAGCATGTTTTTAAATAAATATGTCACCTGCGCTCTCGGTTTAATGATCTGTAAATAAGTGATGTATCAGTGCTTGAAAACATTAATGGAAAGTGTTTACACATGTTTATGAGCCAAGTTATTTAAAGATTATCATCTCTTTTGAAACAAGATGTGATGACGGGGGATCAGACAGAATGTGTGTGTGTGTGTGTGTGTGTGTGTGTGTGTGTGTGTGTGTGTGTGTGTGTGTGTGTGTGTGTGTGTGTGTGAGAATCTGTTTTTCCTTAGAGATAAGAGATGGTTCATGGACTAATACATTTCTGGGATATTAGTGTTAAGTCATGTGTTTAAGTGATATTCGTGTACATGAACTCTTTCCAGTCCAAGTGAACTGCATATTATATGTAAACCACACTCTCTATTACCATATGTCAAAACAATTCAATTACATTATTTTTTTATCATTTATTAGGGCTGTTAATACATAACATTTATCTTTTATTTTTCAGTTCATCTATTTTTAGTAGTTTTAGTAGTAAACATCATGCCTGTGTGTGATTTACACAAATTCTCAATTAAGAGCGTTTTTACACCACTTTCTGGAAAAATAAAGAACAATTGCAGAACAGAATGAGACGGGTATAATGTCAAATTTACGAGATGCATTACCGGCATTGAAAATTAAAACAAATTAACTTCATGTTTACATACTATTATGAAACCGTAGCAAAATTTATAGCAAAATTATATGTAACACATACTCTCTATTACCATATGTAACAGTTTTTATTATGTATTAGGGCTGTTAATAAATTGTAATATTGATTTATTATTAAATCACGATGAACCCCATTTTGATTGTGATTTATACATAATTTTACAACCATTTACTGATTTTTTTTTTCCACAGAACAGTTATAATGTAGGAATTGCTAACTGCATTAATGCCATTAAAGAGAAGAATGAATTGCATGTTCATTTGTTTTCTATGAAAGTGCTATTTTTATAGCACTATATGTAAGGGATAAGCCAAGGTTAGCTGTGTGGAGGCAAAGAACCGCCCAACGCGAAGTGCATTAAAATTGTTTAATGCACAGCTAGCCGTGGATTATCCCAGTTATACCATGGTCATTTGCCAGCATTGACAACTTAATACTGTTATTGATGTTTGCAGCGCAATATTTGACCGGAAGGGTAAAATTGACATTTGGTCAGTTACGGCTCATTAGATCAAGCATTCTGCCCACTTTGAATCAGACACAAAGGTAAAGTAGTTTGTATGATAACATTTAGCATTTATTTGAATTAATTTGAGATGGAGAGAGATGAGAGATGCATACCTGCTTCTGTTCAGTGTCTCTCATTTAACAATGAAGCTGCATGAGTTTACTTACTTCAACATAGCAATGTAACCCCTTTGTTGCTGTGAAATATAATGTAGCGATTCAGTAGCAAAGATATTGTATGACTAAAAGTGGCGCGGCAGCGTTAAGTTTCTGTGCCCCTGAATGTTTCTGTGTGCGCACGCAACGCGATCTCCAAGTGACGCATGTATGTGTGTACACGCTTCCATGAAAACAGCGGATTACTATAGAACGGTGATTCAACTGACTTGGAAATACCTGTGCATTAAACGGTTTTATTGCACACCTTCCAGCCAATCAGAATCGAGTATTCAGACAGACCATGGTATAAGAACTATTATTCATTTATATCTGCTTGAACAAATGAAAGGGACATAAATAGAACAGCTGCATATGCCATAGAAAATTGCAGGTCACACAACTTTACTGCTTTTGTGTGAAATAAGCAACTGTCATTTCTTCTCTTTTGTTTTTGCCACCTTGTTTTTTGGTCTGTCACAATTTCTGCAGACTAAACTAAACTACAAATGCACTTTCTTCCCTCTGTCTTTCTGCAGGCATCTCCATGCCAATCCCAGTGCTGGGTCTGCGCGATCACACTAAAGTTTTCAAGGATGGCAGCTGCCTATTGACTGACAATTCTTTTGTGTTGATTGGGTCCTTCGTGGCCTTCTTTGTGCCATTGATCATAATGGTGGTGACCTACTTCCTGACTATCAGCGCTCTGCAGAGTGAGGCTACGCTCTGCCTCGACCAACTGGTGCCCAGGCCCAAATGGAGTACAGGATTCACTCTGAACTTCCTCCCTGGCCCATCGTTCTCACCCTCAGAGAAGAAGCTCTTCTTGCGACGCTCGTTGAGCCGTGAGGCGGGGACAGAGTCGGGGGTTGTGATGCCACCTTTCGGACGGCACAGCGTACAATCCATCAGCAACGAGCAGAAGGCCTCCAAAGTTCTGGGCGTGGTTTTCTTCCTGTTCGTGGTCATGTGGTGTCCCTTTTTCATCACCAACGTTTTGGCGGTGGTTTGTGACCCGGCAACATGTGATGCTGATATAATGAACGGACTGTTGAATGTGTTTGTGTGGGTCGGTTACCTTTCCTCCGCCGTTAACCCACTGGTTTATACGCTCTTCAACAAGACTTACCGCTCTGCCTTTGCTAGATACATCCGATGCCAGTTTCACGAGGAGAAGAAACCGCTACAGCTAATTCTGGTTAACACCATTCCACCGATGGCCTATCAGTCCACACACCTGCCGCTCACTGGATCAATAGGCAATGGGGATTTCTCTCTGCCCCTTCACAATAAAAACCACCATCTCTCCAAAAGCCGCAAAAATGAGAGTGTCAGCTGTTTGTGAATTCACTCAATGAACCCACAAATGCCAACTGTAACCCTGGATTTTTTTCTGGGTTCGTGTATTCACATTATATCCTTCTTACCTCTACAGAAAGCAGCTCAGATTGGTCTCAAGTATTAGTATTCAAAGCCCAAATGCATCTATGAACAAACAGCATCACTGTCCATGACTTGATCACAGGGTACCGATACATCAAAAGACCTTCGTTTGACCGGGATCTGAGCTTCGTACCATCAGCGTCAGTTGAATCAATGGGATAAAACTTCTCTGGTTATAAAAATTGTATATAAGTATCAAGTCAGAGTTACAGTTTGATGTCAAGACTTTTCATTTTTATGTAGCACTTTATATTCCAGAAGGCAAAGTCTAAATTCATGGGAGATCAGCTGTGTTTTGTTTACAATGTCAGGTTTTTGGATAAAAGTTGTGACGTGACTAGAGTTTTGTACTGCGTCAAACGATTGAGATGCTATAGCCTCATTCATATAAGCTGACGTGTTTGCTGCTGGTTTATCTTTTTACCATACATTTGCATTCAGTTCAGAACTAAAAGAATCCTATAGAAGCCTGTTTCCACTTCAGAGTAAAAAATAAAAGAGGTCATTATTAAGTTATGTTTAAAATAAGAAATAAAGTCAAACTGTAAAATATAAAGCTACACGTGAGATGCACTACTTCTCAAAAGTTTGGGATAAGGTTTTTAAATAGTTTTGAAAGGAGGTCACAAAGGCAAAAAGGCTGCATTTATTTGATCAAAAATACTTTTTTTTTTTTCTTTCTATTTTTTTTATATGATGGCAAAGCTGAATTTTCAGCATCATTACTTAAGTCTTCAGTGTCACATTTCACTCTGAGGTGGAAATGGCCTTCAAAAGAAACCTCCTCAAATAAAGACTACAATCCAGATCAGAAAGAATGCTGCTTGACCAGTATTCTTCTGGTGGTAAACAACATGTTGATCCACCAGCTAGACCAGCACCAAACTGGAAATGCAGCCCTGGACCAGCATGGAAAGTCAAAGCTGTTCTTTTCAAAAGGGAACTTATCCACTTTTGCACATTGTCATGTGGACCTATCAAAAACAATTTCTGAGACATTTTGACATTGCACGTTGTTCAGATAATGGCAGTACTCATACCCAACACTTGCCTTTGTCAGATTTGAAGTTAATTAAAAATGCGTTTTTACGATCATCTGTTAGTTTTTGGTTCTGAATATGTACCTCTGCATTCAGGGTTCCATGGCAACACAGAGAGCAATCTCAGGACCATTCTTGCGTCTCCAGAGGTTCAGATCTCAGCATATTGTGATCAGCACCTTTCTGATTCTATTTCCAGTGTCTGAATCGACAGTGGTGTTGTTGTTGTTATGGTGACGGTCATAAACTTGTTTGCAGACATTGAATGAGTCATCTCCGTTTCATCTTATTGAGTGGATAATTATGTCAGGTATATATACATGTTTGTTTATATGTGCAGTGTTTATCTGCCCTCATTCCAGTATATCATATTTTGAATTAGCTTGAGCACCAGGGCTGTAGATGTTCTGAATAGTTGCAAATGCTTTTCTACTAGGTCTGTATTTATCAATTTCACCGGTTGACCAGAATGGTCATAATTTGGCTCTGTTATGGGTGGCCATGACAGTAACCACATGAAGTTACATTAAGCCACACTGCACATGTATAACACGGGGGTTGAACGACTTCAGATTTTATTAATGTCGACATTTATGCGACCTAATGAACAAATCGAGCTGAGACTCGAACACTCGGGTCGCCTTGTGTACAGCAATGACATATAACACAATGCTGCCCACAAGACTATTGCTCCTACATAACCGCTTATTTTTTAATCAGTTCTTTTATCTGTTATATCTCTCACAGGTTTCTGCTCGTTCTAGATACAGATAAAGTAGCACAGTTAAGATTAGCCTACATTTAGCCTATATGAATGCATTAGTGAGAGAGCGATTGCGTGTGAATTGTCTCTACTAATAGTGAAGATGTGGGTATTAGTTACTAAGAAATATATGCTAGAACTTTTCAGTTTCTAAACTATTTTATTGATAAATGACAGAACAGTGTTGACAATACATTTCTGCGCTACTGAATGATTCGGAGTGTGATGTGCGAGCTACTGTCTGTATGTGTGTGCATTACAATGCAGCATTCATTAGTTTTGAACGGTGATTAACGAAAGTGTAATAAGTAAAAACATGCATTCACCTGATAAATTGAACATCCTGATGGTATAATCAAGCATGTCTTGTGGAGCGCTCTAAGACTGCATTTATTTGTCATTTAACTGTTTGGAAATGGAGCGTAAAAGTGGACTTCAAAGATTTCTTATCTTGTTGCGCCATCTATAGTCCATGATCAGCAACTAGTCAAAGTCAAGCTTAAAGTGCAAATAGGTGTAAATTTTAGCACCATCTAGCGGTGAGGTTGCAAATTGCAACCGCCCACCGGGCACCACTCAACCCTCCCTTTCGAAACATGGTGGCTGACACAGGACAAATATGTCATCGTCTGAGACAGCAGAGAGTAGCTAGCGCTCTGTTTGTCCGTTTAGGGGTACTGTAGAAACATGGTGGTGCAAAATGTTGACTTCACTGTAAGGGGACCCACAGTGTGTATAGATAGAACATTCTAAGGTAATAAAAACATAACGGTTCATTAAGGTCTTTATACGCCAATGAAACGTAGTTACGTATATAAGATTGCATTTCATACAACTGTAATTTAACTGTTAAATTACAGTTGTCTACTGTAGCTGATAAAACTGTATTTAGCTGTTAATTTCAAAAACAGTAGTGCTCCGTATTTTTACAGTATCATGCTGGCAACCACAGCTGCCAGTAGATTACCGTTTTTTTTACAGTGATAGCTGTTAAATGACATACTAGTCACAACCCAATAATTCAAGCATTTTATATTTGTCCATGGGTAACAAAAAGGAATAAAGACAATTTTTTTTATTCTAGTAATATTCAGTGCATATAAAAAATAAACACCCATCAACATATCAAAATACAAAAATGGCTAATGAAAAAACAAACAACAAATCGGATCAGCCTTCAGCAAACATTACTCCAAAATTAAAAAATTAAAAATGCATTGAAACAAACCAATTATTAAAAAATAATAAAATAAGCATAAACAAAGTATAACTCACCAGGCCAGCACATTTTTCAGAAACCAACCAAACCAGCATGGATGTGGGGTGTGTCAGCTACACTTTTTAAATGAAGTCCCACTCAAAGTCCATAAGTCTGTTTAAGAGGTTTGACACTTTGGTATTGACAGTTATGGTTTTCTTTTGCACCATTTTCCCAGTCTTTTTGGATGGAACTTTTCTCATGCAGCCTTGGTCCCCTTTTCAGGATTTATTTCAACAGAACGTCTTAAATAAAAGAGAAATATTTTCAGTTAACAATGATTTTAAATGGTATGATTTTGATTATCAAAATGATGGTAACACTTTACAATAAAATTTCATTTGTTAAAGCAACACACCGACTTTTTGGGACTTTAGCTTATTCACCGTATCCCCCAGAGTTAGATAAGTCCATACATACTATTCTCATCTCTTTGTGTGCCATAACTCTGTCTGACAAACCCACCACTAGCCTAGCTTAGCACAAAGACCAGAGGTAAATGGCTCCATCTAGCCTACTGCTCAATAAGTGACAAAATAACGCCAACATTTTCCTATTTACATGTTGTGATGTGTATAGTTACATCGTGTACTAAGACCTACAGAAAATGAAAAGTTGCGATTTTCTAGACCGATATGGCTAGGAACTATTCTCTCATTCCTGCGTAATGATCAGGGAACTGCCGTCCCATGGGTGCAGCGGCACAATAATATTACGCAGCGCCTTGAAAATAGTCCCCAGCACGCTGTCTGTGCAAGCAGGTTGTCACGTTGGTTATGTGGACGGAAGTTAGCCTATTTTCAGGTGCTGCGTGATATCATTGGGCCTGCTGCACCCATGGTACGGCAGCAAAGTTCCTTGATTATTACGCAGGAAATGAGAGAATAGTTCCTAGATATATCGGTCAAGAAAATCGCAACTTTTCATTTTCCGTCAGTCTTAGTACACGATGTAACTATACACATCACAACATGTAAATAGGAAAATTTTGGCATTATTTTGTCACTTATTGAGCAGAGCTCAACTCGAGAGTTGAGAGCCAGAACTCGACTCTCATGAACTCACGTACAGCCATTGCCAGAAGCCAGTGATTATAGTTTATAAAGCTATAAATACGGATATTTTTCTTACACAAACGTATCACTTCACTTGGGAAGACATAAACCCCCGGGAGTCGTATGGATTATTTTTTATAAATGGATGAATATACTTTTTGGGCTTCAAAAACTTGGACAAAATGTAATGCAATTACAATACTTGGAAAAGCCAGGATATTATTTAAAATAACTTTTTTTGTTTGGCTGAAAGAGGAATGTCATGTACACCTAGGTTGGCTTGAGGGTGAATAAATCATGGGATGATCAATTTTATTGTTGGGTGAACAATTCCATTAAGTCACCAAGCTAATACTAACATATTAATTAGAAATAAATATTATAAAGGCAAATTTACCTTTGAAGGAACTCCAGTGTGGATGCTGCTTCCTCCTGGTACTGCAAATTAAAGATATAATATAAAGAGAACAATGCAGCAAGTCATGTGAGAAAAGTTGGCTGCACACCCTTGCAGATGCTCGGCCTTCCAGGCTGATCATCCATCGTTTCATCCATTGCCCCGGATTGTCACCTACACCATAAAGGAATGGATAAAACAATGTTTATTCTATGATCTCTAGAAAGTGTAGAAAAGGCAGTGAGAAAATTCTTTAATAACCTGACAACAGCACACAATATCATGTCTTTGAATGGTAAGTGACATTGCTGACCCATAGACAAACATTTTTTATACTGATTTGTAACAACCTGACTGCGAGTACAGGATGAAAACATTGAACCTTGTTCTTGTCTTTTTTACTTAAAGGGATAGTTTAACCAAAAATTCTGTCATTAATTCCTCACCCTCATGTCGTTCCAAACCCGTAAGACCTTTGTTCATCTTCTGAACACAAATTAAGATATTTTTGATCCGAGAGCTCTCAGTCAAAAATATCTTAATTTGTGTTCTGAAGATGAACAAAGGTCTTGCGGGTTTGGAACGACATGAGGGTGAGGAATTAATGACAGAATAAAAATTTTTGGGTGAACTAACCCTTTAACACCAAGCCATCTTTCAAGATGGGAAAAAAGGTTTAAACACAATAAAGTGTATAGTGATTGTGTAGTGATAAAAAAAAAACGATGAGGTTTCTATAGGTGAACTAAATTCTCAAACTAAGAATCAGACTTGACTTAGTTGAAAGTCAAACCTGGGCTGCGTTTCTCAAAAGCATCATATGCCTAAGTTGATCATAGAGACCATTGGTGGCAATGATTATCTAGGTAAGATATATCTAGGCTTACGATGCTTTTGAGAAACGCAGCCCAGCACAGTGCAATAAAACATGATTCAAAGACAGTGGATTCTAGAATAAGGCTAGAGTAAGGCCTTCCTGTAGCTCAAACAGTAGAGCGTGGCGCTAGCAATGCCAAGGTCATGGGTTCGATTCCCAGGGGAAAGCAAGAATTGACAAAACGTGTACCTTGAATGCAATGCAAGGTAAATGCAAGGCACATAAATGTGGATCTTCTAATAGTAAAACTTGTGTGAGCCTTGTTTTAGTAAAACAAATTGCAGACATGTCTAATATGATATACTTACCAAGCAGTGTCAAACAAGGAGTCACAGGCAGGTTACCCGTCTTCTCGAGGTCAGCAGGAGTGGCAGACATCTATTGTCAAAGAGAACAATTTATGACATTTTTGCGGTCTGAAGTTCAAGTTTTCTTGCATTTTATAGGCAAACATGCATCATTTCTTCATTAAAATATCTTCATCTGTGAGTGAGATTAACGTTTCTTGAAGTCTGAAAAGCAAATGGGACGGATTGATTTCATGTATTGACTGCATGTCTTCAATGACTGTCTGAATGACTGAGGCTGGAAGCAATAGTTTGGCTTGCAATTTCAAATAGAGCAAAGCAAGATTCCTTAAAAACAAAGTCTCGTCAACATTTTCAGGACTTGCATGAACAAATTCCTCATAGTTTTCAGCAGCATCAGTCTGTGAATCAGACTGAACATCAATGTCCTAAATCTGAGCAGGAGTTGCTGTAATAGAGTCTGTAATAAGCAGCCTATGTTCTCTGGTAAATGAGAGGTAAATGTTGACTTAACAGTAAATGTTTTCCCACACTGCTTGAAAGGGCATGTGACTTCTCGTCCCTCTTTAATGTGCATTTTGACATGAGAAATAAACACAGGTAAAGAAGAACTTTTGGCCCTACAAAAATCGACATGGCATTCCAAGGAAAGTGTAGTGCACGTTGTGGTTTCTGCCTTATATCCTTTATGGTGTCTGTACACGTGAGATTTCAAACTTGCATGTTTTTTATACTAGCTATTACAGTACATATGCAGCAATGGAACACAATCTTTGAGACATACTGTGCAGTTTCATATGTTTAACATAGGGGTATCACATGTTTCCCCGCAATTCTGACAAGGAAACATTTAGTAAAGAACAGATAGCTTAACCTACTATCCCATCAATTCTCGTTAAATACGTCTTCATAAAATGGCTGTTGTAGATGCGGTGCAAGATTGGGATGCTGCGAATAGTTCTGTGATCAAGCTAGTAACGTTTGCGGTTCGCAAAAGCATGTATACAGAAATTAGACTACAACAAGAATTGTAAATTTTGTACCTCACTTACCATTTACAGACAAAAAGATTAGCACATGAAATTACATAATTTCATAAACATCACTTCTATGATTGATGCATAGCCGAAACGCAGTGTGCCTATGTGCAAATGAGCTCACAACTCAAGAGAAAATTGATTGCTATTGTATAACGTTACCCGTTCACTAACCGGCTTCTAATTAAAATTACACTCGATTCACTTGATCTTTATAATATTATTTTTAAAAGTACGTGAAGGTTAAAATCGGACGTAGTGGCAAACAACACTAGCAGATACAAAATGACTCTGGCGCACGTTAAAAAAGTTACCACACAACAACAACAACAACAACAACAACAACAAAACTATCCATTTTGTTTACTTCCACCGAGTCCCACTCATATTTTACTTTGATAACGTTTAGTAAAATATCCATTTTGGATGAAAATGAGGGGTTCTTACCCGTGTCTGATGACTCGGAGCTCGTACAATCGATTCGTCGGTCGCTCAATCACCCTTTTACCTGTAATAGAGTCGTCTGATGTAAATAACAGAAGTGTCATTGTATCTTGTATAACTTGTAAAATGTTGAAAATTGCTTAACATATTTTGATGAGTTAAAGCAATTTAAAAACATATGTTGTCATAACTTATTGATCAAATTGTACTATACAGTATGTGATTTCAGATGCAGTGATCATGAATTAGCCTTCCTGTTAGCCTAGGCCCTAGATAGAGTGGAGCAGCTTGTACTGCCCTTTCAACTGCACAACCATCCTGTACTCCCAACAGCTAAAATAAAAGAGTAAGAGCTGAATATGTGCCAGCGATTCCATTAGACGTCTCAAGAGCGCAGACTCTATCATCACTATTGTACACTTGTTTCTGTTGAGCCAACAGAAGTATACACGTAAAGTATTTCCATTATGCCAGGTCTCCCCTGAGTTACTTGACAAAATCATGAATATGAATGAACACTGTACACTTGTAAAACAAGCAGATGTGAGAAAATGTCCTGTTCCATCAGCCGCTGGGTGATTTGCCAATCAACCGCAGGCTCAGACCAGCTGCCTGAATCATCACAATATGTTTGCAGTTCAAATGTGTTCAGATCTGGAATACCAATTGTTGTTTTCAATAGTAAAAGGAAGCTTCCTGCAATATAAAAATAATGAAATAATGCTTGAATACAATTCAAAATATATAAGATTAAAAACTGTTGAGATATACAGTATATATTTACTAACAAACCAATATATATATATATATATATATATATATATATTTCATTGAATGTTTGTGTATGTCTGCACTCTGTGTGTCATAATCTGCGCGTGGGTTGTGTCAGGAAGGCTTTCATGATATGACTGGCACCTGCACGATTCCTAATCAGCAAGGTGCAGCAGTGGCTGCTGGGAGTCAGAAGTTGTGTGGGTGGCATTTTCTTTAGAAATTAAATAACCTTGAGGTGATTTTTTTTTAATATACATTCATGTCATTTACTGGCCCAAAAAACAACAAAAAAAAACAACAACATGCACACGTACCAGCTCACACCTACACACACAGGTTGATTTAATTCAATTAAAGAACGCTTTGTAAACAGTTTAGTCTTCATGCCGGAGGGCTTCATCTAACCCAGAACTAACTACTACGCCCACCTAGACGAGTATGAGTATCAATCCTCCAGGGCTAGAGTTATATCTGAGAGAGAGAGAGATGGGAAAGCCAGACTCAATGCAAAGTTCTTTGAACTTTAAGCATGAAATGCCAACTGTCATGGTTGCTCAAAAATGAGAGAGTGTGAAAAAGACAGAGGGAGAGAGATAGAGAGAAAAAGCTGACAAGAGGCACGAGTACAGAATGAACCCTGTTTGACACTCCTTTCATGTATTTTCTGGGGTTCTCCTAAACCCTCTTCTGAGCTGATGCTAAATTATTCACATATGTCACATCACGGCTGTAATCCTAATTAATGAATCACCTCCGTGATACATGGGAGACTCATTAAAAGAGAGCAGGGCCGAGTCAAGGAGCAAAGGCGAAAAAGATTACTGAAATTAAAATGCCAAAATCACCATACGTTATGGTCATATGTAAACAAAATCCCTGTTTTTATCCTCTACCTTCTTTTTATCTCCCCTTTCCTTTTCTTACCTTGTGTTAAATTGCTTTTAGACTGGCAGGTAGTAGATGAAATGATCTCGGATGCCTCTGATCCAGCCAGAAATTGGCAGTAAAACTCAGCTCAGTTGAGCTTTTCGCCGACCGAAGCGATGATTTCAAAAGTTTGCAACGTCTGCTTCCTGTTGACTACGGATGCCTGACCTTCGTAACTTCTTTTTTTTTTTTTAAGCTGTCACGATAGCTTCATCTCCCTGAAAGGATGATTATCTAGTCAGATGGCTAATCAACCATTCAATTCACATGTATTTTTACACATACAGTAAGCACTGTACTGTATTACTATTACTAATAATACGGTCTGCAGGCACATACATGCAGTCAAACCAAAATGTATTCAGACACCTTCAACATTTTCTCACATTATCACAGTTTATTCGCTATAGTTTAGAAAATGGTAATAAAATATGAGAAGAACTCAGAGTTAAACTGTGTCTGTGTCAGAACAAATTCATCTTGATAATGTCAGATAACTTTGATAGAAAGGTATGTAATGGATTACAATCGACCAATCAGCTGTCAGCTGTTAAATTTAGATAATACTTAGGTCAAACAATGACCAAGCAATGCTTCATTTTGTTCAGTCTGTGGTGTAAAAGCTCGCATTAGCAATTAAAAAGCAAACATGGTCAGGTCAAAGTGTCTGAATAATTTCGGTCCCAAATCTTTGGTATAATATGTCACAGTTTACTTTATTTTGCTATCCTCACTTACATAAATTAACTACAGTGTCCTGCACCCACTGGTAAAAAAATTATGTCTGGTGTCTGTATGTTGGTCATAGTACAGTAGCTGAAGTCAGTCAGAGGTACAGAGATGCAAGGCTGTGATCTACAGCGGTTACTTAAAGTGTTTCTTATACTGTTGGTGATCTATATCCAATTCCTTTGCTCACAGCAAACTGCCATGTGTGACATACTCTGTCCAGGGTGAATGCAGCGGTAATGTTTTCACAGCTTTTCTGACCTTCTGCTTTCTCTGCTAGGGTACAATTTCTGAAGTACTTTATTGCTTTTTACAGCTGTAATCTAAACTGCACCATAAAAGCAACATAATTCCAGAGCACATTCTTAAAATCAAAGATCTGCGGAAGATTTATATGCAGTCAAGGCCAGTTGGCCTGTTTCTGCATACAGCTTCGTATTTCTTTGAGAGTGCCAAGAAAATAACACGCTTTCAGTTTCAAAAACAGAGCATTTGGAAATTGCTAGAGTGCAGGGCATCGCTCAGTGTGAAATAAACCTATTGAAATGCCGGAAAGGTCCCTTGACGATTCTGATCTTCACACACAGTTTCGGAAAGCTTTGGGAATCATGTGACCATGTCATTTTCTTTTTTTCCGGTTGTGTTCTTATCCTCAGGTGATCAGTAAAGAATTAGGGCACAGAGAGAGATACAAGAGGGTGGGGGGGTATAATTTCAGGTCATTTACATTTTAATGATGCTTTAATTGTGCGTGTATTAAAAATGTATGTTCTAAAACGGATAATAAATTATACTTTAAAATAATTAAAAATTGCAAAAAGGGTTTGACGTATGTGAAAATATAAAAATGATTAAATTCAATACATTTAAAATAAATAAAACTGCTAAATTGTTTTGATGTGTGTTGAATATCAGCAATAAATTACAATTATGAATGAATACAATTAAATAATAATAATAATAATAAATGTCATTTAGCAGCAGTTAGAGGATGCTTGAGACACGACTTAGTATTATAACAGGACAAAGGCATCCAGCTTAACCATCACAAGGTTAGACTATTCTTTTGCCCTCCATACAAATCACTGGCCTTGCTCTTTGTGTGTAACTGCAAATCAAATCAGGTTGCAAGTACATGTCACATTAGCTGTAAATCTCACTCTTTTCATCGGTATGTAGCTACTAATGCTAAATTAGTAACAAAAGAGTCTAAACCACTTGGTTTAAAAATAAATAAATAATATTGTGTCAAAGCGTGATTACAGCTCACTTCATCCTAATATTGGTGGCCAGCCTTTTATCTAATGTGTGAACATTATTAAGCTTTTCAAATCAGTAAGCCATTCAGACCTGATGATTCATAGCAGTGGATGTGTGATCAAATTCCCTTTCAGACAGACTCCGTGTTCATAAATGATGTGGGAGTCATTCGACAGTTCCTTTGGAAACCAAAGACTGGACTGGTGCTGCGTCCGAAATTGCGCCCTAATGAATAGGTATTACATTTGAATTTTCATTTACTTCACAACCGTTAAAAAGTACACTCTATGGCTGCGCCTGAAATACCTACTCGAGAGTATGCAATTATTTTGAATAAGTAAATATTTCACGACCACTTAAAAACGTGTTCTATAGTATGAATGTGTGTAGTATGAATGGAATCTGGACATAATACATTCGCCACGTTGTCATTATAACATGACCTATCAGCGTCAGTTATGTCGCCTCACTGACATTTACAAATGCTCTCCCAAGGGGGTAATCCAGCACCTGGAAAGCGTACCTTCCATTTTGTAAGAATAGGCTAATGATTGCGTCATAACCATGCAACTCTCTGTCGCACAGTAGAGAAATTACCATATAGACCCATATAGACAGGAGGAGAAGCTCGCAGGCAATCTTTTATGAGGCAATCGGGGGGCATAAAGTCCGATAAAGTCAAGGGAGAAGCATGGGGAGAAGCCCATAGAGAGCCAAAAATCTCTGCAAGATTCGGGATTCAGATTTGACTTTGCACAACTACTAGAAGACTTACAGCCGTCAGACAGGTTGCTCACGTCACATCTACACTCAGCCATCAGGAAATGAGTGCTTCTAATTGACTTCACTTTTCTCCATTGAAGTCTATGGGGTCGCTGTGTCCATTTCTTTTACTGTCTATGATGCTCTCCCATGTCCATTGTATGCACGCTTCCTTCAAAAGCTCGCCGGAAGTAGTAAGTTAGGTCATGCGGGTATTTTTGCCTACTCTTTTATGAATTTGGACATACTTCTTTTGCCACATACTGTTTTTCGCCTATAGGAAAGTGTGCGATTTCGGATGCAGCCTATATAGTATGAATATGAGAAGTATGAATGAAATTCGGACGTACTAGGCTACATCCAGCATGTTGTTACTGTCATGCAATGTGACCTACCAGCGTCAGTTGCGTTGCTTCACTGCCATTCGTAAATCCCCTCAATTCAAAATGAATCATACGGGTATTAGAAGTGCACTTTGTCTTACATACTACTCACTATTTCTACTAAAAAAAAAAAAAATGGCATAGAGTAGTTTATAAGTATGTGCTAACTATGACTAGTAGTGTATCACTAGTAGTGTACAGAATAATTTGGAAATATTAGAATGCTGGGTGGAGCGATATTAAATGTTTTTTTTTTATTTTTTTTTTTTATCTTTTTTATTTATGTTTTCTTTATTAGGAAACCAATAAGAGACTGTTGAAGGTAAAATGCCTTTACAGATGGCTGATGGAGAGAGATTGATTGTGTTCTTCTTGTTCTTAAGTACACTGTGTTTCTGCAGTTAAATTAAGTAAGCATTCCATTCCAAGCTCTGGTAATTGTCTGGACAGCCTACAATTTGCCTTTAACGGGGACACTAATGTATTTTCCGCTGTATGTGGTCATTACTGTTTATTTAGTTTTCAGAAAGGACGTGCTTATTGGTTTGAGATGCTCAAAGTGACACGTTTCCATGGAGTTTGTCATTTCATCCTGATCACATTAAGCATGCAGTGCAGTGGAAGTAGGCACTGAATCACCCCCAGTGTTTTGTAAATGATGGCAGTACTTAAGGTAAAACAGATATCGGTTTAAAGTGAAGAACACTAAAAGAATAAAGTTCATTAATGGCTCATAAGGATAAGCCATGGCTAGGGCATATGGTGACAAATAATTAGATTTCATAGGAAATTAGATAGTGTCATATGAAGGGTAAATTAATATTTTAATAGATCCACTGTAGTACATCTACTAAAGTATAGTACATCCACTATAAATGAACAAGTGTCCAAAACAATTTTAAAATCCACTCGTTACACCATGGTACAACATAACCATCAAGTCCTAATTTAATCTTGACTAACTATAGGCTGCTACTTCATGAGAAGTATAGTTTATACTTTGTATTATATCATAATTAACAAGGCACAAATATGATCAGTTATGTAAGTTAAGCTACACTTTAAATTTTAAGTGTACACATCTCATGTTTAGGCTACTTTACTTTCTGGATGGATGGATGGATGGATGGATAGTGTGCACTCAGGTGGTCAGAAGGTGATTATTTAGACTAGAAGGCCAATATGATATTATCTAGTAAAAATATGTTTTACAAATGACTATCAATTTACAAAAAACAACAACAACAACAACGATCACTAAAATAAAAATTAACCTTGAGGCCTATATTTAATTAATTCTTAATTTTAGACAAACATCCTATTTCCAAGATCACAATTATATAGTTCAAGGGGTTCATGAACTGCAAATATAAAGTTTGGAAATGTCATTTTTTGGGGCGCACACTAACAGGTCTGGTCAATAATACACTTTCGGACAGAAGGACATTAAACAAACATATCTCTCGAGCGCCCCTTTATGACCAAAACGTAGAAGCACAGACCAAAACCGTAAGGGGGCGTGACTTTACGTCTTACGCACGTCCTGGCGTCACATTGAACTCTAGAATCCTTTAGCTGCAGAGGTAAGTGCTACAAAAATAATATCCAGACCATTATCCTGCATGAAGAGGGCTGCTACACGGGAGCTAAATAAAACGTAATTTTCTTCAGCGTATGCTTTGGCATTCCTTCAAGCGTCCTGAGGCGCTTCTTTGGATCGTTTTCTGCAGATCCCGTAAGCAGTGCTTGTGAGTTTGGCAGGCCAGTTACTGTAGTGCGCATGCGCAGACTCCATGAGTCTGGAGCGTTAACTATAATAAATTGTTTAACGAAATTATTGGATAGTACGCTTCAAAATGTGTCCAGATACATTAAAAGTGATTGAAAGCGAATGTATAGAAGTCAGATAATGAAGTAATGTTTGGGCATATGTTTGAATGCGAGCGCAAACAAAGTGATTTTATGAAATGTGGTCTTTCATAACTCGAACTCTGATTTGTCTCAGCACAATAAACGGCGCAATGGCACTCACGCAAGTTTCTTCTAACAAGTGCTGCGATGGATATCAGAAAGTATTCGAGCATGACAGGTGAGAGACAAGTTAATTAAAACGCCTGAATGAAACATGCCCCTTAACATACATCTTAACATAAACTCTGTTTCCAGCTCTGAGTTAAAATGTAAAATGAAGTTCGCCATTTACCTTCCTCCCAAGGCTGAGAGCTCCAAATGCCCAGTGTTATATTGGCTTTCAGGTACTTCAGTTATCTTCTCTAGGCCAGTTTAAGTGAATGTATTTCCTTAAATACAATTTCTGTATACTGCGTACTGAAGTATACTGCATGTTGTTCATATTGTTGCCTTTAAGTATGTTTACATTTATGCATTTAACAGAAACTTTTATCCAAAGTGACTTATAAAAGAGGAACAAAAGAAATTAGTCAAAGATACAATACCAGTAATGTAAGCCTATGAAATGCTAGTGATGTGCTAAAAATGTATTTAACCATACACTGTGTTTTCTAGGTTTGACATGCACAGAGCAAAACTTCATCACTAAAGCAGGGAGCCAGCAGGTGGCTTCTGAACATGGGATCATCATTGTAGCTCTAGACACCAGTCCACGTAAACATTTGAACATTTATTATACACCACACACTACAGTTTCGAGTCCTGCTGGTCTGTCTCTGGAGAGATTACACCCTATAATTATGATTTCTGCTCGACTGAACCCTAGACATACATTGACCAAAACATAATAATTATGGAAACGGGTGGATTGTGGGGCAGAGGTCCTTCGCAAAGTCAGAACATTACAAACAAGAGTCTCCCCTGAGGATCAAATGGCATTGTGACTTCCCAGTTTAGGTCAGGGTTTAGAGTTTCCCACCAGAGAGTCACTCCACTGCTTTGAGCAATTCCAGTTAAATCAAACATAAACTTCTTATTATGCCATTTAAGTCTGTACTGTTGCAGTAAGAAAGAAACCAATACTAAAATTTCCTCATTTACACATAAGCCCATGCTCATAAAATGAGATGATTCTGCTCTCGTCAGGTGGCTGCAACATTGAAGGAGAGGATGAGAGCTGGGACTTCGGGACAGGTGCAGGATTCTACGTCAATGCCACCCAGGAACCCTGGAAGACCAACTACCGCATGTACTCGTATGTCACAGAGGAGGTGTGTACATTAGCTCTGTTCTAAAACCTAGTTGGTCACTAGGAAAACAAAGTTAGACTCTGATGAAAAGTTATGTTACAGTTAAAAATGAAATATTGGCTCTTGCATTCTCAGCTCCCGCGACTGATTACTTCTAACTTCCCTGCTGATCCGGAGAAAATGTCCATCTCTGGTCACTCCATGGGGGGCCATGGAGCTCTCATCTGTGCGCTTAAGAATCCTGGGAAATATAAGGCATATTTCATATTATATGCCCTGCTTTATCATTTAGCTATATGAAGCTCAGATAGTCTATATGAATTTCTTTTGTGCATTTGCCTGTTTCAGTCAGTGTCAGCGTTTGCACCCATCTGCAACCCCATACAATGTGCATGGGGACAGAAAGCTTTTTCTGGCTATCTTGGACCTGACAAATCCACCTGGGAGGTATGAGATGATTCTATGTGTATACTGTTTGTATTTGTATTCAGCAAGGGTGAATTAAATCGATAAAAAGTGTCAGTAAAGACAACTGATAATGATGAGAAATGTTTTTTGAGCAGCAAATCAGCATATTGCAATGATTTCTGAAGGATCATGTGACTGGAGTAATGATGCTGGAGATGCTTCAGCTTTGCCATCACAGAAATAAATTACATTTTAAAGGGATAGTTGACCCAAAAATGAAAATTAGCCCCTGATTTACTCACCCTCAACTCATCCTAGGTGTATATGACCTTCTTCTTTCAGACAAATACAATCAGAGTTATATTAAAAATGTCCTGGCTCTTCCAAGCATTGTAATGGCTGTGAATGGCTGTTTTTGAAGTCCATAAAAGTGCATCTATCCATCATTAAAGATATCCACACGGCTCCGGGGGGTTAATAAAGTCCTTGTGAAGCGAAGCGAAGCGATGGCTATGTGTAAGAAAAATATCCATATTTAAAACGTAAAAAATTAGCGTCCGGCATACAGCCTACACAAGTCGACTTGCGGCAAAAGAATAACCCCTATCGCTAATTTTCATTTTGGGTGAACTGTTCCTTTAAAATATATTAAAATAGAGGTTATTTTATATTATATTTCACAATATTACTGTTTTTATTATATTTTTTTATCAAATAAATGCAGCCTTAGTGAGCACGAAAAAAAAAAACCCCAAAAAATCTTGCCAATCACAACCTTCTGAATGGTAGTGTATATAATCATTTTTGTTGTTATTTAACATCGTATTATCTTAGCACACTGCATTGTACAAGTACAACATCAGGAATCCCTTTGTCTTAATTGTCTGTCATCTCCACAGCTGTATGATGCTACAGTATTGGCTGAATCATATTCCGGTCCTGAGCTCGATATTCTGATTGATCAAGGCCGTGATGACCAGTTCTTGTCTTCTAGTCAGCTGCTTCCCGACAATCTAATAGCTGCGTGTTCCAAGAAGAAAATTCCTGTAGTTTTTCGCCTTCAGCAGGTCAGTACTGAACCTATCATGATAAATGAGAGGAATGGCATGTTGGGAAATCTAATTGATTATACAGTACCTGGGCTTTTGGGGTTGATCGCCACATGCCTCAGCACTTTAAAACAAAAGGGGCACATACCAAGAACTATAAAATGCTAAAATTCATGTGACATTTTCACTGGATTTATTATGCTGATAATATGATTTGTAATGAACATTTTTGTATTAAACTGTAATAAAATGAAAGCATTTTTACTTTTGGTGATAATAATGAGAAATGTTTTTTGAGCAGCAAATCAGCATATTGCAATGATTTCTGAAGGATCATGTGACTGGAGTAATGATGCTGGAGATGCTTCAGCTTTGCCATCACAGAAATAAATTACATTTTAAAGGGATAGTTGACCCAAAAATGAAAATTAGCCCATGATTTACTCACCCTCAACTCATCCTAGGTGTATATAATATTCTTCTTTCAGACAAATACAATCAGAGTTATATTAAAAATGTTCTGGCTCTTCCAAGCATTGTAATGGCTGTGAATGGCTGTTTTTGAAGTCCCATATGGACTTCAAAATGGTTATATTAAAAATGTCCTGGCTCTTGAAAAAAAATGGCTGTTTTTGAAGTTGGACCATATGGTGGTTGGACAGGTCTTTGAATTTTAAATAAACCTCAGTAATAAAGTGATGCAGGTATGACGCCACTTTGTAGGCCAGCAGGCAGTTAGCATCGCACTGGTTCCCTCAAGAAAAAAAACAATAGAATTTCCCCAGAGGCTTTTGGATTATCGCTAAAAACAAGCTCTGTGAGCAACAAAAGTTTATGATACTTGCACGTTTTGTCCATCAAGATAATTAACACAGATGAACACAACTCTTTATGAATTTTGAAGCCTAAATGCAGTTGCCAGAAGTAAAAAGCTGAAGGTAGGCTATAAACAAACTACAACACAGTTCCACAAATTCAACATCACCATCACTAAGCTTCCAACAACTCTTTCAGTTTTTATCTAAAAACATTTGAGTTAGACTAGTTTATAAGAGCACAATTAGAAGCATAATGAGGCTGTAAAAACGGACAGTTTACCTTTTCAGTGTTATGACTTTTAATCTCCTCGACAGTCTCTACAGTCCCATTTAGCCACTTGTTAGCAACCGCCTTTGTTAGCAAGACACGTAACAGCTTCAACAGTAAAATAAAACAAGTTTTATGAGTTTCTTGAGCTTGTTCACCAAAAACCTTTATTTCAGCCATTTAAACAAAATACCATTTAAAAAACCCATTGACTTTGGTACAAGGGAACCGGAAGTGCTAAAATGCTAACTCACGTCCGCGTTTTGGCCTACAAAGTGATGTCATGCATGCACCTCTCTATACCTTTAATGCATTTGACTTTTGTAATATTTTTAATTCATTCTCTCCATCAATGCAACTAGATCAACTCAAGTCTCAGGATTAGACGTCACTGTTTAACCCTGTATATATTTTAAGAGAAAATCAGTGCTCTTCGGTTCAATCTTGTTTTTCTTTTGCTCTATCAGGGTTATGATCACAGCTACTATTTCATCTTCTCCTTCATCAGCGACCACATCAAGCACCATGCCAAATATCTGAACGCCTGAAGCTAGGTGACATGATTATGGCAACCAGCTATTGTGCCTTTCAGATCATTTACTAAACCTACACACCTGGAAATGACATCAGAGGAGCCATGTCTTGATTGGTCCCCTCAAACTACAGTGCAACCCTGTGTATTTTCTTATGCAGAATTAAGAAAATAGACGCATTTACGTTCTTAAATAAAGGCCTTTGGTTGTGGTTTTGTATTTGTTGTTCTGCAGTGAATGATTTGAATAAAGTTGCATTAACTCTTTGAACTTGCACACAGTTATTAACAAGCCATTATTTCACAAATAAAGCTGGCTAAATTGTTCAGACATCTGATCAATGTAGTTTAGCAAATAATATCACCATTGTATTGTGTTTACAGTATCTTGAATATTTAAGAAACAAACTAGTCTTTAAAAGGTGAAAGTTTTTACTGGTAGAAGTTGGTACAAATAAACCATATTTACAGAGGTTAAGGCAAACGGTGGAATGACATGCATGCTTTTCCCAAAAACATTACTGTACATGCACCTAAAAGTTCACAGAATTACAAAGGAGTAAAATCCCAAACACTGAAAAGACATGGAAAAATAATTCCTATTTATAAAAAATTAAAGTACAAAAGTGTTTAGTTCAAGACTTTTCTTTTTATACATTGAGGAAGATGACAAAACAGCCACATAACACTCAGCAGTTAAAGATCTGTATCCCACTTTAAGGTGATTTATCAAACACATTAGTCATCTGATCAGCTGATATAGTTCCTCCAAATACTGTAATATAAATACCACGCGTAATACAATTTGCCAGTTGCCAAAAAGACAGTCCCAAATACATAAAGTGCAAACCACTCATTTTAAAATCAAATCTGCATATCTACCCCTATCTAGTGTGTAAAGTAGTTTCACAATTTTTCTCTGAAGTGGTGGGGAATGTTGATATTACAGTAATGATGCCCACCGTTGCAGATTTTGATACTGTACTTGAATCTAAACTAAGAACATAATTTATCAAAAGATACAGCAGTGAATGTATATAGGATGGAACTACTGTCTAAACTATACTTGATTTTAAAATAAATGCAAATATTAAAGGCTTATCTCCTGTAAAACTACCACCAAAAAAGTTCACACACCCTTTCAAATGTCTTTAAAATTACACTTTGTAATCTATATTTTCTGTTCCATCTGTTTTCATCAAATTATGAAAGGTTTATGAAAAAAAAATTGCCAAGTAGAATACTATTAGGACTATTATACACCAGAATTTTGTTGCTAATTGCTGTATAATAATGTGAAAAGCAGTTAAACCTTGTATTTGTTGGAAATTACAGTATAGGGACAATCCCTGTGAATGTATTTTATTTTATAAATATCTCTGAAATTATATACGGAAGTGTTATAATTGCTTTCATAGAAGAACTTAAATCATTTTTGTCAGTTCACATTAATAAAATATATTGTACTTTAAATCTAAGTAAAATAACCAAATCAAATATATTCTTACTAAAATAAGCACATCAAATATAAATGTTCTGTACATTTTTCACATTCACACACCAATATCACATTACAAATCCTTCTACAAATACAAAACTCTCATTTTAAAAATACATTTAAACCGTTTAAAAGAACTGTATAAAACAATTATATGCGTGTAAATCAGTTTAAGAAAATAATTTTGGCAACTGTCAAATAATCTCCAGTGAGATTCCAGCTTCAGATGTTTTTGGTCTGTTTCATGGCTGAATCTGTGAGGAGCTGAAGCTTTGGTCATCAGAGTTTCCGTAAGCAAATACACACAAGTAAAACAAAGTTTTAAAAAAAATGTCCTTAGACACACAAACTTACATACAAAAGTGCAAACATGTGCTCCCGTTCTCTCACTCTCACAAAAGAAACGCTCTCCTGAAGATACCAATCACACACACACACACAAATCAAGAAAGGTATGTGGCTTTCTACTGTACACACTTATATTCTTTTAGTGAATTAATACCTGACAGGTAAGCAGAGCAGAGACTGTATGCAATTATAGTGAGGCCACACTTCCCCTGAGACAAAATAGCAATTGCTCCCAAAAAACAAGTTAAAAAGTGGTTTACAGTTTTTCTTGATTGCTAACACACTGTAACTGATTCATTTGGCACAATTTCCCAAACCAGTTATCAAGTTCTCAAAACAAAGACGCGTTTCTCAAAGCTTTTAAAGGGGTCCTTTAGTGTGTAATGTTGCTGTTACAATGCTCAAAGTTCACTCCAAAGGGAGATATTTTATTTAACAGAATTCACTTTCCAAGAACTACAATGAACTTGTTTGTACTACAACTGCATTTTTTTTAGGCTTTGCGAATTGATTTCACAATTGTTATTCATTTAAACAATCTCCACCCACGGGATATGCAAAATGAGGCCGAAGTCTGGTTGAGCTAGAGAAGACAGTGTTGTCGCTATGTCAAAGAGATGCTGTTTTTTCCACTCCTTTTCCAAAACTCATTTGTTCCCAAGGCTGACAAACTTAGTGTTTAAAATTCATTTTAAACACTGTTACTGTGTGCAGCACATTTTACGGAGAACAGCTTCCAGGTCATAAGAAAGTATAGCGCACGCCACGCACAAAAGCTTCTCCTAAAAGACGTAGCCGTTCCCACTTTGTTGGGACAGCCTGTTGTTTGTGGATCACAACTTGTATGCAAGTCTTATTATTTGTAATTGCGTTTTCTATTAACAGTTATTATTAAGATTATACGTTTTTATGTTGTTGCTACGATGTAAACAGGGCATGAAAGCATATTCTAGTACACCCCAAAAACAAAATCAAACAAAATCAAGACTTCATAGCATAATAGGTTGCCTTTAACACGTTTAACCTGTTTTCACAAACATTCCAATTTTCTTAATGATTTCTGCAAAACTCTACACAAAAATGCCCTCATTTTACAGGTTTAACCATGTCCTCATTCATAAAACACAAACGCATAATATAATGAACTTAAATAGCACATTTATCCATGAGTATACGTGAAGTAACAAAACCCATTCAAACCAATCAGAATCTCAGAATAATATAAACAGGAGCACAGGTGAATGTGAAAAAGCATCCTAACACTGTGAGAGAGCTGAAAGAATCTACAGGGTTTTCATACTAATTCTTACACACACAGTAACAGTACTTTAGTTAAGGGAAAACTCACTCTATGTACAGTGAACTGTAGCACATGTACACTCAACCTTGTGATTGTCAAATTAACGTGTTCTGTATTTTTGTAGAACTGAGAGACGACTGCCTAACGGAGGTAGAGAAGGTCTTTTGTCAGAAGACCAAAAAACTGCTATAGTACTGTACGCTGTAGTGACATCTGGCTGAAAGTGCAGAGGATGCTGAATTTATTTATTACTGTACTGTAATGGACAGTATACTGTATTGTGCTGCATACCGAGTTCATATTAAATTCTTTTCTTTTCTAGTGCTTTTCATCTACAGTAAAAATTATTATTTCCTAAAGCTCATTGTTGTATTTTACTGTATCTGCACTTTCATTTATGTTGTATACTGTAATAAAACCCTCTGGAGAATAATATATTCAGGAAAGTGCTCAGGAAAGTTGCCCACTTCTCACTGCTCAGGAAAGTTTTTCTCAGTGTTTCTGAGGCCAAAGTTTGATTCTGGCAAAGGAGAATGTTTTTGACTAAAATATTTGATTTTGACCTGGAAGTGTGAGGTATGTGGAAGTTGGTGTGTTGTTTTGAGATGGCCTTCATAGTTGTGAGAAAATAGTGAATTGTTTCATGCATTATGTGTTAGCAATCGAGAAAACAAAAAGTCACATATTTTAAAACTCTGGGAGGATGAGTGTTTTAAATCTAGATCACTTAAAGGCCCAACACAAATATCATATAATCTAAACAAACAAACACACGCACGCACGCACGCACACACACATACACACACACACACACACAAGAACTGTGCATCTCTCAACTAGCTGCTTAATAAATATATATATTAAATAAAGGAATTTCATATTTCAAGGTATTTTTTGAGCTAAATTTGCATATACGACTATGGCCTGGGCAACAGTGATCACATAACAGTACTAAATAATAAAAAGGTAAGGAAAGTGAGGAAAACATGAGCATATACCTGTAGTTCAGGATAAGATATCATAATAGGAATATATGGACAGTGTCCAGGGAATTTCTCAAAGATCATCTGGTGGTGGAGGTCCATCCACAGGGATTAGTGGGTATGTGTGTGTGTGTGACTCATGTGAAGAGTGTCTGGTTGGTGGTGGAAGTCTCATCCAGCAAAGCTTGGACAGTAATGCCAACTTTGATCAGCCCCTTCTCCTCCAGAATATGATGTGGCAGACATAATTTATCCTGGAGAGAGAGAGAGAGATTCACAAAGAGGACAAATTAAGTGCTTAGTCAGAGAGGAAAGAGACAGGGTTCCCACAGGCATGTGAATATTCCTTATTTAAAATGTTAAATTCTTTATTGTTTTACATTTATGCTCAGCTCAACACATTTAATTGTTATCAAGAGCAATTTCTTCAAAAACATTTTTAAAAATCCTTATCTAGTAAATCACAAACAATTGCATATTTCACTGGTCAAAAGGAATAGGAACCCTGAAGAGAAATCAAAATCGAACCCTGAAGCTTCATTAAAACTAAATGTAGTTCATTAAACTCATAAAGACTCACCTCATTTAGCAGTGATGCCCAATATGATATCAGTTATTCAAAGTCAACTATTCAAAATATATACAAAATATTTGCATCTCAGTGACTAAAGCCTAAACACACATATTCTACTGTTCAAAGGTTTGGGGTCAATAGCAGTTTTTATGTGTTTGAAAGAAGTCACTTATGTTCAACAAGGCTGCACTAATTTGATCTAAAATATCACCAGACCAAGCTCAGTTTAAGACTGAACATTGGTCTGGGGAGTCTGCTCTGTATTTTCTACTGCACAAGAGCTGTGATAAATGAGCATAATTCAAATGACTCTGTATGCAATTGAATAGTCCTACAACCAGTCAGACCACAAGATGCGTGATCAACGGGCAGCGACCCATCGCTTCTCTATCCGTCATTGTGTTAAACCCGCCAATAGCGTGCCAGGTGGATAAGCCAGTCTGTGATTGGTTCCCGCAAAAGTGTAACAGAAGCAGTAGAAATTAATGTACAGGTTTCCAGACTGAGCTGCAGGGCGAAATCAAATCGCCGGCAGATCAGGCTGGGTTTACCCAGTCTAAGAAAAAAACAGTAATAGTGTGAAATACTTTATTAGCCACTTGTTAGCAAGACACATAACAGCTTCAAAAGAAATCACTAGTGGGGTAATCCTGATGTATTTTATGTCGTAAAATAAAACAACTTTTTTTCCTATTTGAATATATTTTAAAGTGCAATTTATTGACTTTTCAGCATCATTACTCCAGTCTTCAGTGTCACATGATCCATCAGAAATCATTATAATATGCTGATTTGCTGCTTAAGAAATATTTCTTATTATTATCAATGTTACACTAACAGTTGTGCTGCTTTA
This sequence comes from Paracanthobrama guichenoti, assembly GCA_018749465.1. Lineage (NCBI taxonomy): Eukaryota > Metazoa > Chordata > Actinopteri > Cypriniformes > Gobionidae > Paracanthobrama > Paracanthobrama guichenoti. Next base: position 18,067,714 of record CM031951.1, read on the forward strand.
TATTTTTGTGGAAATTGTGATAATTTTTTTTTCAGAACTCAAAGACTGATCAAAAGAACAGCATTTATTTGAAATACAATTGATTTGAAATACAAATCTTTTGTTACATTATAAAAGTCTTTACTGTCACTCAATTTAATGTGTCCTTGCTGAATGTATTAATTTCTTTCAAAAAAAAAAAAAATACTACTGACTCCAAACGTTTCAACATTAACAAGAACTTAAAGAAACAACCACAAAGCTGAGAAAAACAACCCAAACTGTACATTTATTCCTTTTCAAATACAGGGTCATAAAAACCACAATGCCATACAAAGTCCATTAGCAGCAGCAGCACTGCACATAATTCAACACTGAGAAGAGTCAGAGAGTCTAGAGCTGGACAAACAGAAGCAGCTGAGCCGTCACAGCAACCCATGCAGTCTCATTTAAGCCTTTTAAGTAATGCAAACACTTTTTGCATTTGGTAGCTTTTTGAGAAATGAGGAAATGGCTGCGAAATTATACCAAACAAAAGGTTCTGAAGAATCAATACTGACTTTTATTTTTGTCAAACTAGATGATGAAAGCAGTACCATTTATAACTCATGTGATTGCACAGATAAGGATCAAAGTATTTTATATTTTGAAGAAATTATGTCAAGAGGCCTCAGTCTCATTTACTAACGGCTACTTTTAATGATTCCTTTTATCTGTGATGGGATGAACAAGGTCATTCAATTATGCAAGATAAAGATCAGAACCTAAAATAGAATCAAGAGAAACCTTGCATACAGACCTTCACAGCAGTTAATTACATACAACCACTGATTACTCAATTATTGAACTCATACAAAATGTGTTAATCTGATACTTCATAATTTAAAACCCTGTCTCAGCCCTTTATTACAGATCACTGATAGAATACATGAAGAAAATCTTCACAAAGACCTCATTATTCCACATTGTTTGGTTTGGTTTAGTCACATCTCTGTGGAATGATGCATATGACATTAATTAAAAAGTAGATTTGGTTCCTTCTGTGTCATTTTGTATTTCTGATTAACAGGAAATGAAAGAAACGATTCATTAGTCCTGTTCTGACCTCTCTCATAAGACAACAGAAAATGCTATTGATGGTGTTTTGGATAAAATAACACTGTAATCATTTATGACTGCGCAGGATATTTAATAATTTTCAATAACACATCAACTTGAAAAGTTCTTGACTGCTGCTCTTAAAAAACACTGTTAACCAAAAGTTGCTGCTTTTTACATCCAACAGATTAATTAGCCCTTATGCTAATGATAAATATTTTTAACCTCACTGTACAAGACTTCTGTGCGAAGCAAAGCTATCGTTTTGCTTTAATGACATCTGGGCCTTCACTTACTCAAGCGTCCTCATATTATCATCTGTAAATTATTTCTTTGAAGCAGACTTTGATTCCTGTAGATACATTGCCTGTTATTGGCATGATTGGCACGAGACAAGACCTCCATATCCGATTATTTTAGTTGTGTCATGCAGATGCTAGTAACTATACCACTTATACTGTTTATATGTGCATTATTCAAGAACACCAACAAAACGTTCAGCGTTATGACTGCTGAAATTAAAAATAAAGGTTCCAAAAGGAGTTTTTCGCAGTGATACCACAGAAGAACCATTTTGGGTTCCCCAAAGAACCTTTCCATTATCAATTCTTAAAATAAGATTTTATAGAATCTAAAAAAACCTTTTTTCCACCAATACAGAACTTTCTGTGGAATGGTAAGATTCTATGGATGTTAAAGTTTCTTCATGGAACCATAAACGCCAATAAAGAACCTTAATTTTTAAGAGTGTTTCTGCAACAGGATTTAGAGGTGAAAGTGAGTGAGAACGTGGCCATTTGTCATTCCTTATTAAAGTGCTCAGTGCACCTCCTGCATGTTTGTAAAACGTCTGTTTAAAGATGATTTCCTTAGCATTTTGCAAAGACTAATAAATATTATATTCACCAACTAATAAATAATACTTCCTCAAACATGAAAACATCAAGTTCCTGTTTTAAGGAGCACATTGTTCTTACAAAAATGTTTTGTGTTATGTATGGTTTCACCATATCCATGTTAAGATGTAAGTACATATGAAACTATCCATCACAAACCTGTTTTTTTGTTTGTTTTTTACAAATAAAATTTGCTCGAATGACAGAAACACATTATTCCTTAAAAAAAACAAAACAGGCATTGTCCATTTTAAGACAGGCTTTCTTAAGTGTGGCCATCACAAACTGTTCAATGTGCTTTCTAGGACAATAAATGTGTTATTTGCGTGTTATGTTATTTAAATTCGCTCCAGCTGTAGGCCACAAACAGCATCACCAGACAAAAAACGTGCAGCAGACTTGAGCCAATCAGATCCCATATTTGCCAGGAAGGAGGTGGAGTCTGAGTGGACTCGGGGATAAGCTTCTTGACCTCTGTCTCTTTCTCCCTGCCACTTTCCACCTTTCCTTCCTTCTGCTTTTTTCCTGTGCTCTCCACCATGAGCAAGGCCGCGACCACAGCCCAGAGTGGACGCAGGTTACACTGCAGAACGTCATAAGCCGAACAGAGAGAGGACTGAGAGAGATTCAAAACATAGAGGGGGTGTCAAAGAGAACCAGGAAGAGGAAGAAGAGAAGAGAACAGAGTGAGGATGAAGTATAGGTGGAGGGAGAAACAAAGGGAAAATAAAACCAAATAAGAGGGGAAATGAGAAAAGGAGAGATCATCCGTTCAGCACCGGAGAAAGATAAGGAAGGTGATTAGACAGTGATAAAGGTCAAAGGTAAAATGCTTTGAGCTCAACAAACGGTAAGAATTCTGGATCATTCTCAGGAAACAGTGCCATATCTGTGATAAATGCATGTTCCCATGACTTACTTTACTGAAAATGTAGTTCACAAGATACTGTACAAAGTCAGATTGTTTGATACATTTCACTCAAGTTAGTGTGTACTGCTAAAGACAATTTGAAATATTTGCATTAATAAGTTTACATTTTGTTTAAAAAGTTTTTTTTCACAAAACCTCAGTTGAATTAAATGTTCTCATTCATCTCCATTACATGGGTTATATAGTATTCTATTCAACCTGTTACACTTTGACATTCCCTGCTTTATAAATTATGTAATTTCCATAAATAGGTCAGAACAATTATCATTATATTTGTTTCTTTGTTGAACATATGGTTTTGGAACATAAGGGAAATTACAGTATTTCAGTTATTTCAATTTGCTCACACATACTGGCATCATCAATCTCAATAGTTCAGCTGTTTTATAGAAACAAAAATTGTGATAAATTTTTTTAGAAAATAATTATTCTTTGCACAAAGGGCAAGAACATTGATGATATAATTTGGTGTGGCGCAAATACATTTGTTTTTCTTCAGAAATGATCTAATATGCTGATTTGGTGCTTAGGCAGTTGTTTTTTGTTGTTGCTGTTGTGCTGCTATATTTAAAAATGTAAATATAAATTACTTTATTGTCACTTTTAATCAGTTTAATGTGTCCTTTCTGAATAAGTATTGATTTCTTTCAAATACATCATACTGAGCCCAAACTTTTAAACAATAGTGTATATAATAATGTTTGAAAGTGTATTTCAAACTTTCCGTGCCAAATGGGGGAAAGATTAAATCATCTTTTTAACCTTGTAAAATAAAGTTTTTCAAATTTTCAAGCACAAATGGCACCATTTCCAGAGAACGACCCTCTTAATGCCTTCTGAAAAAGAGAGTTTTCTGAGAGAGAGGTTTATTATCAGTCAATGTCTCTCTTTCAGAGGGCAGCTGTGGCTGGTGTGAGGTGTGCTGGGGCAGATGCTGTTAGCATGGTGGTTAGCAGAGCATGTGTATGCAGTTAGCAGAGCTAGCGTATGCACAAGTCAAACGACAGTGTTACAAAAAAAAAAAAAAAAAAAACACCTGTACAAAGCAAGAGAGCTGCAAAAGCTGGTAAAGAGCAGAGCAGAGCAGGTCAAGCTAGACTAGTGTGTAACTTAACAGCTACACTACACCCCAAGTAAGCTAATAATCACAACAATTATATATAAACTTATATAATACCAGAATTTACCAAACAAACAACGCTTGCCACATTATCCCTAAACATGCTAACAGAATAAACTAGCCTGTGTAACAGCATCATCTACACATAACAGTATAGAAAACACAAAAGACACAATGACAAAGCTAGCTGCCATGCAGACTTGCCACAAGCTATGACAACTACAAGGTTCTTGTACGGCACACTAATCAGAACAGCCTGATATGAATGGCTTGGACCAAGCTCAACCCATAAATACATGAAGATAACATCTGGGTTCCTACTAGAAAGGCCATATTTTGACGGGTAGGATGGCACAACAAATAGAAACCTTTGCACAGTTTCAGCAAGAATGTAAAAAGAGATACATCATATCAACAACAAACATTTTGTACATGTTTCAAGGGAACATGGTCGTTGTGCTCGTAGCTAGTTTTGACAGGAACTAATTGCTTCTAGCTTTATGTGTTTAGGACAATGTATTACGGAAATTGTTACACTGAATTAATGAAATAATGGTTTTATGGACGATTTACACAGAAATTTATTGCACTCGTGTGTCATGGTCCATTGTCTGTTCATCAGTACACTAGAATTCTCTCTGTTACAGCTCGAAGAAACATGATAATTTATCAGAGAGCAGGTCAGAGCCATTAACAGGATGGAATGAAGCTCTGGAAATGGATGAAGCCTAAAGCCATGATGATACATCTTAATACCAGGGCATAATGCAGCACTAGCATGAGGTTGTGAGAAAGTGCCTTTTAATGCTGTTCTATGATCAGTTTTCCCCAAAATCTATTGACTAGAGAAGGTCCAGTAGGTTCTTAAGCTGCTAAACACAAGGCTCCAAAACGTTTAAGGGCATGACTGATCATAGGCCAGTTTGAGGCAATCTCATCTGCTTCAATCAATCAGATTAGGGGTAGCTGATGATCAAAATCAGTTATGTCATCAAGTTATAACATGTATTTAACCAGAACCTGATTTCAAGAAGCCCTGTGTACACAGGTTCATTTTTCACAAAAACTCATTTGAACTAATCGGGCAGGTTTCCCAGACAGAGATTTAGATAAATCAGGAAATTCAGTGAAAATCCCCATTAACAGTCCACTTCAATGACAGACTAGTTATATCTGTAAAATGTATAGAATCAGAGTCACAGAGAATTTTTCACCAAATAGGAATGAGGAATATGAATACAAGAAGAGCTCCTATTTACTTGAATGGGGAAAGACTGTTTGTCAGTAATAATACATTTCAAATAACAACAGAATCGGGACAAAATAGTATAATACTTCTTTCATTCAGTAACACTAAAAATGTATTTGATCTGTGATTGACTTCCTACAGCGACATATTGATCATTGCGTTTTTCCCCATTAATTTTTCTACAAGTGGTCTGTCTCCTCCTCCTTATACTGCTGAGAAGACATAATTTTACACCACCAATACCAGTAAATGAATGCTTTTCTCATGTTTTAGTACATGAGAGACTAGTACAGCAAAACCCATACAAACAGTGGCCCTTGAAATACAGATCTAGTTTATTTGGCATTCACAAAGACAAAAACATATTCACCTGAGGGACTCCCATTTTCTGCAGGCGTCTAGAAAGTTTTCAACGTTTCTGCGACATTTAGCCATGCTAAGCTTAGGCTGAAGGTTTAATGTGTCCATGTAGAGATATCAAAAAAGAGAGAAAAAACAGGTTAACAAACTTCAGTCAACACATTCACTACTCTTTAAATGTTTGGGGTCAATCATTTTTTCCATTATATTTAATTATAATTAATATTTTTTAAAGAAATGTATTCTCTTATTTATCCAGAATGCATTAATCTAAACTGACAGTGAAGAAAAAGTTTCCATTTGATATACATGCTGTTCTTTTGAACATACTATTCATCAAAGAATGCTGAAAAAGTATCACTGTGACAGCAGCACAACTGTTTTCAACATTGATAATAATAATAAGACAGTAATTCAGCTTTGCCAACAAAGGTATAAACTAAAAATATATATATATATATATATATATATATATATATATATATATATATATATATATATATATATATATATATATATATATATATATACATACATACATACATACATACATATACATACATACATATATATATATACATATATATATATGACCCCAAACATTTGAATGGTAGTGTATAGTGTTTGTGTGAATGTGTGGATAATTCAGAGATGACTCACCACTGCCGGGGATGGTACGTGGATACTGGCCACTGAACGTGGCTGAATGTGATTGACTAAGTGACAAAGCACAACCCCATCCATGAGAGAGGAACCCAGATCTTCAGGAAGAGCTACTTTCAGTCTGCTCTCAATACTCTGGCAAAATCAACATGATGTGGTAATAAATAAAACATTTTAATTTAAATCTTGCCGGGTCATTGCACGGCTATATAGTCAGTCAAGCTAACTAACCAACTAACTAATACAGTTAGTTTATATACTTAGCTTCTGTGTGAGTGTGTTTCGTACCTCTCGTAGTTGCTCTATGAGCTCCAGCTCCTCTCTGAGCTGCTCCATCTTTCGCCTCATGGTGAACTGAGGATCCACTGATTCCAAAGTCTTGTGCATCCTGAAAAACACTGTCACACAACTGAACTGTCATCAGTCTGCACAGAGCACTTATATCACAGTTATATCACATGCATAAAGAAAGACACTCTCATTTATTTCATTTAAAGTCACATCCATCATGATATCCCAAAACTCTTAAGTTACATATGTTGATTTTGACATGAAGAGGCTAAAACTGCTACTAAATGTCTATTTTTGGCATTATGCTGCTTTTTAATGGACAAATGGCTTTTATTGTCATTGTCAATCTTTATCACAATGAACATCCTGAATTCTGAAGACACTGTCCAGTGTCCAGTGTCCATATCTGACAGCTCACAACCGTTATTATATGATATTTGCCCACAAGGGGGAGCACTGGACATGAGAGCAAGAGGAAGATTGAGAAGAGCACAACGCTTCATTCCACACATCTGAGTGTGCTTCTGTAGTTGCATAACTACTCATCCTGTGAAGAAATGAAAGGAAGAGGACAGTATGAAGGGAACACTAAAAGGATGTTATTCCAGAACATTCCTCCCTCTTTTTGTTGTCTCACAGTTTAAAGCCCTGGAGCCATGTTTCTGTGCTTGGACTGATGTAATACAGCAAGCACATGCTAGACTTTTTTGGGCAGCATTAGAAATAAAATGTGTTTGTGTGTGTGTGTGTGTGTGTGCGTGCGTGTACCTACTTAAACATTTTTGGGACAAATTTGTACCCAAAAGTGAGCTAAATCTGACAAAATCTCCTTTGGTTTATTATTGTAAAAATTCAGAAAGGATAACTAGCAGTACATAAAAAACAATAGAAGTCTTTGGAAAGTCCCAATGTAGCTGGCTAAATGTGTGTGTGTGTGTGTGTGTGTGTGTGTGTGTGTGTGTGTGTGTGTGTGTGTGTGTGTGTGTGTGTTTGCATCAGAGAGAAAAAAGATGACTTAAGTAATTTCTCATGGTTCAGTGGCGAGTCTGTGTTTTACAGCCTATTTACTTTTAAAGTGTGTTTATTATGTTCAAATACTTTCTTCTTATTTCTGCCAACCTAACATAGAAACACTGACTCAACCAATGGTGTGAGTATGGGGGCCGGGCCATCTGTTTGTTCACCAATAGCAAACCGGGCTGTGTTTGGAGAAAGTGTTTGATTTTTTTTTGTGTTTTTTTTTGTTTTTTTGAGCTAGTAGTGACACAAATGAAAAACTTTAGGTTTAAAGCAAAGTGTCTTTCTCTGGCATCTTCTTTAGTTTCTATCTCACCATTTCTCTAAGAGCAGCACACGTATCAATCCAACCCAGGATTGGCAAGAATAAGGCTCATTCTCGCTTTTACTGTTACATCGTGTGCTAGAGACAGTGAATATTCCGCAATGTTATCAACAAGCTTACAGGTCAAAGAACGAAACAACACAAGAGAATATCTGACGTCTAACAGGAAGTTACAAATTCTACAAGTTCTCTACAAGTATTCATCTTTTGGACAGAAATAAACCCCTGTAGAATCCGAACACCACACTGTTCGCAAAGTGCATGTTTTCCTAATCTGATTATGATTTTAACTACCAATAAGATTGTAGCACAATTTTAGGAAAATTTTATTTCCCCTAAAATTGGTTTAGATCATGTAAAAAGGCAGCAGATTCCATCGGAGTCTCCTCATAATATAAAGTTCAGTAGTACCCATTAGTATAAAGCTACTCATTAGTAAAATGTTCTTTCTTCCATCACTTGACTACCTCTTCCTCTTTCTCTCTCGTAAGATGATGAGCAAGTACGCATGTCTCCTGGCAGTTTTTCATCCTCTGAAAGCATTTCCACTTAAATGGAGGTCTGATTTTCCCTCTGGGGCCATTATCTAATGCTTCAAAATAGCAGCTCTATAAATACACGCATCTCCATTTAAAGCCACTGGGCCACCCCAAATTTCAGCTCGACCACATCCCCTTTCTCAGTCCTGTGTTTTAAAAGACACTTTAACGCTACACCACAAACCTCAGAAACATTTTTTACTTTCATACAAAATGTCAGTACATGAGGAATGACTACTTTTACTAAGCTTAAAAGGATAGTTCACTAAAAAATTAAAAATTCTATTCTCATTTACTGACATTTATGTGATTCCAACCCGGTATGGCTTTATTTCTTCTGTGTAACATAAAAAAATACATTTTGAGTAATGTCTCAGTAATTTTTGTCCATAAAATGGATGTCAATGGTCATCACCATAGTTTGGTCACCAATATTCTTCAAACTTCTTCTGTGTCTTTTGAATTTTCATTTTTGGGTGAACTAACCCTTTATTCGGAAGCTGGTGCTACTGAATCTTGTCAGGAAATAATTATTTAATTCATTTCTTCCACACCTGACCTTTCAAAAAGATGCCAAATTCTCTAAACACCAACTAAACACCTGTTGAAAGTGAAATGTTGGTCAATGGGCTGAAGTATTCAGCCATCTCAAAAAAACAAGTGTGTCATTTCTAAAAATTGATACTCAAGCATTAAAAGAGACAAAAAGTTGGACAAACTAGATTTTTACATTGTCTAAGGATAATGAAAGTAATGCTTGCCCAAGCAAAATCTGCTGCCATCATGCTAGGGTGCTGTGGGTAGTTGCCAGAGCGTTGCAATGCAGTTGAGTGTTGCAAGGCAGTTGATAGAGTGTTCTGGATGTTATAAGGCATTGCTATGTGGTAGCTAGAGTGTTGGGTATACTAGGGCGTGGCTAGGGTGTACAGGGTGGTTTAACACCCTGTAGCACAGACAGTGCAGAGCGGGTTTCATGCTAGTTTTATATTTAGGTTTATGGTGTCTCTATATTTCAATGATAGTGTGACTCAATGCCTTAGCAACCAACAAAAAAATAAAAAAATAAATAAAGAAGAATAATAATTTTTTAAAAAATAAAAAAAATAATATATATATATATATATATATTTTATAAAGAAGAATAAAAATACCTGAAATGTATTCCTGTATGTATTTATATATATATATTTTATAAAGAAGAATAAAAATACCTGAAATTTTCTTTTGAAAAGAAAACACAAAGAGACTAACTGCAACGTATGTGACTGCACAGGACGATACATTGAGCCGACCTACCACTGCTTGGCATGTCTCCTTCAGCTGGTCTAGGGGGCGTGTCTCTATCAGTGGGCAGGGCCTGTGTAAGTGGGAGGGGACAGGGCGGAGTCGTGCGTGGCACAGAGGGCGAAGCTAGATGCAGGTATCAACATAAAGGGCAGTGCCAGTAAGAGGAGGAGCCAAACAAGGGATTTTCATTGGAAAACCACAGGAAACAGACAGGGGTTTCAGGTATCAGTCAGAAAATGGGAGGGTGCCAAGCAACAGGAGTTTGTGTAATAAAAGCAGACACGCAGGCAAGCAGCAGTTCGGGGAAACAGGTAAATAAAAGGGAAAAAAGGAAACAGGAAGATATGCAGAGCGAAAGTGACACGTAAATACAGCACAACACAAAAGAGAAATATTAAAACAAAAGAACAGTATTTCAGTACCAGTTTGTTGGCATGCTGTTAATGCATGCACCTGGTACAAATTACTATTATTTATGTTAACTGTCAGGGCATGATAATGCTGTTAATGTTAGACATAAATAACAGATCACAGATAATTATGCAAATGCTAGCTTAGATGTTAGATGGGGAAGCAACAAGAAGCCTCTAGGCAGCTAAACAAACAGCTACATCAATTAAACTGCATCCAGATCAAGTAAAGCAAGTTGTTTGGTGTATTTATTTAACCGTATACATTAATAATGAATAATGTATGTGAAATATATAACATTTTTGTGTAAATAAAAAGAAAATACAGGACATATTCAGTTGCCATGTACTGATTTCTAAACCAGATGCAGTTCAGCCCCCAAAGCCAAAAGAGTAATAATAAACAGCAGTATGGATGGATAAAAAGCCTGACTGTAATATTGCATGGCACTAATGAGCTTGACAGGATAACAGGTATTGGCCACAGGTAATACACAAAAATCAGGATCTTTATACACAAACACTTCCGCCCTCTTACTACTGAAATGTGCTGATAATAATGAGAGAGCCCAAAATGTGCACCATCCTCTAAAGTGCAAAGCCACCCATGCGAACCAGCACATTGGCACCATGTGTGTTAGTAAAACAACACTGCTCTCACCTGATCTGGGCTTCAGACCAAAGGGAGGTGAGCTCAGTGTGGGGCTGGAAACGGGGGTTTTGTCTTCATTCTGGTACATGACACAAAAACACACTCAGCACAAGTGCACTGAACCAAGTAAAATTCTGTTTTAGAAGTGTAAAGTGCACCTTATGATCAGAGCAAAGCTATGGTAACATTAAACTGAGAGTCAACAAAAAGACTTACCTTGGTAACTTGGTTCTCACAACTATCACCTGATCCTTCCTGGCCAATCACGTCACCCTACGAGTGAGAAAAAAACAGGCTGTGGGATTCTTGATATGATGTCAGATGTTAACACACAAGCTCTTTAGACATAGTGAAACAATGCATCACTGTTCTCTGACTCGATACAATATGAATGCCTTTCTCAGTCTCTGTTTGTTTTTCCTGTTTTATTAGATTAGAAAGATAATTGCGTGATTCTCAATCCCCATGAGCAAATTTACTTCAAATATATCATTTTAATTCAGTCTATAAAGTCATCCAGACTACATTATGGACTAAAAGTACATGGACCAATATGCTGTAATTAATACTCCACAATTAAAAAACAAACAAATGCATCCAGCACTACGAATATTACAAATATTACATGTATAAGTGAAAATCAGGCCTAGATACAAATGTGTAATGTGGGGGGAAGGGGATCTGCAGAATTATGGATTTAAACATGGTAAGATCTGCTAAACAGAGCCTGGAGTACTTCACTCTTTGTAGCAGATGACAGCACAGTCACATTCTAGTGTTATTGTGAACTATCAGTGCATATTATTCAAAAAAAAAATAAAAAAATGTATTTGTCGTTATAACACTGAAGGGATAGTTCACCCAAAAGTTAACATTCTGTCATCATTTACTCACCCTCATGTCGTTCCAAACAGTGTTGGGGAGTAAATAATTACATGTAACTAGATTACATAATTTAATTACAAAATAATTGCAGCTGTAATCAGTTACAGTTCATTGTTACAGAAAATGTTAATTGATGTTATTGGCAGACGTGGTGTTCGCGTTACTAAATGGCCTTTAAATGGCAGGAGGCATCATGCACATCAAAAACAGGCAAAGCAACAAATGAACATTATTCAACATATCCTAGCTTTTTACAGAAAATATTCATATTGCCATTTAAAGGCCGTTTATTAAAGCGATGCTATTACGGTGCTTTTGATTGGTTCTCGTTTGAATTTGCAGATACCACGTCTGCCAATAACATCAATCCACATTGCCGCAGAAAGCTTTAGCCTACAACCTGTCTGAGAGTTGCCACCATGGCAAGTGAGAAAAGGGTGTTTTAGTGCCGGAAATTAGAAAAGTAATCAAATGTAATCAGTTACATTACTTTAATAAAGTTATTGAAATAATAATGAAATTAGAATTAAATAGTTACACTACTTAGTACATTTTATATAGGGTCACTTGTAATCTGTGCATAACCTATTACATTTCCAAAGTAACCTTCCCAGCACTGGTTCCAAAACTGTATGACTTACTTTCTTCTGCAAAACAGAAAAGAAGATACTTGGAATGTTGGTAACCAAACACATTTCTCAAAATATCTTCTTTTATGCCCTACAGAAGAAAGAAAGTCATAGTTTTGAAACGATGAGAGTGAGAAAAGGATATTTTTAGGTGAACTATCTCTTTTAACTATAAACTATAACACTGATCAATAGGTAAAATACTATTTTAGCACTGTTTTAGCAATCTGGTATCTCACATTGTGGTATGGAGCACCCACTTCATGATCCATCCTTCCAGATGGAATCAAATCCAGCCCAACATTGTTTTTCCTCCATGAACATAATTTTTCACTCAGAAATGTGACAAATTACAAAAGTAAAAAAGGTTGTGAGAATGAGATTTCACATTGGTTTTCATGAACGAACATGCAGGGGTGGCAGCGGACAAATAGAACTTATGAATGACAGCCGCTCCAATTCTGCGAAAATCTGCTGAGCTTTATTAGAAGCTCTGGGCACACAGATTCTGCGTGGGTCTGCTGGGAATGAGCTGCACGTTTACAATAACACAACTACAACAAGAATGAGGTCACCACAGCACAAACAAAAAGCACAGATGTGGCAGCTACATCGGAACCACCTGTTTGGGTAATTCAGTACAAAGTGCACTGCATACGAATGACAAACACATTTGCTCCGAATGATGAATCATTTCTCTGAGCGCAGCTGCATTTGTTATAAGAATGTCTCCACTTGACACTTGACTTGTACAAGTTGCCTAAGTGTTCACCGGTCAAACAGGGTGCATCTATAGGCTGGATGGCAGGACTGTCATATTACCTGTTGTGCCATGTGCAGGGCATATTGTTGGCATGCGAGCTGGGCCTCGAGCCGGGCCCGTTCTAGAATGTACTGTCTCTTCCTCTGGAACTCCCAGCATTCTCCAGGAGCCGCCTTCAATGACATTCACTGCTCTTAAGACCATCACACTACGGCTTACCAACCACAGCACACATCACACTGGTAAAAACAGCCCTTGGAGTCTAACTGCCTGTAACTATAACATACAAGCTACCAGGCTAACCAGAACTTTTGCACACCATGACTACAGTTAATTATAGTTTTATCTTTAATAATAGTCAACACTCTTATCATCCAAATAATTAGATGACAACACAGGAAACTATGCACACAAACAACAACACAAAAAAACACATTGACAGACCACTGCACACCGAAAGCACAACATATACTACCATTCATAAGTTTGGGGTCAGTACGATTTTTTTTTTGGGGGGGGAGAAAATTTATATTACTCAGCAAGGATGCATTAAATTGATCAAAAGTGAAAGTAGAGACATGCATACTGATACAAAACAATTATATTTCAAATAAATGCTGTTCTTTTGAACTTTTTATGTATCATTTTTTTTTTTTATGTATCAGTTTCTACAAACATATCAAGCGGCACAACTGTTTTCAACATTTCTTGAGCACCAAATCAGAAAATTATAATGATTTCTGAAGGTGACACTAAATAATAAAGTCATTAAATTAAAATAGAAAACAGCACTATTTTACAATATTACTGGTTTTACTGTATTTGTGATCAAACAAATGCAGTCCTGGTGAGCATTAGAGACAAAAACATAAAAGAAAATCATACCAACCACAAACCTTTGAAGGGTAGTGTTAGTACTTCAAACCACATAGCGCTTTGTAATCAGTAAGTCATTCTGTAAGTTCATCATTTTCTTTCATTTAATTCAGTTTAAGTAAAGGGAATATATTTTTGCAGCTGCTCATGAATAAATGAAAAACTAGCAACTTTTGATATTATGAACCTTATGTAAAATGACGTCACATAACTGACATCACGTCACATAAACATTCTAAAAGGAGTATGAAAGACAATCCTCCTGGGAAACACAGAAACGGGTCGACCTTCAACAATAGCCCACTGATCTCAGAGGAACTCTAGAGAAACACTGCAGTCTACAGAGTCACTATAAAGAGGAACGGAACAGATGCTCAGAGGAACCAGTAAGGTCCTATAAGTGAAACATGTTTATCGATTACATAACTTAGACACATATGTACAGGCGTTTTACCTTAGGTGTCGCCTGACTCTCATCACTCTCTTGGCCACTGCACACAGACAAAAACAAGAATGATGTGTTGCTGAAAACTTTAACATGCAAAACAGCATTTGAATGTACTACTATTTTGTATTTACTGTAAAATATTTAAGCTGTGATGCTAAAGTCACTTACTTGAGCGACTCGTCTACTGTAACCATTTCCACAGGGTAAAGCTTAATACCAGAGAGATCAGCCGAGTTCATGTTAACCCTTTACATAAACACAAAAAGTTTTTCACTATACGTATTATTTCAAAACAGCTTAACAGAAAATCATGATGTTAATGTTTAAAATATCTTCATGCTGTAGTTTACATTTTGCAATGACATACACCTTTAACACTAGCTTGGTATAAAAACAAACAAATTCAATTTGTTTGTTTTTTTATCTCTAACCTACTGAGACCACCATGCATGTTGTGGCAGTTCATTCATGGTATGACAGTTATAGTTTGTTATCATTGCTCAATAGCTAACTCAAAGAAATGCATCAGATATTAACAGTGAGTGCAATATTGATTGAATAGAACTCGTTTGAATATCACAAAATGCGGATGAGAAAAATGAAAGAGAATGAGTAACACCCCAGCCATCACCTATTGACCTACCTGTTAGGATCCTGTAGCATCTCCACAGCTTCCTTCAGCTGATTGATCATATTGACCTTTGACCTGTTGGACACAGTAACATGGTTTTAACTAGTGACCAAATTTAGAAAACGTAAGAGTCAGTGAGAAAAGACAGAGACATAAAAAAACAAAAAGAAAAGGACCTGATGATAAATATACGGATTTGACAAAACATACGTTTGTTCTGAAGCCCAGTTGGTGTCTTCGTCTATCCTGAGGGGTTCATTGAAGTCAGCACCTCGACCCTTCAAACACACACACACACACACACACACACACACACACACACACACACACACACACACACACACACACACACACACACACACACACACACACACACACACACACACACACATCAACTCCAGCTGCAAACTCAGTCACATGACTACAAACTAAAGGCCTGATTTGCTTGAATTTAAATTCAACCAAATCAGCCACTGGCTGAGAGGGTGATGCAAACACATGGGAATACACACAACCCTTTATACGCACAATGTCCCTCTAGATGTAGATTACTTCACAAGGGAACTGCTAATGCACAAATAAACACTGTCTGCGCCAATCCTATGATGTTATCAGATAAACTAACAGTTACTGGAACATAGAACATTATGCAAAGAGAGGCAGATTAAAAATATGACAAGAAAAGAATGGAATGAAGGGAAATAGGGCCGATAAAGACAGGAAAGAGAGAACCAAAAGATCAATACTGTATTGAAGAAAAGGACATTTAATATACTCTAGCCAGGGCTAAAACACTTTAACTATTAAGAGAAAACAAAATTAATAAATTAACAAATATTAAAAGTAGGACAAAGAACAAAAAAAAAAAAAAAAAAAGATCAAACCTGTTTTAAACCAGATCAGCCCACGATATTCAGTAAAGTGGGGCAATTTCTCATGAATCTTTCAGGAAAAAACAACAATGACAGAAAAACCTTTTCAAAAATGAAAATTTGATGTTTATCTGCTTACCCCCAGGGCATCCAAGATATAGGTGACTTTGTTTCTTCAGTAGAACACAAATTAAGATTTTCAACTCCAACCACTACAGTCTGTCAGTCATATAATGCATGTT
The DNA here is from genome assembly GCA_018749465.1 of Paracanthobrama guichenoti. Classification (NCBI taxonomy): domain Eukaryota; kingdom Metazoa; phylum Chordata; class Actinopteri; order Cypriniformes; family Gobionidae; genus Paracanthobrama; species Paracanthobrama guichenoti. Next base: position 18,083,877 of record CM031951.1, read on the forward strand.
AACGGTACATGAGAGTATGAGAACTATGAGAGTAAAAAAACAGGCACATACAAATCCATAGCGCACCATAGAACTAATCCATAGCGCAATCACTTCCGGTAAGTGAGGTCAATGTACATGATATGGCGTAGAGACACACGCTAAAGATCACTTCCGACGCTATCGTAAACTACACCAGATCGTGTACATTTACCTCACTTACCGGAAGTGATCGTGCACTGAAGGCTGTTGGACATAGTGGTGTATTAGAGGTAAAAAAATGATATGAATACTGTTCGGTTTCTCACACAAACCGATTGTTCCGTGTCTTAAGCCTGTCGTCACGAGCCGCAGGGTTTAATATGGATTTGTATATGCCTATTTTTTTTTACTCTCATGTGTTACCATTCACATGCATTATATGACTGACAGACTGCAACGGTTTGAGTTAAAAATCTTAATTTGTGTTCTACTGAAGAAACAAAGTCACCTATATCTTGGATGCCCTGGGGGTAAGCAGATAAACATCAAATTTTCATTTTTGGGTGAACTATCCCTTTAATGAACGTCAAGTTTCACATGTCTCTTTTCCATTTAGAGCAGTGTTTCTCAACCAGGGGCCTCAGCAAACTTCCAATGGGGCCTCAAGATTACTTAAAATTATTTTTAAAAAAAGCTAAAACTGCCAACAAATCAAGATATATGTGACAATTCAACACATCAAAAACTACTACTCTTTGAAGAACCAGGATTCCCACAGTCTAGGAAGACCTGTATATATGATGATATATGATATTTTGTGACATTTCTAGACCTGGAAAAGTCCAAATTATTTATACATGAATAAAGCTGCATGGGTATTTTTATACATTTTATATTTCTAGTTATGCCAAACTCTATAATATTTTATTAATTATTTGTATTAATCCTTATTCAGGAAGTATCAACCAACTAGAAAAGCCATGGAGACTTTGAATATTGTTGTGGACAATGGGAGGCACTTGGTGCCAATCAATTAAGCAATAGATATGAATACATTTCTAACTGAGCATAGAAAAGAGCCATTTTGATCATGCTTACTTTGATATAGTTGACGAATGGAGAGCTGAGTGCAGAGTCTCGATAACCCAGATATTCCTTAAGAGATTCCGACGGACTTCTGTCTGCTACAAGACACACATAAACATGGATAAATTATTATAATTGACTATGATAGTTTTTTTAAAGACACTAAATGTATTCCTTAATAAAGGAATTAAAGTGCAGAATTTGCCGTCCACAACTCACAATTACCTATCAATGTAAATTACTTTCTGTAAAGCATTTTTTGTTTAAAAAAATAAGACAAAACTGACATGTCAAGTAAATCTTATTGAAAGCTTAAAGATTAAATGACCCTCCCATCAGCTTAGCAGTCACACACACTTTTCCTCTCTTCCTGCAATGTTCTCAGTTTTCATCTCCTCCTCCCTTAATTCTCCTTATGTGCTGACACTGACTTCCTAGCCAGTATCCACACTTCCTGTCCGGGACCCTCCCAAGGGCATAACCTGGGTCTCATGCACACGCTTGCAGGCTGTCTAAAGTCTAACAGTAATGTTGTATCAGCCCAGTAAGAGGATGTTTCTTTTTACAGGCCTTTAATATCCTGTCCACACATGTGAGGGCGTGTTTGCGTGTGTGAGCAGCACCTGTCAGTGCGCTGATGTGTTCACTGGAGTCGTCTTTGCTCAAGCCCTCTTCCTCTGTGATGTTGGTCATAGGCACATTCAAGCTGAGACTGTCTTCATCTGAAGGCTGAAACACAAAACCACAACATCTAAAACAAGTGAACTGAAAGAGAAATCAAGTTAGGCCAAGACTTGCTAGCACACACAACACTACACTGCATTCTATTTACTTTAATCACTCATTTCAGCCTTAAAATAATAGGCAGTATTTTCACATTTATTATCCATCCTTTATATTTTATTGAAATGATGATGACAAAATAACAGTCAATCAGAGAATAGTTAATGTTTAACACAGACCAATGCGATTTTACTATGGGTGGGGCTACCCAGCATGACACTACAGAGAAACCTAAACACTGACATACTGTCCTGTCCTGCCTAGGACGGGGTTTTACAACCACAATTGACCTGGCAGTGACACTGTATGCTACATGATAATTGTCAGATACCAGCTAGACCTTTGTCCCTAAAGCATATGAGCTCAGTTTTGCTTGAGTTTTCGACTGCAGCGCAGCCATAAGCAAACTAACACATTAAGTTAAACACATGATTTTAACAATGTTATTACCTAAAATTTGCAGCACTGATGAAAGCACTATATAGCAGATAAATACCTATACACCAAACATACAAATAACATAGACAAGGTGGTCACACTCTTCTCTTCCACTCAAACAGGCGTGCACACACACACACACACACACACACTGACCTCTGTAGCAGAAAGGCGTTTGTCTCCATTATCACTGCCTACCCCAGAGTCACTGTCAAGTTTCTTGTGCTGATCAATGTCCTCAGTGCTGAGACAAAAAGAAAAGGGGGATTAGAAGTTAGGGAGAGAAGTAGCCTATGTCTCTCATATGAGACAGGGAAAGAAATCTTTCCGTCTCTCTCGCTCTCTCTCTCTCTCCCTCAGAAGAGTGACCCCCTGCAGTCTATTAAAAGGATTCTCCTGAGATAAGGATGATAATGACAGCCAACACACATACACGTACGACCTGGATTTTTTTGAGATTCCACATTCAGATCTTTTTATACACCCATCTAGACGTGCATAATTTAAAAAAAAAAAATTATAATAATTTTATATATATATATACACATATACACAGACTATATCAAGATTTAATATCTCATATGGCTGACTATGACCAAAAGAATAAAAGAATATTCAGATCTCTTTTCAGTTAATTTCTTACTGTTATTAAACTTAGTGTTATAATATAATATAATTAATGAAATATTATAACAATAAAACAAAATTGGTGATTATTAAAGGAAAACGTGCAAGTTTGTGTATGCAGTTGTTGATAATTGTTTTAACTGAATTAACAAGGTAATGACGGATTTTAAAATGCTTTGAACAAACATATGATCCTCATATGCGATCCAGAATGGAATTACAATAAACCATCCACTTGTTTCCGATGCTGGGATCCTTCTGAATTCTGAAGTCTGTACAGAGATGCAAACGAGCTGTTTAAACTGGATGTGTTAAAAGTGACCATTCATTCACTCTTCCATTTGTCTTGTTGCCGACAGACTTAAGTGTGAGGAGCATGTCAGAAACTGAATGCGCATCTGTATACTGAATCCAGTGTAGACAGTGTCAGTGATTATAAAGGGCTCTTTAGGTAAGTGTAGGTAAATGTCAGCTGTTAAGCAACTGAACGCCAGTGGGGGAGGCCTATGGTGCAATGAAGTCGATGTCTTGCTCAGGAGGCACTCATACGCAAATGTAAAATGCAGGATGATTTAATGCTACAAAGACCACTTAAATGTCAAAAGATTAAGGCAAATTTGATTTCTTATGTCATGACCCCTTTAAATATACACTATATTGTCAAAAGTTTTACCGTCTACCTTTACATGCACATGAACTTTAATGACATCCCATTCTTAATACACAGGATTTAATATGGAGTTGGCCCATCCTTTGCAGCTATAACAGCTTCAACTCTTCTGGGAAGTCTTTCCAAGAGGTTTAGAAGTGCGTTTAAGGGAATTTTTGACCATTCTTCTAGAAGCACATTTGTGAGGTCAGGCACATGTTCACATGTTGAACGAGAAGGCCTGGCTTGCAGTCTTCGCTCTAATTCATCACAAAGGTGTTCTATCAGGTTGAGGTCAGGACTAGGTGCAGGCCAATCAAGTTCCAACACACCAAACTCGCTCATCCATATCTTTATGGACCTTGCTTTGTGCACTGGTGCGCAGTCATGTTGGAACAAGTCATGTTGGTCATATCCCCAGACTGTTCCCACAAAGTTAGGAGCATGAAATTGTCCAAAATGCCTTGGTGAGCTGAAGCATTAAGAGTTCCTTTCACTGGAACTAAGGGGCCAATCTCAACCCCTGAAAAACAACCCCACACCATAAACCCCCCCTACACCAAACATTAAACTTGGCACAATGCCAAAAACCAGACTCATCCATCAGATTGCCAGATAGAGAAGTGTAATTCGTCACTCCAGAGAACACATATCCACTACTCTAGAGTCCAGTGGCGGTGTGCTTAACACCACTGCATGCAGCGCTTTGCATTGCACTTGGTGATGTAAGGCTTGGATGCAGCTGCTCGGCCATGGAAACCCATTCCATGAAGCTCTCTACACACTGTTCTTGAGCTAACAAAGTTTGGAGGTCTGTAGCTATTGACTCTGCAGAAAGTTGGCGACTTCTGCGCACTGTGCGCCTCAGCATGCGCTGACCCCTCTCTGTGAGTTTATGTGGCTGAGTCAGGCACTTCGTGGCTGAGTTGCTGTTGTTCTCAATTGCTTTCACTTTTGCTTCCACTTTGTTATAATAGCACTAACAGTTGACAGTGGAATATTTAGTAGTGAGGAAATTTCACGAATGGACTTATTGCACAGGTTGCAACCTATCACGGGACCACGCTCAAATTCACTGAGCTCCTGAGAGCGACCCATTTTTTCACAAATGTTTGTAGAAGCAGTCTGCATGCCTAGGTGTTTGATTTTATACACCTGTGGCCATGGAAGTGATTGGAACACCTGAATTCAATGATTTGGAGGGGTGTCCCAATACATTTGGGAATATAGTGTAGATAATTGGTTCTCAGCCCTGTCCCGGGGACCCCCCCACTACAGCACATTTTATATGTTTCTCTCATCAGACACACCTGATCCAACTCATCAGCTCATTAGTAGAGACTGCAAACCCTGAAGTGGGTGTGTCTGATGAGGAAGACATACAAAATGTGCAGTGGTGGGGGGTTCCCAGGACAGGGTTGAGAACCACTGGTGTAGATGATATATAGAGGACAGAACATGATTTTCCTTTTGTGATTTAATAAATTACATAACACAATTTAAATGAACTTAAACACAATTTAATTCAATCATTCTACTTGATAATCATGACGACTGACCTCCCATTGGTGGGCCTTGTCAAGCTAAGGCGGTCTGTGACAGGAAGGTACAAGGCATCTGCCATCTTGTCACTACGACAAGCCTCCATGGCGAGGTATTTAAATATATGAATCTTGCCCTTCATGCAGATCTAAAAGCAACAAAAATAAAGTCAGAAATAGTTTACTGAGAGCAAGATAAAACTTGCATGTGTGTTACCTGTGCAGGAGGGCTCTGAAGTGGATTGATCTCCAGCAGTAGTGATTGGAGCTGAGACATTTTTCGATAGCAGACAGGAATAGTAGAAACTTTATTACAGGAGAAATCAAACTTGACCAGGGGTAAATCTGCCAAATCTAAAACACACATACAGAAAATTACTAAACCACAAAAGTGAATACATTTTGCAACAAGGGAGCAGAGGGGGCTGCCAAAAGTTAAAGTGCCCCTATTATTCTTTTTCAGATATTATCTTTCATGTATTGTGTAATATAGTTGTTTGTGAATGTAAAAAGACTGCAAAGTTTCAAAGATCAAAGTGCATGATAAATTGAATTATTGCCTCCTAAAAGAAAATAACGGATTCTGAACTTCTTGAAACAAGTTGTCAGTAATTCTTCAAGCTCGAACTGATACGGTAAAACTGACGCCATCGTTACTATTCACATCACTGTGTATAGAAGTACTGAGGAAGCCTCCGGAGCTGAAATTCAGAAATGGTAATGGCCATTTTGTTCCCAACACATGCAATAAATCACCTCATCAGAACTGTGTTGCTTGAAACATAAACCGTGTGTGTGAGTCCACTATTAAAACTTTTTGCAACTTTTTTCTATATTTATTATTTCTTTTTGTCGGGCACCCAACTTTGAGCATATTTTTACCGGTGATGTGCGTGCTTTGTTCCTGTTTATGATATAAACACCATAAATTAAAGTATTAATTATTCATCAGCAGTAGATCAAAACAATCACGTGGTATAAATGTGGGCAATTCAGGAATTACAAAATGCTCTGAAAGCACGAGCATGTAGAACGCACAACAGCACCGTGTTTTTACCCGGAAACCTGAAGTGCTCAGGTTTATTTAATTAAATCATAGCCTTTTGAAGCTTATATCACATTTAAGCAATATTGCGATTCCTGTTTTTCAGTCCCCAGATTTAAAACCTCCTGAAACTAAGATTGAGACTCTAAAGCAGCACCGATAGAACACAGTGGCCGGATCTAAAACCTTCAGATGACACGCAGAGCGTCTCTCTCGCACTGTATGACGTGTCCAGTCCGGTTCTGTTCACACAGCAAGGCTTCGCCAAAAATGCTGTTGCAAGTCCTTAAAATGTATGGGTGTGAGTTTGTTTATACTATACAATGCATTTGCCACTGCTGTAAACTCCCATTCATACAAATAATTATTTGAAAAATAAAATTTTTTTGCTCTCTCCAGTGTAAGGCCCCTTGAAACCTTTACAATAGCATAATAGGGGCACATTAAAACAGTAGGGAACCAGGAAAAGACATGCACACACTTGAAAAGCAATTAAGAGATATTGGGTGTTTGGAAGATTGATAATAATAAAATAAAATAAAAAACTTTCATCAGACTATAAATAAAAAAAATATATAAATTTTTTTTTAAAAAAATGTATCTGCTACATAAAAACTTTTTGGGTTTCAGCAGGCATTTATAAATGTTTTTTACTGGTTATTTATTATAAGACAGCAATAAATCAAAGTTGATCTCTCAGGCAATCTATATTATAAGGTCATTTTGTGCTTGGAGTGCATTACATATTTTTCCCTGCCAGCATAATTTAGCTAAATAATTAGTTGAGCTGCAAAATCTCAGCCACAGATCTTTTTTTGCCAAGGTAAGCTGTTGATATAACTCCAGCCACGTTTCAGACAATGCTTGGCTCACATAATAATTTTAGCACATTTTCTTGCTGTTTTTTTTAAAGGAACACACCCACACTTTACGTTTATGTTCTTGGTAGGCAGCTTTTCTTCAGAACAACTTACAAAAGTGTTGTGTTAATGGTAGTTTATATAAGTACAACATGAGGTTGAGTGTTTTATTTGGCTTTGTTTCAATATGTAGTGAATGTGTTGTTTCAAAATCATTGCTTACTGAAAACTATGTACGAAGGAGGGATGTAGCGGCCAGACTGGGCAATAGAGTTTAAAACTGGCTTTAGCAAAAGGACTAGATGTTCAGTATTTTGAAAACTCAAGTAGCATTCTGAATGTGCTCAATGGGTGTCGTAACAGCAATCTGCGAGAACTGAGCTGCATTAATTAATGTGTCGGTTCACCCAAAATATTAAATTCTGTCATCATTTACTCACCTTCTTATCATTCCATACATGTAAGTATTAATTTCATCTTTGAAACAAATGAAGATATTTATAATGAAATATGAGTGTTTTCTGTGCCTTCTGCCAAAACCTAAGCACATTAAAAAGTGCAAGAAGACATCATACAAGGATTTCATGTGAATTGAGAATAACCCTCATTGGTTCTTGCGGAAGTTCAAACATGCTTGCATGACATGCAAGATTGGTTCTGGTTTGAACTTTCGTTTACCATATTTGATGTGATCTATGTATGCGTGTTGATTAATGATTATGTATGTTTAATAAAAGCCTAAATTAAAGTGATTTTGTCTCTTCAGAAGACTTCAATTACATTTACAATGTCTCTGAACATTTTGAAGCATCAAAGTTTTGTTTGCGTGGACTTTCAATGAAATCTGTCTGGTAAAAATATCTTCATTTTTCGATCTGAAGATGAATGAAAGTCTTTTGGGTTTAGAACAACATAAGGGTGAGTAAATGATGACAGCATTTTTTATTTTTGGGTGAACTAACCTCCCAGTGATTTATGACACAGAGAGGGCCATGAATAAGAAGGTTGGTGGAGTAGAGGTCAAACAAGGGATAGATTTCCTGTTGCTGTGGAGTTACCGGAGGATTTTTTTTATGGGTAATGTGTTGAGTAGTGAAATCATTTCTGCAGAGGTGAGAAGGTTGGAGGAGTGATATATACACACACACAGATTGCAGACTCACCTTCTGGTAGAACACAGAGAAGGTTTCGGTGCACATTGAGTTCCCTCAGAGATTTGAGTTGGCCAATGTGGCGTGGAAGAGCTGTGATTTCATTACAGCTTACATCCTGATGAGAAAAAAGTAGAGTTGCATGTTTATCTTCTCAAACACAACCTTCTGCCCAAACATTTCATTACACTAAGTACTAAGCACTTGTTGTACTATATTTGGTGGTAAAATGCGAGGGGCCATTTTCCACCTAACATAGCCCCACAAATCCTAGTCTGTGCCTGTTCTCATTTATGGTTACAAAAGAGAGCAAGATAAAAAAAAGAACTAGCAGAGAATACAAACTAGAGAGAGAGAAAAGCAGTGCATTTAACATAAGCAGATATGAGCCAAGTCGCAAAAGGTTGAGTCAACATGGTAATTCATAAAACACAAAGTATCACAAACATTTCATGCATATGCAGACATCGGAGGTACAGCACACACGCTCACACTTACCAGCTCCATGAGATTGGTGAGCTGGCCAATGCTTTCTGGAAGTGCGTTGAGTTTGTTATTGCTGGCGTTGAGCACTCGCAGAGGAAGACCACACACACACGCTGGCAGCACTGACAGCTGGTTCCGGCTACAGCACCGCAACATTCAAACAAAACATATTACAGCATCTTGGGGGGAAATGTTAGAATCAAAATATAATTTGAACCTTGAAATAAAAGAAACGCAGGAAAAAAGAAACATTAGATCTTTGGTTAGGTGACTTGGTGAACTTTATACGGTACATATGAAGAAATTACAATAGATCAATACTGACTCAATACTGATACTCAATACTGATCAATACTGGTTATATTTATTTTGAAAACTTATATTTGTATTTGTGTCATTTTTCATTTCATTTATTTTTTTATGCATTTGTGCTGTAACCACTGTCAATCCTATAATCTTCTAATTTGCCTACCCTCTTAGTATTTTCTTTATAAGGGATATTTTTGACATTATTTTGTTATTTGTATATATTTCTGTATATTTAAATTCACTTTATTTTAACCTCATGTGTTAAAGTGCATGTCTTACCTGATCATTTTTATCATTGACACTAATATAATCTCTAACAGAGGAAAAAAAAAAGAAGAAAGCCTTTTCACTAGTATTCTTAGACCCATTGTATATGAATTTAATTAAACGTATATGTATGAAATTAATAAAATAAAATTATTACACAACAGTTGTGGCACTGAAGAGAGGATTATGTGCAATATTAACTCATAAAAGACTGATATCCAAATATAAATGATAAATAATCTGTTTTCCTGTAACACTTTTTGTAACATTCTGTAACATTTCTTTCTGTATGATATTAAACAGGAAAAGACTGACTTCAGGGAATTGTTCATGAGAAGTAATAACTAGACAAACTTTGCCTGTTATGACTAGAGGATGACGGACAAATATAGTTTTTTTTTTTTTTTTGCTGCATGTGTGTTGAAGGAGGCACCAGAGGAAAAATATATAAATCTGTGTGCGAGTCTCTTTTCGCTTTCTTTTGGCGCTTCCATATTCTAATTATCTTTCATCCATTTTTCATGACCTCGCACGGTTTTTCTGCTTGATTTTCCATCTCCAGTTTATGTTCACTCTTCTCAACCTTTCTAGAGCTTAGTGCTTCATTAACTTCTTACAAAACAAATTCCACTGCTAATTAACTCAGTGTGAATATCAGGCCTTCTGCAGGAGACATTTGGCTGAAGAGAGAGAACCCAAACAGAGCGAAAGTGTATGTGTGTGTGGCTGTATTTACATTTAATAGATGTGAACAGAAGCAGGAAGGACAACCAGAGGGAAAAACATGTTTATTTGGTTCACTTTACTGTAGTATGTTATATGTCATGCACTTTACGTTTGGGTTGTCCTACATGATATTTAATATATTATCCTATATGTTATGTTTGGAAAAGAACGCTAACATAAAAATTATAGTACTGTTCAAAGGTTTGGGGTCAATACGTTTGTTTTTTTATGTTTTGGGAGAAGTCTCTTATGCTCACCAAAGTTGTATTTATTTGATGCATAACTGTCACATGATCCTTCTGAATCAATCTAATACGCTAATTTGATGCTCAAGAAACATTTTGTATTATTATCAAATGTTGAAAACAGTAGAAAACAATGTTGCTGCTTATATTTGTGGAAACTGTGATACTTTTTATTTCAGGATACTTTGATGAATAGAACAGCATTTATTTGAAATACAAATCTTTTGTAACATTACAAAATTGTCTTTACAATCACTTTTGATCAATTGAATGCATCCTTATTCATTTCTTAAAAAAACATACTGACCCCAAACTTTTGAACGATAGTGTACCACAAATTCGATCCTTTTTTTAATCCAGTTTTTAAATATTGTAATATATGTAAATAATATTTACATAAATATGTACATTTTCACGTTTTTCCACAATATTATGTTAATGCATTTTGAGACTAAAGACACAACTCAATGCCATTTATCTCTGAAAATGTGTAGGCATATGTTTGTGTGTGTGGTCCTGGTAAACCCTACGTTATATGGACAAAATATCCTCGCAAAGATGGCAATATCCGAAATCCTTGCCAATTTTTTGGTACCCATAAGGAAAACAGCTTATAAATCAGACTAAGTGATGTTTTTTTTTTTGAAAATTTACTGTGATAGGTAGGTTTAGGGGTAGAATATACGGTTTGCACAGTATGAAAACCATTACGCCTATGGTGAGTCCCCGTAAACGATATATTCAAGAATGCGTGTGTGTTTGTGTGTGTGTGTGTCAGAGTAATGTTCACCTGATGTTTAAGCAGGTAAGGGACTGAAGGCTGATGATGGTATCAGGAATGCTTTTGATGCAGTTGTGATAAAGATTCAGTGTTTCCAGGGAGACCAGATGACACACCTCTGACGGGATGTCAATCAAGCGATTCTTCGACAGATCTGGGAGAAAAAGACAGCTCAGTTAACATTAGCACTTAAAAATAAATCAAATAAAAAAAAGAGCTAGAGACGTTATTATGCAAATAGTACAACTTCACATTACACTCAATGCTAAATTTGTTATTGTAGTACCCTAACTAAACACAAGGAGGCGCTTTCATAACAACAGATATCAATGCAGATACCTAACAAAAAAACAACAACTGAGTGTGTGAAGTAGGGGATCCCAAGGTTAAGTATCCTTCCTGAACACACACACCTAAAAGCCATAATTGGTAGTGCCCGAGCGCAGTTAGTATTTCACTGCCTAAACGTGATGTCATTGTTTAAATGATGACATTTAACAAATGTGTGTGTGAGGGTGAAACTACCAGATCATTTCATCAAAGTTACCGGTGTTTTGCTTTCAGGGTTAGCTACCATGTTTTTTATTTAAAATTCATATTAATATTAATGAAACCGTTTGCTGTGTGTGTGTGTGTGTGTGTGTGTGTGTGTGTGTGTGTGTGTGTGTGTGTGTGTGTGTGTGTGACTGAAGTACTTGCTCCTTGTATAAATTATGTATGCGTTTAATGATACAACAAATGACAACTCCACCACTGACCTGTTGTCACTAAGCATTAGTGATTCCATGGAAACCATACACACACCCCTATGAGAGTGAGTGCTAATAGTAAAAGACAGTCCAAAAGAGACACACACAGTATTTTTCATGCATTAAATAAGTCTGTCAAGAATGAGGAACCCCTAATACACTTTTGTATACATACAGATAAATAAGTTTGACAGAAAAACACACTCTGAGACGGGACCTAGAGAAATAGTCCTACAAACATTAACCCTAATAAGACGTTCAGAGGTTAAAATAACACGATAACCAAACCATAACTGACTAAGCAAAAGCAGTAATAACTTTTTTGACATTCTGGACAATACTTATCAGCTGATAATTATTAATGCACAATAGTATGGCATGTGTGATAACACCCTTGTGAAAAAGTACACTTTAGAATACTTTTAAAAAGAGCACTTATTACATAAAAGTGAATCACAAGACCATTTTGAGTGGGTCACAGAGTGTGTAGTCAAACAAACAACAAAGAATTCGAAAAGTTTTTCTGGTGCAGGACTTTTATTTTGAAAGATGTGTGGGAAAGCTGTTGACTTTTGTCAGACAGAAAACATTTTTCCACTCCACTGCGCTACTTTTCCATTGTTTTTCTATGCTTGGCTGACGTGTTTTACCATTGTACTGTCTTTTGCAGCATCTTGAGCATGACTTGTTTCAGTATCTGCTGTCATATGAGATGAAATCAGGCTATAAATCAGTGTCATTATTCTTTTCTCATTGATTTTTTTTTTTCCTCGTAACTTTGTGTTTTTGTGGTTTAAATTGCAATGCAACTGTTAAAATGCAGCATTCAACATCATAGTTACATTGTCAATTACAAAAATTACAAAAAAGTACAAATAAATTACACAATTGGTACATCGTGTGTAAGCTGGGAAGAATTTGCATGCAGGTATGATGTTCATTCGATTTATCAGGATCAGTGTCCATATGTTTTATTAACAGATCATGTTAATATTGTGTATTTACCAAGGTAACTGTTGTTTCTGCAACATTAACCCAAAATACCAACAATTCTATATTTTTGATGATTGTGGTGGCTCATACCACCTTATTAACTTTATTTTATTAACAAAAACTAGTTTAGGACTGCTATTTAATAGCCTTACCTTATACACTATATTATTGTTTATTCATCAGTGTTAGTGAAATTCTACAAACCCGATTCCAAAAAAGTTGGGACACTGTACAAATTGTGAATAAAAACAGAATGCAGTGATGTGGAACTTTCAAATTTCAATATTTTGTTCAGAATAGAACATAGATGACATATCAAATGTTTAAACTGAGAAAATGTATCATTTTAAGGGAAAAATAAGTTAATTTTAAATTTCATGGCATCAACACATCTCAAAAAAAGTTGGGACAAGGCCATGTTTCCCATTGTGTGGCATCCCCTCTTCTTTTTATAACAGTCTGCAAACGTCTGGGGACTGAGGAGACAAGTTGCTCAAGTTTAGGAACAGGAATGTTGTCCCATTCTTGTCTAATACAGGCTTCTAGTTGCTCAACTGTCTTAGGTCTTCTTTGTCGCATCTTCCTCTTTATGATGCGCCAAATGTTTTCTATGGGTGAAAGATCTGGACTGCAGGCTGGCCATTTCAGTACCCTGTTCCTTCTTCTACGCAGCCATGATGTTGTAATTGATGCAGTATGTGGTCTGGCATTGTCATGTTGGAAAATGCAAGGTCTTCCCTGAAAGAGACGACGTCTGGATGGGAGCATATGTTGCTCTTGAACTTGGATATACCTTTCAGCATTGATGGTGCCTTTCCAGATGTGTAAGCTGCCCATGCCACACGCACTCATGCAACCCCATACCATCAGAGATGCAGGCTTCTGAGCTGAGCGCTGATAACAACTTGGGTTGTCCTTGTCCTCTTTAGTCCAGAGGACATGGCATCCCAGTTTTCCAAAAAGAACTTCAAATTTTTATTCGTCTGACCACAGAACAGTTTTCCACTTTGCCACAGTCCATTTTAAATGAGCCTTGGCCCAGAGAAAACGCCTGCACTTCTGGATCATGTTTAGATATGGCTGCTTTTTTGACCTATAGAGTTTTAACCGGCAATGGCGAATGGCACGGTGGATTGTGTTCACGACAATGTTTTCTGGAAGTATTCCTGAGCCCATGTTGTGATTTCCATTACAGTAGCATTCCTGTATGTGATGCAGTGCCGTCTAAGGGCCCGAAGATCACGGGCATCCAGTATGGTTTTCCGGCCTTGACCCTTACGCACAGAGATTGTTCCAGATTCTCTGAATCTTTGGATGATATTATGCACTGTAGATGATGATAACTTCAAACTCTTTGCAATTTTTCTCTGAGAAGCTCCTTTCTGATATTGCTCCACTATTTTTGGCCACAGCATTGGGGGAATTGGTGATCCTCTGCCCATCTTGACTTCTGAGAGACACTGCCACTCTGAGAGGCTCTTTATATACCCAATCATGTTGCCAATTGACCTAATAAGTTGCAAATTGGTCCTCCAGCTGTTCCTTATATGTAGATTTAACTTTTCCAGCCTCTTATTGCTACCTGTCCCAACTTTTTTGGAATGTGTAGCTCTCATGAAATCCAAAATGAGCCAATATTTGGCATGACATTTTAAAATGTCTCACTTTCAACATTTGATATGTTATCTATATTCTATTGTGAATAAAATATAAGTTTATGAGATTTGTAAATTATTGCATTTTTTTTTAATTCACAATTTGTACAGTGTCCCAACTTTTTTGGAATTGGGTTTGTATTTGGTCAAACCTTTATTATTTAAAAGAGGTGTATGTTGTAGCCATTTCATGTTGAGTGCTTTTAAAACAGCTCACAAAGCTCAACTTCACCTCAAACACTGGAGTGAACATGGCAGATAACCTAGATGTGTCTTGGTTACAGGCTGACAGAGTGACAGAGAGAATGCTAACTGATGCACTAGAGGCAATCATTATGGGCAAAAGGTAACCAGTGCCTATTATTAAACATCAGAGCATTAGTTTACTGAATGGAAAATATGATTGGACAACTATATATGTGCCACCAAACAGCCCTATCGGTTCAGCCAAGTCTCGGCTTTATGGCAAAAGAACAAAACACAGAGGGACGAATAATAATTTAATTATTTTAGGCATGTAGGTTAAATCTGCAGACTGTGCAGATAAGCCTATAAGACCAAGTAAACAACAAAAAGAGATTTTAAAAAAGCATATATATACAGATTTTGTTAAAGCTTTTCTGAAAATCACATTGTTCTACTGAACAACATTAATTAAACACACATACTCCAGGCAACTGAGCATCTCTTCCACATAGACTACTGTAAGTCAGGTACAGCCAAGTAAGAGAGAGACAGGACAAAACACAGACCCGGAAACACAAGAAAACATGGCTGCATGATTTGCTGCAGGACAGAGCCAGAAGAAAAGCTGTTGAGACTCCTGATTTTCTTAGTCATACATTAAATTGCCCTCACGGTCTCTCATCTCTGATCTGTCTCAGTGTGAACTGACTCTGTCTTGCTAAGCTGTAAGAGTGGTCTGTGTTGAGGCTGTTTGTTCTGTTCAGAGCACACAATGGGCATCAAGATGGCATGGATTATCAGACTAACCCTGACGAAAAGCATGCACGCACACACATGCACACACACACCCCTTTCTGCAAGAGCATGTATATGTGTGTGTGTAGGTTTATTAAGATAATATGATAGTAAACAGACACATGAGAAATTGAACAGGATGGAAGGATATAAGAGAATGAGCCTGAATGGGAGCTCTATGTCAACACATGGGCAGTCAAGGGAACACTGATGTAAGAGGATTCTGGGAAATGTAGGTCTGTAATGGGAGCCTGTACTGCAACAAACTATGATAACCAATAAGTGTTAGTAAGAGGATCCAAGAGCCCCTATTATGCTATTTTAAAAGTTCCTAATTTTGTTTTGGAGTTCTCCTACAACAGGTTTACATGCATCAAAAGGTCAAATTTCTCATTATATACACTGCACATCACCATCATATCACCATTTCTCAAAGACTCTAAAACGACTCGTCTGAAGCGGTCAGAAGAGTCTCTCTAAATCCCTCCTTTCTGCGAGCCTGCGCTGCTCTGATTGGCCAGATGGCCCAGTCTGTTGTGATTGGTCGACCATTTACAGCACATGTCGGAAACGAAACACCATTACCATAGCTGAACTTCAGCCCTGGAGGCTTCCTAAAGCTCAGCGACTGTACACACTGTAAAGACAGTAACGATGGTGTCGATTTTACTATATCAATCCAAGCTCGAGTCCGATGATGAAACATTAAAATTTAATTTATTACGGTGCACATGCGGGAACTGTACTCATCCTTTGGAAGTGTATACAAAAATAATTCACTTTTGCAGTGCAGAAACTAGCGTCTTCTCAACATGTACACAACACGAACCAACTACAGGTCTTTGAGGGCGGGTCAAAGTAGATGTTGTTCACAGGCAGTCAACGAAGACCGTAGGTGGGCATTATGCAAATGTATTACATTGTTACGTATGAATGTTATGGAAGTAAGACTGGAATTACTGACGACTCATTTCGGTAGTTCAGAATCTATTCTTTATTCAGGAATTTTATTTATCGTGCACTTTGATCTTTAAAACTTTAAAGACCTTTTACATTCACAGACAGCTATATTACACACTAAACGAAAGGTAATATCTGAAAAAGCGTGAAAAATATGGTGACAATGTTTCAAGCATTAGGATGTCATATTGGTGCCTGTATATTTTACAACTTATAGACGTACATTTTATTAATGATATGTCTATTTCTTCTTCTTTACTCTAAAATGTACTGGTAACCACCACAACAATACAGATGGTAAAATGGAAAGCCATATCAATCAGAGTTCATTGTAAAGTGGCCCGTCTATAAAACAAGGCTAATGCTTGTATATAGACGGTGCACAGGGTCATATGCACACAGACAAAACACACTATCAGAATAACACACAACAGTCAGATAATAATGCAATAAACATTAAACAGAACAATTTGCAACTTTTTACCATATATTGTATAACTGACAGTTAACCAATGAACAGGTTTTCACTGTAGCATTTTTACAGTAATTTTCTATAAAAACTACACAGAAAAATGTAGTATATATTTATATTTACATTTACATACATATACAGTTGTATTCTGTACAGTATTTGGCTTATACACAGACACGGATACATACTTCTGACTGAGTGAGTGAAGTTTTCATTATGCTGATTATATCTCTCCTTCCTTCATTTGAGCTCTTACACTTAAACACTCTTATGTCCCTCTGAAGTGGAAAAAGGACATAGAAACACAGTCTGTCATTATGTTACTCTGGGTGTGGCCTTATCCAGCAGCTTACAGCTGAAATAATCAGCTGAGCATGTGTGTGTGTGCGCTTACTCACAGTATGTAATCAAACAGATGGTTCTGACTTAAATTTATACCAAATGTGCACAACAGTTAAATGCACATACAAGTGGAGTGATGCATTTGTGCTTGTGCGTTTCTGCCATTCAGCATTCCTCTGTGTGCCCACTTTCACCATGGAAGTGTGTGTGTCTGTGTGTGTGTCTGTGTGAGAAAGTGTTCTCTTTGAGTTCTGTTGAATAAGCAAACTGCTTCTCTCTGACAGACACCATGATTCACACTGGGTGGAGTATGTGTGTTTGTGCCTCCTGAAGTCAGATGTAATAAGAATGTGATGAGGTGGACGAGCGAGAGAGAGACATGGGAGGAGAGAGCGAGACCGGTGCGTGTCATGAGAGGTGCCTCGCAGGTGACGCTCATTCTCAAATATGCACCGGTCTCGCTCGCTCCTCCCACGTCTCTCGCTCGTCCACCTCGCCACAAAGAACATGTGAGGAAAGAAACATACCATCAAAGCTCACAGGCCCTGTCCCAAATTGCACCCTGAACACCCACGCTCTTCCTATGAGTCTGCACTTTTGTGATGTGAGCTCGCTTCAGTGCGGGCTCTGCAAAAGTGTGCATCGAGGGCGCATATCGACCACAAAGGGGGACGCTCGTGACGAACCTTCTGAAACCGAAAATGATGGGACACCCCACGGCCTCATGGACTTAACAGAAACACGCAAGCAGCAGCCATTGTAAGTCCACAAGACCAAAGTGCATGAAGTGTGACATTTGGGACAGGGCCACAGTTGAGCAGAGATCTCTGGACCAGCAGGCAATCAAACAGGAAATCACAGCAGTGCTTTCATTCATACATACTGATCATCACGGATGGAGTGAGAGAATCTTAATCTCTGTCAATGTGAATTCAATCAATGCCAAAAATAATAGTAAAATCGAATTAAAGCCGTCATGAAATGGAAGTTGTGATACTTCGCTATTGTGATGTATATCCGAATGAAATGGCTTCTTTAACAAGATGAAATGTAGTGTGGGAATTGATTAGATCATTGTCGTTTGCTCTATTGCTGCGATCTCATCTGTGCACAAAATTATTTATAATAAATACTGCAAATATTCCATTAAAAAGCAAGAATGTTTGAGTTTGAGTTCATTGTGACTTTAAAATAAATATTGACTATTTTTTGAGTATTTTTATGCTTCGTATGGCATCACAGCAATCCCAGAAAGGTTAACAAAGCAGTTAATCTGATGTTATTTGCTTTACAAAAAACTTAGTCATCACTTTGTGTCTGAAAGGCTGATTGTTAGCTTAGCAACATGCTAACATCAAATTGTATTGGGATTTTTTTCAGCCACATTTGCTCTGACAAAGATCCAACTTGTTTATGAATCTTTATGATGCATTAAGAAATCTGATATTTTCAGTCACATTTCAGTTTGATTAGATTTGCTCATTTCGGTACAATTCACAACTGATGTCACATTTGTTAAAATTGTTAAATAGTATTTTGGATAAGGAATTAAATCATAATGCATTGTGTAATGTGTATCATCATATTTTTTCAATTGTGTAATCGATGCACTTAATTTTCATTATCAGATCAATGCATCAATGCATTTTACACCCTGAGCTATGAGGTCTGATTTATTCTACCATATGATGACCTGATTAGCAAACTCAGTCCATCTGTCTGTCCCCACCACACATACACTAGACTTGCTGCGAAGAACATGGTGTTCAGCCATACATCGATTACATTACTTCCTTACAATGGACACTACAATTAACTGAAAGCATCTGCTCTACTCCATAGCACAAGCTGCAGAGTCGAAGCACAGTGCAACAGGATTCAGATTTCATTTATCACGTGACGAGAGTAAGGAGAGATGAGATAACTGACATGATGATGGTGGAAGATTTGGTGCGCAACAGATCCTGAGTGTCATTGACAAATATCTTATCTTGTAAAATGTGCAGTCAGTACCGCCGCTCCCTATACACAGAGTACATGTGCTCTTGAAAGCGAGTGCACATTCAAAAGTGATTTCAATACCCCGCATAACATACACATATCCACATAAAGAAAACCACCCACACAACCCTTTCCTTGCTGCATGATTGGAAACTTCTCATTAACGTACTGTTCTTAAATTATACTAAGTAATACAGATTAGTAATGTGTAGAACTGATTTAAGATATTCTTTAGTCCCTCTATGAACCATTTTCCTTTACACGGCATTCCCAGGGGAGTTTTTACACATATTTTAACAGACTTCTGGCGATTGTTGTATAAAAAGGCCATAAACATATTCAAAGATTAACTCAAAGATCAGATAACTATCCATAACTAAAATATATACTACAAGCATATCACCTTCATCAGTATACACACACTTTGACCCTCTTTCTGGTGTCGGGGTGGAGCTCTGATAAAGTGAGAGTCTCAGACTGTATGTAGGGCAGATGAATCTGGCTAATATCACAGTCTCAAGGACACAAGCAGCTGGTGTCTGTACATACTGCCTTATGTTAAACTGAACAGGTCACCATTTAGCAGGCAAATACAATGGATCTTAAAAGAGATCTTTACATACATTAATGGTCAAAAGTTTGGGGTCAGCAAGGATACATTAAATTGATCAAAAGTGACAGTTAAGACATTCATAATGTTACAAAAAATCATTATTTAAAAAAATACTATTGTTGTGAACATCCTATTAATTTAAATCGTCAGAAACACTGTTTAAATCACAGTTTCCACAAAAATATTAAGCAGAACTTTAAAAGTTTGATAATAATAATAAATGTTTCTTGAGCACTAGGGATGTCAATTTACACAAATTCCCATGATCAATCGTCGTTTAAATTAATGATCAATTAATCCATTAACCGTTAGCCTTAATACTGCAATATGCGTCTACAGCAGTGGCTTATAGCAACAGCATGTGCAAAATAATGCTGTTCAAAACGCAATGTTCCTCAACAACAGAAGGATTGTAGGATTGTAAAATGGGTCAGTGTGATTGAACATTTAATTAAATTACTTATTTCATTATCAAATATAACGAGTAATACAATGTGTCACCAATGCCACCTCAGATCTGTTATTCAGAATGTGTGGAAGTGCTCTTCATGCGCTGAAAACGCCAACTAGACCCAATGATTTCACAACGCTTTATTAAAATAGTATTCTCATTCATTCATATTACATATCATTTAATGATATGTAACATGACAGTCCCAATCAAAGTTATTATTAGGCCACATCCATACGAAGCCGGAGCTTTCCCTATCCAATCTTTTTTTTTCCTCGTCTCAAGAAATATCTGCGTACACACGAAACCGCCTCAAAACGATGAAGTCTACATGCCAGGCCAGTGTGTGGCGCTGTAATTCTGCCACAGAAATACACTAAAAGCAGAGAAGACTTGTGGCTAGAAGGGGTACAGCAATGGTAGGATGTGAGGCAAAATCTCACGATAAAATAACAATAAATACATTTGCTACTTACCAGATGTGTTTTATTAACACCTACACCTACCCCAACCCTAAACCTACCCTTACAATAATGCAAATACAGTAATTAAATCACGCAATATTGATGTGCGCATGTCCAGTGCTGGTAGTATGCCTTTCTAGTCTTTACCGTGAGGGACGTGGTGTGATGACATCACCATTTCACAAAATATACGGATTGGCTGTACACACGTTGCTGTTTGAGCTGCGCGTGCTGAAGCACTGAATGAACACCAGGAAACTGAAGCACTTTGCTAGCGCATTATTTAACTCAAAGAAACGCATTCCTCTGACATTATAATATTACAATATTACAAATTACAAATCTGCACCAAATGACGCGAACGTACAAGTGAACTTGAACTAAGTTATGTGATATTCATATTCAGAATGGGTGACTTATGCTGTGGACGCGCTCTTCCTGGAGCAACGCAATGAAACACTAGCAACTAAACCCAAATAACTCACAATGTTTACAATATTGCTTTCTTTATAATATTATCTAATATGACAATCCCAATCATAGTTACTATTAGTCTTGCATTGCTGTTTGAGCTGCACACACTGAAGACACTTCACTACCGCATTCATTCTTAGCCAAATTCATCCTATATGAGATAAATCAGATATACATAGGCCTACACAAAATAAACACAATACTACAACTTACATTTACACAAAGCAAAAGGCTGAGAATGCACACGCAAACTTATAGTCATGATGAAGGTGTAACTCCAGCTGTAAAATGGTATGTATTATCGACAATTAATCGATCGTCGATTAATCGTTAACATCTCTATTGAGCTCTAAATCAGCATATTAGAATGATTTCTGAAGGATCATGTGACACTGAAGACTGGATGGCTGCTTAAAATAGAAAAGCATTATTTTAAATGAATTAAATACTGTTTATAGTGTAATTTGATCAAATAAATGCAGCCTTGGTGAACGTAAAATTTTACCAACCCAAACTTTAAGTTTTTTATAGCCTTAATAAAAGGAGCAATTTATTACATTTAAATAGGCTACTGTTTGAAATATTCTGACATAACTTATGAAGTTGTGTCTACAAGATTAAAAACAAAAGACAGGCTGTAATAATGAACCACATTGATGATGATGTTCTGATGATGATGTTTATTTCTCTGACCTTGGTCAGATGCCCCCCATTTAATTTGTATTCTTTCTAACTGTATACCAGTATAACACAGGTTTATTCTGTAAGACAGAGGCAGGATGTTGTCTCCTCCCTGGCTCATTGTATGATAACGTGCAGAAAAGGCCATTTCCTCCTAGAGAAACATGGGAAACACACACACATTTACACACCCCTTCCCAAACACATGAAAACCTGTTTGAGTGCTGCCTGCAAAGAAATCTCACAATGCTTTGATTGGGCATTTAAATGAATATTTTTGACATAAGATGCTTTATACATAAGGTAAGGAGAATATAAATGACATCTGTGACAATTACTCAAGCAAGCAGACTGACAAAGATACATTTGAAGTGGCGCTTCATGACACGACTTGACCTGCACTTCAGTCACTTCCGACAGAGCTACACACGGCCTACTTTGCCAGACACAATGTGCAGTGACCGGTTTATTAAGAACTACAGTGGGGTTCAAAAAAGAGAACACATTTTATTACAAACTGCATTATTATTTTAACAACATGAGTGAAAAGTTGAATTGTAAAATGACCATGAATTTTGTATTTGGTTTGTTAAATGTAAGCATTCATACTCATATACGCTATATAAACCAAATGGTTATTCATTACTGTCTAGGACAATTCCTACTACAACTGCATGAAATTTGATTTATTTATTAATTGTTTTTTATTTTTATGATGGATAGGTTAAGTAACACGACTGACTGTTAGGAAAAAATGACTGATAAATTAAGTAACAAGCCAGCTAGATTAACAAAATATCCAACAAGAGTTTCAGATAACTAGCTTGCAGGTGTAAGACTGGAGAAAACTGTAAGAACTTTAAGAGATAGCAACTCTCTGAGAAAATAAAGGAAATAACATCTGAACCCTTGTGAAATTACCATCCCCATCCAAGATGAAATCCCACTGAGTTGATCACCCAAGTATTGCCTAATTTACATTTCATTCCCCTAACCCTCATCTCTCCCCTCCATATGCTGAAATTCACCCAATCTATATGGGTTAATGTGAACAAGTACTATACAGTATTATACATGTTTGGAATCATTTGAAACTTCTCGGTGCGACTGGTACAAAGGTCTCATTCCCACAGAAGTAAAGCAAAAGGTAACAAAGGTTTTAAGAGTTTAGAGATATTTTGCTTATTGTGGTGGGTGTGGGTGCTCAATAAGGTGTAAATTACAGGACTTGATTAATGTAAGTTCCCATTGTGAACTCATGTTTACCTTTGAAAGAAGTTTCTGTCTTGTTCTGGTTTTATTTAAGAAGATGTTGCAGAAGGGTCAGGGCGCGATTCTGTAGCCAGATCAGCCCGTAATGCTATGCATTATGTAAGGGTGCTCCGATCAGGATTTTTGGAGCCGATCACTGATCGTTGATCACAGGAAGCAGTATCTGCCGATACGATCACCGATATTGATCTATTTGAAGCCTTCTTTTCATCATGTAGAATTAATTATAGGGAATTTTACAGACATTCATTCAGGGCCTGAATTTTATTTCTAAAAATAGGGGAATCCCCTCATTAGGTGACTCTTGTCATATAAATGTATATAATTATCTCACCTAAATCTTTGATCATGCAGTGCATTTTTGTTTTAAAGACAATTTTTCAGGTAGGTCTAACATTAGTATTGAGGTAAGAAATAGTAAAGAAATTTAATAAGGAATCAAATGTAAATTAATATTGGTCTTCCCTGAATAAATTAAATTAGATTAATCCTTACACTTAAGGTTGCAAAAAAGTTAGTCATTCAAGAGCAGTGAGTGTCATTGAGGTTAATCAAACAACACAAGACAAAAAAAACTCAGAGACAGCAGCAGTTTATTTGACTGCTGTCACTTTAAGAGCGAATACACGGATACAGTTACATGCAGTTGCACAAATGTTAACCAGCTAGATCATTCACTCACGAGTCATGACAGGGGTTACATGCATACTTATCAAGATGGTAATATAGTACATACATTTGTGTGTATTTGGCCATTGCAGCGCAATTTGTACTCGCAAGCTTTTTGTGAGATGGCCTGTGTGTGTGTGTGTGTGTGTGTGTGTGTGTGTGTGTGTGTGTGTGTGTGTGTGTGTGTGTATGTGTGTGTTCACGGTCTCTTGGAGAGTGCGCGAGTGCCGAGCGGTTTGAACACTGGCAAGACTTAAAAATAAATGCAAATGATAAACTTTAGTGACGATGCGACACTGCCCCGATTGTGCAAGTGGCAAATCCAAGTGTCAACTGTGCAGCTCGATTTTAGTGCAGATGCGATGTGCTCAGGATATCAGTTAATCGCCTCTGTCTAGTGACCAAGACTGACTAGTTTGTGATAAAGAGATCGTAATCCGGCCGGTGCGAGACTGTTATCGGAATCTGGATGAATGGGTATAATTTCAACAAAGGGTTAAACAGATTAATCAAATGTGTAGTTAAACTACTATACAAATGACCAAATAACCAATCGGCGTGTCGAGGTCATGATTAAATGGAGTCAGATAAAAGTAAATTGGAATTAAATTACTTTCCCCCGCTGAAAAGACAGAACGTGCAGAAACCTTCACCCGCTAATCGTAAACCGTCACTGCGACGATTGGGCGAGTCTTACACAGGCTAACACTTTTGAATAAATATTATAATCTTTACAAGTCACTTGTCACAATCTTTTGTATCAGACACTGTTAAACCATATATCATAAAGGTGCATCTGCTAGCAAACTAAATGTGTGCTGAAGTTAGTCTTGAACTAAAGTAAAAAAGAAAAAGGAAAAAGAAAGAAGTGAGCTAAAGACAAAGCATGACATCAGGCCAAAAAGTGTGAACTTGCTTGGCTATTCCTGTGAGACCACCTTTCCAAAAAATTCCCACACAAAAAATGTGTGTAATGAGTCATTGTAATTATCTGAATTTATGAACAATAGAAGTTTATGGGAGGACCATACATTCAATATTTCTCTTGTTTCTGTCATTCTCTTCTTCCTGACACCAACGTTCTTCCCAACAGCTGGTTTAAGGACCGTCACACAGCATCAGATTTTAAAGCAATACAATCTATTCATAACCATCATGCAATACTGTGACACTCTTACAAACCTACAGAAACATGGTGTAGGTTGGAAAGCCCTACAACGGTACTGAGCCAAAACCCTTCAGGACACAGATGCCCCCATTAAGTCACACAAACACACGCACACACACACACGCACGCGCACGCGCACACACACACACACACACACACACACACACACACACACACACACACACACACACACACACAGTCTTTTTTAGAAATCTTCATTAACAGGCCCCAAAAGATTCTGAACTGGAATGATTTAGTTCATAATACTTTACAATAAGGTTCAATTTGTTTATGTTTTTTAATACAGTGCTGGGTGTAACTGATTACATGTAATCTGGATTACATTCCAAAAATGAAGTACTTGTAATTGGATTATATTACATTTTAAAATTCTCATAATCAGACTATACATATATTTTTATTGATTACATGATTTTAGTCATTGATTGTGTAAAGTCTTCTCGACTTGTGGAATTGCACACACCAGCCAATAGTCAAGTAGCTATAATTTCATGGAAAATTGAGAGGCAACAGCATTCGACCACTGAATTTATAGAAATCATTTCACTTTTAAGGAGTGTTTTCTCAATATTGCATATCTAATCAAGTCCTGATGAACACATTTTAATTATTATTCGAATTATCGGTCAGGGAGTCATTTAACCATGTATTACCATGTCTTTGAAAGGCTTTTGCCTTTTAAACATATTAAATGCACAAATACATGTAATGCAGTTATTCCCAAACTTTTAGGTAACTCAACCTCTTTTGACCTAATATATTTAATAACCAAGTCAATCATTTAGCAACACATTTGCATATTCACCATTTTCTGATGTCGATTAATGACCTTGGCCACACATGACATGCAGGTAAACAAATAAAATGGTTGATTTTTTTTTTTTTACTCATTTGATTTTGACATTTTTATGATTTAATTATTAGCTTTTCATGAACTCACTAACAGTGATGGAGGTAACGCATTACAAGTAACTTGAGTTACGTAATCAGATTACTTTTTCAAGTAACTAGTAAAGTAATGCATTACTTTTAAAATTTACAACAAAATATCTAAGTTACTTTTTCAAAAAAGTAACAAGTTACTTTTTCACATTTATTTGACTGACAGCTCTCTTCTCCCCATATTGAAAAAAAATCGAGAGTAAGTGCAAAGGCGTTGTGTGTGAACATGTTATTGTAGTTCTAGACTAAATGTGAGCATTTATTCATCTCACTTGCACAATACAGATTCAGTACTCCTCAAAATGAATAAAATCTGTCAAATGCAAAATCAGAATACTATGCAAACCTCCAGTAATTAAATATTAAATAAAACAAACATTTTTATGCATTTAATCTACCTTCATTGATCAATATTTTGCTGCTAACTTTCGATGATTCAGTTAAACCAAAAGCAAAAATTACTTTAGCATTAAAATATGTAATGTAACAGATTACATTACTAACTACACATTTTCATCAAGTTATTTGCAATCTGTAAAGGACTACAGTTTGTAAGTAATCTACCCAGGTCTGTTAATGCATTAGTTAATGCAATGCAAAAACATTACATGTTAATTTATACAACTTGAACTCTTAACATATTAATATATGTAAAAATAACATTAACCAAGATTAATAAATGCTGTAAACATTTTTCATTGTTAGTTCATGATACTTACTGTATTAATTACTGTTAACGCACTGAAAACAGTGGCTCTTCTCAACCGTTTTGATTCAAAGGCCCCCATATTTGATAAGATATTTCCTCTGGCATTTCTGCTTTAATTATGACTATGCTTGTTTTCAATAGTTTAATCTATATAAGATTCAAGAGTCTGTTCTGTATGTTTTTCAATAATAGTTGTTGGGTGTGAATTTTGAAATTTTTTTACATTTTTTTACCAATATCAGGGTTATGTTCAGTTTCATTGTGTTTTGGTTTCGTTTTCCTGATCCTGTTTGCCAGTGTACTCATTCATTGTTAGTTTCCATGGTCCCTGATTAAGTTATGCACCGGTTTTTAGTTTTGTTAGTTATCTAGTTCTGTGTATAAGGCCTTAGTTGCCTTTGTACAGTCTCGTTTTAGCTTTATGTGGTTTGCTATATCTCCTATGTTTCCTTGGATAGCTCCTGAGTGTTAAATATTCTGAATAAAGACTTTTGTCATTGTTGAGCGTTTACTGCAGCAGCCACCTGTTCAACCATTTTCATTATGTTTTAATTCATTTTGTGCATTGTTGTAAAACATTTCCTCTTTAGCTTACACTGACAACATTTTCTTGGTGATTCAGGGTACATTTACATGACAACGACGTACTAAAAACCGACAGTTTTAGTATACAGACAACACCATTGTTAACATGATCCCCATTTACATGGATCCGCAAAAAAAAAGAAAAAAAAAAACCCCACTGTATTATGCATACCATGGCAGTAGTTGGCCATGCCACTTTCTACCACATAGATCCGCATGCACATGATGTCAACGTTTTCACAAATTCCTGTTTTTCTAGTTTACATGGAGACAATAAAGGTATTGTTTTCAAAAACTTGCACTTTGAAACCCATTTTCAAAAGCTTGCGTTTTCAGGCCCCCAAAAATGACATTGTTGTGTAAATGAAAAAAAAAAAAAGTTTTACGTTGTTAGTTGAAAACGGTGTAAACAGCCCTTAGATGTATCTGTGTTGCATGCAAGTCTCTGACACCTGAAAATAGAGAAGACCCTTTGTGGTAGATGCATTTTGTCTATCATCCTTTCAGGTTCTATCAGTGAGTGTTTGAGCTTTGTAATGAGTGGCAGGTTGTTGCCATGGTGCGCTAGCACAAGGTGTTGCTGTAATGCATCTTTAATGCATAGTGTTTATCCAAAGTGTTGTTGCCCAGAGATAAGACGCACTCCTACACATTCCCAATATTTGGGGGTTGGAGTATTTGTGTGTACATGTGAGTGGGTTTTATCTCATAATACACCCACTAAAACATTAACATATAAGTACCATAGAGGAAGAAACCTGGATGCAAGATTATCTGCCAAAATGCTTTTCTTCATTTACTTCGATCCTGTTCAGTTGCACTAAAATGAAACCCTGACCATCCGCAACAAAAGACATGACTCAGGGAGCGTGCCAGAGAGAGGATTTGTGCTTGCATGCTCACATTTATGAAAATGCCATCATGTGGAAGAGGGTTTGTGTTGTGATTGTGTATGTGTGTCATATAAGTTTGTGTTTCTGTGTATTTGTGTGTGTCTCAATTCAAAGAGTGGAAACAAAAATGTGTAACAGGGTTTGTCTGTACATGTGTGAGCTCATGTGCAAAGTAATTGTGTGGGCTGACAGCAGAAAGAAGTAGGAGGTGAGAGAGAGAGAGATGGCTTCATCAAAACATAATCTCCCATCTATGGGAGAGATGATCACAGGTCACAGGTAGTGCATGTAGGTGTTTGCATGTGAAGCACCTCACATTCTGCAAGTATTGTTCTAAGAGCAAAAAGCAACAAAAACTGCTGCCTTTCTAAACTGCAATGCATCCTGTTAGAGAGTGTCCCTATTATGGTTTTTGGAATATTCCCTTTCATGCAGTGTGTAATATAGCTGTTTGTGAATGTAAATGTTCTGCAAAGTTGTAAAGCCGAAAGTGCGCAATAAATAAAAGCTCTTGTCTCCCAAAAGAAAGAATCGACTCTGAACCGCCTTAATGAGTCGTTTTTGTTTCTAAATTCCACTGCGTGACGGTTCTAAATCACTAGAAAAGACATTCACATAATGCCCGCCTATGTTGTACGTTGTTCGCCCACAAACACTTCATTTTACTGACGACTGCTTCTCAAATCTCGGAGTTCGCAAAACGCTTGCTCTTGAAAGATGGGTCAGTACTCAGTTAATTTGGACCAGCTTGCTCCTCAGAATCACAACCTGTAAGTATGATTAATTATTGATGTATATTTTCTACCGGTTGTTCAAAATATGTAGTTTTGTGTTTTATATTGTGTACATTTTCCGTCCTTACTGAAATAGTTCTGCTAATCAGCTGAGGCTCACTATTACCTAAAACTGTGTCTATTAATGCAGATTGTCTGTTGTTCTTACTACTTTGAGTAAAGATAAAGAATGGAGCAAGATTTGTTTTACAAACATTTATGTTACATCAGTCATTGAAGTTATTGATACAGTTAATACAGTTCCCGCATGTGCACCGCAATAAATTAGAATTATACACACACATCAGTTTTGTTTATGGACATACTCTTGTTAATGCTGATAGTGAGGAATTACAGTTGCAACATCTCGTAATGTACCTCAAAATGAGTAGTGTATTACTGAGAAACGTCCTGCTCAAGTCGTCCTTGCGATGGAGGTTTGGGTTGAGTAACTAGTTCTTCCAATGTTTCATCATCGGACTCAGATTGATATGGTAAAATCGATGCCTCGTTACTGTCTTTACAGTGTGTACAATCACTGAGCTTTAGCCTGAGCTGAAGTTCAGTTATGGTAATGGGCATTAGCTTTCGACAAGCAGTAGACCAATCGTAACAGATTGGGCCATCTAGCCAATTGGAGCAGAACAGGCTCAGGTAAAGGTGGGATTTAGAGAGACTCATCCAACGAGTCATTTGAGAATCATTGAACATTGTGTTGCTGTGCAATTTATATTATGAAAAAATGTAAGTGTTTTTAGACCTTTGATGCATGTAAACCTGTTGTAGGAGACCTCCAAACCAAAATTAGGAAACTTTAAAATAGCATAATGGGGCACTTTAACTTCCGATGCATGTTCTCTGTGTCTTCTTGCTATATCAGTGGAACTGAACAATAGATCCCACTGCACGATTCAGCTGGTTAACTCAGTCATACGTTTGGCATTTTCACTAGGGATGTACCAATATTAAAACTCTGGCCGATACTGATAAGCCAATAATAAATGTAATTTTATTAGCATTAATGGAGAAATGATCAGCATTCAAATTCATTCATTCAAACTTCGGGGTTAGTAAGATTTTTTTTATGTTTTTGAAAGGAGGCTGCATTTATTAAATAAAAAATACAGTAAAAATAGTATGATTGTGAAAGATTTAGAGCTGCAACAACTAATCGATAAAATCGATTATTATCGACAATGAATTTCGATTAGTCATGCTCTGTGCCCGGGAAACCACTAGCTTTACAATAGTGACTAATCAAACTCTATGGACAAAACACATTTGCAAAATAACAGACGGCACAGAGTGAGCTGCTCTGGGAAAGGTACATGATCCAAGTTGTCTGAAACATGAGAATGCTTTATATTTATAAGCGCTTCAAACAAAAGCGTAATTGTTTACCGCGTGGTCCGCCTTTCGTGCTTTGACAAATGTGTGTGCCGTTTAATGCCTCTGACATGCGTTTTCCTCAGCGCATAGCTTACATTTTATGGTTATATCCTTATCAGTTAATGTTAGAAAGTTCCACGAGCATTTCCATTTTGCATATTATGACAAGCATCATGATAAACTTCACGGACTTCAATGAACAAGCACAAAACAGATGGAGCACAGAATAGAAGCGCAATAATTCTGACATATTTATGAGATAAGTAACAGTACAATTATTAGCATAACCCATTATTGTAATATAATTAGGCCTCTATTTTGGATTCTTTGATGAATACAAAATACACATAACAGCATAAACACTATAAATGTTTACTGTCACATTTGATCACTTGCTGAATAAAATAATTTCTTTAAAAAAATCGTACTAATCCCAATCTTTTTAATGCTAGAAACATGGTATCAACAACAAAATGTACAGTATGATACATTTTGAGATTGAATAAATATCACATATAACAATGTTATTAAAGTATTAGTGTTTTTAAAGATTTAAATATACATAGGCTACACTAGTGTGCAACAGGCAGGCCTATTAAACTGTGTGCTTTCACTTTCAGTTGGGTTGGAATTTATAGAAAACTCCTTGAAATGATGACTCTAATCAAAATGAACAACAACAGGCATCTTCTTCCCTAAGAACAGAGCTCAAGGTCACAAATACATTAAAAAAATAATTTTAAAAAAAACTACACGCAGGGTTTTATTAGCAGTGGAAAATACCCAACACCACCCGTGAAACGCTGTGAGACTTTCTTAGTGTAAAATGGTAGAGAGAGAGTGTATGTTTGTGAGGAGGACAACATGTCCCAGCTTGAAATATCTTGAATCAGTAAAAAAGAAAAACAACTTCTGAGAAACCCAGAGCTACAGGGAGCAATTGGAGCTAAAAACCAGCTGTGGCACAGGCAGGCACAGAACACCTGAACGAGTCCTAACCAACACTTCTACTGAGGTCACAAATCTTGTATTGGGGCCCTTTGAAACATATCTGAAATATCTATAAGGATGCAGGGACAGTAAATATATCTTGTGCTAACTTGACCTTTACTAATGGTAATGATGGAATGCAAGAAGCTGCTCATGGCATGGTGTGTGTCACAGCTTCTTGCATTCCAAATATCATAATGGACTGAATGTATAATTTCCTGCATTAAAGTACTTCAGAAGATCCTCTAAGAATGCTAGGAATTCGCCGTTTCCACGGTCTGCCCTTTCCTGTTTCCTATTTTAGCTGCTCTCCTGCCTCCGAGCAGAGGGGAGTGCGGAGGAATTCACGGGGAACGGAAGCAGATCTCCCGCTCAGTGAACATTCCCAACTGTCATCTTGGCTTTTCCCGCATCCGTTTATGACTAGTGGTAACCACATCTTTCCAGTTTTTCCAAGGAATAGGAATAGATTTTGATTTAATGGTGACTTAACAATTCGGTTAAGTGAAGGATTCCCCACATTCACCACATAAAGAAACAAAGTGATGTACCACGGTACAGAATGACTCGAGTGAATCGTTTTGCTTAAGAGATTCAAAAGAATCGACTCACTGAGAGCAACACCACTGCTGACGTCATATACCTCGCGGAGATGCATGACTCAAGTCATCATCATAACAAGGAGTAGACGTAAAAGCATCAAAGCATTCTTTTTTTAAATTCAGGGCATTTTCATAGTTAGCTCAAGTGTTTCCTCACACTCGTGCAAGTTCATTATTTACGCCATACAATAAAGAGTAAGTTAAACAAAATAACGAATACCTGCAGATCCAATAATCATCAGCTATCAGAGTTCTGGTTTCAAAACATAACCCACAAATGCATTCATTTTCATTTCATGGGCACCGATGTCCAAACATGGAAATTAAATTTTCAGTCCTAAGTCTAAGGGGATTTCCATAGTACTCAGAATGTGGACAAGCTGTCACATAGGAAGTCTAATATGGACAATCCAGCGTGACAATAACAACATCCTCATCCCCTACTTTCATCCCACACATCCTCAAAGCTATTTGCTGGGCGTTTGTAATGCATTCTGGACACAACTGAAGTGGCCCACATCTTCATCCCGGCCCAGGACACTGTCCTGTCCGCAACAACATACTCTGTAACATTATATACGCATGCTGACGGAGACGTTTCATCTGCTTTCTGTTGAGTAATATGTGTGTAATTAAAGTTTTAAACAGCCAGAACAATGGGTCGAAATGCGACAAAACACATTTCGGGTAACATTTCCGTTTGAAACTAACGTTACTTTAAAAGAGCATCTGACTGAGCAGGCGCGCGCACAGCGTGCTAAACACAAATAAAGCATCACTTCACTTTACCTGCTTCAACCGTATCCGTTAGGTCGTAATTTGTTGCTGTCCGAGGGAATTCTTTCAGTTTTCTTGAGCTGAGGTTCATAAATCCAGAGTTCGCCGCATCCTCCAGCGCTCTCTCCAAGCCCCGGCTGAGAGGCAGGTTCGTATTGGAGCCCAGTCCGCTCAGGTTCGTCTGTAATGCGGCAGAAGCCAGCTGGGAATGAGGACGGGGCTCCGGTCCCAGCGTCGCCATATTCACCCCGTCGGGAAAAAAGCTCGTCGAAGGGCTCTGCGATCGCTATATCCTAAAGAAAATGTGCTGGGTCTCAGCAGCGGTGGGTGAATTTCCTCCTAGTGCGCTATCTGACTGTCCATAAAGCGTCTGCGCAGTTTCTTTATGGACCTGAGCTCGTGCCAATAACGTGTTTACTGGCTTTACTACAGCGCCATCTGCTGCACGTTCACAGCCACAGCAAATTGCGATGGCGCGTTAGTAGAAAGTTTACTAGATGGAGATTCTTATAAAATATTAAACCGCCTAACCTTTTGGGAATTCATTGTTTTTATACACAATGAAATAGTATTAAAAACACAATCAATTGCTCTCTACTTACCCTCAGAATTGAAATATACGTAGGCTATATATTTTTCTAAATGGGCCTATACTGTAGCCTACTCATAATTAGAAAAAATAAATACAAATAAAAATTAGTGGACAGTAAAATGAGATTTTTTAATTATATTATGCACTGTAATATTATTGTATTATGCAGCACAAACTATATCAATAAATAATTATTTTTAGATGCTTCAGATTCGTCATAAATGGCACTACTCGTCATAGAAATAAATAGGTTAGCCTACATTTTTATGAGTAGACCAGATTTAAGGAGAACGCCATTCTGAAAGTGTTTGTACAAGTGAGTCTGTGTAGAGAACTCCAAAAATATTACATTTATTTTTAAGGTTAAAAATATACAAAATGGCTACCTTCATGTAGGCCTAGGCTAAGTGTACAGTGGCTATAATTTACATTTACAATTTAGCAGACGCTTTTATCCAAAGCGACTTACAAATGAGAAGTCGCTTTGGATAAATTCTATAATGACCTTATAATGACTATACCTTATAATGGCTATAATGACCTTAGCCTATAGGAAATTGTATTAAACAAAACAACACCAAAACAAAACAAGTAAAACATTAGTCACAAAACATATTTAGAGCATTTAGACAATCAGGTTATAATTTCCCCCCATTAGATTAGTCATCTAATCAAACAAGTTAGACACCATTCTGCTTCTCTAAGGAAATAGTACTGGCTTATAATGTATTTACAGAAAGAGGAAGTAAAACTGCTCGCATGAGACGAATCAGATCATATCATAAACGAAAGCAACAACTTTCCTCCTAATTTCTCCAACAAAAATATGGTGAGTTTTACTGGTTTTTATCTCTTCGCTAGATCACATATCACAAAATCAAAGACGCGTATAAGACTCTTTACTCTCAGCTGTCGGTCAGAATCATTGAGAAACACGGGTAATGCTCCAATACAGTTTACAGTCAAACTTAAGCAACCCAATCTTAAAGGGATAGTTCAAATTGAAATGACTGTCATTTACTGACCCTCATGTCATTCCAAATCTGTATGACTTTCTTTCTTCTGAGGAAAACAGATTGCTACCAACAGATTACTACAGTTACTCCCTCTGTTCATACAATGAAAGTCAATGGGATCCAGTGTTGTTTCAGACCCCACTGATTTTCACTGTATGAACAAAACAAAAAAAAAACAGTTAACATATTCTTCAGAATATCTCTAATATAGTTTGGGAACAACATGAGGGTGTGTAAATGATGACAGAATTTACATTTGTGGTTGAACTGTTTTATAAGTGAGTCATAATTTATGCAGCACTGTACTTAGAATAATGTTAAAAATATATAAAACTAAGCCATTTAATCAAAACTATTTATTTTCCCTGTATTCCTGATGCTGTCCTGTCCTCTCTCTTCCTCCAGGCAAATGCTAGCAGCAGTATCGTCAGAGAGCTGCACTTTGTTAACTGGTTAGTGAATTCTGATTTAAATGAGAATCACTCTGACAGCACTGAGGATGGTGATATTGATGAGAGTGGACTGAAGTTGTGCGAATGTAACGCTCCAGTTAGTGAATGGGAATCAGACCTGCTCGACCCTGAGAAACAGTACCATCTACCCCGGAGCAGCCCTGTCATATCTCGAAAGAGACATAACACAGAAACAGAAAAACAGTCTGATCTGTCTTTGACACCTTCAATATGCAACCTATCCATCTCTCCAACGATGAAATCCAACTATTCAAGTGCACATAGATTCAGTAGCTCAGAGAAAGAGAGAAACCTTGATCACTGTGATTCACCCAAGGGCTCTTCAGGACAGACACAGTTCCTCGCAAGTAATCATGGCAGAGGAATTTCTCATGTCTCTCAGGACACTCAGCTTCACAGCCAGTTAGTTTCTGGACAGGTGCATGAGGGTTTCCAGTCAAAGACTAAAAGAAGAGCCTGCTTTGATATCCCACCAGCATCTGGTCAGAGGAGCTCAGACCAAGCTAATAAATGCGGATCATGTGTTGATGTACACGGCACTGAAGACCTCTACAGTTTGGACCAGGTATGCTGTAAAAGGGACCATAAGTAAATCAACAGTATATAGTCTTATATAAATCTTATATATAAGACTATATACTGTTCATTTACTTATTGTTACTAAATAAAATATATTACATTAAAATGACCTGAGACACAACAATGACAAACACCAGATAATTATTTTATTTTTTTTTGTATTGGTAACACAATAATGTCGTTCAAAAACTTCCAGAGCATCTGTAGAGCTCTCTTTGGTGTAAATCTGGGAAAGCCTGCTTCTGTTTGAGATCGCTTTAATTTTGGAAAAGTATGTATTTTATTGTTGTTTGTCTGTAGGAAAATGCTCATTTTGTAGTTGTGGATATGGTGCTGGAAGTTCTGGAGGCTGTGAAATGGGTTGTGTGTCTGCAGCAGTTAAAAAACACGCATTCTCATCAAGACAGATGTGAAACACACAATACCTCAAAAACAGACTCAATCTCTTCATTTGACAGCGGGTTTGAGGGTAAGATTGGATTGTATTGCAACAAAGTACTGTGTCATCTGCATGTGATGTGGTCCTGACAAAGATCAGATAATGCTGACCTGGTCTCTTTAAAACAGCAGATCATCAGTACAGTATTGACTTCTGCAGACTGTATTTAGCTGAAATAAGTATTCACTTCACTTTATTGGCTGTAGTGGAAATTACCTCAGAAGACTTCAATGTAATAGCCTTTTAACATAAAACTATTAATTTTACTGTAATGCTGTTGCTCTGTTAGGCTGATTATTTAGTGCATTGTACTAGTTTTTTCTTAGTGGAAGCTTTAAGATAATATAAAGGTAAAATCGTAAAATAATTTATACTCAAATCAATATTTCATATCCACGTTTATTTATTTGTATAATGTTTTGATAAAGTACAATCAGCCGATCATATCGCAAACAAATTAGTATATAAAGAAATTAACATTAATCAAGATTAATAAATGCTGTTGTAACCAGTCCTACTTTACCCGCTCTGGGCAGGATTCAAACCTGGTCTCTGGTGTGGGAGGCAGCATACTTGTAGTGCTTGTTAGTGCTTGTTAAGCAGCATACTTGTAGTGCTTGTTAGTGCTTGTTAGTGCTTGTTAAGCAGCATACTTGTAGTGCTTGTTAGTGCTTGTTAGGCTTGTTAGGCAGCATACTTGTTAGAAAGCAGCAGCAGACGTTTGTCTTGAGACCAAGGGAAGTGAGGTTTACACGCACAGCTCTTACTGACCTACATCAATTAGACTCACCCTTCTATACCTCACTCCCATCCGGGTTAACGGCACCAAATGTAACCGGTCCTACTTGACCCGCTCCGGGTGGGATTCGAACTGGAGTCTCTGGCGTGGGAGGCGGGCATGCTAACAAGGACACTAAAGACTGTAGCAGCTAATGCACCTCTGGAGGCCAGGGGAGTGAGGTTTACACACACAACTCTTACTGACCTACATCGATTACACTCACCCTTCTATACCTCACTCCCATCCAGGTTAACGGCACCAAATGTAACCGGTCCTACTTGACCCGCTCCGGGTGGGATTCGAACTGGAGTCTCTGGCGTGGGAGGCGGGCATGCTAACAAGGACGCTAAAGACTGTAGCAGCTAATGCGCCTCTTGAGGCCAGTGGAGTGAGGTTTACACCAGGGGTTTTCAAACCTGTCCTGGAGGACCCCCAGCACTGCACATTTTGTATGTCTCTCTCATCTAACACACCTGATTCACCTCATGAGGTCATTATTAGAGACTGCAAGACCTGAAGTGGGTGTGTCAAATATGGGAGACATACAAAATGGGCAGGGCTGGGGGTCCTCCAGGGCAGGTTTGAAAACCCCTGATTTACACGCACAGCTGTTACACACACCCCCCTAAATGTCACTCCCATCCAGGTCATGGCACTAAATGTAACTGGTCCTACTTGACCCGCTCCGAGTGGGATTCGAACTGAAGTCTTAGGTATGGGAGGCGCGCACGTTAACAAGGATGTTAAAGACCGCAGCAGCTAATGCGCATCTTGAGGCCAGGGGAGGGAGGTTTACCTGCACAGCTGTTACACTCACTCCCCTAAACCTCACTTCCATCCAGGTCAAGACACTAAATGTAACCGGTCCTACTCGACCCGCTCCGGGTGGGATTCAAACTGGGTCTCCGGCGTGGGAGGCGGGCACGCTAACAAGGACGCTAAAGACCACAACAGCTAATGCGCCTCTGGAGGCCAGGGGAGTGAGGTTTACACACACAACTCTTACTGACCTACATCCATTACACTCACCCCTCTACACCTCACTCCCATCCGGGTTAACGGCACCAAATGTAACCGGTCCTACTTGACCCGCTCCGGGTAGGATTCGAACCGGAGTCTCTGGCGTGGGAGGCGGACATGCTAACAAGGACGCTAAAGACTGTAGCAGCTAATGCACCTCTTGAGGGCAGTGGAGTGAGGTTTACACCAGGGGTTTTCAAACCTGTCCTGGAGGACCCCCAGCACTGCACATTTTGTATGTCTCTCTCATCTAACACACCTGATTCACCTCATGAGGTCATTATTAGAGACTGCAAGACCTGAAGTGGGTGTGTCAAATATGCAAGACACTAAATGTAACCGGTCCTACTTGACCTGCTCTGAGCGGGATTTGAACTGGGGATGTTAAAGACCGCAGCAGCTAATGCGCATCTTGAGGCCAGGGGAGGGAGGTTTACATGCACAGCTGTTACACTCACTCCCCTAAACCTCACTTCCATCCAGGTCAAGACACTAAATGTAACCGGTCCTACTTGACCTGCTCTGAGCGGGATTTGAACTGGGGTCTCCAGCGTGGGAGCGGGGCACGTTAACAAGGATGTTAAAGACCGCAGCAGCTAGCGTCAGTCACTAACGCTCCTCTTGAGGCCAGGGAAGTGAGGTTTACACTCACACCTCTTACTGGCCTACATCCGTTACACTGTACAAATATTGTTTTGTGTTATTTAATTGTAATTATTACATAATGTTGAAGTATAAAACCCTATTGTAAACTGCTACCCCTTACAAAATAAATTGTTTCTGTATAGTCATAACGCAAAATCATGTCACCCCACCATGCAGATTATTCACTAGTTAAAAAAAAAAAAAAAAACTATTTATATTCTGATATATATAAAAAAATATATATTATTGTGTATTTGGTTCTCTTCCAGATGACAGCGCCTCCCAACTGTCTTCAAACAGATACTCCCTGGCTTCATTTCAGAGGTATGCAGTGAATTCATGTTTCATGTTCATGTAATTATGTGTAAATTTTTTATGCATAATTTCCAAACAAAATTGTTTTATTTGCAGTTGTCTCCAGAGCTACAGAATGCAGTGCTCTGCTGAAAATTTAGCCCACCATTTGGTGTCAGAGTTCAGGAAGCAGTGGTTCCCCTCTGAGCTACTGCAAAACCCTGTCAACCTCAACTCTGCTCTGCAGGAAGTGAGAATGGTTATGCATAAACACACACATTAATGCAGTGAGAACACACAGGTGCAGCAACAGAAATACACACAAACACACACTCACACACACCCACACCCACACACCTACCTCTTTCTCTGCCACATACTGTACACACATAAAACATTTTAAGGACATATATTTTTCACCAGGCTTAATTTATCACTTCTAACTGTCTTTTCCACAGGTCACTTTGGTAGAGGACAAGATCAGTCTAACTGAAGAGATCATGAAGAAGACCAGAATGAGAGGAAGATTAACCTGGGCTCCACCCAGAATTCAGATCATCTTCTTTGTCCAGCCAACACACAGGTGAGCAAGGCCACTACATCCACATTAACAGAGTTTATACATTCATGCAAGCTTGATAGTTTTACTTTAAAAGGAGTACTTGTTACAGAAATAATGTACTTTAAAATAATATAATTAAGTGCAAACTGAATGTAATGTTTTCAG
The DNA here is from genome assembly GCA_018749465.1 of Paracanthobrama guichenoti. NCBI lineage: Eukaryota > Metazoa > Chordata > Actinopteri > Cypriniformes > Gobionidae > Paracanthobrama > Paracanthobrama guichenoti. The sequence continues at coordinate 18,123,024 of CM031951.1, forward strand.
ATATTTAAAGGGATAGTTCAACCAAAATCAAATTCTATCATCATTTACTCACCCTCAAGTTGTTCCAAACCTGCATGAATTTCTATCATCTGCTGAACACAAAAGAAGATATTTGGAAGAATATGGGTAACCGAACAGTTGATTGACTTAAAAAAAAATACTATGCATAGTATGCATAATCATTCTTCAGAATATCTTATTTTGTGTTCAGCAGAAGATAGAAATTCATACAGGTTTGGAACAACTTGAGGGTGAGTAAATGATGACAGATTTTTATTTTGGGTGAACTTTCCTTTAACTGCAACAAATAATTTGTAGTAAGACTCAAGTACATCTTTATATGTAGTTTCATAATTACTTCTATTGTCTTTGAAATATAAAAGCATTTATGGTAAACTAAAATTTGATGTAATTTCTATTGAAACTTGTGTCACACATTTAAATATATTTGTTATCACACATATGATGAAGTTGCAATTTAGTACATTTAATATATATTGAATTTAAATGTAATACTGAATAACACACTATACAGTTCAAATAAAATCAAGTACTTTACATGTGTTAAGAAACATTCATGAAAGTGTACTAGATTTTTCACTATCATTATATTATCTGCAACTTAATAAAAATAGCAAAGGTGTTCATATAAATATGCTTTCAGACGCAGTGACGTCATTGCTTCCCAGCACTTCCTGTGTGCAGGTTGTGGTACTGAAGTCGAGCCCAGTGAGTAAAGAAGCTGCTCTTAATATAAATAATGTGATCAAAAGCTTTTAGTCCTATGTGACATTAAACCTTGAATATTCCTCTCTCCCAAGGGTATATGAAAAAATTACGGTATTGTGACTATTTGGGTAAATACTTTTGTGATGGCTGCCACGGTGGTTTGGAATCAGTGATTCCAGGTCGGGTTCTGAATAACTGGGATTTTGCACGGTATCCGGTCTGCCATTTTTCTCGACAGTTACTGGACTCCATATGGCAGCAACCACTTTTCAAACTTACAAGCGTGGCCAAAAACCTGTACAGCCAGGCCAAAGAGCTACAGCGTTTCAGAGTGAGTGTTTCTTTTGCTGGGGTAATATCAGGTCAATCAGGTAGCATGGACTGTTATCTCATGATATTAATTATGTGCTCCCATTTGCTTTATAGGAACTGCAGGAGCAACTGATATCCATCAAAAAGCTTCTGAGTACTTGCAGACTATCAGCTGGGTGATTTGTCTCTTCTCTAGCTCTCTTGTTTCTGCCCAGTTTCGGTACAGAGAATTCATAATGGACATTCTTAACAGTGCCTTAAAACAATCAGGATATTATGTTTCTAAGAAAGCCTGCAATGTGGTGCATAGGTCTTTCTTTATTGACACCTGTTTCTCTAACCAGAGTCCTTGACGAGTTTGAACAACTTCCTGCTCACCTGATGCAAGAACTCCACCTCTTTTCCATGGATGACTTCATCAGGGTGAAAAAGGGTCAGACCTGTACCATAGCAAAAGCCTTGCTGCAGTCTGCAGTTGCTCACATAAATCTTTGTGAGGTTTGTCCAGCTTTTATTTAGACGCCTATAAAGTCAATTAACGTAATTTTGTTTGCGCATGATGGATTGTATGATCACAGTTGTGATCTAACAGATCAATATATCTGTGCAACACTTTACAGAAAATGTTTTACAATGAAGATCATTACGCACTTACTATGTACTATTATTTTCTTGTATAAATCTCGACAGTCACCATCTCTCTTACAATCTTCAGCTGTGTCAGGCCAAAGGTTTTATCTGCGAGTTCTGTCATGGGAAGGAAGTGCTTTTCCCGTTTCAGAGAGACACCTGCACCCGCTGCCAAGGTCAGACATCAACATACTAAAAGCATTTCCAACACTTTGTTTTAAAATAACAATGTTTCTATCCACCTTGGGTTAGTGTAGTGCTTTAGAAGTCAGTGTAAGAAGAGAACTCAATAGTATAAGCTGATAAGACCATTCCTGTTTTTCATAAAATGACAGATGCTTTGTATCTTGGATTTTTTTTTTAGATTGCAGAGCCTGTTTCCACATCTCGTGTTTCCGTGATGAATTGTGTCCCAAATGTACCAGACTCCAGAAACGAAAGAAACAGGAAGACATCACTTTATGAAATCTAAATGTCCTTTGCTGCATGCAAACGTTCAGGTATTCAGAGTTGAACTGTTCAATTAGGCCTAGTTGATAGACTACTGACATATGTAAATGTGTAAATTTCATATTTGTAATATGTGTATTGTCATATATGTAATTGTGCTTTTCATATTTATAATCTGTGGTGTTGATGTTTTAAATAGTATTTCCATTAAGTAATAAACATTATACAGAGACCTGCCAACCTCTGCTATGTTCGTATTTTTATTGGTTACAGGATCAGGATTAATTGTCAGAAAATGTGATCACTTACATTTGACATTGAAATTCATCTGTGCACATTTATTCTTATACCCTGACAAGATACAAAATCTTCTCACACAACACCACTTGAGGGCACTTTGGGTCCTGTGGACTTTTAGAAAATAACAAATGTAACTAATATTTAAGTTTTATATATGTTTAAGATTTAAAATCTGGACCCAGGGTAAAACAATAATCCATAAACATTAATTTGGACCAACATTCTATAATTTTTTTTATAAAATTAAAAAGTACTGTCAGAAGTGGGATTCGAACCCACGCCTCCATTCGGAGACCAGAAATCCCGCTTCACAGGAAGGTTTGAACCTTGAGTCTGGCGCCTTAGACCGCTCGGCCATCCTGACATACGTCACCCAAAGCACCGAAGCCTTTCTGACTTCTCGGCCCATTTTTTCGTGTCACTCAAAACATTAATCACCGGTACTGTTGCTTAGTGTTTTTTTTTAAATATATCATACGAATTACTCTGATTGTTCAGAATATCAAAAAAGTGAGATATTTTAGTATTCTTTTACGACGCCTCCTCGTGCTCACATTAAAACTGCTAACGTAGTTAAGCGATATAAATCTCGGTTATCGCAATTGCTTATTTCAAAAGCTTTAAATCCTTTACGAAACAATAGAAAAGACTGTACTGTATTCAGAAACAGACGTGCAGTGCTAACGTTAGCATTATGCTGGTGTATGTGTCCCACAAACAGCTGACAACACAGACAATATGAAAAGCTCATTAGCAAAATATTCCCCCGTGAAGAAAAATGTAAGAAAGCGTACACAATAAAGACTTTGGTTTGTGATTAATTGAATTAATGAATTAGTTTGAAAAAGTATTACTTATATCATATGGTATTGCATTTTTAATTATTTTATTTCTTAGTACAGAAATGTTTGGGATCATACACTTTTCACAATACATTTGAAAATAAACAAATTAAAGACCCGTTAGCAGTCTCATTCATATCAATGACACTTTTTATGATTAGCATACAAGAGAAATGTGAATTCACAAACAGCAAAACAATGAGCCTTTATACACCAATAAAACAATGAGCATCTTATTTAAGTATTCTCTTGCATAGAATTTAAATGTTTACATCTCGCTTCGTACGGATCAGTCATCATAAGTGTGATATAGTGGAGAGAGCACATTTAGGCCACGCCCACACCACGATTATGACGCGTGTCGCTCTGTCTCTATAGTCTCGATCGCCCCTGATGGCATGCTGCAGTATGGGTCAAAACCCTTCCCTCTCCGTGTAATGGAATAGGACCCAATAATTCTTATCACGTTGACGTGTTCAATTGCTCATTATTTCCAATTTGTTTGGTTTTAGTTAGTTATTTGATGCTATAAAAACGGGGTGTAACGTCATGACTGACAGCTGGGAGTGAATTTAGTCTATAAACACAACTTTTTAATCATGCAGGACACGTATTACAGTATGTGAAATAAGCCTTTGTTTTTCATTTTAAAGACAGAAGTTCAACAATACCTAAAAACAATATTAGGTTTAAAAAATAAGAAAGCTGCCATATGTTTTTATTTGTAATTTTCTTTTAAATATTTTTATTTAACTTTATTTTTTATCTTTTGATTTAGTCTCTTTTTATTTATTTATTTATTTGTTTAATCAGTGTGCCTGTATTTGCAACTGACCGAAGGGGAACCCGCTTCATTGCAGGATTTTTGGGAAAGACTGCAAGTCCAATGGCACCAGCTAAGAGCACAGCCTTTTTATACTGTAAATTCAACCCAAAAAACAAAACAAAACAAAAACAAAGTATCTGTTCAAGTCAAACACACACATAAACGGCGTCATGCAGTGTGTGATGGCCTCAGAGAGATGGGTTTCCTCTGGAGAGATGCTCATCATGTACTGATGAAAGAGCAGCAGGGGTCTGATGTCAGAGGACTGTAATGTTGACTCTGATTGATGGCACTCAGCCGCGGCGAGGGGTTAATGAAACTGCGTTTCTCTTTCCCTTCTTCCCCATAGTGCATTTCCAACATTTCATGCTTGTCAGTAGTTTATTTCATTTATCACTCTCTCCATCCTCTGGAGGCTTTCTGTACTCCCTGTCCTTCATGATTTTTGATTGATTGACTGGGCGTTTGCAATTAAGAAAGCACTGAATGGAGAAGAACCCGGACATCCTAGCATCCTGTCCTGTGTCAGTATAGGGTTAAAATATATCCAACTACAGAAAGGTTGTACATATTGGCACTTAACACCGGCACACATGATGTAAAGGCTGAAGATAAGGATGTGTGTGCATGTTAAATTATATGCTTACTCGGAATATATATAGGTTTTATATGTGTTTACTGATGAAAATGTAGGCAATTTAAAATGGAAAACCTGTGTCTAAAATGTATCTGTTATTTACTGTCATCAGCAATTTTATAATGGGACTATAATATGTGGCTTAAATAAAATGTTACTTAACTTGCTTGCTTATTAACAAGTTTACAAAGTCGTTACTTTCTGTCGACTGGCGCTTTATCCTTGCTCGTATGCATCTGTTGCTTTCTTGACTGACTGGAAGTACGGAACCTCAGATTCTCCTTAGCTCAAATATAACTGTTTCACGCTGTTTTTTCTGGGACTTCACCAACACTGAACCGGTTATAAAATGATAACATTAAATACACACAACTGCTCTGAGCGCGTGCTGTCGCCTTACGTCAAATGTAAACCAATCAGAGTCCATTCTGATGTGCCTCGCGCTTCCTTGGTTACCGGGCTAGCAACGCCAAGACACTTTCACAAGCGGATGTGGCACCAAACAAACACTGGTAACAACTTAAAATAACTTTTTTAAACTAAACTTAACAATAACTTATATATTTCCAAATAAATTATTGTATTTACGCTATTGCGTAGCATGCAGACCGTTGGCCAGATGACTAACGTTAGCTGCGTTTTTACATAAATTGAACAAACTCCTCTCTGATGTGTTGACATCTGCAAGATACGGCGTTCTCAAAGCTGCTTAATATTAAAAAGTGAAAACGACCCATTTATTAAATGTAAATACGCAAACCAAAGTACAGAACATGGAGATGCCGGTGAGTAAAAAGTTAAGTTTTATTTCAGGCTATAGAGTTTACGTTCTCTTAAATAACATTTAAAATGGCAATGTGCTAACTGCGTAATTTCCGAAGTATAATAATAGGCCTAATAATAATACTAACACTGAACATCTTCCAGGGGTCATTTGGAAAAAGGAAGCCCCCGAAGAAACCAGAGAAATCTGTGAGTCTTTTACCACAGATACAGAAGGTAAAGCCTGACACTGATCCACCACATCTATTAAATATTATTTTCTCATTCAAACAACAGTACTGATGGCTTGTGACTTTCAGGTTCGATCAAAACCTCGGTGGAATGAAGCAAGCCCAAGCTTTAGACTTCAGGGACCAGCTCAGGAAGACCCCCTTGTCTCTTTGCTCTCCAGTAAGAAATACAGTATATTTTGATTTGCAACCCTGACTATATTATCAGTGTGAACATACTTCCAAATCCCCTTTAGGAGACGTGCAAGGAGCAGGGGTAAAATGGAGTGAGAGTCGTCATCAAGGTCCTCAGCATGTACGGACCAAATATGGAGGGAATTCAAGAGCATCTTACAGGCATTGTGGCAGTGTCCCACCCAAGAAGGATCGTGAGCAGTTTCGCAGTGCTCTCGTCAGCATTATTATGTGTGTTCGATTTCCATAAAGATGAGTTCTTGATGACGGATTGTACCTGTCACATATAATCACTAAATGAACAATATGATTTCAGGCACTGTGAAGATGCCACTACTACGCCCATCACAGAAGACACTTCGGGATCACCCACTGCTGCAGAGAAGGACATTTTGGTAAGGGACGGCCTTTAAATTAATTTTAGTTCAGTTTCTAGATAATTTCTGCTTAATTAAAAATACAGTATGTCCTCATGCTGTTTGGTCACAAACATTGCGCCTTGTCTTATGTCTTTCAGAGGTACTACTATTACATCCGCAATGGGATAGGCACAGAGGACGTGGCAGCCATGGAGGACTCCTGGCTTGAGAATGTTCTTGCTTTAGTGCCAGAGCATCTGAAAAGTTTGAGTGGAACCATTGAGGCTGTCTCAGATGAGATAAGAGAAGACTATCTGCTCAGCGTCAAAAAAGCTATTGGTATGGTCTTCTGTTTGGCAGATCTTGTTATTTGCCATGTAGACACAGTTACATCATATTTCGGTGGTCTAAAGCATCTTGGTGAAGCTCTTGGTGGAATGTTTTCACCAAATGCAGATTAAAAATTGGATGTTTAGTGTAGGTGCTTGTTTCTACAAGATATTTATTCTTGTCATTTGTAATAAACAATAATTTTTAACTGTTAATGTTTAGTTCAGTGTTTTTTTAACCACTTTTTACCCCATATTTATTCTAACAGCTTTTGTACTATCTCTATTCTTTGACAATGTTTGCCATGACCAAGTATTGTGTGTGTTGTTGTCCTCTATTCTCACTATTCCTCTATTGTAGTGGATTTTGTGCTGCGGGACCCCAGAGAGAATCAAGAGCTCAAGGCCATAGATCTCCCCCCATACAGACAGGAGTGAGTCCTGCTAAATTCCTTTTAGTGGTACAATTTACAAGACAAAAATAAGATCACAGGCATATAATGGACCATAACGCATTCTAGTTATTCAAGTTGCTTTATATTTGTCAAAATAATATAGATTCATGAGTATGAAAATAATAGTTTTCTGCTTAATTCAAAAATGTAAAAAATATTTTGTCAATATTCTGTCAATCATTGTGTATTAAATACCAGAATCTTTTTTTTTTCCATTTTTGTTTAATGTGTTTTTCCCTTTTTTCTTGCAGAATGGCAATTATTCCAAAGCCATGGCAAAAATCATTTCTTCAGGCCCAGAAAAGAATGAGAAACCAGCTTCACTCAATCAATCCCACTATGCTCGCAGTACTGGATCTGTGGCATGTGTCTTATAAGTAAGTGTCAAATGATCTCAGAATTCTGAATGTGTTGCATTGTAGTAATAAAGCCCTTGTGAAAAAGAAGTACACTTTAGCATACTTTTTAAAAGAGTAACAGAAATAATATACTTAAAAAGAATATACTAGAAGTGCTAGGATATACTAGAATATTAGTCTGAGCAGATGGTAATTTTTTCAAACTCTTTATTGCATTTTATTATTAAAACAAATAATAATTTAAAATGTATTTTAAGATGTATTTTAAAGTAAAACTTTTTTTTTTTATTTGACTTTATTACAAAGCACACTTTAACTGTGTAGTTTCTAACATAGTCATGAAAGTGTACTTTTAAGTACACTTAATTGCCTTTTAATTCATTAATATATTATCTGTAGTTTTTAAAATATACTTTTAAGATTTGAAGTGCTCTCAAGTGCACATTCAATACTTTAAGCACAATACTTTTAAATCGCTAAGGGGCCATGGCTGAAATCACAGAGATCTCTGTGCCTCTGTTCTCCCCTCTTTTTCCATTGTCCACATGGTCTTGTTCACTCCTGCAGGAAGTTGCGCCTTATTGATGTGGAGGTCTTCCACAATAGACAGGAGTCTGTGGAGTTGTTCACCTTTCAGCAGTTAGTCTACAAACAAATTGAATGTGCCATAGGCATTCTTCTCAAAAAGTAAGTACATTTACACATTTGGCAGACGATTTTATCCAAAGCGACTTACATTGCATTCAAGGTACACATTTTTTACATTTTGTCAGTTCTTGCTTTCCCTGGGAATCAAACCCATGACCTTGACGTTGCTAGCACCACGCTCTTATTGCTTGAGCTACAGGAAAGCTCTCTCATCTGTTGAATTTTTATGGAAGAGGACAATAACTTGATAATCATCTTAAGCTCAGCGGACTGTACCCTGCAAAAGCAATGCAATTATGATTCTTTCTGGTTTCTTTTATTTTTTTAATCAAACAGGTGGATACCAGAAGTGCAGCAAATCTATTATCTTGGTAAGAAGCGCAAACAGATCCCTAGCAACACTAGTGTTGCTCACCTGCAGTCTTTCTACAACTGTGTGGCTACGCTCATGACCTCCCAGCTCCAAAGCCTGGCACTGGAGTCCATTCAGGACTACACACACCTCATCGCCCAGGACCCTGTAAGATCGCCTGTACCATTGCGTCTGAAACTCTGAACCTTTTTTTTTCTTTGAGAAAATCAAATTATTATATGACTGTATAACCTTTTTTTGCTTCAGTGCATCTTTTATTATTTATTTTTTGACTAACATTCCTCATAAATCCCCATGACCTATGAAGTAACATTTTTTCCCCCCGTTGAAGCATTCAGTGCGAGCCTATGAGCATCCAGGGTTTGTCCTAAGCCTGGTCCTGGACAAAAATACTATCAAATTTGAACCTGATTTCAAAGACTTTGAAGTAACCCTGCTAAACATCTATGACTTGATGCTGAAATCCTTAAGTTTGATCCCCCGAGTGGAGATGAAGCTGTACCAAGAATGGGTAAACATGTTTTTTAGATTTTATGTTACATTTTGCTTGTTATGTGGTTTGAAAGCTGAAATATTAAAGGGATCATATCATGAGGAATCAAAGTTTGTTACACCCTGTATGTTTCAGAATTGTCCCCCCCAGAAATGTTTTAAACTGAGTTGCAAAGAGTTTTCTTTCTGAAACAGAACTCCGTTAACATGTACATTTCTAGAAAATTCTGAATGTTTTTGGTACAAAAAAATGTATAGATCTTCAGAGAGAGAAAGAAAAAAACTTATGTTATCACACCTTTAACAATGTACAAAGATTACCTCTAGTAAATATTATCAGCTGCTATAACCAAACACAAATGACATTCCTTTAAAAGCAGTCTTTACTCTGATTATTGCCGTTAATATTTCATGTATTTACACATTTTATACTCTGCTAATTCTAGCCTGGCCCAGAAACACACCGTACTCTGAAGCCCATCGTCCTACCAGAGATCCTGATGGCCCAGCAGGAAAAGATCAGACGGTTAATTCATGCAGAAAGCACTGAACCTTTGAAGCATGTCCGTCTCTATGATAAGTATGCCCCGCTGGTGTCCCAGCAAGCTGAGGAGGATGTTACCCAGTTCCTTCAGGAGCAGCACTCCTTCCAGGAGCTGATGATGGAGGTGGCCCGCTACCGGCAATTGGCTGATGAAATCCAATACAGCACCCTGAAGGTTGATCTTTATTTACATTAATTGTACCTGTTCACATTCTACTAGCTTTCCCCCACAGAATTGTGACTGACTGAGAATCTTAATTTCTTATGTTTAGGTGGTACGTTTGGGCATGTTTGAAGTGCACTCCCATGATCTGGTCCGTGCCCTCGTAAAGCGAGCGGAGGGCCTCCTGGAGAAGCTGGTCACTCATATGTTACAGGGTCATCAAGAGTTCAATAACAAGTGAGACAATGACAAATTTCAGATTTTTTTTTTGGCAGTAACCTGTTAGTAATCTGTATCATTGATTTCTAGGTTGTGCGAGGAATATGATACAATATCAAAAAAAGCCCTCAGAAATCCATCAAACACACAGGAACTAATGGAACTTAAGGTAATACTGACCAGCTCTATCTTTGAAACATCTTTGTTAAATTACTGTTGACAAAAAAACAAAGACCTTTCAGTATGTCATTTCCTTTTTTTAATTTATGCTGTAGGAATATGTGCTGAAGATTGAGGCAGAGGAGATGCCTCAGTTGGAAATTAAGCTCCAGGAGTCCAATAGCAGTTTGTGTTTCTTGGTGGATTATATCACATTTTCGCTCACAGACATTCAGCTGAACTGCAAGACCTTCCAGCGTCATGCACAAATGCCTTCCGTCTTTGATCAGCACCGCCAGATTATCAAAGAAAGCACCAGCCAGTTCCAAGATGGCCTCAAGGTACTAGAGATGCCACACGTTGGCCAATCAGCAATTGGCAACTCTAAAAACAATTGGTCAAACCAAATATGGAAGCATACAGATAATGTCAACATGGCAATAGATCTATAGACACAACAAACCTTCATATTATTCAACATTTTGTACATTAAACTGTATAGTGGATAAATAAGAACAACAATTAGGGAAAACAATGAGGGACCTCCAAGCATTAGCATCAAGCTTTTATTCTGTACTTACAAAAACACAAGAGCTCTAAAAATTTTAACTTACAAGATAAACTTATAAAATTGCCAATAACAATTCAAATATGTTGCAAAAAATGCACTTTGATGTTCACTCTGACAATGCTACGCTAATGCATGGAATATTGTGTGTTTTTCAATCATAGTTGAGGTGTGAGAGGGTTTTGGAGGATCTTGAGAGCTATGAACAGCAAGTGGAGGAATTTATGACCTTTGGTGACCTCTCTGAGCTCAGCAAGTATCTGAAAAAGGCCCAGGCCCTCAATTCCAAACTGGACTTGGTTATGGAAAAGGTACAAAAATGTGTGACTACAAAACTACAAAAATACATTTCTAGATGTACATCAAAAAATGAAGTCAAAAAAATGAAAATAAAACCTGATGTTCTTGTCATTCTGAAATGCTCAAGCCAAAGCCTGTTCACACAAGTGCAGACAAAATGGATGTTTAGTACATTTGTCAACTGGATTTGTCAAAGAGCTTTAGAGTGCCTCTAAGAATGGCTGCTCTTATCATTGCACCTGCACAATCAAAGTCAAACACTCTCTTTTCCATCAGATCAGAGGCTTCAACCAGGAGGAGGAGGCCTTTGACTGGCCTGTCTCTCAGTACCCACAACGCAAAACTGTTCAAGACCGTCTGCTCCCTTATCTGCGGCTTTATGAGATGGCGGCTGAGTTTCAGAGCCAGCACCATCAGTGGGTGACCGGTCCTCTTGCAGCCGTCAACCCGGACAAAGTGGAAGCTGACGTGGGTAACTACATCCGTTCCTTGTACAAGCTTGAGAAAAGCTTCCAGGACTCACCTAAAGCTCTTCAAATCGCTACCTCTGTGAAAGCGGAAGTGGAAGCCTTTAAGGAACATATTCCTCTAGTGCAGGTGCCGTATAGAGATATGATTCTTTTCATTTGAGTCACCTTTTTGACGGTGTGGGGGAAATCTGTGGAATGATTTAAATAGGGTAAAATGTGATAAATAGAACTTAGAGTACCTCACTCTTGGTAGCTCAACACATTATAAATTAGTGAACATATTTAATAAATGAACATGCAAGGGGCTGAAATCTGCTATGCTTTCTGGGGAATTCTGAGAGCACAGAATTTTGTGCGAGCCTGCTCATTAATTATGGGGATGATTTGTTGCGGCAGGTGCTTTGCAACCCTGGTCTCCGTGAGCGCCACTGGGAGGCCATGTCTGCTGTTGTCGGGTTCCCCCTCAAGCCCTCAGAGGAGGATGCCTGTGTGGCCCAGTTTCTTCCCCTGCATCTGGAGGCTCACCTCCCTGCCTTTGAAACCATCAGCGAAGGGGCCAGTAAGGAACATGGCCTTGAAAAGGCCATGGAGCGTATGGCCAATGAATGGGCGGAGATGGAGTTCACCCTCCTGCCCTATCGTGAAACGGGAACCTCCATTCTATCCTCGTTGGATGAGATCCAAATGTTGCTGGATGACCATATTGTCAAGACCCAGACCATGAGGGGCTCACCATTCATTAAGCCATTTGAGGCCGAGATACGGTGAGAATTGGGAATACTTTCATATAATTTTGAATACTTTCTTTAGTGTCACATTTTCGTCAGTATAAACAATAGTGCCTCAAGAGTGTTTATTCTACAAACATGCAATACTTATACACATGTGATACTGCGGCTGTCATATTCGCTTCCTCTTGGGCATTTCTAGAGTTTGATCATTACTAGGCCACAAAATTGAAATTTTTACTGGGGCACAACTTTTTAATTACTGTGCTTCTGTGCTTTAATGCTTCCTCTAAATTTGCATGTGAAACAAGTAATGTATCTGCATATATCTCAGGGACTGGGAGGGTAAGCTGCTTTTGCTGCAGGAAATTATGGATGAGTGGTTGAAGGTTCAGGGCACATGGCTCTACCTTGAGCCGATCTTCAGTTCCCCAGACATCATGGCCCAGATGCCCGAGGAGGGACGTCGCTTTACTGCTGTGGACAAAACCTGGAGGGACACTATGAAACAAGTCAGCTTGGTGAGTCAGAAACACCCACATATGCAGCAAAATATAAACACGAATTTGGGTTTGTTTGAATCTGGAGTTGAGAATAACTCTTTGGAGAAATTTCTGACACATCTTTTGTGTGTTCTTGACAAATGAGACAACTTTCAGACACATGCCCAAACATAGTCACTCATCTCAGTCGCAGTGCTATGAGGACATCAATATCTGTTGTTCTCCTCTAAATGGAAAAAAAAAAAGTTGCCTGGCTGTACCATCAAATAGGAATTATGGATTTTGTCTGGAGGGACTCAAATATGGGAGTGTGCAGAAAACAAGGTCATCGAGCAGCACGATTCATACTGCCTCCACAAGGTTTGAGAAAATGTGTGTCCATAGGTTCAAAAAAACCTCTGCAGCTTTTAAGGGAGTTTAAAGACACTTTAGAGACTTTTTGCTGACAGTTGACAGACACTCTGAAATAAAAAATTCACTAAAGTCATATATAAGCTTGGTCATGTAGAATTTCTTTATATATAAATCTAAAGCAATTCTGTGAAAGCATGTTTTTAAAAAAACAGCTTCGTTTTTAACAAGCCGTAATCAGATGATTCTGTGGACTGCAATATCAGAATGTCCACTAGGTGTCTCTCTTCATCTATGGTACCCACAGAGCTGTTTGTCGCCTCCAGATTTTATTTACTCCTTTCTAATGTGTTTCTAACGTTCCCCATTTGACAGAAACAGAGATAAACATTCTGTAATTGAATTCAAAATTCTGGGATTATTTAAGGATGTTTTCCTTTTGAATAATTCCTACACCACTTCACGATTTCCACATTAGGCTGTGAGCCATAAATGGCTCTTCTTGGAAAAGCAAACATATATTATTTCAGCTGGAAGGCAGGTGCTCTTGCCTGTTGCTGCTTTGCAGGAATGCTGGTTTCATGAACAGCAGTGCATAAAGACATGCTTATAATATCAGTGGGGTGTTTAGAAGAAACATCAGCATAGTAGATGCAGATCTGAGACCAGTTTTTATTTTTCTTAAAACACAAGTAGGGACATGTGAAGCTGTTCTGGAACCCGAGGCATAAATGCTACTGTAAATGAAAGGGAATGCATTCATGAAGGAAATGCGATCAGTAACTGAATATCTGGATTTGCTGAACAGCCCACCTGCATGTTTCTGCACCCTGTGAAAGGAAGCGGGTGATTTTCAGCATCCCTTCATTCAGGCGCATTCCGGCAGCACTCACCCTCTTACTCTAATTCAGAGTGACGGAGGGGGAGAATAATTAAAAGAGTAATTGGCATAAAACATCCCCTCTCTCTTTCATTAAAGTCATGAAATGATATCCTTTTCATGTTTTAAAAGGTTTATTTTGTGTTGGCTTTGGTTATTAACAACCCCTCATTACTTCCTCTCAGTCCCTGTCAGAGAACTCTGGCTTTTTTTGTCATCCAAAAGTGATCGTTAAACTTCAATCTCTTTGTGAACGTGTAGTCTAGTCACCGTAGGTAATAGAAAATCAATAGCAATTCGAAAAGGGGAAAAAGCAATTATTATCTCTTTACAGGTGAGCAGCATCTGTGAGGGGTAGAAAGGGAGGGGCAGGGGATCCAATTGTTTCCTCTCTCTCTAATGAAGGACGTGGCCTTCATACAACCTTTGGAGCGTTTGAAAATCAGACAGCGAAAGATGGGATGAGTTTTCCTAGTGGGAGACACCTTTCATAAATGAACTCTTTTGTAAGAGCAGGGAAATATGGCTATGAATATCATCTTTTCATCACTGGATTTGTCTGAACATTGAGGGCAGAGAATTAAAAGGAGTGTGATGGTATTTCATTTCCCATGATTTTCATTCTTGTTTCTCTACTGCTGCTGAACTTGAAAACAGCTCACACGGTCCAGAGGCTTCCTTTAGACATCAGTCTAATATGCCCAGCTATGGTCAAATATGCACTTTACTGATCTACTAAATTATTAGTGGTGCTTGCTATAGAAGCTTTTTCTCATACATATGGTATGGGATTTGAACAAATCCCTAAGTATTAAACTTCAGCATGTAGCTTGCACTTGCTGACATGAATAATACCATGGGGCTTGTTGAGGAGAGGTGTTGAAAATGGGTGAATATCGTAGATTTACAGAAACAGTGCACTGAAGGAAGAACCCAAGCCATATCTAAGGACCAGAATATCGTAAAGAGACTTGTTGGTGGTCTCTTTTTTTCAAGCAACTATCCAGAACATCCTAGCAACCACTTAGAACACCTAATAACTGCATAACAATGACTTGCAAATCACCTGCAACTTAGCATCATGGCAACACATTTTATAAGTAGCACTCATATTTCCTTAAGACAATGTAAAAATCTAGTTACCCCATATCATTTATTCTATAAGACATGTCTAAATGGCTTGCAAACTGTGTCTAAATATATCCCTTTGTGATATTCATTCTGTGCAATACATGTACTTCTCTCTTAGGACAAGCATGTCCTGGCAGTGGTGGCCATTGAAAAGATGCTAGACAAGATGAAAAGCAGTAATGAGTTGCTAGAACTCATTCTGAAGGGTCTAAATGAATACCTGGAGAAGAAGAGGCTCTATTTCCCCCGCTTTTTCTTCCTGTCCAATGATGAGCTGCTGGAGATCCTCTCTGAGACTAAAGATCCAACCAGGTACAGAGGAACTTATTCAGTAGTGTATTCAATAGTGGCAGTCTGATAGATCGCCTGTATATTTCCAAATTTTACGGATAGCTTTGTCAATGCATACGTTTTTTTTT
This sequence comes from Paracanthobrama guichenoti, assembly GCA_018749465.1. Lineage (NCBI taxonomy): Eukaryota > Metazoa > Chordata > Actinopteri > Cypriniformes > Gobionidae > Paracanthobrama > Paracanthobrama guichenoti. Next base: position 18,138,387 of record CM031951.1, read on the forward strand.
TTTGGTGAATTTTAAGTGAATACATTTTTTTTCATTACATTTTTTTGCAATATTGGGCCATGTCATTTACTATCACTGAATTGTTATATAAATATATATATACACTCACCTAAAGGATTATTAGGAACACCTGTTCAATTTCTCATTAATGCAATTATCTAAATCAACCAATCACATGGCAGTTGCTTCAATGCATTTAGGGGTGTGGTCCTGCTCAAGACAATATCCTGAACTCCAAACTGAATGTCAGAATGGGAAAGAAAGGTGATTTAAGCAATTTTGAGCGTGGCATGGTTGTTGGTGCCAGACGGGCCGCTCTGAGTATTTCACAATCTGCTCAGTTACTGGGATTTTCATGCACAACCATTTCTAGGGTTTACAAAGAATGGTGTGAAAAAGGAAAAACATCCAGTATGCGGCAGTCCTGTGGGTGAAAATGCCTTGTTGATGCTAGAGGTCAGAGGAGAATGGGCCGACTGATTCAAGCTGATAGAAGAGCAACTTTGACTGAAATAACCACTCGTTACAACTGAGGTATGCAGCAAAGCATTTGTGAAGCCACAACATGCACAACCTTGAAGCGGATGGGCTACAACAGCAGAAGACCCCACCGGGTACCACTCATTTCCACTACAAATAGGAAAAAGAGGCTACAATTTGCACGAGCTCACCAAAATTGGACAGTTGAAGACTGGAAAAATGTTGCCTGGTCTGATGAGTCTCGATTTCTGTTGAGACATTCAGATGGTAGAGTCAGAATTTGGTGTAAACAGAATGAGAACATGGATCCATCATGCCTTGTTACCACTGTGCAGGCTGGTGGTGGTGGTGGTGTAATGGTGTGGGGGATGTTTTCTTGGCACACTTTAGGCCCCTTAGTTTAGGCCCCTTAGCTTTCAGCACCTTGTTGAATCAATGCCATGTAGAATTAAGGCAGTTCTGAAGGCGGAAGGGGGTCAAACACAGTATTAGTATGGTGTTCCTAATAATCCTTTAGGTGAGTGTGTATGTGTATATATATATATATATATATATATATATATATATATATATACACACTAATGCTCAAAAGTTTGGGATCGGTAAGATTTTTTAAATGTTTTTGAAAGAAGTCTATGCTCACCAAGGCTGCATTTATTTGATCAAAAATACAGCAAAACAGCAATATTGCAAAATATTATTACAATTTAAATGGACTGTTTTCTGTTTTAATATATTTTAAAATGAAATTTACATTACTCCAGTCTTCAGTGTCACATGATCTTTCAGAAATCATTCTAATATGATGATTTGATGCTCAAGAAACATTTCTTGTTATTATTATCTTGTTATTATGTTGAAAACAGTAATATTTTAAATAGAACAGTATTTATTTGAAATATAAGTCATTTGTTGCATAAATGTTTTGTTAAATTTTTATTAATTTTATGCATCTTTGCTGAATGAAAGTATTAATTTCTTTAAAAATATCTTACTGACCCCAAACTTTTAAACTTCAGTGCATATATATTGAATCAGAATCAGAAAGCGCTTTATTGCCAAGTGTGCTGAAACTTCCAGTGCACATATACAATACAACACAACATGAACACAAATATACAAATATGAAAAATAGTATAAAAAAATAAAAATATATATATATATATATATATATATATATATATATATATATATATATATATATATATATATATATATATATATATATATATAAGGTCACAGTTACATTTAAGAATATATTGCACTAGTTTAGAATATATTGCAGTAAACAGTCCAAGTATTGCACTGTTGTGATCGCCTTATATTTGGCAATTCATTTATGATTGGCATCATAACTGTCATCGCCGACCTCTCTAAATATCAGTATACAACGATGAGCCAAAACATTATAACCACCTGCGTAATATGCTGTTGGTTCTTGGCATGCTGCCCTAAAAATGCCAAGACTCTACAAGACCCCTGAAGGTGTCCTGTGGTATCTGGCACTAATACATTAGCAACAGATCCTTCAAGTCTTGTAGGTTTCGAGTTGGAACCACTGTGGATCGAACTGGTTTTTCCAGCATATGCCACAGATGCTCAATTGGATTGAGATCTGAGGAATTTGGAGGCCAGGACAACAGCTTGAACTCATTATCATGTTCCTCAAACTATTCCTGAACAATGTGTGCAGTGTGGCAGGGTGCATTATCCTCCTGAAAGAGGTCACTTCCACCAGGGAACACCATTGTCATGAAGGGGTGTACCTGGTCTGCAACAATGTTTAGGTATGTAGCATGTGTGAAATTTGCATCAACATTAATGGCCGGACCCAGGGTTTCCCAGCAGAACATTCTGCAGAGCATCACACTCCCTCCACCGGCTTGCCGTCGTCCCACTGTGCATCCTGGTGGCATCACTTCCCCAGGTAAACGGTGAACACATACATGGTCGTCCAGGTGAAGAAAATGGGACTCATTCGGACCAGGCGACCTTCTTCCACTGCTCTAATGTACAGTTCAGATGCTCATGTGTCCATTGTAGGTGCTTTTCGACAGTGGACAGGGCACTCTGATAGGTCTGCGGCTACGCAGCCCCATACACAGCAGAGTGCGATGCAGTGTGTGTTGTGACACATTCCTCACATAACCATCAAGATTTTGTGTGACTTGTGCCACAGTAGATCTTGTGCATCGAAGAGCCTTGAGCGCCCAATGCCCTGTCGCTGGTTTGTCCCTCCTCGGACCACTGTTGGTAAATTGCAACCCACAAGCCTTGCCATTTTAGAGATACTGTGACCCAGTCACCTTGCCATAACAAGGCACTTGTAAAAGTTGCTAATATCTTTATTCCTGCAAATTTCTCCTGCATCCAACACATTGATTATAAGAAATTATTGTTTGCTTACCATCTAATCTACCCAGACCTTAATATGTTACCTTAGCAGATGATGAACGATATTCCCTTCACCTGTGACTGGTCATGTTTTGTCTTGTCAATGTAAGCACTGACCATCGAAAAACCCATATCAGCGACCACTGTTGATCATTCTGTTGGATCCATTGTTGAATCATATCCACTGGTTCAGTTACAGCTGTTCTTGGAGCAATATGAAGTGTCAGAATTTCTGTGAGTTTGCACTTTTAGTGTTGTGAGTTAGAGTAATTTACATTTTCTCCACATCCTCAAAGGAAAAGGAGACATAAAGGAGACATTTCTGGAAACAACATGATTTATAGGCTTGATGAATATTGTTTGTCAGCAGTTAAGGAGATCTGATTTTTGAAGGCTTCTGTTTTCAGTATTCTTGCTATTTGGAATCTGCTTTATTGATAGTTTGCCTTATAATAAGGCCAGGCTGGATGACTGCATGTCGGAAAGAACTATGGTAAATCAGTTCTATATAAAAAAAAAAAAAAAAAAAAAAACATAAGATGATGCAAGTTTTGGTCCATTTTTGAAGTGCATTGCTGCTATGCTTTCTTTTTCTGAATTTTCATGAAGAATAAAAGGGATTGAAACTTTATCGCTGCCACTCATGCTTTGAAATGCAGTTTAAACATGGTCTTTATACCATATAGCTGTGAAACAAATCACTAGTAGTATTGCATATCAATAGCTATGAACTGCTAGTGTTTAGTATATGCAAGAATGTAGGCTATGTATTTTACTCTAACATGAAATAAGAAACACAACATTCACTCTTAGAGCTTTAATCTCAAGCCTGTGATATTTATGAATATATCTTATGTTCTCACGTAGCCTACTTTGGCATGTCTCTCAGGGCACATCCAAATGATGTTACGCCGCCTACCTAACCACTGCAGCCTACATGAACATTTAGCATGTGAGGCCTCAAAAGGAACAGGGAAGGACAAATGAAAAGCAATTTAGCTTCACCTCGGTCTTGGAAAACCAAATTTGAACCCCTTAAAACCCAGTTTACTAAGGGAATTTAATTATAGTGCTTTTTCTTCTCCATGTGACACTCTGGCCTACTTTCTCTGCTGTGACTCCCCTGTGCAGGCCCTTAACATATAAGCAAATCTTGTTATATTTCATTTGTTTAATGATGAATGATGATGCCTCAAATCCAAGTTCAAATTGTACTTTTGGTTTCACAAAACTAGGAATGTTGGCCTTAGCTTGCCTTGTTTTTCTGCTCTACTGAGAGTTCTGACCACCTCTCTCTTGCACTCTTTCTCTTTATCTTGCTCTCCCTGTGTTATTCTCACTCATCCTTTGTGTCTCCCCCATTTCTTTTGCCTTTGAGAGTTTCATCTGAGATTCTAGCTTTACAGAAGAATAAAATCCCAATTGCAGCAGCTGTTTTGCAGAGGTGTCGGTCACAAACTACCAGAGGGTGGAAGAGATCATAAATGAAGATAAAAGTTAATAGAGTCACTGACTCCAGGTGGTTCGGCATAAAAGTTGCCCATGCTATCGCCTCACTCATTCGAGTATTGCTTTTTCTCTGAAAGAGAGATTTCTAAACATCTTGGTGTGATTGGTTTTGCATGTCACCTCAAATGAAATATCAGATTTGCGTTGGAAAGGGGCATTCGTTCTTTATCACCACCATCTTTATGTTTCAGGGTGCAGCCTCACCTGAAGAAGTGTTTTGAAGGTATTGCTAGCGTGGTGTTCACTGACGTTTTGGACATTACTCATATGAGGAGCAGCGAAGGAGAGGTGGTGGAACTGCTGGATATCATCTCTACATCTAAAGCTCGTGGGCAGGTGGAAAAATGGCTCCTGGAGTTGGAGAGTGGCATGCTCCACTCTATACACAAGGTACAGAAATGTATGAACTTTCTTTTGAGTCAGTGGATTTCTAAATAACAGAAATGGAAACTATGTAATTGGATTCAATTTAGTTTAGCATGGCTTGCACTTTTATTGGTTCTGTTGACAACTCCTTCACACAGGTAATTGCTTGTGCCTGTGCAATGACAGTTTTGACAATGACTCAATGACACATTTTCATATCAACAATAAATCTTTGTAACATCAAAGCAGAAGACAATCCAATCATTTAAAAAAAAAAAAAAAAAAAACAAGAATAGTGAATGCAAATTAACCTCCTTTACACACTTACATTTCCTCTTCACACCAGAGCTACATAAATGGATGTCAAATTAAATACATAAAAATATCAACTTTATTTACCTTAAACATTATGGATTCCTGAGGGATATAATGTTCATTTAAATTTATAATATCACCATTACAAGCAATAACAGTAAAGAAATCTGAAAAAGTGAAGGAATGTCATATCAGCACTATATTATATGTCTGTGCTATTCTAAGAAACGTAAAATAATGCAAACTGTGTCTCTTGGCTCCTGGCTGTCAGGTGATTGGAGAAGCACTTGAAGCATATCCAAAAGACCTGCGGATCAACTGGGTCAGGGCCTGGCCGGGTCAGACAGTGCTCTGTGTGTCACAGGTTTACTGGACAAAGGACATTCATGAAGCCATTGCAAAGGGACCAGAGGTTTGTCATACATAGCAATTTAATCTTTTATTGCACAGCTCTCTGGAATACTTGTGTACCCTTCTCACGGACTGTGATGACCATGAAATGTGATGAAATTTGAAAAGGGTCTATTATTTATTCATGGCATTCTACTCAATATTTGTGCATAGTGACCTGCTAAACTGTAAAACTGACTCCCAGACTGTTGTCCACATAGCTGGTGCTGTTTTCATGTCTTCTTTCTTCTCATATAATAAAATAATTAAACAAATAATTATATTAATTAATTCTCAAATCAGAATTTCATTTCTATTTATTTATTTACTTATTTGCCAATTAGCCATTTTATAAGCAAGATAATGTGTAGTCATTATCTGTCTCATTTTGAGTTGGGTTTATTTTGCAATAACGGCTGTCTTACTGTACATTATCCCTTACATAATATCTTACTATTTCTGAATCAGGCTCTTCAGGCCTATCTGGAGCAGAACAATACTCAGATAGATGACATTGTGACTCTGGTGCGTGGCAAGCTGTCTAAACAGAATCGAGTCACACTCGGAGCGCTGGTGGTGCTTGACGTTCACGCCCGGGACGTTTTGGCCTCATTGGTACAGAAGGGTGTGAATGATGAGAACAACTTTGAGTGGCTCAGCCAGCTGCGCTACTATTGGATTGTAAGTCAGTTTGATTATCTGTAAATGTGATTGAAAATTATTGTGACTTTATTTGTGAATAGTGTGTCAGGATATAGCTTTGGATATCAGATTTCTCTCAACTCTTTGATTCGACCCTGTCTATGAAGGAAAACCAGCTTCAGACAAAGATGATCAATGCAGGCTTGGCTTATGGCTATGAGTATCTTGGAAATACACCACGACTGGTCATCACCCCTCTCACTGATCGCTGCTATAGGTCAGAATGCTTTGCATTATACAAAATGATCAAAGGTTTCCAGTGTAGCTGCACCCAGAGGATGCTCTACAAACAATCATTTACTAATTGGATTGTAAATATTACGTCATGCTGTATTTTTATCGATACATTTTTAAAATTTTTCAAAATGTTATATATAGTCTATAGTCTACTTTTGTTGGAGCACTTTAAAACTTTATTTTCTTCACTTCTAATTACTAATAGCATCCTTTAGTAGCAGTGTTTGTTATTTAAAAAAAAAATCAATAGACCAGATACACATTCAAAAGTTTGAGGTCAGTAAGATTTTTATACTTTTATTCAGCAAAGATGCAAATATGATGGTAAAGACTTTTATATAAATGCTGTTTTTTTAAACTTTCTATTAATCAAAGAATCACAAGCAGCACAACAGTTTATAACATTGATGATAATAAGACATGATTCTTGAGCATCTAATCAGCATATTAGAATGAGTTCTGAAGGATCATGTGATACCAAAAACTGGGGTAATGATGCTGAAAATTCAGCTTTGCCATCACATGGATATGTTACATATACATTAAAATAGAAACAGTTCTTTTAAATGACACTATAAGAAAATTTTACTGTTTTAACTCTACTTTTGATCAAATAAATGCAGCCTTAGTGAGCAAAAATACAAAAAACTACAGACCCCAAACTTTTGAACATTAGTATGCTATTTTTTTTTATCTTTCAAAATGACTTAAAAGATTTTGAACTATCTGTTTATGTTATTAAATTCAGTAAATAATTAAATTCAGTTAATGCAACCTCTGGCTGCACATTTTCTTTGCCAGAACTCTATTTGGAGCTTTACATTTACATCTTGGTGGAGCCCCAGAGGGTCCTGCTGGCACCGGCAAGACCGAAACCACCAAAGATCTGGCTAAAGCTATAGCTAAGCAGTGTGTAGTCTTCAACTGTTCTGATGGCCTGGACTACATTGCACTGGGCAAATTCTTTAAGGTAAGTTTTACAAAGTTATGATGCATGAATAGGAATTTTTTAAGTTTTTACAAGTTGTGCTTAAGCCAAGTTATACATAGGTTTTTTTTATTCAGCTCACAGCAAGATATGTTTTTTTAAATAATTTTATACTCTATTTTATAGAGTATATAATAATATAATAGTATTTGGCAATGGCTTACTGGAAAATAAATGTGAAATGATGGCTAAGTTAAACATCACACATGAGGTCAAGCTCCATGTGTCTTTAGAAAAAGCCTCTCAAACAGAACAGCACAGCACAGGACTGACATGACCTTCACTGGTTACTATAGAAACACATATTCAGAACGCCAGAATGGTTGTGGTGAAAAAGAAATGTTTTCTTGCAGAAAGGGGTTATGAACTCTTCAGAATAATAGTACATAATGAGATTTGTCTTGTCTCATCTTGTTTTGTGTCGTCTTATAGATTACTGAATCCACAAAATATTACTAATTAAATTGAGTCTTTTCTAATCCAGAGTTCAATTAGACATTACTCTGGGAAAAACAAAAGTCCAAAAGTCAAAGACTATAATTATTTACTGTACAAATTATTTTGTTTTATTTAACCTGGAAGTTTCTTTTCTAGGCGTTGTATTATTTTGAATAATAAAAAAAAAAAAAAAAAAAAATGAATTAATTAATTATAGGAATGACCAATTAATTTTCTGTAAAAAAATATAAAAAATAATAATAATAATATATAAAAAAAAATAATATAACACCCTCCAGGCCTCCCAATTACCTGCTACATCTTCAGTCAAAAGTTTAAGATAGTAAGAATCAGGGTCAAACTCAAGACACTGCCTCTTCCTGTTCAAAATCTTACATAGACTACACTACTCTAAATCAAAATTATATAATAAAATATAATTTAATTATATTAACTATAACAGAATATTCCCAGGTGTTTCTCCAAAATGTGACAAACGTGTGACGGCTGATGCGACCCTGCTTCACAGTTATGCATTATGTCCTATTCTTCAAGACTTTTGGTATAAGATTTTCAGTGTCATCTCTGAAATCAACCTGTTGAACCAAATGGATTTTTTTATTGTCTTTGGAGTTTCAAGACATGAGCTCTGTTTGTCTAAAGCCGGGTACACACTGTGCGATTTTGGCCACGATTTGACCATCTGAGACAAAATTTGCAAATCCTAAAAGATTCATCTGATCCTAGGCTAAAATCTGAAGTCTTTGATCGTTAGTTTGACATGTTCACCAGCAGTGAAATTCTGGCAGTGTCAGAAGATTTGGTGCACAGTCCTGCAGTGTGACTTCTTCTACGACAACCGTCAAATGATCTTTTTCAAGACAAAGTATGACCAAAATGAGCGCTAGAGAATTCTTTGTAGCCACCATTTCAATCCCGTGTATAATGAAGCTCACTGTCACCGAACGCGTCATTCATTGATGATATAAAACTCCTTTTTCTTGCGTGCGTCCGTTTTAGCGCACCTCAACTATCGTACAGGCTGACATTAATGACAACTTAGGTCTTACAGTGTGACATGGTCGTAAAGGACTATTATAAATCGCACAGTGTGTGCCAGGCTTAAGTCTCAACAACAATTTCTTTCATGTGGACTTTTAAACGGCCAAAAAACTTATTTTAACATTCTAGAAAAATAAACTCCCTCTCCCTTTCCAGCTTTGGCTCGACAAACTCACAAATACACCTCACCTGGAACATATACGGCTCTTTCTAAAGAATAAGAGACACTAGTTTGCTAAAACATGGGAACCCTTTATAAGGTATTTAGTGGGAAGAGGCATAGGAGACTTGGAGGAAACCGATGTTTACTCAATTTGAGTTCAATCTAAGATTCATCTAAGATGTTCCACTGTTGGCTGTTTCTCCCCATGCAGTGCATATCAGGCAAACGGGGAGACGTGGGTGGGTGGTTAGGCAGTTTTCTGCATGTTGTAATATATGCATATGCTTGTGTGTATGTGTAGGTGGCATATGCATGCATAGGTGTGTTAAGTATGCTGGTGTGTTCTTATGTATGTTTATATACTTGTTTGTTTACTTAATTGCAGAAGGAATTATGACTTTTATTTGATAATTTTTTTATATGCAAAAAAGAAAATACGGAGGATCAATTCAATTTCTGCTAAGTTATCTGTATAATATGTATTCTCCAATAAAAATAATAATGAATCAATGAATCAATTAAATGCTTTCATTGAAGCTCAAGATGCTCTTAAGATTTTCCTCAGATCATGGTGGAAAACATGATCATTAAACGTCTGGAGTGTGCTCTTTTGGGTTCTGTTGTCATTAAAGCAAAAGAACAACATACAACAAATACTAAGACATTTTTAAATGAACATTGGTTGCTAGTTAAACCTTTCAAAATATAATAATAAAAAAAAGTATATTGAGAATGTTAGATAATAGCAAAATTATTATAGATTTTTTTCGACTTTTAGACTCCACTATATCTATTAATAAATACAGGCATGTCAGTTTTCCTTTTAGTTTGGTATGCTAGCAATTATTGCAGTGCTTTTGTACAGCCTCAGTACTATCAGGGAACCACAGCTGCATCTATGCATCTTAATCAGAGAGCATAGAATTGCAAAGGGTTTGCGTTTTAATTTCCTCCTGCTCACCCTTTGTCAGTTATCTGGCAGCACAGGTGTGTTCAGACTACATTTACTGTATGTCATGGTAAAAATTCTTGGTCTCTTGCAGGGATTGTTGTCGTCCGGTGCCTGGGCCTGCTTTGACGAGTTCAACCGTATTGATCTGGAAGTGCTTTCAGTGGTGGCTCAGCAAATTCTAACCATCCAGAGAGGTGTGTGTTTGTGTGCACATTTTGAGTTAGAATGTTCACTGCGATGTCAGTGGATTTTAAGGTTCAATCAGTGGAGCTACAGAATCCCCCAAACCTCCTATACGCTATCAAACTTAATAGATGCATACATCTGAATTTGATGAGTTGAATCAAGCATTAGAATGCTTACATTGCATAAATCTATCAATATAATGAGATTTCTGGGTTTGGATGCATGGCTGCATTATTTTCTCTGCAGGTATTTCTGCACACGCTGAGATGCTGCTGTTTGAGGGGACAGAGCTAAGACTGAACCCTACCTGTGCCGTCTTTATCACCATGAACCCTGGCTATGCTGGGCGCTCTGAACTACCTGACAACCTGAAGGCATGTAGAGAACCAAATCCACTCCAAAATGTGCAGAGTATATGGAATATGCTTAATATTTGAGTGTGTCATACTTTAATCAAGTGCTCTATATACATTTTTTTTCCCTCAGAAAAAAAAAATTGCTTCACTGAAAATACTATAAGAAACTTTGTTAATGTTAACATAAGTTAGCGAGTGATAACAACAGCTATTTAATATGCAAATTTACCTGAAAACTATGTAATATGCCCCAGTTTCACAGACAAGGCTTAAAGGGTTAGTTCACCCCAAATTATTTTTTTTTTTTCATTAATTACTCTCCCTCATGTCGTTCCAAACCCATAAGACCTTCATTCATCTTCGGAACACAGATAGATATTTTTTATTCGGAAGATATTTTTGATGAAATCCGAGAGCTCTCAGGCCCCTCCACAGACAGCGATTTCTGTGAAAGGTGTTTTCAAAAACACTTTCAAGGCCCAGAAAGGTAGGAAAGACATTGTTAAAATAGTCCATGTGACTACAGTGGTTCAACCTTAATTTAATGAAGCGACAACAATACTTTTTGTGTGCAAAAAACAAAAATAACAACTTTATTCAACAATTTCTTCACGTCTGTGTCAGTCTCCTACGCTGTTGACGTAGTAAATACAGTCCAGCGCTTCAGAGCTATGGCAGAAGCTATGCTCCTACGCAGTTTTTATGTTGGTCAGCTCCTGCATCAGCATCACAGGCATGCGTCGTGGTGCTCACGTGAACAGCAACGGCCAATGGTAAACCGGCGTGCTGGCATAGCTCTGACACGCTGGACTGTATTTACTACGTCAACAGCGTAGGAGACTATTGTTGAATAAAGTCAATTTTTTTTTTTTTTTTTGTGCACAAAAAGTATTCTTGTCGCTTCATTAAATTAAGGTTGAACCACTGGAGTCACATGGACTATTTTAATGATGTGTTTACTACCTTTCTGGACCTTGAAAGTGTTAATTATGTAGCTGTCTATGGAGGGGTCAGAGAGCTCTCGGATTTCATCAAAAATATCTTAATTTGTGTTCCGAAGATGAACAAAGTGGGAACGACATGAGGGTGAGTAATTAATGACAGAATTTTCATTTTTGGGTGAACTAAATCTTTAAGCTTGTCCCAGACTAAAATGCATGTTTGAGCAGTTTGAACTGAAAGCATGGCGTTGAGTGTTATGTATGAGTGTAATATCCACTTGTTTCTTTCTTTTTTTGTTTGAAACAAAATGTTTCTTTTACATTCCATTCCATTTTATTGGAGTAGATAGATCATTTTTCTTGTTCTGTAATTGTGAATGTTGTGTAATTTTTTTGCTGCAGGCTCTGTTCCGTACAGTAGCTATGATGGTGCCAGACTATGCTCTGATAGCTGAGATTGTGCTGTACTCCTGTGGATTTGTCAGAGCACGACCGCTCTCAGTGAAGATTGTAGCTACATATAGACTGTGCTCTGAGCAGCTCTCTTCCCAGCACCATTATGATTACGGCATGAGAGCTGTCAAATCTGTTCTGACTGCTGCAGGGAACCTGAAGGTAGGACCTGTATCTGCAAAAAAGCCCCACATGTTGCATTTTTGTCACATTATGATTTAAATGTTTTAATTAAAAAATAATATGCTTTAACTTTGCTGTGACACATATGAGTTTAATAAATGTTATATTTAATTGTTTTTGGCCTTATATTCTTAAATGTTTTACAAAAGCTAAAATATATTGATTTAGCCTAACTGATTAAAGTCACAGGAGAACTACTCTATCTATTGCATTTCAATTCATGGCCTTTTATTTGTGCCATCTGTGGCCTTAATCTATAATGATATGATTTGAAGAATCAGATTTCATTTTATATTTGAATGCGAAGGCCTTTGTTGATTTGATTTAACATCTCATTTCATTTAGTAGCTATATGTTTTGGCTCCTGCTGCTTCTGCTGAGCCACCGTTTCTGAGCACTTCATAAACTTGTTAAAGCAATTCTGAATGACTCCCAACTGCAATTGGCCCAGTTCCTCTTCACCTGCCACTGTTATCAGCACAGAGTTACCAAGGGTCAGAGAAGTGAAACATTTCCACTTCATCTCAATTCCCATTGCATGCTCCTTCTCCTCTCTCCCTTTCACCACTTTTCACCTGTGGATCAAAGCCAAATGAATCTGACATTGAATATAAAGTGTTCACACTCAATTCAGCAGCACAGAGAATTGCAAAGCTGTGAAAAACACAAACTATTGAAATTGAGAACCTGTGTGCCCCTAATGAATTCTGAGCTTCGATAACTACAACTGTCTTTCTCTCATCATCTCTAGGATGTAAAAGCGCAGAATGTAAGAAAGCATCCTTTCAACACCACACATTTCAGATTAAAATGTCAATTCAAATCTGCAGTTGTCATGTGTTATACTATAATTCCATTTGATTTCTAGACAGGCAGTCAAGGCTTTTTGTGCAGAGTACCATAAAATAAACTAATTTCAGCATGATCAGATCCCCTGAATCAAGGCCAGAACATGGTGATTGTTATGTTCATAGGTGGCCCTACCTAAACTCATTCCTTGATCTTTGATTTATTACTGTTGCACTTGTTTCCTCTAAAAGCTTATTTAGTATGTACAAGGGGCTATCCTCATACAGCTCTCATTTACCGACAGTCAGACCCTGAGAATAGTGGTGCAGCCCTCGGGCATCAGAGAAGACAGGTCAAAGGAACAACTGCAGCGCTTATACAATGTTCCTCGAGCAAGATGAATACTGTCTTTCCATTTAGTCTGCTGTTCTGATACGACTGCGCCACCTGAATAAAAGCCATGTCCCTTGTCAGAGCAACACAGGCCACTCATTCCCTGTAAACTTTTAGGAGTGGCAACTGCATTTATTTGGAGGAGTGAATCCTTGTTCTGTGTTTGTGCAGAATAAAGGAGTCACTTCTATTATATCAAACTGACAATGGTTAACATAGTAACCACGGCAGCAGTTTGGCAGCTATTGACCAAACTAACGTTTGTGACCAAAGACGTTTTAATGTCCAGCAATTGTTAGTAAACAGGGAACAGTTCATATACTGTCTTGTGCTTCTAGTCACGTCCCTTTACATTGAATATTGTACTATTCAGCATATGTCCAAATGTTCAAAAAATTATTCAATTTTCCACCCTCTCTTAAAAGGGGCTATATATATATATATATATATATATAATATATATATATATATATATATATATATATATATATTCAAAAACTTTGTTATTAGTGACACCAGTGGCTATTAATCGAACTGCAGCCAGCTCATTCACAACATACCGAAAAGTAATTCAATGTGCCGATATACTCAAAGCAAAGTTCTTTTTCATTCTTTGCTTCAAAGTAAAAAGATGCTGGAAATACCTTTGCAGCGATATACTTTTATGTTAACAAACATCCAGACGTTGTCCTGAGAGCGACATTTAGATGAATATGTAAATATGTGCTGCATGCTTTCCTCTCAATAACAAAATTAACAGCAAAAATGACAGCGGAGAGAAAAATTCTTACATCTTGCACCTTTAAGCTGTGGAGTTTTACGACTGTGCCTTTAAATGTTCAGTGTGTAGTATTTATGAGGATCTATTGAGAGAAATGCAATGGGGGGGTGAGTGTTAGACGGTTGCAATTCACAACCTCACTGCTAGATGCCGCTAAAATTCACACACTGAACCTTTAAGACTATAGAAACGCCCTCTTTGTATGAGAAACAGCACTTTGGTGCACTTATTCTTGTTTTTTTTTAAATGTATAATGTTCTCTAATGTTCACTTATAATGTTATGAAGTTACATCAAAAACATCATAACTTAGAAGTAATAGGCAATTTCTCTCCTGTTTTTGACCCCTTGTTTGAAACGCATCGTTTTGATAGGTGTGCCGCATTCAAGACTTTGACCTTTGTCACAGTTTTGCATATTAAAATAATTTGAATATTACATTACACGTGTGAAACTGCTTTGAAAACTTACGATGTTGAAAAATGTCTCTACATAGTTGTGAATGTTCTCGTTGAATGCAGTCATTGACCTAAATAACCCAATATTGTGTGTATAGAACAGGACAAGCACAATAAGAAACCTGGAATATCAAAGCCACAAAAATCAAATGTCACACAACTGAAATAGGAAGATGAGGATCCTGACCTTGACAGCTCCAACTCGCTTTTCTCGTTTTTCCAAATTTGAATAGGGTCTGCTCGTGTCATCTCTGCTGTTCTCAGAAATGAATACGCCAGTGTCATTTTCACACCAATCTTTGCACCATCACACCCGAGACCGCACTCTTTTTCCATCTTGAAATTACTTCGAGACAAAGGCATGCTCTAAACCCCTCAGGTCTGAGTTGCAAATCACTGTGATGGTAAAGAATGAGCAAAGACAATGTGGCTGAATGCCATTCTCCCCTGGAGACCCTGGAAAAGTGACAGCACAAGCAAATCTTTTATTGAGTGTCAAACCTCTTTCTCTCCCTGGTTTAACATGTCACAGCTGAAGTTTCCAGAGGAGAATGAAGATATTCTGTTGCTGAGATCTATTATTGATGTTAACCTTCCGAAATTTCTGGCTCATGACCTTCCATTATTTGAGGTACAACATCTAGGACCACATCAGTATATTCTACATATACCACAAATAATGCATTCATTAAAATGTATATGTAATTCTCAAATGAATATTCACTAACTCACTAACTTCTCAGTCGTTATGAATCTGTCCAGGGCATCACTTCTGATCTATTCCCTGGGGTCAAGCTTCCAAAACCAGACTATAGTGTGTTGCTTGAGGCTATTAAGGAAAACAGTGCTAAGATGAACCTGCAGGTCACTGACTTCTTTGCTGAGAAGATACTGCAGATCTATGAAATGATGATTGTGCGTCACGGCTTCATGTTGGTGGGAGAGCCCTTCGGTGGGAAGACATCTGCCTACCGTGTGCTCTCCGCAGCCCTGCATGACATCTGTGAGAAGGTGCTGGAAATGGACAACTGTTCACAAAAACTAGTGCTGCTCAAATAGTCACAGTGGGAGTAGAGCTTTCTGCATTCAACATTGTATGTCTGTTACATAAGATAGGGCTTTAAACTTTTGTTCTTCTATCCTACTTATTGACTGTTTTCAAGTACTTTTTTCTTTTACCCAGAGGATGTGAACTCCCAAAGTCTCAAATACTCCCACATTTCTCAAGCAGTTCCAAGTGGATGTGAATTTGTATCACGATACCACAATACAAACTGCTCCTTTTGCATAATAGAATGCTTAAAAATTCTGCAAAATGTTTTCATAGAAAGGAAATGTGATTTTTTTTTTGGGGGGTTTCCAAAGAACAGACAACATATTTAGTGATGGTACTGCTATAAATCACTGCACTGAAGCACATTCATACACATGCTAATATGACACAAATGAAAACAATGCTGCAAAAATGTGTGTAAGTGTTGTATTATAGTATCAGTAGAACTTAACCTGTTTTGAATGCAGAGTCTGATGGAGGAGAACAGGGTTCAGATCACTGTTATCAACCCAAAGTCTATCACCATGGGCCAGCTGTATGGCCAGTTTGATCCCATCTCCCATGAGTGGTCAGATGGCATCTTGGCTGTCAGCTATAGAGCATTTGCCACTTCCCAGGTACAATTACCATTCCATTTATCTTATTTGTCCTTCCATCCCACATCCATTCCACTCATCCTCTCTCCTTCTCTCCATTCATTCAATAACTAATTTATTCAATTATTTATCCCTCCCTCCATCCATCCATATATCCATAACTTCCTTTCATCCCTCTTTCCCTTCCATCTATTTATCCGTTTATCCATCCATCAATCATGCACGCATTCATTCATCATCCCTCCATCCATACATTTATTCATCTATCTATACCTAAATCCTCTCATCCATCCATCCATCTCTCTATTCATCCCCTTTACATCCATTCCTATTTTCCTTTCATCCAAACCCTTCCTTTCCATCCATCCATCCATCCATCCATCCATCCATCCATCCATCCATCCATCCATCCATCCATCCATCCATCCATCCCATCCTTCCTTCTGCCTTCCTTCTGCCGCATCCATCCATCCATCCATCCATCCATCCATCCATTCCTCTCTCCTTCCATCCATACATACACCCCTCCCCCCACTTCTCTAGGCCCATCTGTTCATCTGTCCATCCTTCCCTCACTCCATCACATTTATTGCTTCTCAACATTGCACACATTGTGTAAGATTTAGTAAAAAGTAACAATGTCTCTCCATGTACAGAAAAATTATGTGTTTAAGTCACTACTAGATACATAAATAGCAATGAATGTTACATTTTCTGCCATCAAGTTAAAGCCATCTCAAAACAGAGCACTTCAATTCCCACAGTGCTATCTGCCTGAAACATGCAGCTCTTGTATTTCTTTAACCATGGTAACACCAAGCCTAAATCTGTGACATCTTTTATCCACTAACTTTAATGTTATTTAGAGTGCAGTCATACCCACATTCCCAAAGGATTACGGTTTGAAGCTTTGTTACCTTTTGTTACTAGCTTACGATAGAAATGTTTGTGTTAAAACAGTTGTTGGCTGAAGATAAGGTAGAGTATTCTCTTTGGTGCAGCAAGAAAGTGAGGAACAAACCTAGATCATCTAATAGTTGTAATTGAGGAATAAAAAGCCATATAATAAGGGGAGACTGGTGTCAAATGTTTGCCTCACACTTAGTTTTTGTTTGATTGCCACTGGATTTTCTTGAGGCATTGAATTAATTTTACAGAATCGTGACTGTTTTAGCGGGAAAAGCCTGTTTCAGTGGAAAGAACTAGGCTGAAACAATGCAAGCAATACAAGCTTGTGATATGTTAAACAAATATCACAGTGTTGAAAATTAAATATCAGTATTTTTTTACTGCAGAAACTTTCATGAGAAAATGTTAGTTAGCCTCATTTTTCAATCAAAGCATCCAAGCTTTGTCAGTTACATATTAAAATGTTTTCACTTAAAAACTTTTAGAAAATGCTAGGAAAAACAGTCATCATTTGTTGTGCTGGGTAGCTCTAATCTACAACGTGCTAAAATAAAAGAACATAATGTACAATAATACCTATTTTATTCTGAAAAATTGAAGATGGATTGTTCAATGTGAGTCTGAAATGACTGTCTGCTGCCTCCCCACCAGAGTCTTGACAGAAAGTGGCTGATTTTTGATGGGCCTGTTGACGCAGTGTGGATTGAGAACATGAACACTGTACTGGATGACAACAAGAAGCTTTGTCTCATGAGTGGAGAGATCATCCAGATGTCCCCGCAGATGAGCCTTATCTTTGAACCCATGGACCTGGAGGTGGCTTCTCCGGCCACGGTGAGATGACTGTTTCAATTGGTTTCAATTCAAAACTTATAGTTCTATTACTTTGAGTTGAGAATCTTTTACAAAATGAATTTTAAGAGCATGTATTAGATATATATATATATATATATATATATATATATATATATATATATATATATATATATATATATATATATATATATATATATATAAATCTTATAAGGAATGGACTAAGTTTGTAAAGGTTATTTCATGAACTGTTGATAATTTATTCTTGGCAAGTTGATATTTATTCTTGATAATTTATGCATGGCGCATCGTACTTCTATTGGTCTTCTATTTCAATACAAATTTGCTGGTCAGATTTTGCCAAACTTGCAGCCAAAGTCACAGAGCTTGCATTTCCAGTGTCCTGCATTTGCATGGCTATGAATGGAAGTCAATGGAACGATGTTTTGTGAAGTGTAGTATGAACATCCATTTAGGTTTTTCAATTATTTTGTTAATCAGAAAACCATGTGATTATAGTTATATTCTAAAGAGGATAATTTGAATGCCATTTTCACACAACTTTCATGGCCTCCAGAAAAAATGTGTTGTATGAATATCTGAACATGTAATATGTAAAAAAAGAAAAAGACAATCAAACAATAATAATAATTAAAAAAACAAATCTAGTTAATCTAGTTTTATGCATTCTTTTTTATCAACACTTAAATGTGGGTACGTTTCATAAAAAAGCAACATTTCGAATAAAAAGCTGAGAAAATCGCATTTTTGTCAGAGACTATGGGCCTTATTTTAACGTTTTCAGTTGGCGTAAAATAGCAACGTACCAACGTAAAATAGCAACGTACCAACAATGTGCCTGATCACACTTCATTTTCAGACCAGCACGTCCATGGGTGAACAGATGGTCACGAGTGCGTTTGCTATTTAAACAACGTGGCACTGCATGTGAAAATGATAACTGCGTCAGGCTGAAACTAGCAAAAAAACCTTGCGTTGTGCCTGGTGTCACATTGCACGTATTGCACGTCACATTGTATGATAGGGCCCCGTGTCTGGATCGGATTCAGAACAATGATCAAAACACAGAGATGGAGAAGATTGCTTCCATTAACAAAGCTTGCACAGTCCTATACCACTTCTTGGGCCGACATTTCATTCGGTAACGTTTTGATTAATATCCTGTTTAATATTTGATGATCACGTTGATTTACATGTGCGTCTGCTTACATATGCTATTGGTTGTTTCTGCTTCTTTTTCCAGCGTTTCTGTCAATGGCCAGGAAAGAGTTAAATGGAATAATTAAATGGTCAGTTTTTTGGAAATTTCCCTTTCTTGTGAAAAGATGACCAGCGCTGATCACTTTGCTCAAGTGTTCATACATGGGCTGCACGTTTACTGTTGTGTCCAATTTATTTAGACCAGGGGTTTTCAAACTTTATGATGCCAAGGACCCCCAAATATGACAAACCTTTTATGAAGGACCCCTTCCTAAAATCCATCTATATATTTTTTATGTATGAAAAAATATTTAAACTGTTAGATAAATAGTAAGTGTGACATTATAAATACAACATATTGTTTCCAAATTTAAATTGGCTACACATAATGTTGGATGTATAAACCTGAAGATGATTTGTATAAGTAACTTTCACAATAAATGCATGTAAGCAGCTTACCTAATGTGTTAAGAAAAACTCACTAGAACAATACAAAACAAACATATACAATTCTGAAAAGTATGTATACAACAAGAAAAGAGAGAAACATTTAGAAATGCAACAGTTAGAATGTTTGGTAGACTTTAACCATTTTTGCTTTGTCTTTTTATTCTCTGAAAACTTCTGGGGACCCCTTTAGAACCTTCTGAGGGACCCCTGGGGTTCCTGACCCCAGTTTAGCCAGCCGCATCCTTAAAAACAGCCTTTTGCAAAACCTTTATAACATTGTGACAGGCTCGAGAGACCATAATGATCACGAATCTTGTAAAAAATAAACTTTGGGATCGCTTCAGCAAGCATTTGTAATATATTCCAATAATATTTTCCTGTAATGTATTCCACCTACAACGGCAGACATACACTACACATATTTATTTATTTATTTTAAATACAGTACAGTCTAAAATGTGATGAAATTTGATGAAAATATATCCTCACATTTCCCAGAGCATTTTGTTATATCTTTATCAGAGGAGACATCTCTCAGGCTGCCTTTGATGTTTTGGCTTGCAAAAAAAGTAGACCATTAAATGGGATTGTCGTTGTCATTCGGCAAACCTGTCAAAAGAGGACTTACCAATTCAATGGCAGTGCCACAATAACACACCCACACCGCGATTTCCTCTCACCCAGCCTACTCAAGAATGGCATAATGGCATGTCGCTGCTGGAATTCTTTCTTTCAGAAACACCAATGTGATTTCCTCCCCTTATTTATCTCAGCATCTTCCCCTAAGATGGCTTTGTATTCGACAAAGCTTCTGCCTCACACATTTCAGCCTGAGGAAAGGCTCTTATAGTTGTGGATTCCAGCATTTTTTGGCCCAGTGTGGGCAGAAGACTCTGATTCAAAAGAATGGGCGATGATGACAGAGATTAAACAAGCTATGGAGCCATAAAGTGTGTAAGAATATCAAAGTGTGTGTGAACATCTGTGTGTTTTTGTGTTGTTTGTGACCGCCACCAGATCAGATCAAAGTAGACACAGGAGATGGAGGGAAAGAGTGAGACAGATATCAAATTTGTGTGAATATCTTGTCTTGCTTTGATGAAAAAAAGAAAGCGGGCTGGCTATAGCATAAGCATAAACCATCTCCCTTTGGCTCATATCTGTCTCTTGCAATTTCTCTCTTGTTCTCCTCCTTTTCATATATAGATTCTTGACTCATATGGCCTGCTGCAAACTAGACCAGAGTTCAATGAGAATTCAGTTGAACAAGCTAACATGTTCTCGAGGTCATGCTTGGCCCAGATGTCTCCTCGGGCTTAACACCTGTGCAAAAGCACCCAGTTTGCAGTTCACTTACACCTTTAGCATTTGCATGGGCCTTCCGTGGCAGCAGCTTTCTGACAGCTGTTTCCATCACGTAACCTTGATGATGTGCTATTCATCAAACCAATAAGCACAGAAGACCTTTATCTTTATGAGTAACCCAGTGCAGCTGCTGTGCAGATGAATAAAATGGAATTTGTTTGAACTATGCACCATTCCAGATGGCTAAGTAATATATAAAAAGTTTTGTAACTTTTGTTTCGTGAGTTGTGTGTCCACATCCTTTAGAAAGTGCTACTGTGGTCACTGAGTGCTGTTTGTATGTGCTGTTTTTTCTTTAGAGAAATTAATACTTCTATTCCTCAGTGATGTGTTAAATTGATCAAAAGTGATTATTACAAACAAATTCAAATTCTGTTTTTTTGAACTTTCAAAGAATCCTGAAAAAAAGAAAATCCTGGTTTCCTCAAAAATCATTTAGAACTCATTAAAATGATTTCTAAAGGATCATGTCAAGTGAAGACTGGAATACATATTTAAACATTTGAACTGTAGTGTATATATTCTTTATCAAGTTACTGCTTTCTGTGCAGGTATCTCGCTGTGGTATGATCTACATGGAGCCTCACATGTTGGGATGGCGGCCGCTGATGCTGTCCTGGCTCAACACTTTGCCATCCAGTCTGCGCTCCATGCACAAAGACCTCATTACTGGCCTCTTCGACCGCATGCTGCCTGCATGTCTTCAGCTCATCCGCAAAGGCACTAAGGTACAACTGTAGCCGTGCTGCAGATAGTGAGTGAGTGCCTTCCCAACAAAATTAAAGGCATCTTTAATATTAAGAGCATTAATTGCACACTCACTGAATTGATATTTTCCTCATGTAAAGCACTGACAAATTGTTTCAGCCAGTTTCCTATTCTCTCAAGCTAAACAGGACACCCAATTTAGGCCATTATTGCACAGCCAGAAAACTGGAATTTAGTTGGTTATTTGCATAATTCCTTACTCAAATATATTTGCATAATGATGCTAATTGACAGTTGCCAAGTTGTATATCTCTTATATAATTATTCAGTCTTTACCTCAAATCTCAACCTCAAATCAGTAGTTTGTGTTCATTCATTTATGAATTATGGAGCCCCTTAGGAGATATGGCACTGGAAAAAATGAGCTAAGAGGAAAATGTCTTAATGCTGTGCAATCAATTAATTGCGAATAAAAGTTTGTTTTTACATAATATATGTGTGTGTACTGTGTATAATTATATATAATAGTATATATATACACAAATTATATATATATATATATATATATATATATATATATATATATATATATATATATATATATATATATATATATATACACACACTCACCTCAAAGGATTATTAGGAACACATGTTCAATTTTTCATTAATGCAATTATCTAATCAACCAATCACATGGCAGTTGCTTCAATGCATTTAGGGGTGTGGTCCTGGTCAAGACAATCTCCTGAACTCCAAACTGAATGTCAGAATGGGAAAGAAAGGTGATTTAAGCATAATTTTGAGCGTGACATTTTGAGTTGGTGCCAGACGGGCTGGTCTGAGTATTTCACAATCTGCTCAGTTACTTGGATTTTCTCACGCACAAACATTTCTAGGTTTACAAAGAATGGTGTGAAAAGGGAAAAACATCCAGTATGCGGCAGTCCTGTGGTCGAAAATGCCTTGTTGATGCTAGAGGTCAGAGGAGAATGGGCCGACTGATTCAAGCTGATAGAAGAGCAACTCTGACTGAAATAACCACACCGAGGTATGCAGCAAAACATTTGTGAAGCCACAACATGCACAACCTTGAGGCGGATGGGCTACAACAGCAGAAGACCCCACCGGGTACCACTCATCTCCACTACAAATAGGAAAAAGAGGCTACAATTTGCACAAGCTCACCAAAATTGGACAGTTGAAGACTGGAAAAATGTTGCCTGGTCTGATGAGTCTCGATTTCTGTTGAGACATTCAGATGGTAGATTCAGAATTTGGCGTAAACAGAATGAGAACATGGATCCATCATGCCTTGTTACCACTGTGCAGGTTGGTGGTGGTGGTGGTGTAATGGTGTGGGGGATGTTTTCTTGGCCCACTTTAGGCCCCTTAGTGCCAATTGGGCATCGTTTAAATGCCACGGCCTATCTGAGCATTGTTTCTGACCATGTCCATCCCTTTATGACCACCATGTACCCATTCTCTGATGGCTACTTCCAGCAGGATAATGCACCATGTCACAAAGCTCGAATAATTTCAAATTGGTTTCTTGAACATGACAATGAGTTCACTGTACTAAAATGGCCCCCACAGTCACCAGATCTCAACCCAATAGAGCATCTTTGGGATGTGGTGGAACGGGAGCTTCGTGCCCTGGATGTGCATCCCACAAATCTCCATCAACTGCAAGATGCTATCCTATCAATATGGGCCAACATTTCTAAAGAATGCTTTCAGCACCTTGTTGAATCAATGCCATGTAGAATTAAGGCAGTTCTGAAGGCGAAAGGGGGTCAAACACAGTATTAGTATGGTGTTCCTAATAATCCTTTAGGTGAGTGTATATATATATATATATATATATATATATATATATATATATATATATATATATATATATATATATATATATATAGTTTATACATGCAAATATTTTTAAATATATACATGAAGTAGTGTGTATTTATATATACATAATAATTACACAGTACACACATATATTATGTAAACACAAACTTTTATTTTGAATGCGATTAATTGCGATGAATCGATTTCCCAGCACTGAAAAGTATATTCCAACACGTTTTTTCTCTCCTAATTATTTTATAATCACCATTTTTTTTTGTTTTTTTGTTGTTATAAGGAGTTATAAAAACAAACTTGACCTCTTGTCATAAAAATGCACTGAAAAAGAGACACTTAAACAAAGACATTAGTTTTTATATAAAACATAATTAGTTGTCTAGGAGGAATAGGAAATTGTTGCATGTTCTCAATTAAGTACATGCATTACATACAGAATTTCCTTTCCCAATAATCACAGGCTTCTGCAATTAACGGTTCTTTTGTGCTTACATGCATGCATTGTGCTCTGAATGGGATAAAGGGCTAATTATGTGCTTTCTTTTTTTAAATACCACTTTTCCTGACAGTCCTGTTTTGTCTCTTATTGCTTACAGCGCACTTTAGTTATACAGTTTTTGTCAGACAGAATAGCGCTTTCTTCTGCCACTCATTTGCTGCTGCATTTCTTCCCTTGTTTGTCATTTTTGTCTAGCCTTTATTGAGCTTTTATTATCTCATGTTGCACCTTTAAGATTTTTGTCCAGTATAATTGTCTACACAACCAATCATCTAGCCACAGGTTCTTGGTCCAGACTAATGGAGTGTGTTGTTTTGTGTGGGCATTCAGGAATTATCTCCCACGTCCAACACGAGCCTGGTGAAGTCTCTGATGAATCTGATGGACTGCATGATGGATGAGTTCAGAGAAGAGAGCCAGATGAAGGGGATGGATGAGAGAGATGTCTGCTCCTGGCTTGAGGTGAGGAGATAAAATGTGAAAAAATAAAAGGATAAAATGTAGAATGTTGGACACTAGGGATGCAACAATACAGTTAGGCCACGGTTCAATACGTACCTCGGTTTTTTAACCACGGTTTTCGGTTCGGTTTGGTTCTGATGGCTTGTCACATCAGTGTTTTTTGTTATTCTATTCTTAGGCGACAGGAACAGCAAGAGGTTAAGGAGAAAAAAATACTATTTTTATTGTAATACTCTTGCTTTATTTTACTTAATTGAAACAAACCCTTGTACACATTCCTAGTGTATTGTATAATATAAAATAAATATATATATATTAGGGCTGTCAAAATTAACGTGTTAATAATGCATTAATGCAAATTCATTTTAACGGCACTAATTTTATTAACGTGCGATTGAAGCAGCACGCATTTTGGCCTAGCCAAAAGAGTAGTTGGAGAAATCGAGAGCAGCCATAGAAAAGGATGTAGCAGCAAACAAAAATAGGGAAAGAAAAGGACTAACATTAACATTACTATTCTAAAACAAGTGATGTTATATAGCCTACATAAGCTACAATTTTTTTCTGATGAACCCTGGTGCATTTGCATGCATCTTACATAATCACAAACATGCATAGCGCATGATAGAAGACAGAAGATAGAAGATTTTTCATAATTATTATAATATGACATTTGGGTTTACTGTAGGCTATGTGTGTCGGATGAAGGGGGCTTTCTGTTGCATGCTTGCAAAGGGACTCTTAGGAGATGCACAATGCGCGAATACACTGCAAGCTCGCTCTCGCTCGTATCCGAGGTAAATCATTAACACCATCACCACTTACACGTGTTTTGTTTAACTAAATACATTACAATCGGCTAAAACGAATGCGTAGGTTACTTTTCTGAACAAGAGCGCTCGAGTCCGTGTTTCTCACACTGTTCATGCGAATCACGGCACAGTTCGAGTGCAACCGAACTCAGAGCACCTCCTCTCGGGTAGGCTCGGGTGTGGTACCCTGGTGCGCTCTCGGGTCCACATGACAGCTTTCACATTACCAATTTTTCATGAGAACCGTTCCCTGTTCTGAACTAAACTGCCAATGTAAAAACACCTATTTCTATTTTTTAAAATAAGAGAAAGTACTGCTTATTATGAATTTTTAAGTTTAGGCTTAAGACTTAAGAGACATAAACAAGTTCTTTAAAAAACATCTATGACCTTTGATATTTGTCTAGTCTTCATGCTCTTTTGAGTATGGTTTCACTAATGATAAGTCATGCATATTTGTCCATACCCATGTTGATTAGAGTATTAAAAACTTGAAAAGTATTAATTTAAGGTACATTTAGAACTGATAAAAATGTGTGATTAAGTTGTGATTAATCGCGAGTTAACCCACGACAATCATGTGATTAATCGTGATTTCATATTTTAATCGATTGACAGCCCTAATATATATAGAGCTGTATGTGAATATATATGTACAGCAGCATTCAAGTATGAAACTGAATGAATAAATGTAAAAATAAAACACTACATAGACTTCACTATAAAATATACATTGGTTCTTATTAAAGTTTTTCAGTCAAGAGCAATGAGTGATTTTCTCTTTCTCTTTTGTTTTTTTATTAACATTAAAGGGATAGTTCACTCAAAAAGAAAATTCTCTCATCAATTACTCATACTCAAGTTGTTTTAAACCTGAATAAAGTTTTTTCTGCTGTTGACAATAAAATATATATTTGAAGAAGTCCCCATTGACTTTCATTGTAGGAAAAATACTATGGAAGTCAATGCTACCATCAACTGTCTGGTTATCAACATTCATCAAAATATCTTCTTCTGTGCTCAACAGGTTTGGAACAACATTAGAGTGAGTAAATAATGACCCTTTAAGGACAGGATGTTCACTATTAGACTGTGCTGCTATCACTTTAAGACCTGCATGCTTCTATACTCTATACACTCGTCCGATTTTACTTTTACTTTAGACATAACCAACTGTGTTTATGTTAACCATGTGTGCATTTGACAGTATTAGTCCAGTAATCTCGTCCTGTTTAATAGGTTTTTAGCGTGCACGCTCAGAAAAGCGCATGTTAAAACCATGCATAAGCACGCAAATTAAATGTTTAACCGGCAAGGCTTTAAAACGCATGCAAATAATGAACTTCCATGATTGCGAATAACTATAGTGTCCCGTGAGCTCTATAGAGACTATAGAGCTCCCGTGAGTCTACCATTAACTTGTGATATTGCACACCCCACCCAAAGCACAGATTTGAAAGATGATGGTGCGCACTGCAGCCTCACTGCACCGCTGTGAAATCTGACCTTGCAAGTGTGACTCCCTAACTTTAGTGCATAGTGATTGGATATTTACTCATATCAGTGTGTAGACTTGGGCACACACAAACAGAGCCAATTCGGAAAGAAATAAAATGCATGGAAATTAATTAAATGTAAAACCGACAAAAACGCAATTCACAAGCGCCTATTGAACCGCGGGCGTTGTACCGAACGGTTCAATATTATATTGAGAATTGTGGCATCCCTATTGGACTCTTCATGCACTCAACATTTGCATCTTTGCCTATATAGCTGAAATTTATCAGCACTTCTGCTGAGCCCACACTGAGGCAGTTGGCTAAAAACCATCAAAACATCTTAGCTAACACATAGCAATGTCCTAGTAATAATCCACTACACACTGGCATCATGGCAATATGTTTCACATAGGCACCACACATTTTCATCATTTGATATAATTGTGATAAATTATTATGTGCAATATTCTAACATGTATTAACTGTTTCAATATATCTGACCCATAGAGAGGGTTCAGAAGGTTACACTATATCCAGCATATGTCATCTCTCCTGTGTATCTCAAGGACCTCTTTCATTTGTTTGATTAATTGGCTTTCATGGCTAGTAAATCAACATATTATTTGTTTAGTTTCACATAGTCCATATTACTCTAATTGCTTCTCACAAATGTCTTAGCTTTACTCATGTCATGAAAGGTCACATCTTAAGCCGAAGGCAACTTTTGCCATTTTTTTGTGTTGTCTGACTCTGAAGTCTGTCAATACTGTCTGCATTTCTCTTCTAAAGGTAATAATCTTTCTCTACCTGTTCCTCTGAGACGGAGATCATATCAGTGGATCAAAAAGTGCCAACATAGACGGCGAGTCTCATTGATTAGCTGCTGGTACAGGATCAATGTTTAGAAAATCTCCCTCCTTCCAGATAGGAATGACTTTATTTGCTTTCTCTCAGTTGGTCATCAGAGTATTGCAGTATCTTAAAGCTTTTTTTATGCCAAAGGAGCACAAAGCATTTTGTCCCAAGTCAATAATGGCAGTGTTTGTATTGATTGTCATTGCTGCAGCAGATTGATCCAAAGGTGGAACTGAGTTTGTAAAGAAATTTTTATGAATAATTGATTGGATTAGCAGCTGTGCGAAAGTCAGCACTGGGTCATAGTGATTAAACACAGCAATTGAGGAAGTAACAATTTAGATCATTTATGGAAAACTCAATATATGATACCTAAACATTTACTTATCAGAGGTCAACAATAAGATGTTACTGAGTTGTTTGTAAGTCACTAGCTTTGACTTCTCTTACTGCATGAAAACATTGTTTTTCTTTCTTCCTGTATAGGGCATCTTTGTTTTCTGCCTCATGTGGTCAGTCGGGGCCAGCTGCACTGAGGCTGGACGGGTAAAGTTTGATGGTTTAGTGAAGGAGATGCTGGCAGGTGGCCTCAGTGAAGAGACACGCACACAACATGGAATCCTGGAGCACGTGGAACCTCCCGCCAAGCAGCTGACAGTGCCTTTACCCACTGAGGGCACACTCTATGAATACCGCTTCCTCAAAGAGGTCAGGAAGTTTCTTCAACACATTTGAGTGGAGAAACAAATTGGGCTCTTTTGGGATTTATTTTTTTCCAGTTAAAATTTTCTCGGGGGTAATTGGGTAGCTGACATGAAAATGATTTGAAAGATGTCCTGTGATGTAAAATGCTCTACTCCATCTAAATCTATTTTAACAGCTTACTGATCTTTTTAAAAATTAAAGAACCATCTACAAACCATCTTTTATGTTATCTATATTATCTCCACTTTCCTGCAGTTACTCATTCCTTCTCAGAGATGTTTCTCTGAGAAGGAATGACTATAACTAGATTTATAGAAAGCAATTGTGCAATTCTAATATATAGCCTGATTTGGTATTAAAATGCCATCTTGGTTTGATCTATATTTAGAATACATACAAAGAGTAAAATCAACCACTTAATTTCTGGCGCTTGAGGCATGCGAATTTGATTATTTCTTTTTCGTCCTGAAATACTAATACGCAAATCCACTCTCTGCTCAGGAAGCCCACTCTCCTCATCCTGAATGAGGTAATCAGTCTTATTAATTCTTAGAAATCACAAGCTTTATCTCTGTGTAATAAAACTTCAGGCATAACCTGGACTAATTTGCCAATTTCATGCCTCATTAAATGCTGAAAATGTCATTTATTAGAGAAGAAATTGATTATCCATTGCTTACATTTTTCTGCTGTAGATAAAAGCCTTTTTGTTCTGTACAGACAGAAACATGAACAAATCCATAATTCTTTTGTGGTGTATATAAGGCTTCTACAAAGAGTGCATCTTGAAATTTTTGAGGGTTTCATGATGGTGGAATTGGAAACACTGCTGCATTAATACACACTGTAGTTTCAGACAGCATTGAAGGACAGAAAAACAAAACTCCAAACAAAAAAGCTAATAAGAATATTAAAAAATATTGTCTAAATAGTTTTTCATAAAAGTGGTTTACATGAGCAATGATACTCTAACAGGGTCCAGGCAGATGGGAGTTGTGGACTGAGGAGTTGAAGGATTTGCCCCCCATCCCCAAAGATGTGCAGTTCAATGAAATAATTGTGCCTACGGAGAACACTGTACGCTACACCGCTCTCATGAAGCTGCTCATCACTCATCAGAAGCCCACCGTCTTTGTTGGCCCCACGGGAACTGGCAAGAGCGTCTACATTCTAGTGAGTGTTTTTACTACAATGAATGCCAGTCTACCACTTTATTTAGAATAGGATTGCAAATCCATTACAGTTAACATTATTTAGTTAATGGATTTCCATTCTATTCAAAAAAAAGATGTTTTGTTATAGCTTTAGTAGCAGTACTACAGCCTGTGACGTCACAGGGTTGGTTGTCTTGCCTGAGTTCAACAGATACAAATAGACAGACAGTGGTGGACAGATAGTGAAAGACGAAGACAGTTAACCCTCTGGTCCTGTTTGGTCAAAAATAACAAATATTTTACGTTTTGAAATTAATAATTTTTTTTGCTTCATCGGAATGGGATGACACTTGGTGACTTTTGTCGCATTAGCTATGTGAACACACAAAAGAATCATGGAGATGTTTCAGTTATGTTAAAGTGTCTATAAAAAATAGTCACAGTTGTCTCCTTCGCAGTCAAAAATGACCGACATAAGAAATGAATGGGAAATACGCAAAAATACAAAAACTCAGGGAATCTTTTGGTGATACAAACCACAAATCAGCCATGAGAAAAAAGTGAATAGCAATGTAGGGGTGACACTCTAAAATATCAAGAGTGCAAAATAGACACAACCAACGCCCCCTCCCCCCACACACACACACACATATATATACACTCACCTAAAAGATTATTAGGAGCACCATACTAATACTGTGTTTGACCCCCTTTCGCCTTCAGAACTGCCTTAATTCTACGTGGCATTGATTCAACAAGGTGCTGAAAGCATTCTTTAGAAATGTTGGCCCATATTGATAGGATAGCATCTTGAAGCTGATGGAGATTTGTGGGATGCACATCCAGGGCACGAAGCTGGGTTGAGATCTGTGACTGTGGGGGCCATTTTAGTACAGTGAACTCATTGTCATGTTCAAGAAACCAATTTGAAATGATTCGAGCTTTGTGACATGGTGCATTATCCTGCTGGAAATAGCCATCAGAGAATGGGTACATGGTGGTCATAAAGGGATGGACATGGTCAGAAACAATGCTCAGGTAGGCCGTGGCATTTAAACGATGCCCAATTGGCACTAAGGGGCCTAAAGTGTGCCAAGAAAACATCCCCCACACCATTACACCACCACCACCAGCCTGCACAGTGGTAACAAGGCATGATGGATCCATGTTCTCATTCTGTTTACGCCAAATTCTGACTCTACCATCTGAATGTTGCAACAGAAATCGAGACTCATCAGACCAGGCAACATTTTTCCAGTCTTCAACTGTCCAATTTTGGTGAGCTCGTGCAAATTGTAGCCTCTTTTTCTTTGTGGCCTGGATGTGCATCCCACAAATCTCCATCAACTGCAAGATGCTATCCTATCAATATGGGCCAACATTTCTAAAGAATGCTTTCAGCACCTTGCTGAATCAATGCCACGTAGAATTAAGGCAGTTCTGAAGGCGAAAGGGGGTCAAACACCGTATTAGTATGGTGATCCTAATAATCCTTTAGGTGAGTGTACTAAACAATGTTTTATTAAAGTAAAAATGCAGAATGTTTTGATGGGTAGTTTAGGTGTAGGGGTAGTGTAGTTTGGACAGTATAAAAACCATTACGTCTCACCAACGTGTGTGTGTGTGTGTGTGTGTGTGTGTGTGTGTGTGTGTGTGTGTGTGTGTGTGTGCAAGTAAATCGGTTATTCAGTTGTCAGAATAAAAAAAGTTGCTTGTCTGGAAAAATTGGATTTTTGTGTTGTAAATATAATTTGTTCTGAAGCAATATTCTCACCAGTGTTCTGTCAGTGTTCTATAATATTTAAATCTGCATATTTTCCCTAGTTTTATTAATGTATGCTTCATCTTTCATTTTAAATGTGTAAATTTGATTAATAAATTAAATTAGAATAGTAAGACATTATAGGGCTGTTGCCAAATTACACAATTTACACAGAAAAATTACAATTGTTTTAAATATATAATTCAGTAATGGAAACAAAGTTGAGTGTTGTTGCTGTAACAGCTGTGATCTTTGTTTGGAACTATTTTTGCTGCTGAAACAGAACAAAACAGTCAATATTGCGTCTTGACTTGATTTTAACTCTTTATTGGACTGTTATATGAAATCAATGTCACATTTTCAGTCGTGATGGTATTCAGGAAAACAACACTCTTGGTCGTATGATGTTGGTTAACTGTATCACATTTTAAAATATAAAAACACATTTGGAATTTTAACCGCGGTATGTTAACTGAATTTCTTTGTGTGTGCTGCGCTCATTTGTTTTGATTTCTCCTCGAGAGGCAGCGCGAGCCTTGACAGTGCAACCTTGTTACACTCGCTGGCGTTCGGTGTAGACAAATTGTTAGACAGGCGTCAGTCAACGAGCACTGCAACCGAAACAGCAAGCTTATGCTGCGTTTACGCCATAACTACTGTAATTTAGAAGAGATGGAAACCTGTGACGTTATACTCAGAGTGGTTTGTGACTCAAATGGATGCGTTTCAGTGGCAACACTATCAACGGTGAAATTAATCTACAGCAGTCAGGTGGTACAGGTCAATGCTCCTTATGTTATGTTCATTATTGTTCTAAAGTTACTGTATGTGCTTTGAAACATGAGGTAGTTTAACGCCACCTCTCGTGATGCTTTTGTTTGCTCCCTGCTGTACGTGTTCATGTGTTTTGAAGGAGGCGTGGCTTTGGAGAGCACTCTGAAGGGAGGATGGAATCTTATGCTTTCAATGCTAGCTCGATACTGCTAACCTCTCAGAAATTTGCCTACCTTACCTTTAATCATTTCACGCCAATATAAGTCGTACACATTTTAATTAATTGTCTTCAACGTGTTGAAATTCTTTGTATTCATAGGTATAGAAAAGTTTTATCTAAGACTAAAACTCATCTGTTGAACTGAGTCTTCTTGAGTCACCTTCAAACAGATATTTTGCTTTAAACAGAATGTTCTGTCATCATCTTCCCACAGTCATGCCACTCGAAACTCACTGAGACATGCTGCGAGAGACTTTTTGGGAACATAAAAGAAGTTTATTTAAAAAGTATGATATATTTAGTCAGGATTTGAACTCTTGTCCCCTGACTGAAAACTGTACCACTATACTAACATATCTTACACTTACATAAAGGTGTCTTTTGGTCTTGTATAATCTTACATATGACACCAAATGAGCCAGGAATTCCATTAGGTGCATGGTGCAACTGTCTCTACCCACAGCTGAGCATGAAACCTCTTACATGATCTTGTACATCTGCACACTGAGGGATGACATGTCATCAGATTGTGATAAATGAGTCAATGGTTCGAGACCAACTGTGGCCCACTATGTATGCACCCCCGCCCCCTTTCCACAAGAGTCAAACACACTCGACGCTTGTATTTTGGTCGGTGGTACGGTTAGAAAGTCACTTTACTGGAGATCCATCAGCCAAACAGTCTCATCTGTTACCTGCATCATTATGCTTTCGTTTTAAACACAGCTGTGGCATCAGCTTGTGTTATATAAAGATTGAACAGACTGAGCAATGTTTATTCAAAACTCTTATAAAACAAATCTATATAATCTGAATCACCAGTTATTCCAGTAAGATTGATTTAATAGGATTCATTCATTCTTTCTACTCACTTACCCACTCACTTCATAGGTCCTTCTGCCTCCTCTTTCCGTTTGATTTTTTTCACAATTTCCCTCTCATGAATCTTTGGCAAAAATTTGAAGGACTCTAAAAGTCTCCATGTTGTGAGTGTGAAATGCCTGCAGGTGCCAATGACTTCATCACTCTCATTTAGCACATGAATATTAAATCATCATTTTTCACACTCTGCCACATGGCTCTTTCACAGAGTTTTAAGGAATGAAAAAAGATTGTATGTGTCATGCATAAGTGGAGCAACTCACATTCTTCTCAGACTATAATGAATGAGGTTTCTCTGAAATGTGCATATATTTACATTAATTAGTTGACACATGGCTGATCCATAATAAGAGCTTTTATGTTTGGTTGTGCATTTTTTCATTTATATTTAAATGAGTGGATACATATTGCATAATTTTTTAGCGTGTAGTAAGTTATTATATAAAACACAAGCAAAAATGTCAGGTGCGAAGGTTATATGAAACTATAAAATTGTTCATTGTTTCTGTGCCAAAAAAACAATAAGACCTCTTGTCTAAATGACTATCGACCAGTGGCACTTACAATGCTAATTATGAAGGTCTTTGAGAGGCTTATCAAGAACATAATGTGCTCCTTTATCCCTAACAACATTGACTCACTTAGTTTCCCTATCCTCAATCAGTCTTGTGAGGACACTGTCTCCCATATCCTGCATGCCACTCTCACCCACACCGACAGCAATAAAGGGAATTATGTGAGGCTGCTGTTTATAGACTGTAGCTCAGCCTTCAACACTATAGCCCCCCACAGACTGGTCTCCAAGCTTAGGGACCTTGGTCTAAATGCCCCCCTCTGTGACTGGGTTCTGGACTTTCTCTCATGCAAACCACAGGTAATGAGAGTTGGCCAGACCAGTTCAAAGATCATCACCTTGAGTACAGGAGCCCTTTTGAGTACTCCCAATATACACATGACTGTATGTCCTCTCACAGATCCACTTCTATCATAAAATTTGCAGTTGATACAATGGTGATGGGCCTTATTTCTGACAACAATGAGGCTGCTTACCTGGATGAGGTGGAAAAACATGGCATCATAGTGTCAGTCAAACTGTCTCTCTTAAAACCAAGGAGCTGGTTGTTGACTTCAGAAGGAGGCAGCAGCGGAACTACACCCTACTCAGCATTGGCGGGACCCCAGTAGAGAGAATGAGAAGCTTCAAATACATCGGAGTGCACATCTTTGAGGATTTGACCTGGACTCATCGCATTCAAGCCCAAGTAAAAAAAAAGCCAGGCAACAGCTGTACCATCTGAGACTACTGAGGAAATTCAGGGTCTTCCCTGCAATCCTATAATACTGGGGCTATAAAAAGTAGTGGTATGGGAACTGCTCAGCCCTAGACCGTAAAGCCCTACAGAGAGTGGTGCGCTCATATCTATATCCATATAGATAGACCCATATATCTAGAACCTCTCTCCCTTCTCTGCACGACATCCACCCCAGCCGATGCAGAGCCAGGGCTGTCAAGATCATCAAGGACTCCACCCACCCTGGAAACTCACTATTCAATCTGCTGCAATCAGGCAGATGCTTCCACAGTCTGACGGCTAAAATGAAGAGGCCCAGGAGGAGCTTCTTTCCTCAGGCCATCAGACTCCTTAACATAGACATGAAACACAATGCACTTTATGGTCTCTGGTGGTGATGAGTTACCTAGTAACACACTGCAGTGCACTTATGTTGAGTTACTGTGACTCATCCCTCTGCACACTGCTATATTATTTTAATATTTTTGTACATTTTATATAAAGTATTAGTCCACAGAGCATGCCAGATCTACATTTCACTGCTTGTTATATATCTATATAACTTGTATTTAATAAATATAATTTGACTTATTTACTTACAGCGTCTTTTATAATGGTAGTGACAGACTTACAGTAGAAATAATTTTCTTATCACTTCTAACACAGGTTGAAAGTGTTTTTGAAAACTGAATTTTGATGCAGCATATGTGCTAACTAGAGCTAATTAAGTGTCTCCAAATCCCCCACAGGACTTTTTACTGAATCGTCTGGAGAAGGATGTGTACAGTCCTCTGTTGATCAACTTCTCAGCCCAAACAACAGCAGCGCAGACTCAAAACATTATTATGTCTAAACTTGATAAGAGAAGGAAAGGAGTGTTTGGCCCTCCCCTGGGAAAGAAAATGGTATGCTTTAAGCATCTTTTTATTACCCTTTTTGTTACTGGAGAGGTTATGATTAAATCTCAATCAATTTTTACTAAGCAATTCTTCTTAGCATTTTAAAATCCATTTATGACTATAATTTGTGCTTAAAATTCTGACTGTAACTTGAAAATTAGTTTTTAATTGCCTCTAAATTAAATGTGTTCCTGATTCACAAGCTCACCTGAATTTATCTCCCAACATTCAAAATTACATTACCATTAGTGTTAAAAAGCATTTTTAGTCCTGTCATTTTTTTTAGTTAATTTGCCTTTTGATTACTTTGAATAGGTGGTGTTTGTGGATGATGTGAATATGCCAGCAAGAGAGACCTATGGAGCCCAGCCTCCAGTGGAGCTCTTGCGGCAGTGGCTCGACCACTGGAACTGGTATGACATGAAGGACTGCTCCATGATCAGCTTAGTGGACATCCAAATCATGTGTGCCATGGGTCCGCCTGGTTAGTTCATGTCACTTATATATGCCAGTACAGGTTTGCAAATATAAACATTAGATGAAAATTATTAATGGCAACTAAGTGAAACCATGAAGATGAAGAAGATGGTGTAGTAAAAAAAAAATCTAAGTTAAACATTGGTCACAGTAAATCAATCTTTAGGAGGCCAATATTACTTGCAAAGTAATTAAACTTTAAGATTGTAGCAATAGAAGTGACAAGTCTAGGGTATAGTGGTCTGCTATAAATGTTTGATCCTTTGTAATTTGCAGGTGGAGGTAGGAACCCTGTGACTCCTCGCTTTTTACGCCACTTCAACACAGTGACCATTAATGAATTTGATGACAAAACCATGTTCACTATCTTCTCAAGAATTCTGGACTGGCACTTAACCATAAGGTAACGGTGCTTCATACCAATGTGAGTAATACATAAATTATGTTTTTATTACATTTTCTATTTTTACCTGCTTTCAGATTTCCATTTCCCAAACCATTCACCAGCATCACCTCTCAGATCATCAGTGCCACAATGTCTGTGTACCAAGAGGCCACTAAAAACCTCCTTCCAACCCCAACCAAGTCCCACTACCTCTTCAACCTTCGAGATTTTTCCCGTGTCATCCAGGGGATCTGCTTATCACGGCCAGAGACTGCAGACGACCCTACGGCCATCAAACGCTTATGGGTGCATGAGGTAACTGCAAACACAGTTTTATAGGCCCTATCATAGTAAGAACCCCAACCTGATGTTGAAATATTCTCTTGCGCAGGTCCTGAGGGTGTATTATGACCGCTTAGTGCATCCGTCTGATTGTGCATGGATGGTGGGCTTCCTGCAGAAAGTTTCTAAGTCTCACCTGAAAGAAGACTTCCATCAGCTCTTCAATCATTTGGACAGTGATGAAGATGGGCTTGTAACCGAAGATGACCTTCGGAGCCTCATGTTCTGTGATTTTCATGACCCCAAGGGTGAGGACCGCAACTACCGGGAGGTGGGTAATCCTGAGAAGCTCCGTCAGGTGGTGGAGACTCATCTTGAAGAGTACAACAATATCAGCAAGGCTCCCATGAATCTTGTACTTTTCCGGTTCGCCATCGAACACGTTTGTCGCATCTCCCGCATTCTCAAACAGCCCCGTGGTCATGCTCTCTTAGTGGGAGTCGGAGGGAGCGGCCGTCAGTCATTGACGCGCTTAGCCGCCCACATGGCTGAAGCCGAACTCTTCCAGGTGGAGATCTCGAAGAGTTATGGGGTTGCAGAGTGGCGTGATGACCTCAAACTTATCATGCAAAAATCGACATCTGGGGAAACTCACGGAGTGTTCCTTTTCACAGACACCCAGATTAAGATGGAGTCATTTTTGGAGGATGTGAGTAACTTGTTAAACACTGGCGAGGTTCCCAATCTTTTTGCTGTAGATGAGAAGCAGGAAATTTGTGAGCGCATGCGTGTCTTGGACCGTCAGCGTGAACGTGATAAGCAAACGGACGGCAGCCCACTGGCTCTTTTTAACATGTTTTTGGAGCGCTGTCGCAGCCAGTTGCACGTGGTCCTGGCCATGAGTCCTATTGGTGACACCTTCAGAAGCCGCCTGAGACGTTTCCCTGCTCTCATTAACTGCTGCACTATTGACTGGTTTCAGGTTGGTGTGAATTTAAAGGCTAAGCAGTGTTATTTTAGTATAATTTATTTACTTTATTAGTTTTTATTAATATTTTGAATTTGTTTGTATCTTAATTTAAATTTTAAAGTTTTTGGTTTTTTTATTATTTATTATTATTATTATTATTATTATTATTATATATTTTTAAAATTTTAAATCACCTTTATTTTTATAGCGCTTTATACAATAGACATTGTGGTTGCACTTTATTTTACAGTACTTGAACTAACGAGTACTTACCATAACTTTCTTACTTACCTAAGACAGTACTGGGTATTTAGTTACTAAGGTACCTAAATGGGTTAAGGTTAGGTTTAAGGGTAGGTTCAGGGTTAGTACCTAGTTATTAACCAGTTATTGTATTTATTGTAATACATACATTATACATGTGGAACATGACTGTAAAATAAAGTGATACTGAAATTGCTTCCAAGCAGCATCACAGTAGTAAACTGGAAAGTAACATAATTAATGATGCAAACTCCATCAAATATGAGATAAATTCTGCTGTAAAGCAGCAGTGGCAAGATAATAGTGTCATTATTCAGCTCAATTCAGATCGGTGCTGATGTCTATATACTTATATAAATGTGAAACAAATTAACTATAATTGTTTTGAAGAATTCAAGAGTTATTTATATTAATTGTGCAGTGGTACAGTCAAATATTAAAAGTGTAATGAATCATTATGTTCCAAAAGAGCTGGCCAGAAGATGCGCTGCAGGCTGTGGCATCTCGTTTCCTAGAAGACGTTGAAATGACAGACACTGCTCGTGAAGGCTGTATCAGCATGTGCAAGAGCTTCCACACATCCACCATCAATCTCTCTGCATGTTTTCTTTCGGAGCTGCAACGCTACAACTATGTCACACCAACTTCCTATTTGGAGCTCATATCTATGTTTAAGCACCTACTCCAGCGCAAAAGATCGTAAGTCATTCCAGTCTGAGAGGCTTTACATTAGAATCATTGACTGATTAGGTTTGAATAATTAGGTTGTCACATTTTGGCATGCAAATTCTTTATATGATAAGCATTATTTATGGCAGTGATGATGATATTGATGGTCTTTGTTGTTTCAGTGAAATCATGAAACTGAAGAGTCGTTATGAGGTTGGTCTTCAGAAGCTGGAATCGGCCGCCACTCAGGTGTCCACAATGCAGGTAGAGCTGGAGGCCCTTCAGCCTCAGCTGCGTGTGGCCAGTAAAGAGGTGGAAGAGATGATGGTGGTCATTCAGCGAGAGTCTGTGGAGGTATCCAAGACAGAGAAAGTGGTCCGTGTGGATGAAGCAGAGGCTAATGAGCAGGCAATGGCTGCCAAGGCTATTAAAGATGAATGTGATGCTGATCTGGCGGTTGCTGTGCCCATTCTGGAATCTGCATTGGCGGCTTTAAACACACTTACCCCGCAGGTTGGAAGAAACTATAAATTATTATTCTTACTTTATGTTGCATAAAAATTGTTTATAACAACAAATATCTCTCATATTTTGATATTGCACGATAAAGACATTGCATAGGAGACAGTATCAACGCTATTGCATTTGAGTAAGCATTTTGAAAATATTAAAACCATAATTAACAGACAAAGCATTATCAAATCATTTACTTATGGTTTGTGATGATGCAACTGCTGTCAGATCCAAAACAGTTGGCTTCATCTTTCAACAAGTTTCTTTGTGAACTCTCCATTACACTGTGCCTCGTTGACAAAACAGCATATCCAAACATATAATGCTTCAATGCAATCCAGGATGACATTAAAATATACCATCCACTTGTTTCCAATGCTGGGGTCCTTCTAAAGTCTGTACAGAGATGCAAACCAGCTTTTTTAACTGGACATGTCAAAGCAAATGCTCTTTCGCTCTTTCATTTGTCCTGTTGACAGACTATATCAGAAACTGAACGCGCATCTGTATACTGTATCCAGTGTAGACAGCGTCAGTAGTTAGTATATAGTATAGTATAATGGGTTTTATTTGGTTTCTATTTGGTTTTGACCGACGCAACATGACGGGAGGCAAATGTCAGATGTTAAGCCAAGCGACTGAATACCAGTGGCTGGGGCCTATGGTGTGATGATGTTTTATTTCAAATATGATGGCCTATTTGTCGATGTCTTGCTCTGGAGGCAGTCATATGCAAATGTATTTGATGTAACAGATGACTCAGTATCAGAACAAGCTGTTTTTGGAGCTTGATTAAATAAATGCTTTATTTATATTGATTAAGACATTTTAAGCTGTGAAACTTGCAAAATGCTTTAATGGTACAAGGACCTCTTATATGTCAAGAGTTCACGGCAAATTTTATTTCTCATGTCATGACTCCTTTAATATGTACTTTTTAAACTATTGCATACCACCGATATTCAATTAATCAATCTGTGCCACCCTCTGTAGGATATAACTGTGGTTAAAGCCATGAAGAATCCTCCAGCTGGTGTCAAGCTGGTGATGGAAGCCATCTGCATCCTGAAAGGCATAAAACCAGACCGTATTCCAGACCCCTCAGGCTCCGGCAAGAAGGTGGAGGACTTTTGGGGCCCAGCGAAGAAACTGCTAGGAGATATGAAGTTTCTCCAGAGTCTTCACGAGTACAATAAAGACAACATTCCAGTCAACTATATGAGCGTCATCCGCAACAAATACATCACCAACCCAGACTTTGTTCCGGAGAAGATCCGCACGGCCTCCGCTGCTGCAGAGGGGCTCTGTAAATGGGTTTGTGCCATGGACTCCTATGATAAGTAAGTTATAGCTAAACTAAAGGTGTGGTCACATCAGCCGAATTTTAGCAACATTTTGCAGGCATTAAACATCCATTTAACTTATATGTTGGAATATTGTCAATAGTGTAGTGATGAAGGAAGCACAGCTCTTTCAAACAATGCAGCTTTGTGTTGGTCAACACAGAAAATTAGCCACAAGTCTGTTGCAAAATATTACCCAAAATTCTCAATCATGATGGTTCCTATTGAAATAATTGAAATTTGTCATCAAAACATTCACTAAACAATTGTAAATGTGACCACACCTTAATTAATAATTCAAGACACGAACAATAAACTGGATTTTTATTGGTCTCCAAGAACATTTTATTTTAGAAAATGTAAAAAATCTTTTTTTTATTAAGAGCCATTTCATGATGAAACTTTTTTCTTTTCCCTTTCACAGAGTAGCAAAGGTAGTGGCCCCAAAGAAAGAGAAGTTGAAACATGCAGAAGAGAAGCTTAAGGTGGCCATGGAGAGCCTCCAAAAGAAACAGGCTGCTTTGAAGGAGGTCCAGGACAAACTGGCCAAACTACAGGAGACCCTGCAAGCCAATAAGAACAAAAAGGCTGATCTTGAGAATCAGGTAGGCAGAGGACAGTAGTCACGAAAGAGGCTACACAAGGTTCTCACAATCAACAAATGGTTCCCTGCTGTTCCTGAAGCTTTGTGTATTAAACGGTTCAATTATTTTTCTTTGACATTCTTTGCAACCTCTCCTCCAGTGCAGCCCAACCCTGTTGAAAATGTCCGCTCCTTGCTGGAAGTTTGATTATTTAGGCATTCAGTTTGTGTTTTTACATCTAAAGTTCCATTGAGGGAATGTTTTCCTTTTCTTCTTTGTTTACTTTCCTTTAGATCATTTTTATGTTCGAACTTTGAAGTTGTAAGACTGTAAGTTGTAAGTCTTTGTTTCTAAACCCACACAAAAAAACACACAGGGGCACATGTGCGCACACACACTGTTCTCATTTGTCTGTGGAGACTACCTGTCAGTTTACCATGTTTGGGTAAACTAAGCATCACCAAGGCCCTGCTGCCGTTTTCTGCCCTATTTCACTTCCTTTCATGTTCCTTCTTTTTTCTTTCCATGTTTGTAATTCAGGTTGTCTGTTTTCCCTATTGGACGGTAGAAATTGTTTATGCCATGCTCTCTCAAGCATGGCCAAAATCAAGGCACTTGAATGCACCGAGGAAAACCTGTTCCTGAAGCTCCACTGGAACGGTCTCTTTCAAATTGTTTTCTCACTTTGGGATATGAGTTGGAAAGAACAGGAATTATGGAGGGATTCATCTCAAAGACAATAAAGTGTCATGATGCCGGATGCACCAATGTCAGAAAGAATTAGTGAAGTACCATTTCAGGGAGCAAGTAAGATGTTTGGATTGTTCTGAGATTGTGCTGTCAGCTTCGTGTCCAAGCGCTGAGCTCCTATCACTCACTGCAATAGCTGCGCAGGCTCACTCTGTCATTTCAAACAGAGATGATGTTTCTCTAGTGCCAAAATGGTGTTTTAAATATCCATTTATCTGTGATGATGAAAGAGGGCCTGCTCTAGTGGATCAGACATTCTATTAGATGCTTTATTTGGAAGGATCTTTGTGTAGTAAACATTCATTTATGGTCACAAATCTTTATATAAATGCTGCCATATCTGATCGTCCTTTTCTAAACCGTGTGACTAGCTGATTCTCTCTGAATACAAATTACAGCCACATTTACACTGCTGTATCTTTGATGCCAACACCTGTTTCAGCCTGTTTTTGAATTATGTTAAATGTGCTTATGCTGCTATATCACACAAAATGGTGACAATTAGAACCGGCCTTTAGCCAATATGATAGATATTAGGGAATATGTGTTAAGATTGTGTTATAATATTGTCAAAAACTGTGCTGCTTGATATTTCTGTGGAAATAGTGACTTTTTAAAAAAAAATTATTAAAGGGGTGGTAAAACATTATTTCGAAGGCTTGATTGTGTTTGTGGGGTGCACTGTAACGTGTTCAAGCTTCATTTTGAAAAAAAAAATGCATTATTTTTCATATATTTTACCTTTATTCTACACTGCTCTGTCCCTCCTTGTAAAAACGGTCTGATGGTTTCCGGGTTCTATGAAGCCGGTCCCTCAAAAATATGTAATGGGCTCAGATTGGTTAGCTGGCCCAGTGTATTGTGATTCGCTAACCGCCTAGTGCACGTTTTTCATCACGCCCCTTACCTTTACCGGTAGTCTGTGCTTTGGTAGTATTAGAAACAATGTTGATTCAAATGATTATAGGCAAATATCTGTCGCAAGAACTATTAACCCAAAACCAACACTAAACATTGGCTTTACTATAGTAGCCAAATCAAACACAGAACCATGTTTAGCATGCCTGTAGATAAACAAGCATGTAGATAAACAATACATAAAAGCTCTAATCAAAGAATAATTTACACTAATTCCGCTAAGTTTGCTGTTGAGATTTTAAAAAGTTTGTAACGTTAGGTGTTTGTCGGATAACGTTAAGTATGAATGAGCATTTAACAAACTGGTTTGCAGAGCCAAACAGCATTGTCATTTGTTTACTTCCTTGCTACAACGTACAATTAACAATACAAACTATTACAGGAAAACACATAGACGAAAAATAAATCATACTTACAGGTTGTGGCCCGTAAACAGCTTCTGTTTTTAAAGTTGGAGCTGCTCCATCTTTCAGGACAAGCCGTTGTGCGAATCCTGCATTGAACTTGTGAAGATTGTGGAAGCTTTCCTCCGTAAAATGTGCAGCACAGAGAGCGAGATTTGGGTAATAATTATGAGGGACTGAGTTGATCCCTAACTCCCCCGTCCCTAGGAAGGCTGAACAAAGTGGACCTGCAATCCAGATGAAAATAACAGCGTTTCGTCGGCATTGCGGCAACAACACTCCAGCCTACTAACTATACCACAACAACTCTTCTCTGCAGCAATAAAAAATGGCCTCACCCCCTTATTTAATATTCTCGGAGGAGGGGTTTATGTAACATTTACATTTTATGCATTTGGCAGACGCTTTTATCCAAAGCGACTTACATTGCATTCAAGGTACACATTTTTTATATTTTGTCAGTTCTTGCTTTCCCTGGGAACCGAACCCATGACCTTGGCGTTGCTAGCGCCACGCTCTTATTGTTTGAACTACAGGAAAGCTGTAATGTAAATATTGAGGTTGGTGATGTCAGCAACCCTGTAGGAATGTCTGTAGTCCCTACCGGCTGTTTGCTGTAGTCCTTAGAAATTGATTTCTTTAAAAGCAAATATCTCCCTTTGCTTTAAACTTTGAACGTTGTAACTTTGCAGATGTTGTTTATGCTCAAACAGCAACATTACACACTAGCTAAAGTTAGAAAAGTGAAATCGTGTTTTACCACCCCTTTAATAGAAAGTTAAAAGTAACAGCATTTATTTGAAATATAATTTATCATTTTGCAGTGTCCCTGCTGAAAAGAATTAAATAAAATTAATCTCTTTAAAAAAAATGCTGACCCAAAACATTTGAACAGTAGTGTATGAATGTGTAACTGTCTGTACATTTTTCCTCTCCTACACATCCTTTTAGTCTCCTTATTTTCCTTTTGTTCTTTTTCTGTAGGTGGAGTTGTGCAGTAAAAAGCTAGAGCGTGCGGAGCAGCTCATTGGTGGGTTAGGGGGCGAGAAGACCCGCTGGAGTGAGACTGCCTTTAACTTGGGTGAACTCTATGACAACCTCACTGGAGACATTCTCATCTCTGCTGCTATAGTGGCCTACCTGGGTGCCTTTACCTCCAGTTTTAGACAGGTGTGCCAACACATAAAACAATCAATT
This sequence comes from Paracanthobrama guichenoti, assembly GCA_018749465.1. NCBI lineage: Eukaryota > Metazoa > Chordata > Actinopteri > Cypriniformes > Gobionidae > Paracanthobrama > Paracanthobrama guichenoti. The sequence goes on from CM031951.1 coordinate 18,182,475, forward strand.
CCTCTTGCCAAGCCAAATGCTTATCAATCCACATTGTTAATATCAATACAATATCAACATCAGATAAAATCCATTACTTTTATCAACAATGTAAATGCCCCCGTAAGTACCCAAGCATACATACAGTGCATCCGGAAAGTATTCACAGCGCTTCACTTTTTCCACATTTTGTTATGTTACAGCCTTATTCCAAAATTGATTAAATTAATTATTTTCCTCAAAATTCTACAAACAATACCCCATAATGACAATGTGAAAGAAGTTTGTTTGAAATCTTTGCAAATGTATTAAAAAATGAAAAAGTCACATGCATAAATATTCATAGCCTTTGCCATGACACTCAAAATTGAGCTCAGGTGCATCCTGTTTCCACTGATTATCCTTGAGATGTTTCTACAACTTGATTGGAGTCCACCTGTGGTGAATTCAGTTGATTGGACATGATTTGGAAAGGCACACACCGGTCTATATAAGGTCCCACAGTTACCAGTGCATGTCAGAGCACAAACCAAGCCACGAAGTCCAAGGAATTGTCTGTAGACCTCTGAGACAGGATTGTATCGAGGCACAGCTCTGAAGAAGGGTACAGAAATATTTCTGCAGCATTGAAGGTCCAAATGAGCACAGTGACCTCCATCATCTGTAAATGGAAGAAGTTTGGAACAACCAGGATTCTTCCTAGAGCTGGCCACCCAGCCAAACTGAGAGATCGGGGAGAAGGGCCTTAGTCAGGGAGATGACCAAGAACACGATGATCACTCTGACAGAGCTCCAGCGTTTCTCTGTGGAGAGAGGAGAAACTTCCAGAAGAAAAAAACATTTCTGCAGCTCTCTACCAAGCAGGCCTGTATGGTAGAGTGGCCAGAAGGAAGCCACTCCTCAGTAAAAGGCGCATGACAGCCTGCCTGGAGTTTGCCAAAAGGCACCTGAAGGACTCTCAGACCATGGGAAACTAAATTCTATGGTTTGATGAAACAAAGATTAAACACTTTGGCCTGAATGGCAAGCTTCATGTCTGGATTAAACCAGGCACCGTTCATCACCTGGCCAATACCATCCCTACAGTGAAGCATGGTGGTGGCAGCATCATGCTGTGGGGATGCTTTTCAGTGACAGGAACTGGGAGACTAGTCAGGCTCGAAGGAAAGATGAATGCAGAAATGTACAGAGACATCCTTGATGAAAACCTGCTCCAGAGCGCTCTGGACCTCAAACTGGGGCAAAGGTTCAATTTACAACAGGACAACGACCCTAAGCACACAGCCAAGATAACAAAGGAGTGGCTACAGGACAGCTCTGTGAATGTCCTTGAGTGGCCCAGCCAGAGCCCAGACTTGAACCCGATTGAACATCTCTGGAGAGATCTGAAAATGGCTGTGCACTGACGCTCCCCATCCAACCTGATGGAGCTTGAGAGGTCCTGCAAAGAAAAATGGGAGAAAATGCCCAAAAATGTGTGTCAAGCTTGTAGCATCATATTCAAAAAGACTTGAGGATGTAATTGATGCCAAAGATGATTCAACAAAGTACTGAGCAAAGGCTGTGAATATTTATGTACATGTGATTTTTTTTTTTTTTTTTTTTTTTTTTTTTTTTTTTTTGGCAAAGATTTCAAACAAACTTCTTTCACGTTGTCATTATGGAGTAGTGTTTGTAGAATTTTGAGGAAAATAATTAATTTAATCAATTTTGGAATAAGGCTGTAACAACAAAATGTGGAAAAAGTGAAGCGCTGTGAATACTTTCAGGATGCACTATAATTAAGATTATTAAGCACAAGGGATTAAGGTGCACATTACTGCTGATGTGCAGTTTTTTTTTTGTGGGGAAAATCCAGTAATTTCAATAGAAATTTACACAATTTGAAATTTTGCCTGAGGGTCAAACACTTCCACACAGATTTTGCAATAGGTTCAAGTTGGTCAGGGGATTCACCACACTGATTAACAGAAAGCTGCTTAGTTGAAAGTGACTCTGTGAGCTGTGCTTCATACTGTACAAAATAAAAATTGTCTCAAAATGTTGCCAATTTTTCTGCTAACGTGACCACACCTTTATGGATATTCCCTTATTTGTGAGATTTAACAGAATATGTTCATTTACTGTAAGTGAGAAAATTACAAAAAATTATGTTTTACTGTCCAGAGATAAAAATCTTAAAATCTTGTAAAATCCTAGCAATATTTTACAGCATAGGAGAGAGTCTATTGAACATTGAAAGGGACAGGGTTTGTCTAGCTAGTCTAAGCACTGTACTGAATATGAATTTCACTCCCGTTCCAGTTTATGCATCTCAGGTGGAATGATATTAAAGTGTTTTTGATATCCTTCTATAGCCATTATTTGTACACATTTTTCCCTGTCAGCTGGTTACTCTTAACAACAGAGCAGGTTCCATAAAAATGAATGAATTCAGTGAAAACACTTTGTACAATACCAGGAATTGCTATGGTGAGTTTAAAATAGCACTCGGGGAACAGAGAGTAGTTTAACTTTAATATTTCCCCCTCTGTGAAAGCAATATCTTTTCTCCCAACAGAGGTTTTTTATATAAGCTTTCGTGCAGGTACATGACACACAGCTTATTACCTTTGTGTGCAGTAAGTCTTTATTGCATTTAAACAGAAAACAAAGATATCGAAGTGATAATAGAACAGTCCACAGTGCCATTATTAAATTGAAACTAACAGATAAGGTTGAATCTATGGATCTTTGTTTTTTTTTAAAATAGGATTAGAACTTCTTACATGTATCAGTAGACCCAGTAGTCAGTGGATATTTCTGGATCAAACTGTCTAAAGCAGCTGTGATCATGTTGTCATGTTGATCAGCTATGTGTGTGTGTGTTTCTGTGTCTGATCTTTACAGCGAGCTACAGAGGAGTGGATTGACACGTGTAAATCAAGAGGAATTCCTTGCTCCAAGAACATGTCACTGATGAACTCCTTGGGTGAGCCAGTGAAAATCCGCAGCTGGACCATTGCTGGCCTCCCTTCAGACAGCTTCTCCATTGACAACGGAATCATCATCTCGTGAGAGTTTTTTCCCAATATATGTTACATTAAGTTGGACCATTTTGGAGTGCCATTCGCATTAGATATTATATCAGACTTATTTTAGGAAGTTTAAGGTTTAGGAAACCAAACCATTTTCATGCTTTATGAGATTCCTTCCAGCATGTTTAATCTATTTCACACTTCACACTGGATTGCACATTTTCTAATTACAAAAACAGAAGATAGTACATACTAGATGTGCAGGAGATATAGATTTGCATTCTGTAGCAATACCAGGTTTGGACAAGGTTTTTTAGGCATTCTATATTATAATCATCGATTAGCATGGGTGTGTTGCTGTAATGGATCAATGCAGAAAATGCAACTTTTAGACACATTGTTTGTAGAACTTTGTAGAGGAATAACACAAATATGTGAATATGTGAATACGTGACCTAGAAGTTATTAGAAAACGCTAAATTTTGGATAAGATGGAGATGATTTGGCATGGACAGGAAACTCTTGTTTCTGTTGCAGTAATGCAAGGAGGTGGCCCCTGATGATTGATCCTCAGGGTCAGGCCAACAAGTGGCTGAAGAATATGGAGAAATCCAACAGTCTCCATGTCATCAAGCTCAGTGATGGCGACTTTGTGCGCACACTAGAAAACTGCATCCAGTTTGGCACTCCAGGTGAGAGGTGACAGCTTTTAAACACATGCAGACAACAGAATTCAGAAAAGGGATATAAAGCTTACTTTTATAATACTTGTATCACAGCTCAGAGAGGACATTTTGAACACTTTTTTTTTTTTTCTGCCAAGGGAACAATCAAATTTGTTAAGATTATTAGTTCTGGTCTTATCAAACGAAAAAATCAACAAAGATATAAACAACAACTAAAACAATAAACTGTTTTCTCAGGTGCAATACCAGTATTTCTCCCCAGGGGTTCCCCTCCACCATGAAAAACAAGCACACATCACCGTTAGATCCAAACCAGTGCATGTTACCTGTTGATAAATGCACACATTCTCTCTCTTCCCCTGAAGCAGCATAGTTGTCTCTTGTACACAACACATAAAGCCTGAAAGCACAAATTCCATCTAATTTTACACTCTTGAATGCAAAGGAGACCCAGGGGTAGACCCAAACCGCAACATGAGATACGCAAATGAGCCAAGTAATTTGGCCGTAGGTGCCTCTGTCTTCCATCTTCAGCTCCTCCTCATCAGTGTTGCTCTGGGATGAAAGGCAGCTGCGTAGGCAGACCGGTGCTTAGCTGTCTTGCGTGGATTGTTGTTTTGTTACCATTCACCTCTAGAATTTGCATTGAATTTATTTATTAATTTCTTTTTGTTGTTTTTTTCCCCCTGTCGCATTCCTTGAATTCCCACTTCTACTCACTAGAAAAATAGTCAGGTAGTAGATCAAATAAATGCTCCTGCAGCTTTTGTTTTTACTTAACTGTAATCATTCATTCAATGGTGTATTGTAGTGTTGCTGGAGAATGTTGGGGAAGAACTGGACCCCATACTTGAGCCCCTGCTGCTAAAACAGACTTTTAAACAGGGTGGCAGTGTCTGCATCCGGCTGGGCGACTCCACTATTGAATATGCTCCAGATTTCCGGTTTTACATAACAACAAAGCTACGAAATCCACATTACCTACCTGAGGTCTCAGTCAAGGTGAGTCTGCTTTACATATAAAGTCACACACAAATGCACACAGGCATACATACAAACGAATGTCTCTAAGGCAGCATTTTTGATCAAAAATACAGTAAAAACAGGAATATTGTGAATTATTCTTAAAAATTTCAATAATATATTTTTTTATTTTATTTTATTCCTGTGATGGCAAAGCTGAAGTTTTAGCAGCCATTACTACTTTAGCAGCTGATACTTCAGAAATCATTCAAATAGAGTGGAGCAGGGATGACATCAAAACTCAGAAGACTAATTCGTCACTGGTTCCCTCAATATTTTCCTATGGGGTTTTATAATAGGGTTTTTACATTTATGAGTAAAATATGGTCTATGGTAAACATAACTTGATGATACTTGAACGCTTTTCATAAACATAAATTACACCCATATCAAAAACGTGAAGTTTGAAGTAGTTATGTTTATTTAAAAAAACATGTTTCTAATAAGTAACTAGATTGGGCTATAAAAGTGTATACAGTTCACGTTGTAGAACAAAACATTCAAGTATCAAGTTATGTTTACCGCAGACCTTATTTCACTCATAAATGAAAAACAAAACAAAAAAACATTATAAAACCACATAGGAAAATCTTGAGGGTACCAGTGGTGAATTATGAGTTAGTCCTCCGGGTTTTGACATCATCCCTACACCACTCTATATGTTGATTTGGTGCTCAAAACATGTCTTATTATTATTGAAAACAATAATGCCTCTTAATAGTTTTTGTGGAAATGTATACATTTTACTTTTTTAAATAATAGCATTTATTTGAAATCAAAATCTTTTGACATTATAGATGACATTTATAAGTGTCTTTACTGTCATTTTATTTAATTTTATGCATCCTTCTTTCAAAAAGAAATCTTACTGACCCCAAACTTTTGAACGGTATTGTACACTGATTTTAGTATACATTACTCTTGTCCTTGAATCGATATCTTGTTTCTGTATGGTTTTGAAACACTGATGTTTGGTCTGTGATGGGAACTGAGTCAGTGTCATGAAGTGTACAGTCTCTGAAAGCATCAAAGTTAGTTCAAAATTAGTAAAATAGTTAGAAAGATATCCTGTCCATTAAAATTGTATTTGAAACTTGTATTGAATCTCTCTCCTCAGAAGTGTTTTAATAGCATGGTTGTTAGTCTCATTCAATGGAGCTATGAGTTTAAATTTGCTTTAATTATGCAGCTGCAACCGGAAACAAAGAATTAAACCAGTGGCCAGTGGAGAGTCTTTTTTCATGACACTTAAAACAAACATTACATTTGTTGGAACAACAGCATTCTACCTGTTCTACCATAAAATCATAAACATACACAGTTTTACAGTTAAATTTTGTCTTAAAGAGTTACAGACAGTCTACATTTACCATTGTTTAAAATGAATGTCAGTAGTGCCACTATGGTCACCAAAATGATTTGCAAAAAGTCCTGTTCAAAACTCATACCTGCTTGAAATACCTGGACTCTGGACTTGATTCCTTCACAACCACCTAGACTCCTTTATGAGCCTGAGTCTGAGATATCATTTCACTTTTAGGATGAGCATGTGTGTGTTCACAATAGGATAAAAAAATAAAATAAATGATACTGTTGAGGAACATCAGGATTATAATTCTTCATCACAAAATGTGTTCCACCACTGACTCACATGTATAACAGCCGGTAATCAAAGAAATATTAGGTCTAATATTAGCAAACAGTCACACAACCTTGAAAGATATTTTCAAGTGGTGTTTTGTGGTTGGTCCATGAAGTGAATCTGTAAGTTTGGAAAAGGGCCTTCGGAGGCTCTTGTAAATAATAAACACAAGGGTCTGCTCTCATTAAAAATAGGATTGTAAGAACAGCCGCCCCCAGCACTGTCAGTGTTTTTCTCCTATTCTGTTCAGGTGACCCTGCTGAACTTCATGATCACCCCAGAGGGGATGCAAGACCAGCTGCTGGGCATTGTGGTGGCCAGAGAGAGACCTGACCTTGAGGAGGAGAAACAAGCCCTCATCGTACAGGGGGCTGAGAACAAGAGGTATCACCCAGAAACACAATTAACCTGACACTTTTGTCCTATTGTGACTAAAAGCAAGACAAGTTGAATCCTTGGGTAAATAATTATCTCCTTGTGAAGTGAGGTCAAAGAGCAGTATGCTCTCTCAGAACCAAACGGGTATCATACATTTGTGTGCGTTGATCCATGTACTTTCTCCTTCTTTTCTTTGTAGACAGCTGAAAGAAATAGAGGATAAAATCCTAGAAGTGCTCTCTGCCTCAGAGGGGAACATTTTAGAAGATGAGACTGCTGTTCAGATCCTCTCATCTTCTAAGGTTCTGGCCAATGAGATCTCTGAGAAACAGGCCATTGCTGAGGTTACTGAGCAGAAGATTGATCAGACACGCTTGGGCTACACCCCCATCGCCATCCACTCAGCAATTTTGTTTTTCTCCATCGCTGACCTGGCCAACATCGAGCCCATGTATCAGTACTCTCTAACCTGGTTCATAAACCTCTTCATCATGTCCATTGATAATTCCCAAAAAAGTGACCTTCTTGAACAAAGGTACTCTATCCCTTCGGATGTTATTTGTAAATTGTTGTCTATTATGGTAATTTCATACATTTACATTTATGCATTTGGCAGACGCTTTCATCCAAAGCGACTTACATTGCATTCAAGGTACACATTTTTACATTTTGTCAGTTCTTGCTTTCCCTGGGAATCGAACCCATGACCTTGGCGTTGCTAGCGCCACGCTCTTAATTTCATGCACATTTAATGAAAATACAATCACAAGTATCTTAACTGTGAGTGTAAATGCATTTAAGAAAAAAAACATTTAAATGATCATCTTGAACTTGTTAAACACATCTAATCATTTCTGTAATACATTTTCATTTTGCAACTTATAAAGCGTTAACATATATGTTTAAATTATGTTAAAACTAGTGTAGGAAATAGCAAATGTAAATTATATTATTCAATTTGAATTATCATTTTGCTCCAAATGTTGCACACATTTATGGAAAATGTAAATTTAAATACTGAAATGCAATGCCATTTTATGCATTGCCATTTTGCATATTGCATTGCAAATTGAATTTTGCTACCCATATGGGTTCTGTGGTAATATGGACGTCTAGCATGGGGAGGATTTTTAAACAAAAGAATATGAAGATATTCTTTCCCTGTATGACTATTTAGCATCAACACTGTCTGACTCGGCCAGTATGGCATTCTGATGAGAGTTAGATATCTGAGAGCTGTGGGAATACTATGACACTTCAGCCTAGGGCAGAATCCTATGGTTAAAAGAACACAGTGCCAATTCTCTAGAGGACAGAGACACCAAAACTAGATCTCTAAAACTTGAGAGTGCTCTTAAAACTCTTCTAATATTTTAAAGTGTGTGACATTAAAAAAGATGTAATGTGTCTAGTCCAGTGGTTCTCAACCTGGTGTCCAAAACCCAATCGGACAGTCATTCTGAACCTTTTTGACTTCAGGTCCCCCCATTGTCTACAATAATATTTGAAGGACCCATGACTTTTCCAGTTTTTTGTGATATACTTTAAGATTTTTATACTTTTTAAGATTAAGGATAACGATTTTTTTATTTTTTTTATTTACCTGATAAAATAGTTTAGAACTTGGCATACCTAGAAAAATGTATATTCATTACAAAAATTATCAAATGTAGTCCTAAAAACAAGTGTGGTCTAGTAACTTTTCAGAGGCTTGTGTATTATAAGTTCAATGTACATCAGATCAATCATACACTTTCTTTCTCTAAACCATTTTCTTAAGATGCTTTCAAAAGGCTTCTCATTGAACTGACTTTTTCCACAATGCTTTCTGTGTATATAGACTCCAAATTCTGAAGGACCATTTTACATACTCGCTTTACGTCAACATATGTCGCTCTCTGTTCGAGAAGGACAAACTCCTCTTCTCCTTCTGCCTCAATGTCAACCTGCTCAAACACAACAAGCTTGTGAGTAACTGCCTCCACTTGCACACAGCTGTGATTTATTGAATCAATAAACTTGGGCAAGACAGTGCTTCATCTGATAAATAATAGTACGAATGAAGAAGTTACTCACACACAAGTCATCTTAAGGTTAATGACTTGCATGCATCAGTCTGACGATGTTTATATCATGACTGTTTAAATGGTCCTGCAACATTCGTTCACATAAACTCTAGTTTAACCGATTTAATCAGAGTTCAAGTGATTTATGATCCATGTTTGTCACACTGGCTCTCCATGCCTGAGCTGTTACTCAAGTTGCAACTGTCTATCATCCATTTATTGTGCTGTCAGTAGTTTTGTCAGCTCCTGAATCAAGTGGTGTGAGGGTGTTGCACCAGTACATTTATTTTCATTGACTGCAGCTTTTCTGCTGGCTACTTTAAGACTCATTCGCTGTTGCTCTGTTCTGTTGAGTTGGATGTTTAATCAAGCACGGCTGCTGAAAAACAAATCGTGTCTAAACTCAGTGAAGGAGAATTTCCATTGCAGATATAACTGACTGAGGTAATGCATGGACAGAGTTCTCCTACCACCTTCTGTTCCCTTCTACTTCAGGTGGATGAGAAAGAATGGCGTTTTCTCCTGACAGGTGGTGTGGGTCTGGATAACCCTCATTCAAACCCCTGCACCTGGTTGCCTAAAACATCCTGGGATGAGATCTGTCGATTGGATGAGATGGAGTGCTTTAAAGGCCTGCGGAAAGACCTGGCTCGACTCCGGGATGGCTGGAAAGAGGTTTACGACAGCAAGGTGCCATTGAGATTAAGCACACACTATTTCTTTCCTGCTCAGTGGTATGAAAAGGACAGGGGAAGTATGAAAGGAACAACAGATTTTTCATTTTATGGTCTGTGTGTGTTCTGCAGGACCCCCATAACATTGCATTCCCTTCGGAGTGGCAGGAGAAACTAGGACAGTTCCAAAGGATGTTGGTTATAAGATGCTTACGGCCAGACAAGGTAAGGCTCTTTTTATTGAGTTCATTAATACACCTCGGATTATAAGAGAATTTATACTTTTATTCAGCGAGAATGCATCAGATTGATCAAAGGTGAAAGTAGAGACATTTATAATGTTACAAGAAAACTCAAAACTGAACATAACTGTGACAGCATGAAAGGCTTCTTTTAAAAACATCCAAAAAATGTTACCATATTTTTGTATTACGGTATTGTATGTTATAAGTTATAATGTGGAGTATCAGAACAAACTCACATTTGGACTTCTTTCCTTGTGTCTACCCATCTCAGATTGTTCCCATGGTTCAAGAGTTTGTGTCAGACAACTTGGGGCAACAGTTTATTGAGGTGCCACCCTTTAATTTGGCCACAGCTTTTGCTGACAGTCACTGTTGCGCTCCGCTCATTTTCATCCTGTCCCCGGGATCAGACCCCATGGCAGCACTGCTCAAGTTTGGCGAAGAACAGGTACTCCTGTTAAATCTCCATAATTTTCGGATTTAATTCATCTGTGTTAGTAGTAAGATTATTTTTTTTAGCATCTATAATTTTTTTAGGTTTTTGCAATGCAGACTGTTTTGGTTTGTGATGGGTGATGCTCTTTTATTATTAACACTCTCTGCCTGGCTTGTTGTTCAGGGTTTCACAGGTAACAAACTGACCTCCCTGTCTCTGGGGCAAGGTCAGGGCCCCATCGCCATGAGCATGATTGAGACTGGGGTGAAGGAGGGAACCTGGGTGGTTTTACAGAACTGCCACCTGGCCACCTCTTGGATGTCCACGCTTGAGCGTGTTTGTGAGGTAGTACATAAAGATTTGATGATCCAAACATGATGGCACAGTAGCTTTTAATAGTATTCACACATACATTTTTGTGCCACATTGCACGTCCAATTTATGTGCGTGTACAACAAAACAAAGTGCATTGGAAATACTCTGAAGCAGCACTTTAACTTTCTGACAGGAGCTGAATCCAGATACCGTTCACCCAGACTTCCGCTTATGGCTGACCAGTTACCCCTCTCCCAACTTCCCTGTGGCTGTACTGCAAAACGGAGTCAAAATGACCAATGAGGCTCCTAAGGGGCTGCGCTCCAACATCATCCGTTCTTTCTACATGGACCCTATATCTGACCCTGAGTTCTTTGCCAGCAGCTCAAAGCCGGTAGGTCTTTCAAAGAGGGAAATCAAGAATTTTAAAGTGCTCTCAACAAGATGCATATCTTTTGATAGTTGTAATGTTTATTTTTGGACTCCTTCATAATCAAAGTGCCTATTAATTGTTTAAAATAAATGTAAGAAAGATGCTTCTGTGTGTGTTTTAGGCTGTCTTTAAGAAGCTGCTGTTTAGCTTGTGCTTCTTCCATGCCCTGGCCCAAGAGAGGAGGAAATTTGGTCCTCTTGGCTGGAACATCCCCTATGAGTTCAACGAGACAGACCTGCGTATCTCTGTCCAGCAGTTACAGATGTTCTTGGACCAGTATGAGGTGAGATCACACGTGTACCTGTCTTTTCTTTATATTCACATACAAACAAATTTTCTTTCACTGTTACAACACACACACAGACTTTCCACATCACCCTCTTCCTTTTCATGCTTTCCAGCGCGCCCCTTAAACCACCCCTAAAAAAAGAACGTTCTTGACATTTTCCCAACTTCAGAGAAGCACTCCTTATACTTCCCTTCCTCCTTTCAAAACAAGCAGACTGCACCAACTGATCAAGAGCTTCCCTGAATGCTCTGACATTTCTCCAGTGCTACGGAGTGCCACCCACTGCATTAGCAAGGGAAATTTCAATGGGAAATTTCAACAGGAAATGTCACAGTCATCCCCCGAAGATCGTTATATCGAATCCACCAACCTGACATACACCTCCACTTAAAAAAAAGAGTCTTTGTTGAGCGGCCCTGCTTTTAAAACAGATGAAAAGGTTGCTGTCTTTGTCTTTGGCACAGCCCTCACCTGAAAAGACTTTGTTAGAGTCATGGTCAAAGTAGCGCGTCACACATGTGGCGACACTATTCAAAATGAAAATAAATAGCTCATATGATAAAAAAGGTAAATCATAATAATGAGAAATCAAACTTTTCTTGAGCTTTTTAGATAAAATAGCTTTAACTCAGTCCAAAAAGAAAGTTTATTGAAATTGAGCTGCAAAAACGAGCCATCATGGAAATGGATTTGTCATCTGCTCCCTTAAAATGCTTCAGATAATTAAACTTATTAATTAAACTCATCATTCTCATCTGATTACCATCCCAAGACAATTTTCATCCATCATGTTATGGATAGTTCATCTTATTAAGTTTAATCTTGCTTGTGGTAATTTCTCTCTGTGTGTCCTTACTAGGAGATCCCCTTTGATGCTCTTCGCTACATGACAGGAGAGTGTAACTACGGAGGTCGGGTCACAGATGACTGGGATCGCAGGACCCTGCGCACAATAGTTTCCATATTCTACACCCCTGAGGTCATTGAAGATGCCAATTACAAGTTTGATCCCAGTGGCCTGTATTACTCACCACCTGAAGGAGATGTAAGTCACATCATATTCAGTCTGTCATATATACTGCCATTCAAAAGGTTGTTGGTTGGTAAGATTTAAAGTCTCTTATGCTCATCAAAGGTTGCATTTATATGATCAGTAATTAGAGCTGTGGAATATAAACGTTTTTGAACGAAAAACTAAATAATAGATTTTTAAAAATCAAATTATCTAGGCCTATCATACATATTGATATAATGGTTTTATTGTAAATAAAGTACTCTTATTATAAGCTACATTAAAGGGATAGTTCACCCAAAAATGAAAATTAGCCCCTGATTTACTCATCCTCAAGCCATCCTAGGTGTTTATGACATTCTTCTTTCAGACGAATACAATCGGAGTTATATTAAAAATGTCCTGGCTAATCCAAGTATTATAATGGCAGTGAAAGGGAGCCCAAAAAAGTGCATCCACACGGCTCCAGGGGGTTAATAAAGGCCTTCTGAAGTGAAGCAATGCATTTTTGTAAGAAAAATATCCATATTTTAAACTTTAAAAAGTAAAGTGGAAGCTAGATATTTTATTTTATAATGTGTTAAATATGGATCTTTTCTTACAAAACCGCTTCGCTTCAGAAGGTCTTTATTAACCCCCCAGAGCCGTGTGGATTACTTTTATAATGGATGGATGCACTTTTTTGGGCTCCCATTCACTGCCATTATAAAGGTTGGATTACTTTTAATTTTACTGAATTTAAAACAACCTTCACATGAACCCTTTATAATAAATGTCACATTTACCTGTGCCCGGTTCAGTTTTTTACTTGCCCTGTCAAAATGCACAACATTTTTGTTGTTTTTTACCCATGTAACCTTGTAAGCAGTGCTTTAAGATTTTCAAGTAGGATATAGACAGAAATTTATCAGTTATCAAACACTTCAGAGTCTTCACTGTATAAATTATAAATTAAATATAGATTAATCCTTATTAAAGCTACTAAAGTTATTCAGTCAAGAGCAGTGAGTGGTTTTCTCTTTGTCTTTTTTTCTTTAATTATCCTTAATGACAGACAGCTGCAGGTTTATTAGGCTGCTGTCACTTTAAGACCTGCCGCACATAATGCGGATCTGACACGCATAACATTTTCTCAATTCTTTACGTTAATTTAAGGCTTTATTCAACTAATTTAAGACTGTGCTTGCGAAGATACTCAACAAAACAGGCTTTCTGTGCGCACAAGTGTGTGTGTCACACAGACAGGAGATTCACAGACTCGTACCAGCACTGTTCACTTTTGTGTCTTAGCGTGCTTGAATTGTTTAAAAGCCTTTGCATGAATAAGAGCATGATAATATAATGTAACACTAGGAAAAGAGTGACAAAAACTGATGCATTAATTGGATGCTATAAATATAGTCTAAAATTCAATAAAATGAAATAAAACTTTTCTGTGTCAGATTGAGTAGATTTATTTTAGAATCAGCACATGGATACAGCAAAAATTATTAATTTATCAACCCTTAAAGAACACATTTTGTAGTCCAAAACCTTGTCCAGTTTTAGAGGGGTGTCAGACAGTATTTCCTATAGCTGACATTAAAGTTAGCTCAATATTTCTGTCATACAAAATTCTAAAAGAGATTCTCTACACAGATCTAGCTGGAAACTAAACTGAACCAAGGCTTCATTTTCTTACCTTGATCATATTTCCTTCAAAGGAAGACCATATGCACCTCTGCACCTCTGCAGGCTGAGGTTTCTCATCCAAAACAAAACCTAAGAGAAAGCAATTATAAGAGAAACAACAATTATTTTCTTTGTACAAGCTCAGTCAAGGTGTTTGTGAGCTCAGTGAGTCAGAATCTCTCCCACATTATACGACTGTTTAAAACGACTACAGCTATAATTGACTTGGTAAACAAACAAAAAAACATGCATCGTTTGGAGATGCATCGGTCTGCCTCTTTATGAAAGTTTTGAAAAAGGGATTATGAGCTATAAGTTCAATAACTAAACACAGCGGGTTGCTGCCAGTGGTGATGTCTGATTTATTTGCGAGCACATGTATAATCTATGCCCAATTTTATTTGGCATTTTCTCTCAAAATCTTTTATTCATGAATGTCATTTGCATAGCCATTATTATAAATGTCAGCAATCTCAAGGGTAGCCTGTTTTAAGTGCATGCCATTATTTAGCGTCGCCATCCTGGATTTGGTGTTGCATTAAGAAGCTGATTGTTTCCTTTTCAGTATAACAGCTACATTGAGTACACCAAGACACTTCCTCTAAATCCCTCACCTGAAGTCTTTGGCATGAATGCCAATGCTGATATTACTAAGGACCAAGTGGAAACGCAGCTGCTGTTTGATAGCATTCTTCTCACTCAGGTGTGCAAACGCATTTTGATTATTGGTGCAAACTAGCTAGTATAAAGTAGCTCTTAGTAGTACTATTATGACCTGTGTGATGATTGTGACCGTTATTTTTGCTTGATTTCGCCCTCACAGTCTCGTTCTTCTGGTGGCAGTGCTACATCTACTGATGACATGGTGTACGAGGTGGCTGCAGACATTCTTAATAAACTTCCTCAGGATTTCGATACAGATGCTGCCATGCGCAAGTACCCCACCAGCTACAATCAAAGCATGAACACGGTGCTGGTGCAGGAGATGGGACGATTCAACAAACTCCTCAAGACCATCCGGGATTCGTGTGTCAACATCCAGAAGGCCATCAAGGTCAGAACATTAGCAAAACCTCTGTGAAGGTTCAGCACTTCAATCGATCATGTTTTCAGGTTGTTATTCCTTCTGGTCTGAGCACAAATTGTACTCCAGTGGGAATTTGCGGTCTAATGGAAGTATTGTTGTCAGAATAGTATAGAATATTCCCATGTGGGGCTTCTGACAAACTCAGCTGTTAGTTTGAGGATGTTTTCACTCCATTAGCTCATAGCATGGTCCAGTTAGAAACATTCATTTAGCTTTCAGAAGTATATGGTGGCATTTCATGTCACGCTAATGCACAAAGTATACATTATTGTCTAAATACATTTATTCACAATGTAAATGAACAGAATACATTTTTTTAAAGTATATATTTTTTTGTAATATTAGTAACAGTTTGTTTATTTTGAAAGTTCCATTTAGAATGATTATTCTAATGAGCATGTTTTCTGTTTGCAAAATTTCTGAATTATGCAAATTTTTCAGCAACCTTTGTATGGAAGCAATACAAACTTGACAAAAAGTATTTGATCATATACTCCTGCTGAAAGATACAAGAAAATTCATCGTGCCTTAGGGCATGTCCTAATGCTGTTCACTCCAGCTGAGCCTCCTTGTCCCTTAGTTTGACTGACAGCTCTGATCCCAGTTAGCATTACCAGCCCGCAGGGTGAGAGGGATGCATATGCTCAGATCTGATCACAACCCTGGCTTTCATTTATACATTGTGAACCTTTATCCTATAATCTAACCCTAAAATAATCCCTTTATCTCTTCTGAATACAGCTTGAGGAACTTCTCTCCTTTATCCTTTCATTATCATTCGTGATCATACATATCTAATACAACATCAAATGCAAAGCAAAAAGAAAAAAGAAAAAAAAATTTAAATCAGCCCTTAGAAAGAAATAAAGAAAATGACAACATCATTTTTCCTTAGAATAGAAAATGCCAATATACTATAAATATGACCCCTATGAGGAATTTACACAGGTAACATGTGATGGCAATTTGTATGCAATTTTGATCATTCTAAATAAAACAATCAAGGTGGAAAGACTAGAAAGTAATGAATGAATGCATGTGTGTGTCTTGACATAGGGACTGGTGGTTATGTCTGCTGAACTTGAGGAAGTAGTGAGCAGCATTCTGAAGGGCCGCATCCCTGCCATGTGGATGAAGAAATCGTATCCCAGCCTCAAACCACTGGGAAGCTACATCAGTGACTTTCTTGAAAGACTCAAGTTTTTACAGGTAAACTCTTCAGTGATAAAGCATATACAGTACTTTTCATTCCACCATAGCCCATCACACTTTATTTGGCATGGAAATGGCACATTCTCAGTAATTGCTTAGTCAAACTAAGTATCAAAGATTACAGTCACACTACCGTTCAAAAGTTTGGGGTCAGTAAGATTTTTTTTAAAGAAATTAATACTTTTATTGCACAAGGATGCATTAAATTGATCAAAAGTCGAATGCAATTATAAATTTACAAAATATTTCTTTCAAATAAACATTCTTTTGAACTTTCTATTCATCAAAAAATCCTGAAAATCACAGTTTTCACAAATATTAAGCAACACAACTGTTTTCAATGTTGATAATGTTTCTTGAGCCCTAAAAGCTTAGAATAATTTCCCCAAACTTTTGAATGGTAGTGTATAGCCCTATTCGGACGGTAATTGTTTCTTATGGGGTCGTAAGGTATTTTCATCGTTGACAGGGCCTAGTCAGTGATTTTTTTGCCATCCGAATCCAGAATGTCAGTGTTTTTCTCCCACCACCCACGTAAAAATCCCCAGCCGAATTACCTACTGTTTTTGACAAACACCAAGGTCGTGTGGTAATTGAATTGCCCTCCGAATCCACATATCAGAGTTTTCAAGAATATATCACTTTAAAATTCACTGTTTATATCCTTTTTGACCACTGCAGAGCACCATACTGTTGCATTTCACTGTTATTTGGATGCATTTTAAAGATCTAGCCTACACTTTTTATTACTGAAATGCTGGCATGTATTTACAATCTTTCATCACCACTCAAAAGAGAAAGAGATGAAAAGCACGTAAACATTTGAAATGGGGCGTTATTATGGCAGCAATTATATGCGTTAAAATAACCAAGCAGCATTATGTTTACCTCATGTAAATAAGGGGCTGTATTAACTTGTTTCCGCTCATTTCCAAATTTTTTAAATGACACCCATCTATTTGAGATAAAATACAAGACAGAAAACCATTTTAACTATAATGCGTCTATCTTACTATTTTTAAATAATTCAATAATAACTAGGATATTATTTTCCTATTATTAAATTAAATATGAATTTATTCTTATTATTCCAAGCATGACATTTTATTTACAGCATACAATTATGCAACTGACCACGTGAGCAGCGCATTCCCAAAAACTTGCTTTTTCACCTTGAATATATCGCCATCTGAATGCACGAGTTTAATGCAAATTTATTTTTACAGACACCCACATTCCTTTCTAAAGCCCCCGATATACTTCAAGCAAAATCAAAGAACAAACTGATGTGATGTCATTTCGAACAAAATCAGGCCGAAACAAAGTTTGCTTACTTTTTTCAGCGCAATGAAGTTTAATCTCCCTGACAGCCTCAATAGTCCCATTTAGCCGCTTGTTAGCAGCTTTTTTTCAAGACACAGAACAGCTTCAAAAAATCATGATTGGGGTAATCCTGATGTACGTGAAAGTGTCTTGAGCTTGAAAGTGTCACCACAGACCTTATTTCAGCCATTTAACCAAAATCCTTTGGGATAAGGGAACCGGCAGTGCTAAACTGCTAACCCTCTTCCACATTTTTCTACAAAGTGATGTCATACATGCACCACTCTACGGCTGGTAAACTCCTTTGTACTACCATTGGTCTGTGGCGATTACGTAATAGGTGGGTGTGCATGGAGGCTCCGCCACCTTTCACATGGAAATCTTTTCTGGTTAATTTCTCCTGTTCAGTCCGTTGATGGCAGACGTCCGCGAGTGAAAAAATGAAGACACTCGATAGACACTGGTAGAAAATGAAGTTGTACTTCTGATGAAACGAGACGCTGACACTGTTTTTCATGTGCAATACAGTAAAGCTTCTTGAATTTAAGCAATCTATTGTATAAAGCGCTATATAAATAAACGTGACGTGACTTTACTAGAGTGCCAAATTGCAGAGCTCGTGCAAACATATTCACGTTGATCAGATGCTTTTCTTATGCTTCATTAAAAAAATTATAATTTTGTTGCGTGTTTATTTTGTTATTGAGAGGAAAGCATGCAGCACATATTTACATATTTATCTAAACGCCACTCTCAGCAGTGTGGGCAGTGTCAGATGTTCGCTAACAGTATATCGCTGGTCATATATTTCAAACTTCATTTTACCCCTAAAAGAAGAATGACAAAGAACTTTGCCGTGAGTATATCGGGGCCTTTACTTTTAGTAATGCTATGCGTTACATATTTGGATTCAATAACACAGTTCTGTACATAATAAGACTTTCTAGTGATCAATTCAAATCAGTTGTTTCCCAGTGAGTCGTTGGGATACTCAAGTGATGTTGCAGGAAGCATTCTAGTGTGCATTGTGAGCCACGGGAAAATCACATGAAATGCAACTGAATGGCTGTCTCATTCAGTTAGCTCAGATTACAACAGTGCTTTTGCAAAAGACTGCATTGTAAATGCATTATACAAGTGCCCTTCCATTCAATAAATGAAAAAAATACTTGAGTCTGTTACATTCCAAAACTCCTTTTGGCCTTCAAGTTATGCCTTTAGAATCAGTTGATGTTGGTGTTTAATAATAGTATCATCTGCGTCATCCACACAGGACTGGTACATGGACGACACACCTGCAGTGTTCTGGATGTCCGGCTTCTTTTTCACTCAGGCCTTCCTCACTGGAAGCCAGCAGAATTTTGCCCGAAAATACACCATCCCCATTGACCTGCTCAGCTTCGACTTTGAAGTCATGGAGGACAAGGAATACAAAACCCCCCCAGAGGACGGTGAGAAAGATAAAGAGAGAGAAGGAAAGGAAAGAGAGTATTGACAAGCATGAAATGTAAAATATATGAGAGGAAAATGGGTTACAAGTGACAAAAGGAAAGAGAGACGCACAGTTTCATTAACCCCTCGCCGCGGCTGAGTGCCATCAATCAGAGTCAACATTACAGTCCTCTGACATCAGACCCCTGCTGCTCTTTCATCAGTACATGATGAGCATCTCTCCAGAGGAAACCCATCTCTCTGAGGCCATCACACACTGCATGACGCCGTTTATGTGTGTGTTTGACTTGAACAGATACTTTGTTGTGTCTACTTTATTTTTTATAGTTCAGTCAGTCAGTGTATAAAATGGGGAGAGGTTTTAGTTTGTGTGCAGGGGTGTGAAGTACTTCATTATTCAAGTATTATTTTGAGGAATTTGCAAAAATGGTACTTACGGTAAAGTACATTTCTGCAGGTCTGCATGTTTTAAATCTTTCAGAGCTTACAAGCCAATCAAAATACACCTGTGTCCTTGTGTCAGGACACATCACATTAGTCACAACAACACAGTCCTTGACCTAAAGCAATATGCTTTTATTATAGCCATTGTTGATGTATGAATGTGACTCACGGTCAATGATCAGTCTATATAAAATCAGCTGCTGCTGAGCAAGTTTCAGGTAACAGGTTTTAGTTCAGTTTACTGTAGGCTTGCACAATAGGGACACTGGAAATTGTGAATAAACATTTATTTACTTAGAATTTTTTTTTTTAAATGTGGATCTCGCTTTTTTACATGCTCTGTTTTTGGCTTGATACTGTGACCCATACATTTTCTAATAATTAATCCTCTGTACTTTTTGTATTTGTGCTTCTGTCAGGTGTTTACATCCGTGGCCTTTTCTTAGATGGTGCCCGCTGGGATCGGAGAACAAAACGCTTGGCAGAGTCTTTCCCCAAAATCCTGCATGACACCATGCCTGTGGTGAGAGACTGTAAAATGTATAATCTCATTCAAATAAGGCTGATGACATCATGCATATCCTCTGATGTGGGTACATATTACAAACAGAGATTCAAGTCACAAGAAAGTCATTCCACTGTAATGATCAGTCAGTTGAAAAATGTATTAAACTTGCAAAAACTTGTTTCAGTGCAATTCAAAAGTTTCAACGCAATTCAAAAAATATGTTTGCTTGCAGGCAAACTATAACAGTAACTATGGAAACAAGCAATCATGAGAGAGATTTTTTTTTTCCTGATTTTAAAGCAGCATGCAAAAAATGTGAACCAAGGGACATAATGCTAAAAAATAATTTCCTGCACAGAGCAGCTAAATCATATGTGCAGACTTTCAGGTTCCTCTCTTCAGTCTTCAGATTAGTCCAGTTTTAAAAGCATGAAATGGTTGGTTGTTATCAGGTGCCATGTGTGAAAAAGTAAATCCCGGATATTCAAGGAAAAAAACGTTTGTATTGATAATGTATTAAGAAAGTAAATATGTTGACTTTAATCTCAGCGCAGCCGCAATGCAACTGAAGAAGTGCTTTATTCTGTCTTCAGTGCCAAATAAAAACACATGCAAAATACACTTGAGTGAAGGAAAAGCTGAACTTTGGGAGCCTTATACCCAGCAGAGGGTCTGCGCAGACGCCACATTTTTCAGATTTCCTTTAAAATGGAAAATTTCCATCACCATATAATTCAACCAAATCATCTTTGGGCCTCGTGAAGAAAATTCACCCAAAAATGAAAATTC
This sequence comes from Paracanthobrama guichenoti, assembly GCA_018749465.1. Classification (NCBI taxonomy): domain Eukaryota; kingdom Metazoa; phylum Chordata; class Actinopteri; order Cypriniformes; family Gobionidae; genus Paracanthobrama; species Paracanthobrama guichenoti. Next base: position 18,203,156 of record CM031951.1, read on the forward strand.
TGTCATTAATTACAAACCTGTAACAACTTCTTTGGAACACAAATGAAGATATTTTTTATGAAATCCGAGAGCTCTCTGACCCCTTCATAGACGGCTATTTAATTAACACTTTTAATGCCCAGAAAGGTAGTGCCCAGAAAATGTTCAACAATTTCTTCTTGTCTGTGTCAGTCTCCTACGCAGTTTACGTTGTAAATACAGTCCAGCGCTTCAGAGTTCTCTGTCAGAACGGCGGCTCACCATTGGCTAGCTCCTGCATCAGCATAACACGCATGCGTCGTTGTGCTCACGTGAACAGCGTCGGCCAATAGTGAACCACCGTTCTGATGTAGAACTCGGAAGTGCTGCACTGTATTTACAACGTAAACTGCGCAGGATACTGCCTGGGTTTGGAACGACATGAGGGTGAGTAATTAATGACAGAATATTGGGTGAACTAAGAAAAAATATTTAAATACAGTATGGGAAGGGAGTTCTAATCATGTCTATATACGACAGGTGAGATATTCAGATAGTTTGACTATTAACTCTTTCCCCACCATTGATGAAAATTTCGGGCTTTCTGTGTTTTCACTGTTAAACGGTAGGGAGCGCTATGACACATCTTCTGAAAGAGTACTGAATCTCCTGATCAAAACACATGCGAAGAAGAAGCAGAAACATAAAGTAATGTGATCAACATTAAACAGTATATAAATCAAATATTATAATATCTAATGTTACTGAATGTAACCGACTGAAATGTCGACCCAGGGCGAGCTATAGAACTGTGCAAGCATTAGGGGTGTTGATGGACTTGATCGACTCCATCTGTGTATTGAGCATCGTTCTGAATCCAAATCCAGATGTAGTCTTTGACAAAAACACGTTTTTCTCAGCTGTTTGCTCAAAATGTTGAATTTTTTATGAAACTTACAAACACTTGAGTGTTGATAACCAAAGAATGCATAAAGGTAGAAAAAACTAGTTTTTTTTGGTTTTTTTTTTTAAAGCAGAGTTCTTCCTGCAAAGTTCTTTCTTTCGATATATTTATTGCATGTTCAGATATTGGGGGCCATGAAAATTTTGTGAAAACGATTAAAAACTCTGACGGGAAAAGAGTTAAATGTAACAGAACAGGATGAGAAAACTACTTCTATTAATTTTGTCCTTTTTATTCTGCACAATGGACGTTGTCACAATAAATAATGCATTCACAGCTGTTTAATATTCAGACATTTCAGGAAAACTCATTACCAAAATAAGGTTTTGACAAGAGCTAAACTTAATTAAACATGCATTTGTCACTTACGGTAAAACTTTGAAATGCAAATTTCTTTTGAAGGCCATTATTATTTTATTTTCAGCTGAAAGCATTTCATCTGAAACACTGAGAATGAATATATATATATATATATATATATATATATATAATATACACTGCCAACTTTTAATGTACCCCTTTGTTTCTGAGGTATATTAAGAGTTTCCGATAAAGGGCTTTGGGGCTTTGGGGCTTTGAATTTGTTTTTGGTGACAGCTTTCTTTCAGTTACGTATCTTGGATGCCAAGCCAAGGAAAATGGGTTCAATTATCAACAAGGGAAAATTAAATGTTGATTCACCACCATATTTTTCTTTTCTTTTTTTTAAGCTAAACAAAAATCCCACTCCTCTCATTCCGTCAGAAATGATGAAATAACCAACCATATTTGCATAGTAATCAAAGCAGATTGTAGGAAGAGATAAAGAGTAAAGGAACTGCTTCTCAACTACACATCACTTTGTCTGTCTGCAGATCTGGCTGAAGCCAATGAAGAAGCAGGATGTTCCAGAGCGCCAGTGCTACATTTCTCCTGTCTACAAGACCAGTGAGAGACGCGGGACCCTTTCCACCACTGGACACTCCACCAACTACGTCATTGCAATGAACCTGAATTCAGACGTGCCTCCAGAGCACTGGATTGGTCGCGGAGTGGCCTTGCTGTGTCAGCTTAACTCGTAGATATTCTGCTCTGCTTCTAGTATCCTTCATTTGACTTATTTAGATATAACATCAAATATGAGTTCAGTGATGTTTCTGTTTCAAGACAAAAATTATACCATTTAGCAAACACCTAAATAATTTAAAAGATGATAAATAGCAATAATACATTTATAAAAAATAGATTTTTAATAGATAATTACATATTTACATTTTTTTTAAAAACAGACTAGAGCATTTTAATGAGATTTTTAATAAGATAAAACTCAAAAGTAGGCTTTGCAAACTTTATTTTCCACTTCTGACAAAGAAATGCACAGACAATCAGCAAGAATGACAAATGTATTGAAAATGCTTTAACATCCAAGCGGAGTTAAAAAAAGGATTTTTCCAAAAAAAGTGTGCCATAATTGACAAAATGTAAGTAAACATCTGGATGGTCCTTTTTGAAATGCACTGTAAAGCATAAAGAGAATTGGTGTGTGTTATTTTTATTTATCGAATATTTCTTAACCACTTAACCAAGGTGTTTCATTTGAGCTTTAGAGCCATTTTACTCAAATATTATGATTTAACAAAATGCACAAACAATTTCAGACATATACACAGGATTTAGACCTAATCTCTGAAGACTGTGATTAGGTTTGCTCACATGACTCTCAAACTCATTGGCGTTACATTCAAGATGTAAAAAATGCATACTTTAGGGAAAGAGGAAAATCAACAGTGAGTGTTCTATCTCTCCATTTCACAAGAGAAATGAAACAACTTGACAGTTTGCTTCATGCATGTTTCCATCCAATCATGTACATTTAATGAATGCAATTAATAATGATACACACCCACGAGAACAAATAAATGGATGTCACATGGTGACAGGATAAGCATGAATCACATAACATGCCCCACCAACTCATGACGACAGAGGATTCAAGCAGCGAACACAGCAAGTGGAATGTGTAGAGGCGACTGCGGGCACAGGCAGCGCTTATGCGCAAATTCAGAAACGGCCCATATTTGGCACAATCAAAATGTTGCACTCATTAAACAAGAATCACATTAACGGGGACAGATTAACATGTTCTATAGATTTGATTGACTTTCATACAGCTTCACATAAGGCCAATAATTCAAATGTGTGCATTCAATTTCAACAATGAGCTTTTAAGATTGTCAAAAAAAAACATTTCATATGTTTTTACATTAAAAAAAGGAATGGTTCTCCCAAACAAAGTACGCAAAGTAGGTTTTTAGATGGTCAGTGAATAAAAGGTCTTGATTTCTCACAAAATGTTCAGAATTTTATGCAATCTATCCAGTAATACCAAACATGTCTTAAGAGTTAAAATAAAAAGTAACAAAATGCCAGCATGTTTAACAAAAAAATTGACTTCAGTAGCAAATCTCCTTTGGGGAACATAATTATTTCATGAACTTCAACTGTAACAAGATCATTATTTTACAACACTTGGATATGAAAAATCAACTTGTATTTATATTCAGAAAGTAGTCTAGATCATAACTTTTATCAATGAACAAATAGACTCCCCAAAGAAAAAGAATGTATTCCTTGATGTACAGATATGCTCAGCGAGTTGTTCTTCATTTAAAATCACAGTGCTTTAGCATTAGCTTTAATACTGGGCTTGTTCAGTCACTATTCATCTGACCTTCTGAATGCGATCGGTCTTTCGGCAGCACTGTCACAGGTTATTTATAACACTGTTGCATACCTTTTTCTTCAAATATTCAAAAGTTGGCCAAAACATTAGTACAATCTTAGCCAATAATAACAGAAAGGAAGGAGAGGAGAAAAAAAAAAACCAAAAAACGGAATTCTAAGACTGAGGACACTCCCATCACTATGAACAGTAAATATTGTGTAAGAAACAAGTAGTCAATGCTGACAGCAGTGTAAACCAGTAAAGAAAAGAGCTCTTTTAAAGAGCATCACGTGTTGTTTCTCATGATCCTGGCAAACAATACTGACCAGTACTTCTCAATAAATTAAAACAAATCTGCAGAGTTGATGCCAGTTGGGCTCTGTTGCACCATTTTAGTGCCTGACACAGCGATGGTGACATACACTAGACATACACGGCACAACACGCCATTTACAAATGAATGGATTACGAGTTACAATACATATGAATGAAAGAGCTAAACAGGACACTGAATGGGTGACTGATGAATAGCTGCTTCCCTCTAGGACACAGTCCTAAAAAAAAAACCCCACTACAATATTAAAGGGATAACCCAAATAATGGGGAGTGTTTCTTGTGTGCTGTGGATGTGTCTGACTGGACATACATACTCAAAACAAACAAAAACAAAAATGACAGAAGAGAACGGTTCAGAAGCTACATCTACAAAAGAGCTTGAAGATGAAAAGTAACCGTTTTGAGTGGCCTAGAGGTGGTTAGAGAAGATGAAATGTAAACATGTTTGTTCGCATGTCCATGTCCACTGTAAGCTACTGATGCGGTCTTCTGAGACATGCTTGCAAGACTGTACCATCACAAAACAAAGCCACTTGAGGGCAAAGCACGTGTGTGAATGTAGCTGAATGACCCCCCACCCCAATCGCAGTCTCCAGCTAGAAGCCAAAATCAATCACAATGTGATCCTCGAAGATGGCGATCAGCAGCATGATGCCAAATCCCGTAAGCATGCCCAAGTTCTGCAGGACGAAGTGACCCATCTCACAGCGTTTGTGCTCTTCACTGTCACCATGAAGCATCTCTGGCAACTGAAGATGAAGAGGAATTTGATATTGTTAGATAGAAGATAACACTCAAACACAGACAAAAAATAAAGTTTGCTGCTTAGCTTAACAGGAAAAAAACTGATACCATATTACAAGGTTATTAGCATACCATATTACACAGGTTGTTATTATGGTTATATACACCAATCAGGCATAACATTATGACCACAGCATGGGCACCCTGACTGGTCCGCGGCTATGCAGCCCTATACGCAACAAACTGCGATGCACTGTGTACTCTGACACCTTTCTATCAGAACCAGCGTTAACTTCTTGAGCAATTTGAGCTACAGTAGCTTGTCTGTTTCATCGGACGGGCCAGTCCTCGCTCCCCACGTGCATCACCCATGATCCTGTCGCCGGTTCACCACTGTTCCTTCCTTGGACCACTTTTGATAGATACTGAGCACTACAGACCACCCCACAAGAGCTGCAGTTTTGGAGATGATCTGACCCAGTCGTCTAGCCATCACAATATGGCCCTTGTCAAACTTGCTCAAATCCTTACGCTTGCCCATTTTTCCTGCTTCTAACACATCAACTTTGAGGACAAAATGTTCACTTGCTGCCTAATATATCCCACCCACTAACAGGTGCTGTGATGAAGAGATAATCAGTGTTATTCACTTCACCTGTCAGTGGTCATAATGTTATCAAAAGTCAAAGTCAGCTTTATTGTCAATTCTGCCATACGTACAGTACATACATACAGAGAATTGAAATTCTATGACTCTCAGACCCTAGGTGCCTGGGGTGGGGGGGTGATTCATCTCCAAAACTGCAGCTCTTGTGGGGTGGTCTGCAGTGCTCAGTATTTATCAAAAGTGGTCCAAGGAAGGAACAGTGGTGAACCGGCGACAGGATCATAGGTGATGCACGTGGGGAGCGAGGACTGGCCCGTCCGATGAAACAGACAAGCTACTGTAGCTCAAATTGCTCAAGAAGTTAATGCATGATCCGTGTATATGGCAACGGTGTATAACTAATTGGGAGTAGTGTAAGATGTGTCAGACGCGTTATTTTAGATTTGCTAGATGTTGAGCAGCTCACTTCCGACATAGATGTAACAATTATGCAAAAATGTCTTTTTTTTTGATGCATTAAATTGAGCAAAACTGATAATAAAGACTTGTTGCAAGAATTCTATTATTTCAAATAAATGCTGTTATTTGAACTTAATATTCATCAAAGAATGAACTGTTTTCAACATTGACAATAAATAATAGCAAATCAGCATATTAGAATGATTTCTGAAGGATCATGTGACACTGAAGACTGAAGTAAAGATGCTGAAAAGTCAGCTTTGCCATCACAGGAATAAATTACATTTTAAAATATTAAAACTGAAAACCGATATTTTAAATTGTAATATTATTTTACAAGATTACTGTTTACTGTCATTTTGATTAAATAAACGCAGCCTTGGTGAGCTTCAAAAATATTTTAAAATCTTACTGCCCCCAAATTTTGTAGGTAGTAATGTAGTTTATGTGCATTTTTTTGCAGTTCCATACAGCCTTTTTATGCAATATCCCAAAACGCACGTAAAAATAGTTGGCTGGAAACAACTAGAAAGCTTGCTCTGAACCACAGGGATCAAATATTGTAAACAGGCATTGGGCGACAGCTTCAGTGATTATAATGGGAGTGCTCTAATATTGTCAAGTTGCTTGTGCTGAGTAACTGATTTGTCTTTCATGCTGCTAAGAAGCCCAGTGCAAAGTTAACTGGCAAATATGAATTCAGAAATGGTTGAGCAAGGGATGTGCACGATGGCATATTGTTGCAAGTATTTTAATGTAATTTTCAAATTGAAATGAATAATTTCAAGTGATCAACAATTATGACCATAACTGGCAAGCTAAGATAATCTGCATTGTGGTTCGCTTACCATATCCACTAATGCCACATAGAGAAACATGCCAGCAGTAACAGCAAAGATCCAGCTGGTGACGTTGTGCGTGTACTGTCCCACGGCCGTGCCTATCACCATGCCAGCGTAAGCCATCAGGGCAGAGAGGACGTTGTACACAATGGCTTGCTTCACTGACATCCCAGCTTTCAATAAAACAGCAAAGTCACCTGAAAGCAAACACAAATGCACACTATTAATGTACAAGTAGTGTTGGTGTAGTTAACCCATGTTAAACCTGACAACAACTGCTGTGAGAACTGGATGTCCTTTTTAATCTGACAGAAAAAGAGGACTTTCCTTGTGTTTTAGAAATTCTATACATTTATTTCCTCCTAATTACTGAAAATACACTGTTTAAGAGGAACCTCTGTCCTCTCTAAACTACACTGGACTTTTGGTCTGTCACCTGGCCCAACTAAATCAAAGGCAATTAATATCACTGCACAGTGTTAAGAAACTCTTTATTATAGCTGTGTTTCTTAAGCCACAATATGAGGAGATTCTCAGACACACACACACAAAAAAAAGAGCTGCTCCAAATGTAGAGTCCCATCACCTCCACTGGATCAAATACAAAACATCATTGTTACATCAAAGGCATAGCCTGTTTCTTCTGTGGTATTGTAATGTCTGGTTCAGTTTAAAAAAAAAAGAAAAAAAAAAGGCACTTTTAAAAAGAGTGGCCCTCTAGACAGCTACCTCAAAACTTCATAAAAGCTTTGCTGTCTTTTAAAACCCATATGTGCTGCAGTGTTGTTTTAGTTCAGTATTTCTGATTCAAAACATGAAAAAGAGAGCAGAGAAAAACAGCTGGAGCTCTTTGCCTTGATGTTCCTGAGTTTGTGTCAGGACACCTCATTGGCGATGAAAACTCGAGGCTTGCACCAGGATCGCTACGTCACCCTAAAGCTAAGCCTGACCTCTCTCGTTGACATGTTGATATCTTTTTTCAGGGCTGTGGCCTGTTCACACCAAGGACAGTAACTATAATGATAACTATGAAGTTTTAATAATCGTTCTAATTTTATTAGAATGGGCAAGTCCAGACCACAGCTATAACAAACAACACAGATGAACAATATTGTCCCTGTCCTAAATAGCACCCTAAACACTCGCAGTCTGCTGTGGAGCTCGCTTCAGTACCCAAGTGTGCATCAAGGGCACATATAGACCACGCTCGCGAGCACCCTTCTGAAACCTAAAATGACAAGCGGGACACCCTGCGGCCTCATGGACTTAAAGGAAACGCGCACGCGGCAGCCATTGTAAATCCACAAGACCGAAAGTGCATATGAAGTGTGACATTTGGGACAAGGCCATTGGGAAAATTTTTTTTTCTGAAACAGTTGATGAACTGTAAAAACATTGACAGCCAATCAGAATCCATCCAACTTTAAGCTTTATCATTTAAAATAGCAGAAGACATCATAACTGCAGCACAAGCTCATAATAAACTGAATGTTAATGTTTAATACTGCACACCTAAAGGTCAAATGTAACTAAATGAATCTGCTATTCTAATATTTTGTCTCTTTTGATACTGTAGCTGGTTAACCCCTACAGGTCAGCGGTCAGCCGCCTCTCTCTCAATGAAGTCCATTCTGATATTTGTCAGAAAATGAATTGTAACTTAGTGAATACTTGTCACACTTGAAATCCACTGTGGAGTTGATTTTTCCCCTTAAGATAATTGTTTAATGCAGCATTCTATATGTATATAAGTGTGTTTGGGTTGTTTTAAATGTTTCCATTTTTTTTTTTAAATATCATAGAATTGTTTGTGGTGGGGTAAATTAAACGCATATGTGGTGACGTCACAATCATGTTGCATTGTGGTATATGGAGCTGCCTGAAGTGTACACATGAATGTCAAAATCGAGGGAGTGCGGGTCTGTCCATATAAACTTCCCTCGTCCATTTCACGAAGTGGAACGCACTTCAAAATGGTGGCAGGGATTCCCCCAAGGGGAAGTGCTTGGGGAAGTTTGCAAGTGTGTGTCTAAAAGTGGAGTAGAACGCAGCCAGAGTATGCATTTATTTGTCATTTTAATTGTTGTAAATGGAGTGTACATGTCAGGAAATGGCTTATCCTGTAGCGTCCTCTATAGGCCAGCGATTAGTCGACATCAAGCTTAAAGAGTCATGGCAGAGCAATAACGTCGACTAGTCTGTGCAACCCCTATGTCACATCCATAATGCAAATCAATAAAGCAATAATGCAATAACGCAAATTTCTGCTCAGATGCTGTAAATCCAGTGCCAGTCAAAAGTTTGGAAAATTACTATTCTAATTGATGTTTTTGAAGTCTCTTATGCTCATCAAGCATGCATTTATTTGACCAAAATTCTATTAAAATAATGGTTTTCTATTTTTAATATACTGTGAAATATTTATTTCTGTGATGCAAAGCTGAATTTTCATCAGCCATTACTTCACAGAATGATCACAGAATGATTTCTGAAGAATCATGTGACACTGAAGACTGGAATAATAGCTGATGAAAATTCTGTTTTACATCATCAAAATAGATTATTTTTAAAGTGTATTAAAAGAGAAAAACATTTTAAATTGTAATAACATTTTTGATCAAATAAATGCGGGCTTTGTGAGCATGAGGCTTCTTTCAAAAACATTAACAATAGCAATGTGTCAAATCTTTTGACAATTTAAGCCACTTACCTAGTTCATGGGGCAGTTCGTGACAAAACACAGCTACTGAAGTACTAATGCCACCCGTAATATTAGCACTGAAAGCAGCACCTGTAGGGGACAAACAGTTCCTCAGATACAGAAACCCTTTTGATTAAAGACAAATTAATCTGCTACTAGCTTCAAACTGACCTATAGCGAGTCCATCACTAAAGTTATGCATGCCATCTCCCATAATGACCATCCATGCTATGCTGGCAATCCCTGCATCTTTCATTTCCTGGTCAGAGTGACAGTGCCCATGGTGGGAGTGACCATGACCATGACCATGTCCATGTCCATGCTTTTTTGACTTGGCCTTTGGTCCACTGTCCTCTTCTGTTTTTACAGTCACCTTATAGGGGTGATCTGAGATGGCCAGCGGCATCTTGCTGGGTGAATCCAGAGGTTGCAACTCCGTCATCTGAGTGTCATTGTGTCCAGCTTCACACGTTGTACCTTCTCCTGCATGAAAAGGAGGGAAGGAGTTACTTTTATGGTCTGTGCCGACATACATATGACCCGCTCTGTGCTAAAGTGTTTCTGGACTGGAGGATGATAACACTGATGCAAAACCAGGTTTTATTCAATCCAAAAGGGATTGCATGAATTGTTGAGTCAAGACCAGCCCGTTGAAGTCTGAGTGACTTCTGAGTATTACTACACCAAAGCTTGGTGTGTTACACAGCTTGAGTTCATTCTTATAATATCCTTACAAAAGATCAGTACATAGGAAGAGACACTGAAGGATCTTCAGGATATCAACTTTACTTAAAAGCCAAACAAATTGTGTTGGGATTTGATGAAGAAATGAATGACCCACCCTCTGTTAAAGGCTTCAGGTGGAGCCACTCAGCATCTGAATGCCTGTTGAGTTTGTGGTCTGACAATTTCCTCCCGATCTCTGCCTGCTCTCCTTTTTTCTTTCTCTGGCAGAGGCTTCCCTGTGGAAAGCATGAACAGACAAGCGTTTATAAGCACTAGGTTCTGAGAAGGTTATTTCATTGTGCCTCATTATCTGCTGCCATTATGGATTTTATTTTAGTCTGCCTCAGCTCTTACATTCTTAAAACAACCACGTGTGACTGGTTTTCTTGCACTTTTTTCGCTCACCCTTTGGTCGCTGTAGTGTTTGAACATGCCAATGCAATGTTCGATGATGAAGAGGAGGTAGATTCCTGCTAGTGCAGTCAGTCCTTTCCAAACTCCGTCAAACTTTGTCAGAAAATCCTCTACAGGTTCTTCCTCAGTGTGTCCTTCATGACTGTGATTATGGCCCTCTTGAGACTGTAAAATATAGGGAAACAGTTGAAAAGTTTGACTGTTTGGACCTTTGCAATAGTTAAATCTTAATTTGCCCCAAAAAATGAACTTACGTGAGGGAGTAGATGTAGTAAGGCGTCACCACTGAGGGTTCCCACTGCTAGTGCCACCAAAAAGGTCAAGAGAAACTTGAAGCAGGACTGGTTGAGAATGGGCACCAGAACAACACCCAGCAGAGACAGCAGACTGATGATGGTGATAGACACAAAGCCCCACGTCCAGACCAACACTGCAGAAACATAATCAGCAGCAGTGGGTAAGACTGGGATCACTGTACGTATAGTTTCAACTAATGCAGAGCACAAATTCCGAGTATGACACACCATACTTGGCTACACGTCACTTTCACGAACGCCGGGTTCAGACTACACAACATTAATGTCTGTTACGATAGTCACTGTCAGATTATGCGATTCCTAAATTCAGACCCCTAAATTCTTGTTTCTTGTCCACGACACAACATGTCAGACTACACGTTGCTTCCCGACTAGACATCTTTGACGACGTGCGTGATGTCATCAAGGCGGCGGAACTATCAACTGACTTCACAAACAATGATTGTACTAGCCTAATGCTAATTCCAGTACTCACCAGGTTGCTAAAGTTAACCTCCACTTTCATTCAGCAGCATTTATCTTTTTTTACTTCAAGGAAACATCATATAGGTAGTAGTATTGTTGCCACAGCTACATGAACCTTTCCTCCATTGCATAATCGTCACAATCAAAATAGTCTTTCGTTTCACCATGTTTGAAAGCTGTGTACGGAACAGCTTCTGTGCTCCTATTGGTCAACAACACCCGTCGTGGTAGGCTCGTATTTTTAAACATGCTAGTCTTGCTGTCGTGATGTTGTGAAGCCTTACAGACACCGTGTCTGTTGTCGCCGACTATGACACTATACGAGATAAAACGATCGATTCTTGCATCCCGACGCCCATTGTCGTCTATGAATCACCACAACACCCTACTTCAAGCGGATCGTGCCAAAATTGGGTTGATATTGTGTAGTCTGAAATCGGCATAAGGTAACTAGCAAAAAAATAGACATGTCTAACATACTGTATTAGAAAACGGTTTTAATATGGTTTAGCAGTAGTTCTCAACTGGTTGTTAAACTTAAAACATTCATAGAGAGAACTGTTGATGATACTTTGGCGATACAAAATCACACAAGTACAGGGTCACTCATACCTGAAGATGCATCCTCTTGTGCTTCAGACTCAACGTGGTGATAATGAAGGATGCAGAAGCGTCTGTCTATCTGGTAGAGCAGTGCTGGGCATAAATAGGTGAACTGCTCTGGAGATATGAGAGAATCTGAGCTCAGTCCGTACTGGTGTAGCAGCTCTGTTAAATTCAAGCACTGACAGAGAGAGAGTGAGAGAGACGGAGATTTATACTTTGCATTCATACATGACTCCTTTCTAGACATATACAAGGAATATAAAAATCACATAACAAATATATCAAATATTAGTACCAGGATTACTTTCTCGAAATCCACTTGTTAATAAGTGTCTGAACAACTAATCAGTGTCAAGAAAGCACTGTGTATTTAGGCCAGTTTAGAATCAAATTGTGCTAAATAACCTTTTATTCCCAGTGGTGGACAAAGTACACAAATCAAGTACTTGAGTAAATGTACAAACACCCTAATAAAATATTAGGGTTAAATATCAGTACAGATCTGCAAATAAGAGCAAAACATAATTATTACCAAAACCTACAGTATCAAAACTTCAATATTCTAAAATAAGTTTAAGTTACTGAAATTTAAGTTACTGAAATTTAAAGTGTGCAAATAAGTGAAAATAACAATATATACCATATAGTATTTAACAGTGAAACACAAAAAAAGAAGCGGGGAAAGTAGTGTATGGACATTAATTTGCATTATTTTAACGTCAAACGTAAAAACATACTTTATTACTGTCACCACTGTCAATTCCACAAATCTGTCATAGTCTTCACAAAAAACACAAATAAAAAAACAATTATTACCCATGTATTATTATTCACATGCCTTGCTTGGAGAAATCTGACAGTAACCATCTTCTGCAAACTGTCATTTTTGTTACGAAGGATGCTTTGTTGATGCATTTTTTATTTTTATACAAACTAATAATCAATCCCTGATTAGACCAACTAGGAGAAACCATTTCAAATCATTCCTGAGGCACATCTGAAGAGCACTACCATTTATTAACAACCATGTCGTAAGAAAGACACTGAGATGTACCTCCTCGTGTTGGTGAAAAACACTGTGCGCATGTGATTTCACAGACAGATCTTCTCCTGGCACCTCTCTCCTGCCCCTCTGCGGCTGAACAGGGCTGTGATCCTGGCCACTGTGCTCATGGTCATCTCCGATGGTCTCAAGCTCGACGGGCTGAGTAACAGTGATGCTGGTCTTGTTGCGCCCTTGATGGGCTCTGGATTTATGTGGTCTCCTGTTTCTTCTGGGTTGTGTGGTTGGTAGCTCAGTTGGTGCAGAAGGCTGGATTCTGGGTGTGAGCTGAGGTGTTGCTGAGGTGTGTTCCATGCTGTCTGAACCATGGAGATGAGGGTGGGGGTGCTTGTGGTGATGGTGGTCATGATGATGGTGGCTTTGGTCACTGAGATCATTATTTTCTTGTGTATGTTCACTACTCTTTTGGTCATGATGGTCATGATCATGTTCCAGTTGTGGCACTCCATGGTCTTGTTTTTGACTGTGCGTGTGTAAATGTGTGTGGTCATCATCATGATCTTGAGTTTGAGGACTGCCTGTGACAAGTGTGTGGATGTGTTCATGATCACTGTCTTTCTCATGGTCATGTTTCTCAGATCCACTGTGAGTAGTGCTCTCGGCTCCGGTGCCAAGTGATTTGCTACACGGAAGCTCCTCGGCAGGGCCGTGTTCTTCGTTCTCATGGGGGGATTGTTGGTGGTTCTTGTGGGAGATGTGGGGCTTCTGGTGAGGGTGTGGATGGCCGGCCGAATGCGAGTGCCGTCCTTCCTGAACCTCGAGAATATCCAAGTGTGCCACATGATCATGCCCAAGATCCTCATGCTCCAGCCCAACCACCCGCACCTCGCCCAGCCCTAAACTCAACAACAAACTCTGGAAGCCTTTAAAATCCAGACGATCCTTCTGGCCGTATCGACAGAACAACTGGTGAATGTAGTAACGTTGCTCGTTCTCTGCAGGTTCGCCATTGCTGCCGTGTACTAACCGGTCCGATAAACTATCGCAGGACAACTCTGAAATCTGCAGGTCACTGTGGACATGGTCATGGTCATGGTCATGTTCACCGTGGTTGTGGCCGTGGTGATGGTGGGACCCTCCTTCATGGCAGTGACTGCACTGATGGTACAGCAGGGTCAGCACGCAGAGAAAGCAGAATCTGGTATGTGTGTGAACTCTCATTATCTTCTCGCTTAGAAACCTCTGTGAAGAAATAGAAATCCAAAAACTCAGTACACCAGAAAGACACCTAAGTTGCTCTACAAAACAGAATATGCCGAAAGTCACATTAACAGACAAATGAAAAGGAAAGTTGGTCTTATTGCATCTATTGTCAGAGAAAATGTCAACAGCATTATGAACCGATGGTGAGGTCTATGGACTTTCAACTCTTTCCCCACCATTGACGAGTTATTTCTTCTTTTATGAGAAAGCGATTTTCAGCTTTTTTGCTCAAAATGTTGCTTTTTTAAATGGAACAAAGTATTGATGATGATAATAATACAGGAAGATAGAATTAAATGGAGGGTCCGTTCTATCTTTCGATGTTATTGCATGTTCAGATATTCATACAAAAGCACTGACGGGGGAACAGTCAACTTAAAAAAAAAAAAAAAAAACACTTTCAGAAAACTGCTGCCGGAGAAAGTGTTAAAGGTAATCAGCTATCCTAATTAGTTATTCTTACTAACATTTGTATATTAAAATAAAATAAAATGGCAACAATAAGAAAAAAAAATGTGCATATGTTATAGACACATCGGTTATGCTCATCTTTGGTAGCTCCTTTTTAGCATCTTGAGTTCAGCTAAACGTAGCATGTAAAAATGGATAGTCTGTGCATGTAAAAACCTGAACCGGAAGCGATGTTACCTGCTTTACAGAATATGGAAGTTTGCTGTGCATAACCTCCATTAATGCTTTATCTGATTTAGGGGATTGTCAAAAGTATGACGGTACTTCGGTATCAAATCTCTCTGCAGAACCAGTATTACAGAGTACCAGGTCAATCCGGTAACTTCTGAAATGTTATCAGTTTCGGTGATTATAAGAGGAGCGCTCTTTCCTCGCTTTCTGTATATAACCATTCATAATTTGAATTGGGGGTCTAGATCCCTTTTTTCAGGGGGCTGATAGATTCCCAGCTGGAAAAGCACTGAAAAGCCTTAATGGTCCCCCTACAGCAACTACTGTGAGCCTTGGAGGGGAAAGTGTGATCAATCTGATATTAAACAAAAAAGTCAAGAGATCTCAGCATGAGAAAGAGTCTTTTCTTAAATCTGCATACAAGAGCCGCAAATAAGAAACATGTTTGTGAAATGGATCTAGGTGTAAGTGTTTCCAAAAACTTTTATTCCAAATGCACTGCCATTTATTCTCTAAAGCTTGCCTTGTACGGTGTAATATTCTGCTAATAGTTTTTGCTTACTGGCAAATGTGAAAATGTATTAAGTAGAGAATGTGTTTACATGCACAGGAATACTCCAATATTAAGAATTCAGTCATTGTCTGATTATGTATGTGTCACGCAAATACATTAACCTGATTGCTATAACCAGATTAAGCCAATATTCTGAAAAAGACAATATGCTAAAACAGCAACATGCTTCAGCTTTTGTAGCGGTCTACTGTGAATTGTGTTTACGGAAAAATTCTGTATACCAAACACTAAGAGACATTTATATGCAGCCGAGCGTATAGCCTTTCAGATAATCATTTATCAAACTTAACTTCCCTATTGGAAGGAATCATACGTCAGCCAAACAGTTGAAGTAAATGCAAGGTTGAAAGTACATCAAGAACACCATAATAGTGGGCTACAGTGGATTAAAAGTTACATTGAAAAAACAGTTTGCTTTTTCATACTTACAGAAATAAAAAGAATAAACCCAAAAGGAAGAAAACCTACAGACTAAAAATGATCTTTGCATATAATACAAAAGAACCTCATCTATTAAATGGCTCTTAAAGCCAAAATATCCTGTGAGCAGTACTTACGACAGTCTGCACTCCAGCCTGTTAAAGCGTGTGAACTTGTATCGAAGCAAGCGTGAAGATGGTCATAACATAGTAGAATTATGATCCTTCCCCTCGACAACACAGTGTTTATAAACATGAGAGTGGAGTGACCTCTGAACCCTTCAGGAGATAGGATAGGCCAGGAGCACAGCCTGTATGAAGATAATCCTGCCTCACTGTGCTGGCTCAATACACTCTTTGTTGGTTATGAGACAACCCAAAAATGGCTAAACATTTTTGTTAAAAAAAATCCTAAAAATGTCATGTGCTGCGGAGATATCATAAGACAAATACTAGTGGACAAGAATTTCTTCAGATGGAAAACACTTGTGATCAAGTGAAGTGAAAAGCCATGTGAAATTCAATGAAAACCCTCTCGTTTGGTAACTATACACTGGTACACTATAATATTAGAAAGTTAGAATAATAATATAATTGCAAAAAAAAAAATAATAATTGTATACAACTTGTTTTTTATTGCCAACTAACAAACTGTGAAGTCGAGATCTGTCACGTCACATTTAAGTGCGTCAAAACACCATTCATTATCAGAAGTAACAAAGCTCTTGCAATTATTGGATAGGAGGCTACAAATAACATTTGCTGTAGAGAAAGCCTGCGGACCTGGCAACCCTCACTTGAACTACCGGTGATTCATAGGGTCAAATAGAGCCTGCTTTAACGGCACTTTTTTTTAACTGTTAATACGTTATTGTCATGTTAACTGACAACTGAAGCTGCCATTTTCCATTGGATCATAACTTTGACTGACGTGGGTCATCAGCCAATCGAATTTTGATGTGTAGTGATAGAACACCCCAGAGGCCCAGCGATGTGTCGGCGCTACCCCCCGCTGATGTCATCAGCCGTTTGAAATTTTCGCAGGTTGTGAGCGATCTATGTGAAATAAGCTATGGCCACTGCGGATGACGGGCTGCGTTCTATTGAGCTTTGTGTGCATCCTGATGTCAAGCCGGTAACGTTAGCGGACAAGCTGTGTTTTTTCTGTTTCTTTTGATATTCTTGTTGGTCCATGTTTTTGTTCGTTTAGGAGTATTTGTGCCAGTGAGTTGATTTTTATTATTTTGAGTGCAGTGGTATCAATAAATAGTTAAATTGTCTTTTTGTCTTGTGTCCTTTTATGTTGCTTGGCCCTTCCCAACGAGCACTTTGAAAGCGGGGTTTGTAACAGTAGTGCATACAGTGCATGTGCATGATAGTATCCTGTATGTATCGGTGTGTGTGTAGTGGTGTTATGGCGGCGGTGTTGGGTGTGTTGATCATTAGTGAAGGCCCTGACTGAAACCCCACGGTACACTACTGTGTGTTTGTAATGATCTTAGCCAAAAGCCTTCCAGTGAAGCCAAAATACAGAGGATTCTACCACATAATATTTACTTTTATTTATTTTATATAAATATCCAGTTATGTTATTATGGATCCACTTCACTGGAGAAAAACTTATGGATTTGCATATTTTTTCATTTTCTTTAGAGAGAAGTATTATTTTTCCCATTTTTACCAAAAATAGGGTGACGTGAGCATTGAGTACACACATGTAATGTATGTCCGTTTCATTCATACTACAAGCCGGAGGGCACAAAGAAAAAGTTAGTGAAAAAAAAAGTGAGAAGAGTCAAAAAATGTATGGCATTCCAGGAAATCCCTTACATAGACAAAGTCATGCTGATAATGCTGAATAAAATGCAGATAGACACGTTTTGGCCAATGAAACATGAAGATGATAAACATACGATTGCGACAATATATGGTTTATTTGTGTTCTTCCATCATAAGAATATATTTTATAAAGCGATGCTAATCGGCATAGCTAGGGGTTCAGCAGATCGTAGTCAGGGTTTAGCTTGGAGAGAGAACCTTTTATCACAATAACTGTAACTAAACAGAATTTCATTAAGTTTAGAGACAACATGTTACAAAGTTTACATGGTACAATAACTGGTAGCCTACTGTTTGTATTAGTGCTTGACAAATTTCACGATTTCAACTGATAACCTTGTGACACTATTATACTATATCTTGATTCATTTGGATACATATCAGGTACAGTAGCTATATATTCATTTCTCAAGAGAAAAAAAAATATTATATTATGTTATATTTATATCTCTCTCTCTCAACTAATTCTGTAAACATCCAGGGTGCCCTGTCAAATTAATAATAGTTATCTTAGACATGTAAATGTGCTTTGTGTGCACACAATGTGGTGATTGTTGCGCAGGTGGGAGTCAGCAGCTTATATACCTTGATCTTGCAAGGTGTGAAAAAAAAAACAAAAAGACACTGAATGGTCTGTGCAGCACGCTTGCTTTTTTCATTCGCTGTGAGATATACTTGGACAGCTTGAGAGCATGAGACAAAGCCTGAAGGCATGTGTCACACCAAATGCCTCAGAGTTGGCAGCCCTGGCCTGTAGTAGTTGATCAGTGATCTGTATGGACCAGGCCCCAAGGTTCGGCATGCATGTTTTTTGCAGATTAATTAAAGTTTCACAGTCAGTTCGGTACTCGTGTGCTGTTATCGGTACGCACAGCCGCACACACAGAGGAGCATTTCAGATTAAGCATTTCAAAGAGCTAATTGATTCCTCCATGTGCTTGAACAGACACATACACACACACACAAACAAAATGATGTCCAAGAAGTATTCTTGTTAACAGTCGGTCATGTCTTAAGTGAATCTAAACTGTTGAAAAAGAAATCAGATGTGTATCATTATTATGGGTGAAACGGTACAATAAAATGTAACAATTCGATGCATATCTCGATACTGAACTCACAATACGATCATGATATTTTAAACCAAAATTTTTTGTTATTTTAATAATATATTTTTTTTAATTATTATTATTCTCCCGGTGCTCGCTATGACCCGCCTCTCCCATTATTAAATGTACTTATATAAGAATAAACCATCTAAAACACTTTGAATAATCTTTGCTGTAGTATCAAAGTACTTAAAGTGTGCTTTTAAGTAATAAAAGGAAGGAAACGTTTAGATAAATTTGTGAGTGGAGTAAAAACGTCATTAAAATGTTCTCTTTAGTTGGACAACAGGCTTGTAAATGCCTCTCATTACAAGTTTGGAACGGGTTTCTTTTTCAAATAAATGCAAGCGCTGTGAGATTTATGTGCAGAGATGGAGCAGCATTTACTGTGATTGAGCTGCTCTGAACAATGCTGTGCTTCAACGTGACACCAAACCCCAAACCAAACCATGACAAGGCAAAACTACAAAAGAAACCATTTGGTGAACTCTAAATGACATGGGCAGCTATGTGATGAATTTAGAATTATGTAACCACCTAAGCTAAGTTTTACTACATCTACGATGGCAAGTTGTACCAGGCATTACCCTTTGTAGAATCCATTCCTGGAACAAGCTGTTGGGCTAGCCCGAGTCCTGTTATTATACATTAACCTGAGTCTCTGAGCAACGGCGGGAGAGAAAGAGAGAGCCCTTAAGAAGCATCATATGACTCTCACAAGGCTTCTGCCTAGACTGAGCATCTCTCGCAAGTCACGCATGAGTCCACCGCTGGTGAATTCCTGTTTACAATCTAGTTTACTGTAAGAGGTTGAGCAGGGTTACAGTCAGTGGGACTAGTCTGGAAGCTGGATTAAATAAATCAGCTTTTACAACACAGGCGAACAACTTTGTGGTGATCCGGCTAATATTCCACTCCAATTCATGCCTGTGCCAACTCATTTTGTGGTCAGTGTGAATTCTAGCAGGCCACAGAACAATTCTATGAGCTGCAGCTTAGCCAAGCAATGTGGGACCACATCACTTCAACCAATAACTGGAGATATACGATCTGTCCTAGGTGTATCTATGCATTTAATCAGTTATATTTTAACTGCAACACACAAAAAAATTGTATGTCAGGAGAAGCCTCGAGGCTTGAGAGATGAGCAGATGCCACACAACAGATGGGAACTACACATGTTTGCCAGCACAAGGAATTCTGGGAAATTACAGCAATACATAGCTGCACAAGGAACAGTTTCAGTCCAGTGGATGTAGTCTACCTAACAAAGACATCTAAAAGGTCTAGATGGTCCAATAAGATGGTCCAGCACTGGTTAAACGGGCCCGTTTGTGTGTCTAGGTGGAGTCAAGAATCAAAGACTCGAAAAGCATGACCCCTTGACTCCAAACACACACACCTTTAAAATAAACAAACTATCCAGAAGGTCCAGACCAGCATGCCCTTAGGTTCATGTGGATGAACTGCACCCTGATGCATGGTAGCAACATGGTTAAGGTTTGAGACTAAATGTAATATTACCTAGTTATACTGGGGACAAACATTTTCCACCCAAACCGTAAGTACTTAAACTGTAACTAGTCCATAAACGAACTTGTTTTGATCATAAACTGGTTTACATCTCATAAAAATCAAGCAGAACTGCTCTGATCACATGAAGAGAGCAAATAAAATACAGCACACCATCAGTTGAGTGACCTGGATTAACCTAAAACTATTTATAGAGTAGGTTAGGCTACAACATAACCAAGTCAAATCTGACAACTCTGACAACATAACCAAGTCAGATACAATCAATCCAACATATTGCAAGCAAAACCCATGGCAACTTTCAAAACTACTACGTCCAAAATAAGTTAGTCACCTTCAAGTGTTGCTGTCGCCTTGCTGAACTGCCGATCTTCACACTACAAGGATCGGCTTTCGACAGTCTATCCAGAGTGAAAACATGGAGTACAGATCAGATTAGGATCTGCAGATCTGCCTGCAGGTGCATCCGACAGCTTACCTCTTTCTGTCTCAACAGGGTGGAGGAACAAGTCATACGTCGTCAGACTCGGGCAGGGAATTCTCTACAGCAATATGGAACGAGGTCTGATGTTTTGAACTCTTCAAGTGTGCTGATTTAGTGCAGAGGGGAGGGTGTACTGGACATATGTGTTGTAAGTGTTGGTAGGTGGGTGTGTAGGAGTGGGTGGAGGAGAGATTTAAGCTAATCAACCCTGAAGTAGCCATCAAAAGCAGAAAAAAAAAAAAAAAAAAAAAAGTAGGGATGCACCGAAATGAAAATTCTGGTCCAAAACCAAAACTTTTTTAATAATAATAATTTTCTAATTTTAAATGAGGTTTTTTTTGTGTGTAATTGTATTAATATTAGACTTAATTAAATTCAATAATTTTATTGAATCAGATTTAAATATAAGCCAATAAAATAACCACACTTTTAAGTAACACACCAAATTGGACAGAAAATATATTAAAATAATATTAAAGATCATAATTATTCTTCATTCAGTTCTATGCAACAGAATCGGATTTAACGGTTTTATTTTTTGACCAATTATCAAAATAATGTATAATCCTATGAAGTATTATTATTAGATAGTGGAGAGTAGGGGTGCACGATATTCACAAGAAGTGATATTGCGATATCAATATTAATTTCAATATTTTTAAACCTATGTAAAATTACAAAAGTTACGGAAAACGCTTACAACACAAAGTTTTTCAACTGACAATCACACTGGACTGGTATAACATGAATAAATAAATAATTACAAACCCGATTCCAAAAAAGTTGGGACACTGTACAA
The DNA here is from genome assembly GCA_018749465.1 of Paracanthobrama guichenoti. Lineage (NCBI taxonomy): Eukaryota > Metazoa > Chordata > Actinopteri > Cypriniformes > Gobionidae > Paracanthobrama > Paracanthobrama guichenoti. The sequence goes on from CM031951.1 coordinate 18,224,664, forward strand.
ATTGTGAATAAAAAAGGAATGCAATAATTTACAAATCTCATAAACTTATATTTTATTCACAATAGAATATTGATAACATATCAAATGTTGAAAGTGAGACATTTTGAAATGTCATGCCAAATATTGGCTCATTTTGGATTTCATGAGAGCTACACATTCCAAAAAAGTTGGGACAGGTAGCAATAAGAGGGCGGAAAAGTTAAATGTACATATAAGGAACAGCTGGAGGACCAATTTGCAGCTTATTAGGTCAATTGGCAACATGATTGGGTATAAAAAGAGCCTCTCAGAGTGGCAGTGTCTCTCAGAAGTCAAGATGGGCAGAGGATCACCAATTCCCCCAATGCTGCGGTCAAAAATAGAGCAGCAATATCAGAAAGGAGTTTCTCAGAGAAAAATTGCAAAGAGTTTGAAGTTATCATCATCTACAGTGCATAATATCATCCAAAGATACAGAGAATCTGGAACAATCTCTGTGCGTAAGGGTCAAGGCCGGAAAACCATACTGGATGCCCGTGATCTTCGGGCCCTTAGACGGCACTGCATCACATACAGGAATGCTACTGTAATGGAAATCACAACATGGGCTCAGGAATACTTCCAGAAAACATTGTCGTGAACACAATCCACCGTGCCATTCGCCGTTGCCGGCTAAAACTCTATAGGTCAAAAAAGAAGCCATATCTAAACATGATCCAGAAGTGCAGGCGTTTTCTCTGGGCCAAGGCTCATTTAAAATGGAATGTGGCAAAGTGGAAAACTGTTCTGTGGTCAGACGAATCAAAATTTGAAGTTCTTTTTGGAAAACTGGGACACCATGTCATCCGGACTAAAGAGGACATATATTGAAATTGAAACTTCCACATCATTGCATTCTGTTTTTATTCACAATTTGTACAGTGTCCCAACTTTTTTGGAATCGGTTTGTATGTCTACAGAACAGGACATGGTTTTACTCGTTGTACAGTATAAAATAAATAAAGAGCAGGTCTACATAACAGGACATGATGTACTGGTTGTACGTAGACTCAGTACCATTGCAAGGGCTGTGCCAAGACCCCACAGGGCCGCGTGCAAAAGTAAAGTGACAGCTGACTTGATGTAAAAAGCCAATAGTCAAGTTTATGTTTTTGTACTTCAAAATACTATAACAGCTGAAAGACATAGATAAAAATGTGTACTGTGATGCTGTATTATAGAGAGTGTATTATTCTGCCTGTATAGAGAGAGCTTTATTCAGGCCATTCAAATTCTGATTTTGGCTACCTCTGAAACCATAGATATTAGACTACCTAAGAAGCTCAAGTAAATAGACTAGGCTGCACTAGAAATCCAAGCTCATTGAAAAATGAAACAAACTTTAGCCACTTTAAATTCACTTTAAAGAAAGACTTTTCTACAAAACAATACTCAATGAAGTGATCAAAATCATGTCTGACCCCACTCCATGTCTCCAGACATAAGCGCATCTTATGATGTAGCCTCTTACTCGTGCTGTTCACTTTTCATAATCAACATATGAAATAAAAAACAAATAATAGGCCCTATTATAGACTAATATTTAAACATAGCCTAACTAAATAGGCTACGTTTTCTTTAACCCTCTGGCCGACGAAGGCGCCGGCGCATTCTGATGGACATTTTCCTTTATGACAGCGGATATAACTCACAATACTCTGTCATTTTAAATTAAAGTTAAAGACATAATTATAAACTATAAACTGTCTACTTTTATTTGTGTAAACTCACAATAACAACAAAAGGCCAGGGAATGGATTATTTTGCATGCACTGCACTCCAAACGCTGTCATCATTTCAAAAATGCATTTTGTTTATAAAACGCAAAGTTTTTAATTTCAAAAGCATTTCTAAATTCAGCTCATATTTCCAACAAAGGAAATTTCAAGCCAAAACAACGAAATGAGTAAAACGTTGAGTTAACACCAAGCAAATTCAAACATTTCGCTCTTTTAATTTTAAATAATGCTTCAATAACATGCCTATGTCTCCTATTAAAAATAATGGCTATTGCGGTGGCTGCATATACATATTCTACACCTACCAACATACATGGCATAGGCCTAATTTTTGGAATGACTTATCACGAGGGGAAAAAAAAAAATGACGTTTTAGTCGCATAACATCAGTTAATGGAAACGCCGTCAATTTCCCAATAGTTTTTTATTGACATTTAGCAAATATCGCAAAGGTTTTGCGCAAATCTGTAATGGAAACGCGGCTACAGAGAGAGCAGTCCAAACTAATTCAAGTGGATTCAGGCCGTTTTGCAAACACGTTTGACCCATTCATAATTTAGAACATAGGCTAATTTAAGCATCAGAATGTGCCAATACTGTTAAACTGAATATAAGATTTTTTTTCTTAAATAGCCACATAAACAATTTGTTCTTCACTAGTAGACCCCTGGGCCTTGCACCCCCCTTGCGACAGGCCTGCGTACACTAAATTATAAAAAACAATAAATAAAGAGCATGTCTACAGAACAGGACATGGTAGAAACAATACAAATAAATAAAATAAAAGGCAATTTGCACTTTCCTGGCAGCTCACAGGTAGAGACTACAGACTGCAAGTCAAAAAGACGAGCATAGCACTGGTGATTGTGGTATGTCTCTGAGTTCTTGTCATACTTTGTGCTACTAGCAAAAGCACTCACTAGCGAGGCTTGTTTGGCTAGATCTGGCGTATTAACCGTGGGTATTTTTGGGGGTAGTATCATGCACTCATCGTAAAGTGGCTTGTGGTGGTTCTTAAGATGCGAATATAGGTTTGTTGTATTTCCTTTTGTGCGGATTACCATCATTCGACACGTTTTGCATATTGCATTAGCCTGTGCAACATCAGTTGGCTCAAAGCCGAAGTATTTCCAAGCTACCGATGAGGCATTACTTTTGGCCACTAAAGTTTCCTCTTCAATCTCTGTTTTATATATTATATATATATATATATATATATATATATATATATATATATATATATATATATATATATATATATATATATATATATATATATATATATATATATATATATTTTTATATATATATATATATATATATATATATATATATATATATATATATATATATATATATATATATATATATATATATATATATATATATATATATTTATATTTTTATATTATATATATACACACACACACACAATATATATATTGTGCACCCCTAGTCCTCTTTCGCTGCTTACTGTGTTTGAACGGTTTAAAATCACTTTAAGTTTGAATCACTTAAAAACGCATTCAAAGATAAGCTTTCGAGACGGCATAAAACAGCAACGCGAGTGAGGCAGTGAGCATAACCGCGATAGAGCGAATAGTCCAAAATCTCTACCGGTAGACAAATTTCAAACGGTTAATAGTGTCTACCAGTATATCGCACACCCCTACTGGTGACATGAGTGGAGTGTTCGCTTAGGCCATGAGCAGAGAATGCAGCACACACACAGAGCAGAACATTGAGCAGAGCAAACTGGGTGTGGGTACAGACTTACCTGCTCGGTCAGAGTCGCTTCGAAGTTGTGCATCTTCGGAAGCAGAGCCGCTCGCAAAGTTAAAAAAAATAAATAAATAAAAAAATTCAAAGAGTGAAACCTGAGCGTTGAATACTGAGGGCCGGGGCGGCATATATTTTTGGCTCACATTTTCAGTGCATCCTCAGTTTAAGGCAATTTGTACAGTATGAGCATCTTGCCATCCATATATCCAAGGAAATCTCACCACTTATGAGATCTTTCTGGTTACATTATTGTTAAGCAATTATTACAACAACAAAAAAAATAAAACAAAACACCCATCAAACCGTTTCTCATGCATAGCAAGTTTATCCAAACTCCATATTTCACCAGAGGGACTAAATGCAAGCAATTTGTTCTCATTGCTTTCAGTTAACAGAGTCAAACTTTGTGTGATTCAGCACAACAACTTCTGTAAATTAGTTTCAAAGGTCAGCTGTAGAGATTAAATATCAGAAGGAAGCAGCCATCACCATAAGTTATGGTCCAGCGTTTTCACAGACAACACAGGAGAGAATATTTGATGCCTGTAGTTTTTCCCTGTGAGACTTCAGTTTGTGATTTCCATTTATTATACAGGGCTATTATCCAGACCAACTGAAAACAAGAGAGGTGATTATCAAAGAGAAGGCTAGAAACTAATCAGAGGGATTTTAACGCTTGTCAGGTCAATTGAGGAGTCAACAGGGGAGACGCATTAGAGAGGAACTGATGAGAAACATAGGTAGGATCCTTTTTTGTAGGAATGTACCAATACAACTTTGACTGATATGATAACCAATACAAATTCACCAAAATGAGATATCAATCTATATTTCGGGGAGACAATAAAATAAATAAAATAAAATAATAATAATAATAAAAGCTTTTTAGAAAAGTCCAGGGCCCGTATTCATGAAAAATCTTAGTGCAGAGAGTAGCTCAAAGAAAAGATCCTAGTAAAGAAAAAAGTAATTCAGAAAGAATTTTAACCCTTAAAAGAGGTCTTAAGGTCCAAAATTGTTAGGACAGTTAGAAAATAATGCATGACAGTGAGTTAATAAGACGCTACACATTAGATCGTGCAGTGATCGTGTTTGTGAACGATCTTATGAGAAACACGCTAACGTCTCTGACACAGCGCAGGAATGCCATAGCGCCAGAAATGGAAGTAATCACTACATTAAATACATTAACATATTTGGCAACTGGAAAAATGCAACTAGCAGCAGTGATGATTTGGGTCTGTCACAACCTTCTATAAGCAAAGTGATCACACAAACAATCACAGCACTTTCAGAACCTTATTGTGTCGCTGTTCATTTCCCATCAAACATATATTAGTGTGTGTATGTGTGTGAGTACTGTAAAACAGGAAAAATTACACCTGTAACTTCAAAGTGAAGGCTTATAATACTATACTTAAAAGCGCTCTTATTTCTTGGACAACCAACCAGTCAGTCTTCAAAAGACTGTGTCATACCTAGCAACGGGGTTAGCCCCACCTCCTCACAAAGATGATTTTTTTTTGTCTTTTCCTCACTCTGAGTTGCTCAGATTGATCCCAAACCTTAAGCTAAGACTCCCATGTAGAATTTATTAAGATAAATTAGGAGCTTTCTGAGAGGATTCTTAGAAGATTTAAGAATATGGGTCCAGATCTCCATGTGCTTCAAATGACAGCAAACACAAACATGTCACAAAATGTTTTTAGTCCCATGATCACATGGCTATAACTGATCAGCTTAAATATATCGGCCATTACTGATATAGCCACAACACTTCATCTATTTGATTGCAATGAGAATCCCTAAAACATTCAAAGACCTTTCTGTAGGCCCAATGCAATGTTAATGATTACAAATCATCACACCAAACTCGTAAAGCTATGGCTTAAGAACAGCTTATTCCTTAAGAAAAGGACATGACATCACTTGGATGTTAAGCATCTTAAATGTGTCCTGTAAAGCAACAAAGCAGTTAATCATGGCAGTAAATATGCATATGCACACCAACAATGCAGACTCTGAATCATGGTTCATCTAATCTCTGAACGTCCCTTTATCAGAATGAACATGTATCATCGTGACTAACGTGACCACACTTCACTCCAAAATTTAGGAAGGAAGTTAAGTCGAGACTTAAGGCTTTGCATGTTGTGTGTGCGTTGTTTGGTATGTAATAAATTGTGAAATAATCCTATTCCTGACTGTTCATACTATAGAATGTTATAGAATGCTCAAAACTAGTTATAAAACCCTAAATACCTGACCTGATTTTTTGGTCTTGATTCTTGAACATAAAGACAGCCACCTGAGATAAATGCCATAAACTAGCCAAAAACACAGCAACTTAAAGTGTTTAATGTGACATTATAAAATCTTAAAGACCGTATCCCTAACAAGGCCCCATCCACTAAGTTCATGTTCATTTAATCTCTTAAATGCTTAAAAGCTCTATACATGTACAGGTCTGATCATGTGAACAATCTTATGGGCTGTTATTACCAAATGTGAAGTCTTGTTTGATTAAGACTGAAAGTCACATGATAAAATGCCAACCTGTATTTGACAAAGTCTTTTTTAATGCTGGCCTGTAAAGCGACTTCGTTTGAGACTGTTCATAGCAAAAATAATACATGCAAGATGTTGAACTTTCAGAAAGAAACAACCAGTTGACAATTTCTCAACTTAAAAATTGTGTTAAAAATGTACTACTATTATCTAACCTGGGTTGTACCACAAAGTATCAGTAGTTAAGAATGTATCAGAACCAGAAATGCAGCCTTTTCTGGTTAAGCCTAACAGCATCTCCACTTGCATGGTCTTTTGTTTATCCTCTATGGCCCTACAATAAATAGTCTTTAATTATCATTGATAATAATATATTAATAACATTTGAAGCAAACGCATTATAATCAACTGGTAGAACCAAGGTCATCTATATGGATAAAGCTATCCATTGGCATTCCTATTCACCTCAAAACATTGAAAGGACACAATCTGCCATATTTCTTAATGAGCACTTATTTCTGCTGCTAGGTTGATTTGCGCCAATCACCCGAACCTAAACTCCACTAATGACTCTACAGCTGCATGTAAACGCAGTCACGACAACATTAATTGGCACCTCAAGAACGCACACAGCCCCAAGCCCTTAAGCTCATCTGAAATGCCAAACACCTCGCCTTGAAAGTAGACAAACTTCAGCTGCAGCAGTAATGGGAGGGAGGAGTGAAAAAAAAAAAAAAGAAAAGAAGAGGAGCAGTCAATTCGGACAACACCTACTTCACACTAGACCAACAATCTACATAAGCCAAGGCAAATATCACATTTACATCTATTGTCGTCAACCAAGTGGATGTATTTGAAATACTGCTTCTTATGAAGACGCATGTTATGAATAGACGTGCCAATATATGGTAATCACGATAATGAACATGCACAGTATTGTTATCGTGGGCAATTCTAATTACCGTGAACATTTATTATGAATTATTCCGATTTTTAGAATGCATTTTCCATCGGCCGCTTAAAATGTACAACACTGCATGTGTGCTGCGTCAAGAGGCATTCACACTGTGACAGCCGTTTCACACCACAAGCATGAGCAGCACATATTTTTTCGGCGTGCATGTCAAGCAATGAGCACATTCACACTGGGAGCAGAAGCAGCGCGTCAGCAGCAGTGAAGCGGGGGTTTCTGCACTGAGCCTATTTTTGCTGTGCTGCTGACGCTCAAAGTGAAATCACACTTTTGATGGACAAAATAACAAAAAGTGCTCAAAATGCACAGAATAAGTATGTCTAGTGTGTTTTAACAAGAACTGGAGTATGTCCGAAAAGAAAATGAGGACACAAAAATATATATAGAAGATTTACTCGTTTAAACTTGTTTTTAATTATTCAGTTTGGGTGAAGGTAAGACGTATTATAAAGGTATCTAGCTCTACCCAAATCAAACCCGAGTGTGCTTTTTTTTTTATCCACAGTTTGCTGTCTTGTAAATATATCGAAGTATGACTGAAACAACATGATCAGAGCTGTTTTCTTGCTTGTGTTTGTTGTTTATCATTTACATGCGAATGTTGTACACCTCCCCATGTTAACAAACTTTCAAGACTATTAAGTTGATAAATGGCAAACTTCTAAAAAGAAATATAATTGTCTTTGTAATGCTCACTTATATGTAGCTTTGGAGCTGCTGATGTGACGCTATACAAATGCTTCCAGTGTGAATACTCTCACACGTCTGCAGCGACGGTGTAGTTACGCTGACGTGAATCTGACGCGAAGCTCACGCTTGCGGTGTGAAACCGCCGTAACAAGCCCAACACGTACGAGAAGTTTTTTCCATGTACCGTGCCACCCCTACTCTCTGACAGCAGATGGCACTGATGGAACAGCAGAAATGCAACTGTTACCTCAGTAACCCCGTAAACAAAGCAGCTGCACTACTTTCCGTTTCTAAAAAGTATTAAAAATGTCTCAAACAGCCATTCAGATTTTGGTTTTCGCAAGGGTTCATCACAACACCAAATACTTCATTTGTCTGAAAGAAAAATGTCATACACACCTAGGATGGCTTGAGGGTGAGTAAATTATGGGATCATTTTTGGGTGAACTATCCCTTTAAAGATATAATAGGCTATTTATTTTCAAACTTAAACATTTTTACATTTTAATCTGGACTACAACATGCCCTATATATTGATTGAAGATTTTCTGATTCTTTATTATTGTCCGATAACACTTTACAATAAGGCTCCATTAGTTAAACTGACATGAAAACTACTTCTAAAGCATTTTTATTTTAGTTATTACTTTCAATTACATTATTAAAATCAAAACCTGAGCTAACATGAACTAACAATGATCAGTTGTATTTAAATAACTTCTGTAACAAAATGTAGCTATTGCGCATTGAAAATGTTAGTTAATGCATTACCTAACATTAACTAATGAGACCTTATTGTAAAGTGTTACCTATTGTTCTTTATAATTCTTTGGGACTTTAATCAGCTTGAAACACTTTATACTTTATACCATTTTGTATTGATTTATTTTATTTAAATGTTCTTTTTGATATAAAAATGTTATTGTGACAACACTTTTTTTCCAACTTATTTCAATATCAACACCACATACCGTGAAAAACCTTCAGAAATGATCACAACATGAAACTTTGATACCGTCACATGCCTAGTTATGAATACGTAATCCATTACATCTGTTATTACATTCCACCAAAACAGAATTTCCAACCATTTGTACTGGCATAATTAACAAACACATTTTATCTACAGAATTTTTCAATGGCCATCAATAGAGAAAGATGCTGTAACTACCAACTGGCTACAAAGACTCTCAGGCAGAATTAAACTACATCAAAAGTTGCAATACTATTGAATCGCAGTAATCTATTTCTTTTAAGGATTCTGGTAGGTGCATACACTACTACTTCACCTTCAACAATACTAGACTAGAGTGCATTTATTGCATCCTCAGAATCTCCACTGATAAAAATAAGTGGTTTTATGTTAAAAATAAGACAGAAACAAAAAAAAAACAGGTTTGGCATGACCACTAGGTATATTAAAAAAAAATTATAATAAATAAATTATTTGCAAGACTTGAAAATTACTATGGAGTTGAACACAAAGTGACACTTTATGGAGCAATGTGGGATTAAAGATTTTAGATTTCCCTTTCCACATTTTGAACTGGGTTAACATCAGCCTTTTAAAAGCAGAGGCACTGTTGATCCACAAACACCAGTTGTTGTGGTTAGGCACGGTTGAACAGAGGAAGGTTTCTGCAGGTGTGCACTGGCTCAACAGGAAAACGCCATCAGTTTCACTGCAGCAGCACCATGTCATGTCACATTTCCGGCATTAAATGTAAAGAGTAGTATCGTATCGTGTTTATGCTTGTCGCCTTGTCCTACATCAAACTATATTCAAATTATTGCTAATGTCTATTAGAGTAACATCCTTGATGCCATATTGCAAAACAAACAGTGCTTGACTTTATGTAATATATAAATAGAGTCAATTTATCAGAAATAAACTGCCTTTTTTGGTGGGGCTTTGGATTTGGGCACTTCTCAGCTGGTCAGGTTAAACTGGGATCTGCCAAATGTTACTCAAATAAATATCATTTGGAAACAAACATGTTGCCCTGTCACTGTCTGGGCCCAAAGAAACTGGAATTAAACAATCTGCATTATTACACCACATTTAAAACATGACCCAACTTTAATTGGTCATTTTAATTTGACAATTGTCAATTGTAATTAAAAGATGAATTGTGCACGGAGACCTCCAAAAAGTCATAAAACAGATGTTTGAAAACCTGCAAAACAGGAACATTTAGTTTTACATTTAAACCAGCATGAGATAATCTTAAAGACTACAACACCCTTAACTTCTTCACATGACTGATCCCAAGCCCAAACATGTGATTAAACCTCACGCTTCCCCTTCACGGCACGATAAATCTCAATCAATGCCTACTTGAACAAATGTCTATTTTATTAACCGGATTCGCAATAAACACGTGTATCTAAAGCAGAGAAACGCCGTTGGTGGAGCAGCAGCTTTAAAAAGCGCAATCGGCGGAAATATGGTAACGTTAAATCTAAATAGCAGCAGCTAACGCTGCTAGCGCCGAAAGCCATACAATCAATAACAAGTAACATCAATAACATTTTCACGGTTTTATCATAATACCCTGCTCTCATTGACCCATCTGAAGCTGCTCGGGTCCATGTTGTGGGAGTGTATGAAAACAAAGCGGGTTTTATATAGTTTACCTCACTCGAGTGCCGTGTGCATCTCCTCTCCGCTCGGTACTAAAACACTCACGCTGCGCACCGCACAAAACTCCGACCCCACTGCGGAAACGCCATTCTCAAAGCCAACTACGTACTTACTTGTTACATTCTTCCACCCGTCTCCACATTTCGAGGAATGTGTACGCTCTTTACGCAACGAGAAGCGAGCTCCATGACGTGAGCTTCCGCCACCAGACAGTCTGAGGCCAGTCTGAGCTCGTGGCGGAAGCGGACGTCACAGGAGTCGGTAATATCAGAGACTGTATGGGTGAGAATATGACAATGTAGCCCAGCCTTGTCACAATTATTTTTGTCATATTACCAAAGTAAGCCTTTCATTATGTCATATGTAGGCTAATTATGGCTGTCTGAGTAACATCCATGAAATCTAAATATAGTCGAGCTTAAGCAAAGTTCAGTTACGTTTTCCGCTCAGCGGTATTAGCTTGTTTTTAGGCTGATCTTGTATCTCTAGTATTAAATTATTGTTTTACTTCTGACGTAGCCTACTGTATGTAATTTTATATACTCTTGGACTTTTATTATTCTGTTTTAGCACCAAAGATCACATAGGGAGTATTTTATTTCTGTCTGCAATTAAATATTTATAGTTTAAAGAAGTGCTGCCACTTTTCTTGGATTCTGCTATTCTGTTTAAGCGGACTTGTAAAATACATTAGGCCTATTTACATTATCATCTCATACATTTTGTAGCCTACTTCAATTCAAATCCTAAAAAAAAGTAAAGCATATCGTTGTTGTTGTTGTTGTTGTTGTTGTTGTTTTGTTTGTTTATTTGTATAATTATTAGAGTCAGTTATTGACCTACTCTAATAGTTTGATTTCAGTCAATCTAAAACAATAAACTTTTTTAAAAGTCATATAAATTTCACTCTGTTCCTCACCTTACGCAAAAGCTATTGTGTGGCTTTCATGAGATTTGAAATTTCAAATAAATGCTGTTTTGAATTGTAATTACTCAAATCCTCCTGAAAAAGGTATCACTGTTTCCACAAAAATATAAAAATGTCCCTATTATGGTTTTTGGAATATTCCCTTTCATGCAGTGTGTAATATAGCTGTTTGTGAATGTAAATGTTCTGCAAAGTTGTAAAGCCGAAAGTGCGCAATAAATAAAAGCTCTTGTCTCCCAAAAGAAAGAATCGACTCTGAACCGCCTTAATGAGTCGTTTTTAATTTGAATCCAACTGGGTGACTGCCGTGATGGTTCTACATCACTAGGAAATACATTTGCATAATGCCCACCTGTTGTACCAGCCCTCAAACGTAATTTTACTGACGACTGCTTCTCAAATCTCGGTGTTCGCAAAACGCTTGCTCTTGAAAGATGGGTCAGTACTCAGTTAATTTGGACCAGCTTGCTCCTCAGAATCACAACCTGTAAGTATGATTAATTATTGATGTATATTTTCTACCAGTTGTACTACTTTGAGTAAAGATAAAGAATGGAGCAAGATTTGTTTTACAAACATTTATGTTACATCAGTCATTGAAGTTATTGATACAGTTAATACAGTTCCCGCATGTGCACCGCAATAAATTAGAATTATACACACACATCAGTTTTGTTTATGGACATACTCTTGTTAATGCTGATAGTGAGGAATTACAGTTGCAACATCTCGTAATGTACCTCAAAATGAGTAGTGTATTACTGAGAAACGTCCTGCTCAAGTCGTCCTTGTGATTGAGGTTCGGGTTGAGTAACTAGTTCTTCCAATGTTTCATCATCGGTAAAATCAATGTCATCATTACTGTCTTTACAGTGTGTACAGTCGCTGAGCTTTAGGAAGCCTCTGGAGATGAAGTTTATGGTAAGGGGTGTTTTGTTCACAACAGACTGGACCATCTGACCAATCAGAGCAGAGTAGCTCGCAGAGAGGAGGGATTTAGAGAGACTGATTCATCCGTCGAGTCGTCTGAGAATCATTGAAAAATGTAATGTGCAATGTATATTATAAGAAAATGAAGTTAGGAACTAGATATTAGGAACCGTATAATAGCATAATAGGGGCAATTTAACAATGATGAAAAATAAGAAATGTTTTTAGGCACCAAAGTAGAGTGATTTCTGAAGGATCATGTGACACTGAAGACTGGAGAATCATTTTATATAGAATAATTTTAGAAAAATTTTATAATGTTTTACAATATTACTGTTTTTACTGTTTAAAGATTTAAAGACTAAAAAGAACCTTTAAGACACCAAACTTTTGAATGGTAGTGTATATAGTTAAAGCATATAATCAATGCAATTCTTCATTCTTTATTGAGATCAATATTGTACATTTATTTAGGGATGAATTTTACATATTTTCAGCTTGTAAAAGCATGTTACCATAAATAAAGATAACACAATTCTGAACCCCTGGCCTCTGGGTTAAAAAAAGTAATTAACAGGCCTACATTAGTAGATTATTGTTGCTCTTATGATAAAATAACATGTTTTTACAGCCACAGATCAAACCCAGCCCTCAGTAAACTCATAATGCAAATTATAATTTCCTGTTAATGCCCTGTGAAGTGTTGGAGTTGTGCATCAACAGAAATCAGCCCCAGAGGCGCAGTCTTCACATGCTGAAATAACATTAACAAGTGCTGAGCCTAAAGATATTCTGAGAATATTAGATTTTAAAATGTTGCATTTTTCTTGAAACTTATGGATAATTTGTAGTCTCTATCTATCTATCTATCTATGTATCTATCTATCTATCTATCTGTCTGTCTGTCTGTCTGTCTGTCTGTCTGTCTGTCTGTCCGTCCGTCCGTCCGTCCGTCCGTCCGTCCGTCCGTCCGTCCGTCCGTCCGTCCGTCCGTCCGTCCATCTCCGCTCCTCTCATCCACTCATCCATCCATAAGGTTTAATGATGCAGTTGGATCATCCTCTTTGAAGAAATGATGAAATTGTGCTTTTGTGATCAGCCAAGACTGTGACAGTGAGCATCAGCATTCTGAAGACAAAAGGATTTATTCCGTAATGGATGCCACTCTTGTGGAAACAGAGCCCCTTTGAGTGGTGTGAAAAATGAGAATATGTAAAGCTTGAAAACTTGAAGAGTCTGTATGGAATTTTACTGACAGAATCCTCTTTGATTTGTAACACCTTAAAGTGTGTTAGATCTGTCCAAATGACATCTTCTCAGAAAGCCACTCTAGGACCAGTGTATTAGATATACTTCCTATCATCCATCCATTCATCTATCCATCTGTCTGTCCAGTGTTTTAGACGTACCGTACTTCCTATCATCTATTCATTCATCTATCCATCCATCCGTTCATCTGTCCAACACTCTATGTATCATGATATCCTGAAAATACAGAACCCATATATAGATTCTTATCCCTGGCACAGTAAACAGAGGGCGAATTCTGCAAATCTAAAGAGAAGAACATCAAGATGGGTGCTGCTACAATAAAACACAGGTCTATTTTTAACCTCTGTGAATCACCTGCCTATACATTTGAACCATGGCATCTAAGCTGGCTTTTGATTTCTGACGATCTTGTCAGCGATTATATTCTGAGAATACATTCTGCATTAGAGATCTGAGGCTCTGGTCTAACACAGCCTCGTCAAATCCCATGTTTCTCTGAAATCCTTACAGAGCTAAAGAAATATGTTAAAGAGACCCTGCTGAGAAATAACATCTGGAAAGGAGGAACAGGATCAAAGTCACTGACACTCAGTTCATGAAGCTGAGAAAAGTTTCAGAGTAACCAGGGAAAACTTTTTTTTGAGTTTAGGAGGTATTCTCCACTGGTGCTGCGAATAAACCCTGTGTTTCAATCAGTCATGTAAGAATGTGTTGCCAGCTGGCATTAATCCAGGTCATCTCAGAGAAGCAGGTGACACAACTGCTCATAGCAATGGATAGTCGGCATCAAAATGACACACTTCACATATTAATCACCTGTCAGTCCCGGATTGACGTTGACAAGCAAGCGTCATCTGAGAAATATGCAATGGTGCCTTTGCTTCGCTTCACTTTACTGTAAGACACCTGCAACACACTCTTTTACTCTGGAGATCACATAGAATTATTGATGAGTGCTGCCACTCAGCTGCAGTATGTGTCTCAGGTGTCAGTTTTCATTTCTCTTCCTGTTTGCTTCACATACACATGCATTCAGCAAAACAAACCACAGGCCTTGAATATCTTCTACTGAAAAGCTCATTAACTTTCTTTTGAAAATACAAGGGAATGGATTTAGGAATGAAAAAAGTCTTCTGTGGTGAATGCAAAAAAAATAGTGCAAAAAAAGAATGAAAAAATAAATAAAATTTACCAATGTAGCAAGTTAGCTCAAAGGGAAAATATTCATAATTATTCATAAGTCATTATGATTATTCATTATGATTAATTATGAATATTTGAATCAGTTAATTAAATTTACTTGATGTAGCTACATTAACTTTACAATCACTCAATCAACCAGTTCATCCTGTGAACCCTCAGTATTGATTTTTAATTCTAAAAGAAGGGTATTTTTATGGCCACAGAAAAATAATTCTTCTTTAGCATTTACAGTACTTAGAGCGTGTAACAAAATCAATCATTTAAGTGACAATTTATTTGAACACAGGAAGTCAGAACCAAATGTATTGTACACAAGTTTTATTAACTAAATCACGAACACAACTAATCTAACAGAAATGCATACATACAAATCACACATACATGGGTAAGATGGAAAGTGACAGAATGAAACCAGAAAATGGGAATGAAACCTTGAGTCATTAACCATGAAAAGAACCATCAGCTTGTTATTTTCAAAGCACCTTGTTAGGAGGATTTTACTGCTTATCCTAACACTCTGATTAGTTAAAATAGGCGATACTTGCATTGCCGTTGCAGTTGAAGCAGTTTCGTAAAGTTCCTGATTTGATGGTTCTGTGAGTCAATGGTGTTGAAGTTGCAATCGATTTCTTCTGCAATGACTGAAGATATGATGAACTGGCATGGTTAGTTTCGACTCCGTCATGGTCGAGGAAGTTGCACATGGCTTTAGGTGTTGGTGTTGGGCCTGCCGGCCTGTGACCATGTGGTCAGTCCGGGTTTCCATCCCACACATGCACAGCAACCAGGAGAAGCAGGAAGAGTGCTGATGGTTTATCGGTGCAGTGATGGCGAAGTTGCAATTTCCTTCCGAGAATGAGGAATTTTCAGACTCTGTTGGAAGAGTTCTCTCTCTCGGCGCGGAGAGTGAAGACATAAGCTGTGGTTGAGGCCTGTCGGCGCCCATGGGCCCTGGTGGGGTCCCCTACGCACATCAACAAGCAGGAGCAGCAGTAGAAGAAATAAGAGAGCAAGATCTGTGTGGGGGGCCTTTATAAACTCTGAGGATAGCCTCTCCTCCTAGGGGTCAGTCTGTAATTTGATTGGGTGCTAAAGAGAAGAACCTTCAAGATTCTTATAATTCTAATGTGAAAGCAAAATGTAGTGTAAATTAACAAATGGAACTACATTTGGAGTTCGTAGAGACCAAACATGCCATACACATGATTTTTGTTAACCACAGTATGCAATTCTGAAACATAAATCCAACAGAGATTGAATTAATACACAGACCTAATTGCTTAAGCAATGATACAGCTCCAAGTGAACGAGACAGAGGGAAGTTAGCAAGTGAAGGGCATAATAAAAACTAACTGGAATGCAGCCCATGGCTATTAATTTAATCATCACAGCTGTTCATTATTTACTTAATCATCTTGTGTATTTAAGGGTAGGTTACGGGACAACGATATGCTTAGTTAAAACGGAGAAGTTGTTCCTTTTGAGTTTTCTGCATAGGCTACGTTTGTCAAAATGAATCCCCATTCACACGGATCCACGAAAACGACTGAAAACACTATATTCCGTTGCCACAGCATTAGACAGCGATGAAACACTATAGATTGAAAGCATAATAAGCAGTTTACACGGAGACAGTTTTCACAGTGTAAATAAGTCTATTAAATATAAATATATGTCAGTGTTGTGTTATCGCTGCTATTGTATAGTTTTATCTCACCATCTAAGTAGTTTTGCAGTCAATTAATTAGTGTCATTGGATTAGAATACAGTAATTTACAGGGGGAAAAAAGTTATCCATTACTGATTTTGCACCTGCTATAGCTTGAAGCATGTGTTCTTATGTTCAAAACCCTAATCAAACAGTTAAGTCAACACTTCACATGCTGAGCCAGCAGCTCAACCATATCAATAAGGAAATAAACGCATTTACTGTGCCAGCAAAATTATACCTCCACATTGTTCAGTAATTAAGCACGTTTGTCTCGCCGCATATGGCAAAGCCCATCACATTCGGGGTTATCCTCAGTTCAAAACCTCTCCTCGGGTTCTTCTGGGAATCACGCGGCCCTGAGCACACTAGCTTTATCGTTTGATGGATACAGATTCTATTACCTCAAATCATTACCATAATTTTCCCCAGCCATCCACGCCATTTGTTATCAAAACCACATTTCAGACAATTGCAAGGCATTTCTCACGCCTAGCAAATCTGTTTTGCCACATGTAGTCATGATCCATCAATGTAATTTGAAAGAGCACAAGTGCGTTTTGCTATGAGCGACAGGCAGTTATTGAATTAGAAGAGCATGGCTCATCTTCACCTGCCAACACAGCTACTAATGGCCTTAAATCTGAGCAGAGCCATGCCAAGTTTTCTATCAAGTCTGTGAATTCCTCTCTTACACTTGAAGTGATTATCTGCAAATTAGAAAGAGCTACTTTATGTTTATATGGTGTGCGTCATGCACGGGTAGGGATGGCTGGATTTATACTTCCAAAGCTGATTGTTATTTCTGCTAATGATTATTTATTCAACATGAAAATGATTGTGTATGATAAGGTAAAAAAAAAGAATGGAACATTTTGTGGAAATGGTGATTTTTATAAATAGAAAGTTCAATTAACAGCATTTATTTGTATTTATTACATTTCTTTATTACATTTAATAAACCATTTATTAAATAGAAATCTTTTGTAACTCACTTTTGATCAATTTATTGCATCCTTAATCAATAAAAATAAAAAATTTTTCTCTCCGTCGTTTTAAAATCTGTTTCCACAAAAATATTATTAGAATTATTCCAGAAGGACCATGTAACATTCAAGACTGAGGTGATGATGATTTTCTTTCTTTTTACAATTTTGAAATTGTAATAATAAATATTGTAATAATATTGCACAATACTACAGTTTATCAAAAAAAGTGTGACCATATATACACATACGTATCATTTTTAATATGTAATCATTTACTATTGAACTTTACTATTGTCTTGTCAAAACATTTTTATTTGTCAATAAATTACAAAACCTGATTCAAACAAAATTAGAGTAGTGAACCTAAATGTTATACACAGTTTGTTCTAAACTTTTTATTTGATGTTTAAAAAGCCTAACCAGGGACAGAGCAGAGGTAGCAAATGAGCTATAGCTAAAAGCCTACAGAGCATCTGCTGCATGACATTTCATATAACAATATTATTTGGTATTGTTGCTATCAAATAAACAAAAATAAGAAAAAAAAATGCCAGAACCTCCTGATGTTATATCAGTATATAAAAGGCTTTAGTTCTCATAGATCATTTGCACTTACTCAGATTGAGATGAGGAGTGCGTGTATCCATCAAAAGGCCAATGCTTCAGCACACTACACTAGACCTTTGTTTGTCATGCAATGGAGAGCTTTCAGACTTCTTTGATCTCTCAGATAAATCAGCTGTAGCCAAGCACACACACACACACACACACACACACACACACACACACACACACACACACACACACACACACACACACACACACACACACACACACACACACACACACACACACACACACAATGCTCAGGAGTGCATTTATGCTTTTGTGTTTCTGTATTCCCTTGGCATCACAGGCCATTATTTGTCCTCCACAGTGACTATTTAGAGGCTTGGTCCTGTCAGGAAGCATGTAGGACAGATTGCAGCAGAAGAGATAAGTGGTTGGTCAGCAGAGCAGCACTCCTGCAGTATCCATTGGGACTGCTGGTATAGGCGATGGGTCAGTGTTTGCTTCTTTACCTGCATCTGCAGGTGACTCAAGAGGCTACAAGTAGGTCACATGAAACATTTATTGTCTTAACAAAAACTCCTGCAACAACAGAGCTCATTCATGATGTTCAGGTGATCTGAACCCACCGCAAATTCTGCAGTTTAATTCAGTAGTGTGCTTCAAAACAATGTAAAAAAAAAAAAAAAAAAAAAAAAAAAAAAGTATGTGGGAAATTACTTGACACAGAATAAAACAGAGTTGGTAACTCTGGCCCTCGAGATCAACTTTTCTTGCAGCTCCAACCCTAATCAAGCACACCTGGACATTCCGATCAATGTCTTCTAGATTAGTGTGCTAAAGCCTTGTCCACTCTCCATTTTGTTTTTTGAAAACACTTTCCCAAGTGGACGCATCAGTGAATGGTGAGATATTTTGCTAAATAAAATTATCCTGCCACAAGAATAGCATGAGTATTTTATTATGTTTGTTCTGTCTGTATCATCTCAGTGAGCTTTTATGAGATTTTACGCATGTGCAGTAAGGTAAATTTAGCGTTTTCCAACATTTCAGTGTGGATGAGAAACTTTTGGAAAACACTAGTGTGGACGGAGAGCCTTTTGAAATGAAAATGCCATTTTCAAATGTATCCGGATTAAATGTAGACATAGCCCAAGTTGTGTCCCAATTCAGAGGCTGCAACCTTCGGAGGTCGCATTCGAAGGCTGATTGCGTCACCAAGTTGAAGGCTCCTTCAAATGCAGCCTAAGTTTGCGTATATATTTAACCTTAGCAAAAAAAAAAGATCAATAGTGTCCCCTAATGGTGGGTATATAATAACACCCCATGTAACCTTTAACTGTTACAATTGGGACACAGCTCTAGAAAGCTATAGGCAGTTAAGTTTGATCAGGGTTGATGCTATATTGGATGTCAAGAGTGAGAGTTGCCCATCCCCTGCATAAAAATCACATGATTTATGTAAATGTATGTAAATATATGTGCCGCAGGTAATCACCTCCTTCATAATATTCTGAACAAAAGCACCATTGCGAGAATTATATTGCTTATAAACAAGAAGTTATTAAGTAACTTACATTTTGAACACAGTATTGCCACTTAAGTTGTCTAGTTTTGCTCTGCCAGCAATAATAGCTCCAAACAAAGCCAAAGTCAGCCGTCATTTCTTGGCAAAACAGTAGTGATGTTTTGTCCCTGAATTAATCAGTGTTTTGTAATGACACGGTTAAATGGCTATATAATAAATGGCTCTCACTTTTTGAATTCCTGTATGAATCAATGTTTTTGAACGAGTCTGTTGAATGAATGAATGAATGACTCTCACTTGTTTAGTTCCTGAGTGAATCAAATCCACTCAATGACACTCACTTGGGTGTTTCTCAATTCAAAGGCTGTGTCATAGTAAGGCTGCATATCTAGGCTGCTACAGTATCAAGCTCATCCAAAGGCCATCTCACTTTGAAGGATCCTTAGAAGGCAGCCTTCATATCGTGTCCTTCATTCAGCTTAAGGATGCTTAAGCTTAAGTCCTCATGTCCTCCAGTCACCATCAATCCCTTGCATACAATCCTTTGTGATTCACAAAAAGGAAATAGCAGAAAATGTATCAACACTGAGCTCGTAATGTTTTTTAACTAATCATTTGTGTGAATGATTCAACGACTTGCTCATAATGACAGTTATGTTTTAAACAAATTGCTTGAGTAAATGATTCATTTAATGGGTGTTTCTCAAACGGAAGGCTGCATCCTACCGAGACTGCGTCCTTCCCAGTCCAGTCCTTCTGAGGCTTGTTGGCTAGTGTCCTCCTCAGCAATTAAGCGCTAGAATGAGACAGCTACATCACACATGTTCGGCACACATGGCATGAAAATACTATTTAAACTTAATTTTGGAAAAATACTTTGTATTACAAATCTTTATATTAACTGGCTTTCTATTAATGCAATACAATGAATGACAGCCGTCTGCGGTCTCCCAGTGGCTTACATTATTGTCAGTTTAGTGTTAGTGATTAATTTACAGCAAAACAGAAGATAACATCTATGCTTTCATGTCTGAAAACATTATTTTTGTCTTACTTTTCAAAATAAACTCAGACAAGCTCAGTACCGGCTCTTTTCCCATCAGTTCATTTTTGTGAATTTAAATGTCTGCGG
Source organism: Paracanthobrama guichenoti (assembly GCA_018749465.1). Classification (NCBI taxonomy): domain Eukaryota; kingdom Metazoa; phylum Chordata; class Actinopteri; order Cypriniformes; family Gobionidae; genus Paracanthobrama; species Paracanthobrama guichenoti. The sequence continues at coordinate 18,245,278 of CM031951.1, forward strand.
TGATTTAAGGACGCAAAGGACACATCCAGTCCTTCAAATTGAGATGGTCTTCATCAACTTTCGATGACGTGGCAGCCGAGATATGCAGCCTTCGTAGGATGCAGCCTTCCGTTTGAGAAACACCCAGTGACTCACTCATAAAGATTGCCGCTTGTTGCCAGCTGTTGACGTAACGCAAATTGCAAAAAGAGTCGCTGAGTCATCGCTTAGCCCATCAAAAAGGACTGGAACTAACTGTTCTATAAATGAAAAAAAGAATACACATCTGGAAAAGGCCTCAAACATACGGCCATACATTCTGTTGGGATTATTTAATAATTGTTGTAATTTTAAGTTAAGTTTTAAGTTAAGTGTTTTTCATAGAAACATCTGTTCTAAGCTGTTTGTTTGCTTACCTGAAACTAACATACCAAAACCAGTAAAAGTTTAACAACTATACACTCACCTAAAGGATTATTAGGAACACCTGTTCAATTTCTCATTAATGCAATTATCTAATCAACCAATCACATGGCAGTTGCTTCAATGCATTTAGGGGTGTGGTCCTGGTCAAGACAATCTCCTGAACTCCAAACTGAATGTCAGAATGGGAAAGAAAGGTGATTTAAGCAATTTTGAGCATGGCATGGTTGTTGGTGCCAGACGGGCCGGTCTGAGTATTTCACAATCTGCTCAGTTACTGGGATTTTCACGCACAACCATTTCTAGGGTTTACAAAGAATGGTGTGAAAAGGGTCACACCATCCAGTATGTGGCAGTCCTGTGGGCGAAAATGCCTTGTTGATGCTAGAGGTCAGAGGAGAATGGGCCGACTGATTCAAGCTGATAGAAGAGCAACTTTGACTGAAATAACCACTCGTTACAACTGAGGTATGCAGCAAAGCATTCGTAAAGCCACAACACGCACAACCTTGAGGCGGATGGGCTACAACAGCAGAAGACCCCACCAGGTACCACTCATCTCCACTACAAATAGGAAAAAGAGGCTACAATTTGCACAAGCTCACCAAAATTGGACAGTTGAAGACTGGAAAAATGTTGCCTGGTCTGATGAGTCTTGATTTCTGTTGAGACATTCAGATGGTAGAGTCAGAATTTGGCGTAAACAGAATGAGAACATGGATCCATCATGCCTTGTTACCACTGTGCAGGCTGCTGGTGGTGGTGTAATGGTGTGGGGGATGTTTTCTTGGCACACTTTAGGCCCCTTAGTGCCAATTGTGCATCGTTTAAATGCCACGGCCTACCTGAGCATTGTTTCTGACCATGTCCATCCCTTTATGACCACCATGTACCCATTCTCTGATGGCTACTTCCAGCAGGATAATGCACCATGTCACAAAGCTCGAATCATTTCAAATTGGTTTCTTGAACATGACAATGAGTTCACTGTACTAAAATGGCCCCCACAGTCACCAGATCTCAACCCAATAGAGCATTTTTGGGATGTGGTGGAACGGGAGCTTCGTGCCCTGGATGTGCATCCCACAAATCTCCATCAACTGCAAGATGCTATCCTATCAATATGGGCCAACATTTCTAAAGAATGCTTTCAGCACCTTGCTGAATCAATGCCATGTAGAATTAAGGCAGTTCTGAAGGCGAAAGGGGGTCAAACACAGTATTAGTATGGTGTTCCTAATAATCCTTTAGGTGAGTGTACATAGCACACAATTGTTGAAAGAACGAGCGCGCACACACAAAAACCTGACAATGACATATTTACATAAACCTTCATGTGCACAAAACAATATGGTGCAAGGCAATATATGCCATATTTACCTGATTTAAGAGTTTGACGCTCCACTAGGGAGCTTCTGTAGCAGTTTTATTCTAAGAGCAAGTTTATTTGCAAACTCTTTATTAATCCAAAGCAGAGCATCCATATAATTACAAACCTCGTCCATGTCTCATAACGAGGCCTGTCATCGATATTTATTTGGAGAGAAATGGGCTCCTACTTTATATGCTAAACATGGAGTCACAATGAGTTTGCACATTCCCCGAGCTGGAGACACTAATGGTTTGCTGTAGTCTAATAAATGATACATTGAACCATGGAACAATCTCGGAGACACAGAGAGGCATGCAGAGAGAAAGAGGGAAATAATAGGAGAAGACAAAAAAAATTCCTTAAACGTTCTTTCACTTCTGTAAAGGCAGAGAGAGGACATGACCTTTGAGAAATCTGCAGTAAATGCTATTGTGAAAGATTGCTCTCTCTCTCTCTTTGTTTCTTTCTCTCGTGTTCTTTCTCTCATTAGTTCTTGTAATTAGAATTTGTTTACTGATCAGTCATGCATTATGTGACATCGTAGTTGTGGAATGAAGCTGAAGATTACACGAAGAGCACAGAGAGCACAATCACAGCGGCACACAAACAAGCCTGAATCTTCTTTATGGTTTAATTATTGAGTTAGAGACCACTGTGATCCATGTAGATAGGGTGTGAGGTTGTTGTCCTATTTTAGTGTGCTGTTTCTCAGAAACATGACGGTCTCAAATGTCAATGACTTATCATCATGAGGGGATAAAAAAGATTGTACTGAAAATCGAGGTAAAGCAAGTACTAACTTGCACAGATGACTTGATGAGAGTATTGATAATCTCTCTTGCAAACCTATTCTGTTTTGTAGTTTTGTCTGGCAATAAACATAATATAGCTTTAAACGCAACAAAGTCCTATTTGTACCATATGAAAACATTTATTTTCTTATGTCATGTGTGTCTTGTTTACTTGAGGCCTATACCATGAAGCCAGTTTAGCTGGCTAACCAGATATGTTTAAGCTTAGTTTGTGCCAATCCTGGGTTTTAGGTACCATCAAAGTGGTTTGGCTTTTAGGAGTGTTCATCTCTATAGTAATGTATGCTCCATGGCTAACCTGCTCCAGGGCAGGTTATGTTCTGGATAAGAGATCTCAAACTGAAATTGGACCAATTAGCTGTGAGCAAAGTGACACACCTCTGATGCAATAAAGTCACTTCCCTGTTTTTACTCCAAATTAAAGGTCACTACATAACAAATGGTTTTTAAAGACTAAAGCGTCTGGATTTTAACAATGCTTATTTATAATAATAATAATTTTTAATGATTTAGATATCATTTATTTAATTATTATACCCTTAATCATTTACACATGTATCATTTTAGTTAATCAATCATTAATAGGCACTTAGTTAAAATGTAATATAAATAGCCTATATAATGGTCATAAAAATTACTACATGTGAGCTTAAATGTTCAATTCTCTCTATATATCAACTAAACTAACTTCATAACTTTTACTTGCATTGATGTAGAAGTTTTCTTTAAGTTGTCCTCTTTTATAGACAGCTCTTTTCTTCTTGCTGTGTAAATTTGTTTAAATCTCACGAGAAGTGAATCTCAGTTTGACTGATCCACAGCATGTGATTGGCTGTTCACTACTGATGTCACAGCTAAACTCCTAAACTCAGGATCAAAGCCTGAGTTGACAGAGAAAGCTGATGATCAGAATAATAGGACCAACAAAGCCTGAATAGATTGGTTTGGTTTTGTCAACTGGAAACTGATCCTGTAACCCTGAGTTTGTTAAACTACCATCATGGTACGCCCCCGGTCTGTTTCTGTTTTCCTGTGATCACTGTCATTGTTATGGATGATTGGATGATTCAGCTGCAGGCGCCATCTTCTGGTCAGAGCGCATCTCTCACAGTGTATTACGGGTATTCTCTAGCCGTTGAGTGTACACTTGTTCCGGTGCATTGTGGGATGAGTATGGCGTATAGTGCATTGCGAGCACTCGATAACGACCACTATGGTTACACCACACCAAATGGCTGTCCCCACAAATAGTGCCCTATTTAAGGGCGTAGGGGGCGATTTTGGGCACAGCCCTAGGTTCCTATATCCATATTTTACTGTTCTCTCATCAATGTTAAGTTGGTCGCATTTATCCTATCACCCTGAGTTTATCCTGTGATGCTACATCACTCCTGCGTTTGTTACTGTGAGATAAAACGACTGCTGCATTAGATCCTGCCTCTCTACTCTCCTTGCTGCAACCTCCCGTGACAACTTAGAGCAGATAATGTTGCTTTTACCCTCCTTGAAATGTAATCTTCGTCTAGCAACCATGATCATATTGAATTGATGCTCATATTTCCACACTCCCCCTCTAATTTAGCCACTATCAGGTTCGGTGTCGTCAGGTTAATGGCTTCATTAGGCCACAAATTGCCACCCAGGGCTGTGCAGACCCGTCAATTACCATTTTTCATCATTTGCTAGATAAGCCTTTGAAAATATGGGCGAAAAATTTCTAGTAAATCGATTATCTTGAGTTTAGTTTTTTTCATCTTTGTGATAAAGATCTTGCAACTTGCCTGTGAAATGAAAGATGCCAAATACCATCAAGGGAAACAAGCTAAAAACAAGCCTGAGCTCATTCAACTATCAGACATACATGATAAGCTCTAGAGTGCTGAGGACAAAGACACTGGGCAAAACAATGTAAACGAATCATTCTTGTAGTGAAGTAGGTGTAAGGGTGTCTTTTAGAAAACGTAATCCTTCTTTATTACATGCATCACTTGGCGGGTTCTAGTATTATAGTTTGCAATTTCAAGGTGATTAAAACATGTTTTTCTTTTTATTCTAGTAATACCGTTATGTAATTCAAAGTGCTGTTGAACTCAGCTGAATTATTTTAAATGTGTTGATCAGAAATGTGGCAGAGTGAGGGTGATCACTGTACAGAACACGGTACTGAAGAAAATACAAAATAGAAATAAATAAGAGGAATGCTGCCTGCCTCTTCAAAAAGGTGCTTATGTGTTTTACTGTAAGTGGCTTTAGTGCAGTGTTGTGAGTTTATGGGTCATTGCTAACTTGTTCAAATCAAAAGGACCCACCCCCATATCTTTATGTCTATATGGTTTGGATCCCTCCTTTAATGTAAGTCTATCGCAGTGGTTCTCAATCAGAGGGCCTGGGCTCACTAGGGGGACTCAGCAAATTTCCAAGAGGGCCTCAAGATGACTTAAAAATGCTTATAAGAAAAAAAATCAAGATAGGTTTCAAAATACTTGAAATATAACCAACCAGAAGTACAACCAGAGTCTTACACGTTTTATTCACCGGAAAAAGCAAAACATTGGCTATAACTACACCGCGGTCGCATGACTTCAACGTCTCCACCATTAAACTCTATACTTAAAAAAACATTTTCCCTGAAAATCCATGAAAATTTGAGTTAAAATAGTTTGCAACTACAGAGGTTGTTGGGGACATTAAGCGTCATAATTCCAAGCAGGTATAGACTACTCATCTTCTCATTAGTCTGCTTTTATAACCTCAAGGGTTTCTTCTCAATACTTTTGATGCTAAATTGATGCTTCCTCATTTCTAAACTCGCTATATATATATATATATATATATATATATATATATATGCTTTTGATTATGATTATACTTTTATGGTTATTTCTATAATTAATTAATTATTATTTTTGTATTAATCCATTTATGTATTAATCCATTTATTTTTCTATTGTATATTATACTCATATTCATATGTTCTATTCAAACTAGACACTTCACCTTTACTCTACTCTACTCTACTCTACAGACAGTTCACCTCTACTCTGAAAAACATGTCTATATTCTGTGGCTGCTTCTCCAAACGCTGAGACATGCGGTTTTATTTCCGTCTTCTGTAAAGTCCAAGTTCAAGTTTGTTTTATTTCTAAAGCATGTTTAAAAATGGTCACAGACTAACCAAAGTGCTGTACAGCAGTAAAAATTTGAGAACACATAAATTAAACAACAAATAGATTAAGAACAAAGAACCAGACAAAACTACATATTAAAAGCACAATTAAAAAAATGTTTTAAGACAGGATTTGAACTCCGATAAAGTGGAAGCCATTTTAATATGATTAGGAAGACTGTTCCAAAGAGGGCCAGCCACTTCAAAGGCTCTATCTCCTATTGTCTTTAGTCAGGTTCTGGGAATCTAAAGGAGGAATTTGCCGTTCGACCTTAGTCCCCTCTCAGGAGTGTAGGGGGTGGTATCCTGTCTAATATGTGTGGTATCTGTCTAATATCAAGTTTCATCATCTTACTTGGAATTAAGGTACAGCTGTATTTGCATAAGGTCAAGACATGCAAGGTCAACAGCAATGCTTCACTTCATTTGCATACATAATACCAAGAGACCAAAGCTGATTCTTAGAATAGATATTTTTTACCTGAACCTTATGTATAAATGTTTGCAGTTCCTAGATCACTGGCTCATTCTTAGGGCCCTATTTTAACGATCTAAGGGCATTGTCTGAAGTGCATGGTGCAGGTGTACTTAGGGCGTGTTCGAATCCACTTTTGCTAGTTTAATGCTGGAAAAAATGGTCGGTGCCAGGCATATGGTCCAAAAGGGCTGTACCTATAGTCATGGGTGTGTATTGGTATAACATGCAAATAAACCAATCAGAGTCTCATCTCCCATTCCCTTTAAAAGCCAGTTGCGCATGCATCATGGCGGATTCACTATTTACATGGCGTCATTTGCGAGCCGAAAGACTGAACGCTTCTCCAGAGAGGAATATTTAAAAAATTTTGTGTACTGCTGCACATCCCTGTGTGTGTAATAAGCAGAGTGTATGTGTTATGTTTGTACACTTACAATACAGTAAGACAGCCACTCAGATCGGAGCTTTGCTTGAACAAATCTTTTACTGCGCAATTGCAATTACTGCACTCTCCACTAGAGCGCACCAATATAGAGTAATTTTGTATTAATGACTCAAAACACAACAGTACACGTGCCCTTTAAATATTACTAAAGTGCCCTTTAAATAACACACACAAAATAAATAAATAAATAAATACTGCACTATTGACTTTAGACCAGGTTTTTGTTGGTCAATGATGCAGTCGTTTTCAGTAGCCTCAAAATAGCAATGCGCCAACAATGCGCCTGAACACACCTCGTTTTCAGACCAGCACCTCCATTGATGAACAGATGGGCACGAGTGCATTTGCTTTTTAAATATCGTGGCGCTGGACGTGAAAATGATAACTGCGTCAGTCTGAAACACTTGCGTCACATTGTGCCGGGTTGATAGGGCCCTTATTCTTGCATCTTGCTTGGCAGAAGAAGGACCCTTCTTCTGCTCCTTAACTCTTCTGGCAATATTGTTTTACTCAGACATATTTGGTTAAATACTTGCTTATTGTTACTTTGTTATTTGCTATTAAAAGCTGATTATTACTTCCAAATTTATCTAACGCATTATTTTATTCTTTACTTTTAAAATCATTTCCATTAATCCCTTCATCGCTTAATTTTGGCCAACAAAAATATGTCATCCATGCAGCACTCTATATCTCTTTAGAAAATTGGTTTTGAATGAGGGTCAGTAAACCAGGGTGAACAGCAATATCAGAGGCAGTGCATCAATCGTGGTCATAAAAGGCAATAGGTCAGAGCAGGCAGCAAACAAACAAAAATCAAAGTCCAGTTAAACAAAGATCAAGGGCAGGCAGAACAGGGTCATAAACGGTAGTCCAAGGCAAAGTCAAACACAGGCAGGATAATCACAGGGCATACCACCAAAAAACGCAGCCAGGGCAAACAAGACTTCACAATGAATGAGTGTGAGAGCAGAGTTTATATAGGCATGGTGATGAGGAACAGGTGTGCAGTAATCAGTCCTGGAGTGAGGGTGTATGGGAAATGTCCGAAATGGAGGTTTAGTACTCTGGTGAGTTCGACCTCTGGTGGCCGACAGTGGAATCTTCACCAGCGTTTGTGACATAATGGCACCTGAGGGACCTTTTGAAACAAGTAGTTTATGTATTGGCTCAAAGGGGATGCAGGTTGAAAGCATAAAAGCCAGTAGAAACAATACTATTATTGCCAGTCCAGTGCATTTAACTCAAACAATCTGAACAGAACATTTGGGGGATTTTCATGGTGACAGAGCATTCTTACTGAATTGGCATTTTATTTGTAATATTCAGATGCCCTTCTAAATACCCTTTTCCCATACAAGGCATATTATACAACACAGTGGAATTGCTGATGATAAAAAAAAATCCTTCATAATGCTTATACGTTCAATTACTGATGCTGCAGTCTGTCTCTATCATCTGAAGACCAGTGGAGAATTCTGGGAAAGCATGCTGAGTTTATTCTAGGCTGCAGGCACATGGAATCCAGGAGAGAAACTCTAATGACCAAAGCAAACTCATAGCTTATAGCTCCAGATGCATTTACTCTAAAATGACTTTAGCGGCATTTCCCGAACTAGCTCTTTTATCATTAGAGCCTCAAACTATAGAATATAATATTGACTTCATCACCATACATCTTCATAAGTAGATTTTATTTCCTTTCTGTTCTCTTATTTTAAAGCTGCAATGGGGTGCCAAAACAGCATGCATTGTGGGTAATGACTGGCATCAATATTACTGTAATGTGATTGGGTGATATGTGGCAGTCATTAAAGGGGACGGTCAAAAAGGGGTCTTCTTGTGTACTTGTGTAAGGAGAGATGCAACAGCAACAAACATCCACTCTCTTTATACTTAGTACATATTATATGTACAACAGTCCTCGAGTCTTGGCATTCCAAGAGCGCTGGGACTTTTCACTTTTTATCACTCCACTTGTGTTTGCACACTGCAGACAGACTGTCAGTCTGTGCATTAATGGTCTTGAACTCATTCATTCAACCTATTAAAGTCAGCATTAAACGAAAGATACAATAGTATGTTTTCCCCCTATGTGAGTGTGACGTATATCCGAAGGAAATGGCTTCTCGAACAAGAAAAAACATTTTAGGGAGGGACTTGATTTTGTCCCAATTGATTGGATCGCTGTGGTTTGCTATTTCTGTGATCTCATGTGAGTGACAGGTTGTCCTGCCCTCGCACCAATAAACACGCCATCAGAGATGTTGCTGCACATATAGTTTACAAGGGCAAATCAAGTTCAGCAAGTATTTAAGTCAACTCTCCACACTTTACAACCTCTCACCTTCAGATTTATGTATCCATGGCAACACACCAGTTGGAAAGACAGAAACTAGATGCAGATCATTAGGACTTACGTTTCTGAGCATCCCGTCTCCATAAAAACGCGGTAAACAACTTTTAAGGGTTCAGCGGATTCTGTCATGCTGCGGTCCTCTGTCTCCTAATGAGCCACCTGTCAATACAACTGCTATCTAACGCACAATTACGCTATCTGTCCTGACACAAACAACAGGCCAAGCATGGGGAGAACTGGAAGAAGAGAAAAAGGGAGTGAGGGTTTGGATTTGTCATGTGGGAAGGAACGTGATACATGAAAACCGAAACATTTGGAAACCACCTCAGAGTGACTTTCTGTTTCTCTTGCAGCTGTTTGGAAATCAAAAGGTAAGACTCACTGACTCACTCCAGCATCTCTTCTTCTCTTTCTCTTCACTTCCCCTCCGGAGGAGCCTGAGGCAGGAGAACAGGTGCACTCCTTTTCACCGTAATGCAAATGTGAACTTTACAGGGGCATTGTGGCTCCTCAACTACGCTATGTAAAATCACCCCATTGGCGTTTTGCTGCCTCTAATGAGCTGCTTATCATCCTTGAGAAAAATAATGAGGTTTCTTTAAACACCGCCACCTGTCCATCTCCAGCAGATAAACAGGGCAGAACCTCATGCTGTGGGCTGGTGCAACAAACGTCCACTTCTGAATTTTTTTATTATAAATCGCTCTTTGAACACACAAAGCAAATAAACTGAATAACAATGGAGACGTAATTGTATTTAAATAGACTGTGCGTTTTCATTTTATTCAATGCTGTGAGAGAAGTGTGCACAGTGCAGACAGCTGACAAACAATATTGAATGCTGAAGTGTTAACAGGGAACTATAAGGGTGGTTTATTTAAGATTTAATCAGATTTGTGAAAGTCCTAATCTGTGATTCATCTGTAATCAGAAACATTCAGTTTATTTATTTATTTTTTTAATTCAGTTCATTTTAGACTTAAAAGTAAGTGAATAATAAAATAAACCCATAATTACATTAAGTGGGGTAAAATATATTGGTAACACTTTACTTAAAGCCTTTATTATAAAGTATTCACAATGTAGGCTACATTATAGCATATGTGCATTATAGCATATATATATATACACTCACCTAAAGGATTATTAGGAACACCTGTCCAATTTCTCATTAATGCAATTATCTAATCAACCAATCACATGGCAGTTGCTTCAATGCATTTAGGGGTGTGGTCCTGGTCAAGGCAATCTCCTGAACTCCAAACTGAATGTCAGAATGGGAAAGAAAGGTGATTTAAGCAATTTAGAGCGTGGCATGGTTGTTGGTGCCAGACGGGCCGGTCTGAGTATTTCACAATCTGCTCAGTTACTGGGATTTTCATGCACAACCATTTCTAGGGTTTACAAAGAATGGTGTGAAAAGGGAAAAACATCCAGTATGCAGCAGTCATGTGGGTGAAAATGCCTTGTTGATGCTAGAGGTCAGAGGAGAATGGGCCGACTGATTCAAGCTGATAGAAGAGCAACTTTGACTGAAATAACCACTCGTTACATCCAAGGTATGCAACAAAGCATTTGTGAAGCCACAACACGCACAACCTTGAGGCGGATGGGCTACAACAACAGAAGACCCCACCGGGTACCACTCATCTCCACTACAAATAGGAAAAAGAGGCTACAATTTGCACGAGCTCACCAAAATTGGACAGTTTAAGACTGGAAAAATGTTGCCTGGTTTGATGAGTCTCGATTTCTGTTGAGACATTCAGATGGTAGAGTCAGAATTTGGCGTAAACAGAATGAGAACATGGATCCATCATGCCTTGTTTTCTTGGCACACTTTAGGCCCCTTAGTGCCAATTGGGCATCGTTTAAATGCCACGGCCTACCTGAGCATTGTTTCTGACCATGTCCATCCCTTTATGACCACCATGTACCCATTCTCTGATGGCTACTTCCAGCAGGATAATGCACCATGTCACAAAGCTCGAATAATTTCAAATTGGTTTCTTGAACATGACAATGAGTTCACTGTACTAAAATGGCCCCCACAGTCACCAGATCTCAACCCAATAGAGCATCTTTGGGATGTGGTGGAGCTTCGTGCCCTGGATGTGCATCCCACAAATCTCCATCAACTGCAACATGCTATCCTATCAATATGGGCCAACATTTCTAAAGAATGCTTTCAGCACCTTGTTGACTCAATGCCACGTAGAATTAAGGCAGTTCTGAAGGTGAAAGGGGGTCAAACACAGTATTAGTATGGTGTACTATATATATATACACACACACACACACACACACACACACACACACACACACACACACACACACACACACACACACACACACACACACACCGATCAGGCATAACATTATGATATTCATGTGAAGTGAATAGCACTGATTATCACTTGTTAGTGGGTGGTATTATATTAGGCAGCAAGTGAACATTTTGTCCTCAAAGCTGATGTGTTAGAAGCAGGAAAAATGGGCAAGCGTAAGGATTTGAGCGAATTTGACAAGGGCCAAATTGTGATGGCTAGACGACTAGATCATAGCATCTCCAAAACTGTAGCTCTTGTGGGGTGTGCACGGTCTGCAGTGGTCAGTATCTATCAAAAGTGGTCCAAGGAAGGAACAGTGGTGAACCGGCGACAGGATCATGGGCGGCTAAGGCTCAGTGATACACGTGGGGTGCGAAGGCTGTGCGGTCAAATCAAACAGACTCAAATTGCTCAAGAAGTTAATGCTGGTTTTGATAGAAAGGTGTAAGAATACACAGTACATCGCAGTTTGTTGTGTATGGGGGTACATAGCCGGAGACCAACCATGCTGACCCCTGTCCACCGCCGAAAGCACCAACAGTGGGCACTTGGATGGCCGGGTGCGTGTGTGTCGCTTACCTGGGGAACACATGGCACCAGGATGCACTATGGGAAGAACGCAAGTCTGCGGAGGCAGTTTGATGCTGGGAAACCTTGGGTCCCGCCATCCATGTGGATTTTACTTTGAAATGTACCACCTAAGCATTGTTACAGACCATGTACACCCTTTCATAGAAACGGTATTCCCTGGTGGCTGTGGCCTCTTTCAGCAGGATAATGTGCCCTGTCACAAAGCAAAAATGCAAAGCAAAATTCCCCAGATCTCAATCCAATCGAGTATCTATGGGATGTGCTGAATAAACAAGTCCGATCCATTGAGGCCCCACTTCGCATCTTACAGGACTTAAAGGATCTGCTGCTACCATCTTGGTGCCAGATACCACAGCACACAGGGGTCTAGTGGAGTCCATGCCTCAACGGGTCAGGGTTGTTTTGGCAGCAAAAGTGGGACCAACACAATATTAGGATATATATATATATATATATATAATGTCTACTCAATGCTTTACATATAATAATAATGTCTGCATTTGGGGGCTTTTCTCGTCAAATATTGACATATGTGATTATTACTTTGACTAATTAATCAGCACATCCTCTAAGTAATTTAATTAATTTTCTTAATTTATTGGTAGACATAATGTTGTAAGATCTGTAGGTGTTCATACCGAATTAACTTCATGACTGGGATAATTCTACCAAATGATGAAAGGCTTTTTATATATATATATATTTTTTTTTTTGCCAAAGGTAATAATCAGCGTTTGCTTCCAATGATGCTGGATCAGATGCACAAATATCTCATTAAATTTCCTCTGTGTTTATAATGATGTTGTTGTTGTATAGTGAGAAGCAACTTTGGACTATACTGATTTTCTAACTGGCACGCTCTTTTTGAATGCTGCTTCAGTCGATTCAAATTAAAGACATTAACTCAGTTTTTGAGCAATAACTGTGATATGCCAAATAAATCTGGCAGGAAAAAAAATATCATTAAATCTGTTTTCTTCATGGCTGACTTTTTAAATAAATCACAAATGAAGACTAATGAAGAATAAAAAAAAAAAAAAAAAAAAAAAAAGAGAATCAACAGTGATTTAATTTCTTAAAAATTGACAAAACAGAAACTTTAGCTTTTGACAGTATGGTGTATTTTAAGGAAAGAAACAAAAATCGGAAAATATATGAAAAACTATTCATTTATTTATATATATTTATAATTTAATTTCAGCTCATGAACCCTAGATTGCCAACAAACTCTAGCCTTGAGAGGACTAACCAGAGCATTTATTCAAACATGGTGATCGATTGTGCCCCAGTCGGAGGTGCTTTTGAAGGTCTTGTCTTGAGAGTGTTGACAAATGGACCCCATCCATAACCTGCTGTGCATGGGAAGTACAATGTGAGCAATGTATTCCTCAATGTGAGCATGATGTAAAGTGAGAGAGAAATGGAGGAAACACCCCTTCTAACTTGGACGCAAACATAAAACACCAAGCCATGGGGTGGAGGCTATCTTGCCCTCTCATTGATCAGATGATGACATGAGACAGATGGAGATGAGAATGGGGTATGAAGAATGGGGGGTACAGAGAAGAGAGTTATTTCCTCAACTCTTTACTGCCTTTTGTAAAGACTTTTTGTGAACAGTGCAAAATATTGTCAGGCTATTCATTTTTTATGGATGTGATCAATCCTCCAAGCTTTAGAGTAAATAAAAAAATGAATTTGGCTGTATGACAAAACTGAGATCAGAATTGTTATAGTCATATTTATTTTGGTTTATTTGTGGGTCAAGTTTCGCGTACATAATGGGGACCAAAATGTCCTCACAAGGATCATAAATTTACCCACATGTCAGGGAGCAGCCAACAATTCCTCTGCCTTATAAAGGTAAGACAGGTATTTCTGCCTACGTCCAGCGTGATATTTCCAACGTGATTATGTAATGCCTGGCATTAAAGACCAGCACAAGATGAACAATTGTGGTTAAAAAGTATATACATTTTTTTTAGAAAATGACTGATTGTTTCGCTAGATAAGACCCTATTCCTCATTTGGGATCGTGCAGAGCCCTTTGAAACTGCATTGATTTGATTTGGACCTTCAACATTTTGGTTGCTATTGAAGTCTATTATATGGATCAAAATCCTGAAATGTTTTCCTCAAAAAAATTAATTTCTTTTCCCCTTAAGAAAGAAAGACATGAACATCTTGGATGGCATTGGGGTGAGAAAATTATCAGGACATTTTCATTTTGAAGTGAACTAATCCTTTAAATGTCAAACTAACTACAATATCATACACTATGTGTGGGGTGGGGGTAAATTGAGCACGATCTGCTGTGACGTCACAATTATGGCACATTGTGGTCTATGGATCTGTCTGAAGTGTACGAAAGCTGTGTCCCAAATCAGAGGCACTGTAACGATGGCATCAATTTTACTATATCAATTCGAGCGTGAGTCTGATGATGAAACTTTGGAAGAACTAGTTACTCAACCCGAACCTCCATTGAGCAGGATGTTTCTCAGTGATACGGTACACAGTTTGAGGTACATTATGAGATGCTGCTCACCATCAGCATTAAAAAGTGTAGGCTACATCAATCAACAAAATGATGTGTATATTTCTATCTGCATTAATGGACACAATTTTAGGTAATAGTGTAATTTAGCCACAGCTGCTTAGCAAATCTATTTCAGTAAGACAGTAATAACGTGAGTTAGCCGGTTAGCTGGAGACCTACTGTACACAATATAAAACACAAAACTACATATTTTGAACACCCGGTAGAAAATATATGCATCAAAAATGTATCATACTTACAGGTTGTGATTCTGAGGAGCAAGTTTGTCTAAATAAAGTTGGTACTGTCCCATCTTTTGATGTTTTGTAAATCCCATCAAATCGTCAAAAGGTTTCTGCTGTTGTATCGCGGTGGTAATTTTAACCACTGACTCGTCACATCCTCATCCTTTGGAAGTGTTTACTTTATGACATATACTCAACACAGCTACAGTGTTTGAGGGTCAAGGTAGACGTTGATCACTAACTAAATATGTTCACCATGGTCCGTTTCTGTATAATAAAGAATATAAACTATATATAATTTGATATAACAACATTACATTTGTATCATTAGATATCTGAATAAGCTGAAACCCAATACTTACGTTTTAAAGTCAGCATTCTGAATTCTGGGGTAGGCAAGGCCGCAATGGATCCATCTGTTGTATCCTTCATTGCACGGGAAATGAAGAATGCATTTGGATGCTGCATTTGAAGGAGCCTTTGAATTAGGACAGCCTTCATCGCAATCAGCCTTCGAAGGATGCTGTCTCTAATTGGAACGCAGCTATAGACTCGCTCCCTCTGTCAAAAATCGAAGGGTCGAAGGTCTGTCCAAATAAACTACCCTTCAAAAGTCCTTCAAAATGGCGGTGGGAATTCCCCTGAGGGGAAGTGCTTAGGGAAGTTTACAAGTGTATGTCTAAAAGTGGAGTTAAACACAGCCAAGTAATTAGCTGTGGATTATATGAAAGAAAACACCAACAAATAGAAAAAACACCAGCAAATTAAGAAAACATCATCATTCTGACAACACGTGCTGCAAATACTCACAATGCAACCAAATACAGAAACGTGCTGCAAATATTCACAGTGCAATTTCGATCGAGATGTTAAAATAAACACAAACCCCCCCCCCTCACCTTTCAGGTCATCGACAACACCACTGATGAATAAGCAAGCACCAGCCAGGTTCGTTACTTGGGGTCCCCTTGAAACATATCCGTGCTATTTGCAGTGCTATCATGAGCATTGTAATGTGGATCAAGTGGATGTCATAACAAATGTCAGTAAACTGGGAAGATTTTGAATGAGTGGAAATCCGTAAGAAATCCCCCATTCATAAATCCCTAAGATCTTACCTTAACTCTGGCAATACAAACCAGAAGACAGAACACAAGGAGTGCAGCGCTAAAAAGGGGCAGGGCTACATAAGGCCTATATCTCTGTCATATTCTAATGGTCACACTGTCTTGCTTAAAGTAAGAAAAGAGATTTTATTTCTGTTTTGCATTGTTTCTTTGTCTTTGTGCTCAACAACAGCATGCTTTAGATTGTATGCTGCCGAATAACAAATAAATCAGAATAACCGCTGAATGATTGAAAATCAGAGAGAAAAAAAAAAGTTAAGGCACATTACTTAGCGCTACAAAGTGTATGCATGCTATTTCACAGTCCTCTCCTCAGATCAAAACACAATGTGTTCAGTGCCAGGCAAGGGACCAACCAAGCAAGCTGAAATCTGCCATATTTAAGCTCTGGAGACATTTGCAGAAATTATTTTGCACTTGACTTCAAATACAGCAGTGAGCACTTGTCAGAGAGAGGATCTGCACAATCCCCTTCTGCACAAAGTCTTCTGCTCTGCTACATGTATCACTCCATCATACTGGCAGTTGTGCTTAGTCGCATCACCAGTCACTTCATGCAGTGCAGTTTAGAATAAAATTACTGATTTCATTACACAATTTGTTGTTACCAATAAGGGGCTTTCGCACTGTGTAGTTCTAGAAACTAAATTAGCTCCTACTTCAGAGTGCTGTAAGTGTATGCTGATTGGCCAAACGCAAAAAGCCTATATATTTACTCCATGAACATGTGATGGATAAAACTCTCAACCTTCATGTTAAGGAGAAACTCCAACGCAACTTTGAGGGGACCAAGCAAAACATGATTATGTATTTCTGCTTAGCTAGTGACACTGGGAATGAACCACACGGTAAATGCTAATACTTTTTCATATACTGTCTACTTTCTTTGTATAACAGTTCTATCTAATAAAGTATTAGACAGGACTGTTAAACAAATTGTAAACCGGGAATCCTCAAATCCACTGCCCTGCACAGTTTAGTTCCAACCCTAATCAAACACACCGGAACAAGCTAGTCAAGGGCTGTGTCCAAAATCATCCCTTATACCGTTAAAGGGTCATAAAACCCCAAAACACACATTTTTTGAGATGTGAACAGATATACTTACAGGCTGCACATCACTGAAAACACTAAAAGCACTCATAAATTTTACCAACAAGTGGAATTGTTTATTTGCTGTCAAAATAAAAGTCAGCCGTGCAGTCAAAATAAAAGTCACTGCAGAGTTCCTACTGGCGGTGTGAATGCAACCAGGAAAATGGCCCTAGGAGAACATTTAAAGGCCCACTGATGTGCCTTGAAACACACAGCATTATTCAATGTGTTTACGTAATTTCCACTGAAACGGGAAGACGGGACATATCGAACAGCTCCTCCCCTTATAAAATAGTCAATAGCGTTTCGCTTATATCACAACTCGGCCAGAGCCATTGAGCTTGGTAAAGCTGCAGCTTCCTCCTAATCTCGAACTGCTTCTCCTCCTAATCTCCTCCATATCGCTTTAAAATATAGCATGTTGCTGTGGCAGTTTGCGTGACACTAATGTGAAACCATTCGCCCCAATAGAAAGCATATTTACACTATCTGAATCGTTCCCTCTCCCCTGTATAGTGAACTATGTGCCATTCACCATGTAAAAAATAGTAAATGTGTGAACAAGTGACCGATTTTAGCTGCAACTTCAGCATCTGTTTATAGTGAAGGGGGTGGGACTCTTTAGATTCTAGCATCTAATTGGACAGAACATCTGATGAGAAGCTGACGTGCAGGGTGATGTCATCAAAATCAATGATCCCTATTGGTGTAAGTCAGAAACTGTAGGTTTTGAATGCTTATATCTTTATAAGGCAAATGTTGTCATTGTTTTGGAGCACACTAGCTTATTGATAACAGTAAGACTAATATATTCATACAAAAATCCAAAAAACTAAATTTTGATTTCATGGGGACTGATTTATACTTCTGTGTCGTACCTACGCCATAGCCTCAACGCTGTAGGCTATGTGGCAGCTTTCATTTACTTCTGCACTGTTGTCCTCATCAACGTACAATTACACATGCAGACAGATCACAGCACTTCCTCTTTGGTAATTGGTCAGCTTTTAGCAGACCAATCACAGCGTTTACGGTCCGCATTGAATTGGTGAGTTTTTACATTTTTGGAGAGGTGCATATCAGGCTACACCAAAGGCTATGCATGCTACGCACAGCCTACGATGTAGCTACGACGTTCATAAAATTAAGGTTGAATCACTGTAGTCACACAGACTATTTTTACAATGTCTTTAACAAAGCACATGCTGAAAGGTCCACTATACATAGGCATCATTTGCGGGTGGGATAGGCGAGGCACTTTTTGTCAGGGTCTATATTGTTTCCACCACCTTTTGAAACATCTCACAGCACAGATATACCTACTAGAAAGAAACATCTCCATTTGATTAGCAATTTGTTCATGTTAAATAAGAGAAGCCATTGTGGAGATCACGTTATCACGTTAAACATGACTTCTGTGCCGATCAACTAGACTTGTGTTCTATTGGAATTGATTTCTGGACATTGTAATGTTATTTTTTCTGCAATTGTTATTGTACATACCATTGTATTAAAACGCTTTTTAAAAGTTACGCCACTGCCACTATATAACTTTTTTTTTGTTCAAAATTAACCAAATTTAACACATCAACACATCATTAATTCTTCCAAAATGTGTTTTTGTCTTACCCTGATTCACTATTAGGGTGGCCATACGTCCGGATTTTGGCCGGACAGTCCGGATTTTAAGCCCCCTGTCCAGCATCAGGCGCCAAATGATTAGCTGAAAGCGGTGTCAAATAAATATATGATATATCATTGGTTAAAAATGTAAACAAGCCTCCATGTCCACGTGTTGGCTATAATATCATAACGTTAACATGCCAAAACTTCAGACCTCATTTAATCCGGAATGGACAAAAGAGCATGTTTTTATATCAAAAAGCAGTAGAGATGCTTTTCATGGATTTTGCACACTGTGTCACTGTGAAATGGACGTTAGTAGTCAAGGGAAATTATGTTTTCTGGCACTGTGCACTTTGCCATCTCAGTGGTCAGTTTTTGAAACAGACATCACAATGTCTTGAATAAATACAAATACTGTGAACAAACACTTTTTTGCCTCTTCTGTCACACATACATCTACATCAAGATATATCATAGATCAAATTCTGGCAATGAATAGAGTAGGCTATTTCAGAATCACTGTATCAAGATAGCATTGATATGATGGACAAAATTGTATTGTAGTTGCGAGTACACCAGAGTCCTATGCAATTATTCTTGCCTCACTCAATGCGCAAAGTGTCCTCCTTTTTGGCGTTATGGAAATGGCCACCCTATTCACTATAGTAATCCTATTTAGATCTGACAGGATGGTTTTCGCAGGAAATTCTGTACATACCTCACTCGCCCATACGTGTCTCGTTTTATCTTTAAATAGAGAAAGGTTTATCTGGCTACTTTGGCGCATATGGTGTGGGAATGGTATAGGTTAGTTGTCACAAAGTGCGAGAAAGGTTGACATGGAATACGGTAAACCTAGTGGTGGCGAGATGAAGCTTTGAAGTACGGAGCCCCGCACATGACATGCAAGAAAAAAAAGTAAATAATTTGCACGTTTTACTATTTCGTTCTCTCGATTTATAAAGTGTGCGCATGATTTAGCAAATCGAGGGAACGAATTAGTAAAACGTGAGCACAATTTATTAATCGAGGGAACAAAATAGTAAATCGTGCGCACGATTTAGCCTACTAGTTTTTAATGCATGTCATGTGCGGGGCTCCGTATTAAAGCTTTCCAGCCAGATGTGTTAAAAAGTGGTTCATTTCAGGCTTCGGATGCATGCAGGGACACCTGCTGGTCAATGGAAATATGATGCAGGAAACAAAGCGTCAGGAGTGTGACAGGGCCAAAGTGTGTTGCGGTTCATGATACATATATACACATAAACAAACAGAAATGGAGTTCTTTAGTCAGGATAAAAGAAGGTGAAAGTGATTAAGGTGGACTGGACAGAGACAAGTGGAAGTGCTTGTGTAACGTGAGAGGGTAAAAAAACACATTCCGTCAAAAGTGAACCCCTTTTCGAAGCACTGCACTCAAAGGAGGCTTCTACCGTCACCGGTGACGTCAAGAGCCAGTGTTGCCATAACTAAGATAATTATTGGTGTACGGTGTACAATCAATAGGGTTGGGTATCGTTTGGGTTTTTACGATAGCGGTGCCAAACCGGTACTTTTAAAACGGTACCGGTGCCTAAACGGTGCCTGAACCGATACTTTTAATAAAGAGCCACAAAACGATGGTGGATGACAATAAAGAATGGCTTTTTATCTCTTAAAAAAAAAAAAAAAAAAATGAACTAGTATACTTAAGTATATAAATATAAATAAATACAAAAGAACAAATTCACTTAAATTCACAGTAAAACCTAACCCAACTACAACAGGCCTAAACAGTACAACACTAAATAACAGTAACAGTACTAATAACAGCAAAGTATTCTTGATATGCTACAAACCATCTTCAAGGTTCAGCATTATTTTGCAGAAATATGACCATATTCTCTGGCTAAATATTTTATAACGCATCGCCTTATTGTTTTCATGGCGAGGCGTCATGCTTCTCACATGACACACAGCAGCCACAATAGCACTGTATCACAGATGTAGTCTATCGGTTTTATTCCGTTTTTGATTTTTTATTCAAAATACACAGACTTGTTAACTATGTCATGAACTATCTGATTGTCAAATATGTGTAAGTGAATGTGTGTTAGTTGATCTATAATGCGCGATGGGCGCCGCCAAGTTAGTTTGCGCCTCAGAGAATCGGATCTGTCGGATTTACATCACGCCTCACACAATACATGAAAGTAAGTGACCGGTGAACTGGGAGAAGAACAGAGTAAACCATACAGTTAACTATATAATGTGTATTTGATATAAATAAGACATGTAGTCAAATTATAACTGTCTAAAAGTATTATTATTGCCATAGACATCAGTGTGTGTTTTTGCTAGTAAGTTACTTATGTGCATTTAAATGTCTGAAAACTAAAATAAACATTATGTGGTTGAAAACACTGAATAGTTGTGATATGTGACAGCGCTGAGCGCCAGTAAAAACGCGAAAGCACGTTTGAATTTAAATGGCACCGAAATCTGCGTTCTGATTCGGTCCGGTACATACCGGTTTCGGTACCCAACCCTAACGACCAATAATGAAAAAAAAATCCCACAATGTACAATAATTCAGTATTTTGTGACATTTCAAATGAATCTACCGTCATGATTGTATGGAGAACGTGAACTGTGTTATGCATGTCTTCCATCTCATCTCACGTCATGTCTTCTCGGCTAGTCATCGTGGAGAATGACTCTCTCACGAGCAAAACTTAACGTTCCTGCCGCAGAGCTTAGGTCATTAGTTTTCAAGCTGAGGTTGATAGTTTAGCAATAAAATATAGAAAATGAGTGCTGAAGGGAGAGGCGAAGAGAAAGGCAGAGGAAAAAAAAAGTTGTTGGTCTAGAAGATAAATAGCTGTATCCTGTACCCGACAAACGTTTTCGAACAAGCTTCGATGCCTCGGTATCAGGCGTAACTTCACTAGCTAAACCTCAAACCCCAGAACAGAGGAGAGTCTGCTGGCAAACGTGACAGAGCTCGCAATAAAACAAGAATCAACATTTACTCGGCTTTTCGAGATGGCGAGAAAATAGACACGGAGATGACGGTTACTCAACAGGTCAGTAAGGTATTTCATTGAACAGATAAATTGTCATATATAGCTATCTAACATTGCTCATTGTAAAGCATTTTCTATTGTGAAGGGTCATTGCATTATGGGTTGTTGTAGCACTGTGCTGAAATTTATTTTCAAGGAAGTACCGTGTCTATTAATAGCTACAGTTACAGTAACATCTTCAGATAGTCAGCTTGAGATCCTTTCCATCTAAACTGGGTACATCTCTGAAGCCCATTAGTTTCCCTCTTTTTAAGTTATGACAAAGAACAATATTCAGTCGCAGACGGGCATATACATACTGTAGCTTTAAATGCACTATACTATTATTTATCAACCTCACTATCAGTTGTGATTTCAGTGCTATGTGTTCTACGATTTGGTTTCTGTTCTATTTAATTATAAAGATTTAATTATTGTCAAGTTTGTAACAATTATCAACTCCTAATCACAATTTTATTATTTATATCCGTTCTTAGCAAAGAAAATATTACCAATTTACCTATTAGGGCATGCTGTAAACTGCATGACATCTGCCTAATTCACATTGGCTCTAGTAAAAAACAACTTAATATGTTGATTTATGACATATTAGGCCTAATGCATAATATTATATTTTAGTATTTTAATTTGATAATTTTATTTGAATGACTAACTGTTTCTTCAATTTTATCTTTATTTGCATTATCTTGTAAAATTCACATACATGTCCAAGGTAGCAAAATAGCAAATTCATTTACATGGTGGAAGAAGCCTGGCCTCAAACAAAACTACTGAACAATGCCATTGACATTTTGACTAAAGGAATAAACAGCATCCAGCATCTCTGCTATATCTGTGTAGTATGATAGTGCCCCAACAATTTCCTTTCTCATTGATGAGAAATATGGCTGCACTGCACTATTACCATTGTATAATCCATCTTGATCAGATTTGTTTCCTTCCATGATCCTAACTAAGAAATGAATCTGTTCCTTGTAGCGTTTGTGATGTTCTTACCTGCAGAGGGCGATATTGTACTTTAACAACCTCTCTCTCTCTCTCTCTCTCTCTCTCTCTCTCTCTCTCTCTCTCTCTCTCTCTCTCTCTCTCTCTCTCTCTCTCTCTCTCTCCCCTCTCTCTCTCTCTCTCTCTCTCTCTCTCTCTCTCTCTCTCTCTCTCTCTCTCTCTCACTCTCTCTCATATATCAGGCTTCCTCTTTCTGCTTTTCCACTGTTTTTCCTTGACATTGATGACCAAGTGGCTGTGAGCAGGCACAGTAGGGCAGCGTTTTGTACAAGACACAGTTTTGCGGATAACAGTGAAATTATGTTTGCCATCTCTAGAGCAGGTTTTGTGCAAAATGATGGTGACAGGCTGAAAATTAGTGGAAAAGCTTCAGAGACAGTCATTCCATTTTCTTTCGTTGCATCACGTTTCTGTATTTGAAGTCTCTTTGGCCATGTCTTAATGCGACTTACAAAATCTGCAGCAAACAAGCAGAGTGCGAGCACTTAAATAATGTCAAGCCTGTAGATTACTCATTAAAGATCAGAAAAGCAACATGAATGCAGCAGTGCCAAGCAGGGCATCTGTCATGAAGGTTAGTCATCTCCACCAGCTTCTACTCCAACACAGAGCAGCAGGAACATGAACCCAGCAGAGATCTGAGGAACTGTATGTGTACATCTGTGTGAAAGATAGATAGCCGAGGAGGATAGCTGTGGATTAATGAGGGATATATAGAAAGATGAAAAGAAATTAGGGTTGTAAGGCTTAGATCAGGAAGTCAGTTCTAGATTTGCTAGCTATTCATCCTCTTAAAAAGCTAAAATTTCTTCTTGTATAACGCAACATATGGATAATGCAGATATTATGGCAGCTATGTTTGAGTGGTTGAGCAGAAATTCTTCCTGTCTCTTAAATATGCCCATACAGAGTACTCGTTCTGTGACGAATTATTCAGTTTCCTTCATTATGTCAGATAATAAGATTGAATTTATGGTGAACATGATCGACTTACGCTATAAACCTACGATACAAAAGCTGTCTAGTCAACTGAAATATGGTCTTTTTATTATTATTTGCGATGGTCACAAGTCATTGAATTTTTAAACCACGGAAAAACATTAATTGTCAACCATTTTATGATGAGAAGTGGAAAAGTAAAAGATAAAAGATAAATATGTAAGTTATGTACTCTGCTTTTTTTTTTTTTTTTACTTAAATTACTGTTTGAAAGTCTGGGGTCAGTATGTTTAAATAAAAAGAAAAAAATAAATTAATACTTTAATTCCGCAAATATGTATTAACCCTTAAATGCATACCTCGGGTCTTTAGTGACCCGGGACATCATTCACTACCCTCCTTCTCATTTATTTTTTTAAAGTTAGACATCAGCCTTAGTATTCCTCAATCAATTCATTATAAACTATATAACAAGAAAAAAAATAATACAATTATAAAAGAATGCCTGTTTTTATATGTGCTTTATTGTATTCTTCCGTAATTGTTACTCTAATTTCATTTTATATAATCGCGGCTGGTAGAGATCCAGCTGCGTTAGATATAGATCCGGGTCGCTAAAGACCCAAATATGAATGATTGGCGAAACAGTCATGCATTTAAGGGTTAAATTAATCAAAAGTGACAGTAAAGGTTCATCAAAGAATCCTGAAAAACAAAAATTTTGTGTTTTTACTGTATTTTTGATTAAATAAACGTTGCCTTGGTGAGCATAAGAGACTTCTTTCAAAAACATAAAAAAAAATAAAATAAAAAAAATTACCAACCCCAAACTTGTGGTGTGTAAAAAAAGTGTGATATAACTCAAAAGATAGCATATTATGTTAAAACAAGTCTTAATATACACAGATCTTTTTATCAAATAAATTCCTTTAAGGATGTTTAGGTATTTACCTATTGCATGGAATAATTTAGATGAACAGGACTGCTGAGCTTTCAGTGACTTCAGTGCACCGTTAAGCCCGTAAGGTCATCATCATCATCAGAAACAAAACCAAAAAGATGCAACACATACAGACTTGATTTATAGCAAAATGGCACTTTCAGAGTGCACAGTAGGTCCTGTGATCTGCCTGTGGATGCTAAGAAGGGCAAGTGAAGGTGGCAGAGAGGATTATGGGCCATAGTTGTGGTCCCATGGTGGCCCATAAAGAGGAGTTAATGGCTTGGTGTGGAGTGAGAGAACTCCTGTGCCACGAAGGCTGTGAAAAGCGATGACTTTTACAGCACTGATCCACAGCCTGTCGCACGCTCCCCTTTTCTTACTCGGCAGGGATTAGCAGGACTTTCTTTAGGATTTATGGCAAATGAACCGCTCTTAATGACGCCACAGTAGTCATCTCGTACGCGCTGCCGTGCGGATAGTGCCACGTACTCTGTGTGAAGCCCAGGCCACACGTGCGGCTCTGAAACTCCCTCAGCAGGAGCAACATTTACGTGGCGTGAAGAAAGATGGCTACAGAGAGGGCTAGTCTCAGGCAGAGAGAAGAGGCTGCTCAATGTCACATTGAGGAGGAGGAGGAATACAAGATGTGTGTGTATGTGTATGCGGGCTGGTGACTGACTAGAATGAGTGTGATGACCTGGGCAGAGTGTGGAAACTCAAAGAAGGAATGCAGCGACAGGAGTCAAAGTACATGCAGCCCCCTGCTGAATACATCGTCTGAGGGAAGGTGCTGTTCTTTCAAATAATGATTCAGACAGCAAATGTATTGTCACTGTAGCTGTATCTTACTCACTGATCCCTGTTTTGATGCAAGTGCATATGACCATGCCTCTGCATTCATCTTCTGATCAGTTCTGAACAGTTCAAACAAAGTTAATGACCCATGCAAAAGGACACGGCATGTTTTAGGCCATGCAGGAAAGCAGGTCTAAAAAGTAAAAAAAAAAAAAAAAAAAAATTTAATTTATATATTTATATTCTGAAAAATAGGCTCCCCTCCCCCACCAAATCATTGACCAAGCCCTTGCTTACATGTGATGTGATAAGCCCTCTAAACCAGTGTTTCCCAACCCTGTTCCTGGAGGCACATCAAGGCTGCATCTGAAAGCTTAAAAATGCTGCCTTCGAAGGATGCATTCCAAGGTAGGAAGGCATCAAGGCACATCTGAATCAAAAGTTAGCTTCACATCCTGTCTTATGAGATACCTTCATCTGATCGATTTTTGAAGGCAGATATAGATGTAGGCTATCCTGTGCTTTCCATTCTGTGACAGCTGAGCTAAAAAAATAAAGATGGCATCTGAAAGTTGAGGTTTGTGGTCAGTTTGTGTGTATAAGTTTTTGACCAATGTTTTCCACTTCTGATGTCATTTCAAGCAAAAGATTACTAAAGACGTTGATATTTGGGTACATTTTGGTTGCGACATCAGGTGACCAAAATTCAACATCAGCTCAACGTCTAAAGCCAACGTTAATTTGACGTCCAAATCCGATGTCAGATGACGTTGATATTTAGTTGTTTTTAGGTTGTGTTGTAAAGTCCAATCCAATGTTGAGCCAACGCTCAAGCCAACGTCGTAAAGACATCAGATACTGACATTTAGTTGTGAGGTATAGTGACCAAAACCCAATGTCTCCTTGACATTTTAATGGTTAATATTTAGTTGTTTTATGTTGTGTTGCTAACTAACCAAAATACGTCAAGATAACGTCTCAAGCCAACGTCATATTGATGTCAAATACTGACATTGAGTCGTGAGGTATGGTGACCAAAACCCAACGTCTCCTTGACGTCATAATGGTAACGTCCACACAACATCAAAATATAACATCATTAAACATTTATTTTTTGTTGGTTTTAGGTTGTGTTGTTAACTAACCAAAATACAACGTCAACTCAACGTCTAATGCCAATGTTAAATTGACGTCCAATACCAACCTCAGCTGACATTGATATTTAGTTGTTAACATCATTAGACGTTGATATTTTGTTGGTTTTAGGTTGTGGTATTAACTAACCAAAATCCAATGTTGAGCCAATGTCTCAAACCAACGTCATATTGATGTCAAATACTGACATTAAATCATGAGGTATGATGGCCAAAACCCAACGTCTCCTTGACGTCATAATGGTAACGTCCACACAACGTCAAATTCTAACATCATTAGACGTTGATATTTTGTTAGTTTTAGGTTGTGGAATTAACTAACCCAAATCCAATGTTGAGCCAACGCCTCAAACCGATGTCATATTGATGCCAAATACTGGTGTTGTGTGGACGTTGGGTTTTGGTCATCATACCTCATGACTAAACGTCATAATGGTAATGTCCACACAATGTCAAAATCATTACATGTTGATCTTTTGTTGGTTTTAGGATGTGGTATTAACTAATCAAAATCCAATGTTGAGCCAATGTCATATTGACATTAAATACTGACATTTAGTCATGAGGTATGATGGCCAAAACCCAACGTCTCCTTGACGTCATAATGGTCATAATGGTAACGTCCACACAATGTCAAATTCTAACATCATTAGACGCTGATATTTTGTTAGTTTTAGGTTGTGGAATTAACCAAAATCCAACGTTATGCAAATGTCTCAAGCCAACGTCATATTGATGTCAAATACTGACATTTAGTCATGAGGTATGATGGCCAAAACCCAAAGTCCACACAACATCATAATGGTAACGTCCACAGAACGTCAAATTCTAACATCATTAGACGTTGATCTTTTGTTAGTATTAGGTTGTGTTGTAAAGTAACCAAAATACAACGTTGAGCCTACGTCTCAAGCCATTGTCATATTGACGTCAAATACTGACATTTAGTCACGAGTATGGTAACCAAAACCCAACGTCTGCTAAACCTCATAATGTTAACATCCACACAACATGAAACTCTAATATCATTAGACGCTGATATTTTGTTGGTTTTAACACATTTGTCTCATATCAGTGTTTCCCCCAAGATTTTTTTTTTAGAGGTGGTGTAGACCTCCCGAAACTGCTAGTGTCACGGAACGGGTGTGTTACAGACACGTGGTGTTGTCATAGACGCAGCACGCAGTAGGTGGATGTTTGTATTGGTGCATTTCTAGAGTGAGCTGAAATGACAAGAGTGCACATAAATTTGGTAAATAAATATAAAACAACATTTATTTACACATCACACAACTATTTACAACACAACAGAGGAGCCTTTGCTTGAGTTGTTTCTCAGAAGAAAAAAAAATCTAATTTTGTTGTTTTTAAGTAAGAAAAAAAGTTTTGTCTGTTTAGTATCCTCACCTTTTCCATTCTACAGTCCTTATTTAAAAACAAACAAAAAAAAAACAACGGAAGCGTGAGCTACCTGTCCGTTGTTTTTTTTTCTTTCTTGTTTGGTTGACGTCAGAACTCAACTTCATACTGATGTCAACATCCAACGTCGGACAGACGTTGCATTTTGGTTGAAAATTAAAATCAGGCTGACGTCAGAACCCAACGTTAGTTTGACGTTGGACCCCAACATCGGTCAGACGTTGCATTTTTGTTGAAAATGTAAATCGGGTTGACATCAGAACCCAACGTCAGCTTGATGTCAACATCCAATGTTGGACAGATGTTCCATTTTGGTTGAAAATGAAAATCGGGTTGACGTCAGAACCCAACATCAGATTGATGTCAACATCCAATGTTGGACAGACGTTGCATTTTGGTTGAAAATGAAAATCGGGCTGACGTCAGAACCCAACGTCAGACTGATGTTGGACCCCAACGTCGGTCAGACGTTGTATTTTGGTTGAAAATTAAAATTGGGCTGGGACCCCAATGTCGGTCAGATGTTGCATTTTTGTTGAAAATGAAAATCGGGTTGACGTCAGAACCCAACGTCAGATTGATGTCAACATCCAATGTTGGACAGACGTTGCATTTTGGTTAAAAATGAAAATCGGGCTGATGTCAGAATCCAACGTCAGATTGATGTCAACATCCAATGTTGGACAGAAACGTTGCAATTTGGTTGAAAATTAAAATCAGTTTGACGTCAGAACCCAATGCCATATTGACGTCAACATCCAACATCGGACAGACGTTGCATTTTGGTTGAAAATGAAAATTGGGCTGGGAACCCAACGTCGGATTGATGTCAACATCCAATGTTGGACAGACGTTCCATTTTGGTTGAAAATTAAAATGAAGTTGACGTCAGAACCCAACGCCAAATTGATGTCAACATCCAACGTCGGACAGACATTGCATTTTGGTTGAAAATGAAAATCAGGCTGACGTCAGAACCCAACGTCAGATTGATGTCAACATCCAATGTTGGACAGGCATTGTATTTTTGTTGAAAATGAAAATTGTGTTGGGAACCCAACGTCGGATTGATGTCAACATCCAATGTTGGACAGATGTTGCATTTTGGTTGAAAATGAAAATTGGGTTGACATCAGAACCCAACGTCATATTGACGTCAACATCCAACGACGGACAGGCATTGCACTTTGGTTGAAAATGAAAATCGGGGTGACATCAGAACCCAACGTCAGATTGACGTTGGATCCCTCCATATGACTTTGGGTTCTGATGTCAACCCGATTTTTATTTTCAACAAAAATGCAATGTCTGACCGACGTTGGGGTCCAACGACAATCTGACGTCATATTGACGTCCGGTGCCTGCTGGGTAGTAATTAAATATTTGCTTAGTATTCACCAATGCTCTCTCTATCTTACTGTAGATCATTAAACCGTTATGCTTCCTCAGAAGTCTGTCCAGAACCAGAATCCAGAATTTGTGCGCAAACACTGCCTACAAATAAGATAAGGCAGTGAGGCAACAAGTTAGCTGCCTACGTTTTCGGACGCAGACCAACACTACACATTTTCTAACTTTTCCTAATCAAACACACCTGGTTCAACTCCAGACTCAGAAATGGATGGGTCAGATAACCCAGACATCCTAAATGTGCATTGTTGGTATGCCTCCAGGAACAGGGTTGGGAAACACTGCTCTAAACCAGTGCGTGTTGTACATTTCCGTCCAGGACAGTTGGTATGCAGATAACAACGGAATAGCAGCAAAGCATTTATCTTGAAATTACCACCCTGTAATGCTTTCTAAGCCTAGGGCTTCTGTGATGAGGGCACACTGGTGAAATTGAAACCTTGGATTACTCCGCAAGCCAAAGCCCTGTCATCTTACCTGTCATGCATGGCCAAACACAAAATGTGGAGTGACTAGTGCTTCAACACTTTCTAAAAGGTGACAAAAGACGGAATGTGTTAAAGCGTCAGATTTACAGAATCAGAACTGCAAGCAAACATCCTTGCAACTAAAATGTTAAGGGAGGTCAATGATGTGACATTATTTAATCATCTTAAAGTATGACTATATTCCTTCTAAAAGCATAAAAATGCAATGCAAAATGTTAATATCAGCCTCTTGTGGTTTTACACAGTGGGGTCTGACATATTGTATTCCATGAGTTAGATGTGAGAGTCAGTACGTATGTGAAAATTCTTCATTTGCACTGTTGGTGAGGTAGAGGAACATAATTATTTCATCTTTAATTAACAGATGTTCTTTCACTAGCAGGTATTGAGAGCAAAAAGTCATCATAGTTCTCTTAAAATTAAATAGTTTTCTACAAACAATAAACTGTTATGTTGGACTTTAACCTTTAATTAGGAATGTATGATATATCAGTCCCATATCAGTTATTGGCTGAAAAAGTTGATATTAGATATTTAATTGTGCATGTTAATCTCTCTCTCTCTCTCTCTCTCTCTCTCTCTCTCTCTCTCTCTCTCTCTCTCTCTCTCTCTCTCTCTCTCTCTCTCTCTCTCAGATTACCCTTGTCATTATAATGCAAATTTAAAGTTAAAGAGATTGTTAGTCTTTACTGTTTACTGTTTTTACTAAAAACAGTAATAATGCAATAACAAAATATACAACAAACACGATTAATCTAACCATTTTAAAGAAAAAGATTGTTTTGTTATAATTTTTGGAGCAAGGGCGCCGCCATCTTGTGGGTGTGGTTTGCACCATTGGCCAGTGAAGTAATATAAGCATTTCTTTACTTTTTTAACACGTACTTGTTTTGAAATGGAGGAAGACGAACTTGAAGGGAGCACATAATAAGTCAAATTGCTTATGCATATGTCCAAGCGGAAACTTTTAAAGGATTAGTTCACCTCAAAATGAAAATGTCCTGATAATTTACTCACCCCAATGGCATCCAAGATGTTAATGTCTTTCTTTCTTCAGTGGAAAGTAAAAGGGCTTTGAAGTGCTTCAAATAGTATTTGTGCGATCCCAGCTGAGGAATAGGGTCTTATCTAGCGAAACAATCAGTAATTTTCTAAAAAAATAAATAAAAATGTATATACTTTTTAACCACAATTGAACGTCTTGTACTGGTCTGTGATGAGCCAGGCATTATGTAATCACATTGAAAATCATGCCGAACGTGGGCGGAAGTACCGCCCCATTGTTTACGAAGTGAACGTTCGAAGACTAATACAAATGCTTTTTTAACAAAACATATATAATAAATATGTCATTCAACATACAATAAAATTTGAACGATCCTCCTTCTCCACGCTTTTAAACAATGGGGCGGTACATCCGCCCACGTTTGGCGTGACCTTTTCAACGTATATTACCATCCACAACCATTTGAAGCACTTCAAAGCCCTTTGAAACTGCATTGATGTGGACGTTCAACATATTGGTTACAATTGAAGTCCATTGTGTGGAAAAAAAATCCTGAAATGTTTTCCTCAAAAAACTTATTTTTTTATTTTCCACTGAAGAAAGAAAGACATTAAAATCTTGGATGGCATTGGGGTGAGTAAATTATCAGGACATTTTCATTTTGAGGTGAACTAATACTTTAACTGCAGGTAACTAAACATGTTACATACCGCTACTGGTGAATGAGCCATTGTAATGCAAATATGTCTGAAAGATCTGACATAACAATAACATGCCACACGAACGATATTGCATGAAGCGTTGTTTGTTTACATCATGTTGCGCCTTGCGTTATGAAAACAATGTTTAGGATGCCATGATCAAAACTTTGTGATGTAGACAGTCCAACACGTCCACCTCCCGGCATAGTATGCTAAATGTTCCCACCATAGTGATGCAGGGGTGATCAGCCTCCTGACAGCAGATGGACTCTGACACGGTGGGCATCGGCGTACATCATCCACACATGGTGCGTTCAAGTCTTCCTGGGAAGTTCGGATTTATGAGGTAGGAAGTCGTGTCAAGTCATTTTCGTCAGAGCAAGATGGCAGAGTACTTTCTCTTAATTAATTACACAAAAAATACAGCAAGGTTCTTAAAATCTACTTCCAGAAAATAAAGAACAATGAATGTGCATCAGGTATGTATTTATGAAGCCACTGTAAACTTTGTTACATATTATAATGCTATCACCTTTACCCCACCTTTCCAAGCGATTCTAGGATTTCCATTTTAGGGGGGCTCAGCTCCCAGTGAGGGTATGAAAAAAATGGTAACACTTTAGTTTAGGGTCCAATTCTCACTATTAACTAGTAGCTTATTAGCGTGCATATGAGGATATTGGCTGTTTATTATTAGTTATACTTATAAATCAAATATTAATGACTTATTCTGCATGACCATATTGTACATCCCTTAATCATACCCAGGAATGTCGGTTTATAATCACTGAGATCCCAAATGTGAGTTAGTGGGGTTGGGGGCATGCTCCCCCGAGAAAATGTTGATTTCTATGAACTATATATGTGCATTTTAAGATGTTCTGAAGACCAAAAAAAAATAGATAACAATAGCTTGAAACCATGTCAGGGGGCAGATATGACTGATATAGTTTTTCCATTTTTGTCAGCGAAGAAAGTAAACATATGCTTAACTGATATTTATATGTTTTATGAATCATTTTCATAGACACATTAATTTACTGAAGGCTACCAGGAAAGCTAGGTAACTATTAAATGAATTCACAATATGCACACATCCATTACTAATCTTATGCCCAATACAGGCTGAAAAAAGCTGAGCCTACTCTGATTTGATTGGTTTTCTCAAATATTTTGACACTGACGAGCGGTGGCAGACCAATGAGGCTCAGATGAACGCACACACCTCTGCTTCTGATGTGCGCTCTTCCCGGAGCCGCTGCGGATTGAAGAACACGCGGATTAACGGACTAAAAGACGAGACAAAGCTGAAGCCTCCCGCCAATTTCATATGTTTTAAAGGTTAATCACATATTTTTTAGAGGGGCTGGGCTGAAGCCCCCCTTAAAAGGGCCTAGTGACACCCATGACCCAACTCGTAAAGATCGGGGCTTAAAGAAAATCCTGAGGTTCCCTCTGGTATTTACTACTTTATGGTGGCGTTTATGTGCATTCAACTCGTAAATTCGTTTTTTTACGACATGACTTGAACGGACCATTACATCAGGTAGTGTTTCCGACCAGCGGGTTCACACATTCTTCCACCCATAACGGTAGTACTGCTTTTTCTCCTCACCATATCAGCTTAAATGCATAAGCAGTTTGACTTATTATGGGCTCAACAGTCCTTTCAAGTTCCTCTTCCTTCATTTACAAAACAAGCGTGTGTTAAAAAAGTAAAGAAATGCTTATATTACTTCACTGGTCAATGGAGCAAAAACCACACAAACGTCACACGCTGTGGTATTGCAAGATGGCGGCGCCCTTGCTCCAAAAGCTATAACAAAACATCCTTTTTTCTTTAAAATGGTTACATTAATTGTGTTTGTTATATATTTTTTTACTAAAGTGGTAATCAGTTTACTAAATAATGTAAACTTGACTGACTGCTTCATGTAAATCCCAAAATCAATCATTAAAAACTGATTTCTGTAATGTATTTAGACAAATAAATGTTCATCTCTTATTAGCTATAACATTGATTCGATTGGTATTTTAAAGATTTTTAATATCATTGCATGTTTGTTTTTAATGTTGGTTGAATCTTGTGATCCAAAACCTTTCTTCTAGGCAAACAATTATAAAGTTTATTTTAAACCTGTTTAATTAGCCTGTTTACATCTGGCTGTCAGATCTCTGGATGTCAGTTACTAATCGTCTTGTATTAAACACCACAAAAATAAGACATAGAACATTACAAAATAGCAAAGAAGCATTTGCAAAAGGTACTGATAGTTAGCTAAACTAATTAGACCGACAGTCATGACAGGATTGATGTTACCATGACGGCTCATCAGCATTCCCCTCATGATGTCAACTCTGTCACCTGTTGCCATAACAGCCATCTGTGCTGCACATCAGCGCCCGACAGGTTTCAGGAACATGATCTCAAATTATCAGGACCTATCATAAATAAATAATAATAAAAAGAATTTCCTATATTTCAAATATCATTTACGTAAAGGGATAGTTCTATTTACATGATAAACTCATATAATTTAGGCTTTTATAAAAACATTGATCAACAAGCATAAACAGTAGCTCAACTGTAGTTGCTTGATGTGCAAGAACAAACCTCACGTGCTCTTGCAGAAGCTCAAACATACACCAATCAGGCATAACATTATGACCACCTTCCTAATATTGTGTTGGTCCCCCCTTTGCTGCTAAAACAGCCCTGACCCGTCGAGGCATGGACTCCACTAGACCCCTGAATGTGTGCTGTGGTATCTGGTACCGAGATGTTAGCAGCAGATCCTTTAAGTTGTATAAGTTACGAGGTGGGGCCTCCATGGATCAACTTGTTTGTTCAGCACATCCTACAGATGCTCGATTTGATTGAAATCTGGGGAATTTGGAGGCCAATTCAACACCTCAAACTCATTGTTGTGCTCCTCAAACCATTCCTGAACCATTTTTGCTTTCTGGCAGGGTGCATTATCCTGCTGAAAGATGCCACAGCCACCAGGGAATACCATTTCCATGAAAGGGTGTACATGGTCTGCAACAATGCTTAGGTAGGTGGTAAGTGTCAAAGTAATATCCACATGAATGGCAGGACTCAAGGTTTCCCAGCAGAACATTGCCCAAAGCATCACACTCACCTCTGCTGGCTTGCCTTCTTCCCATAGTGCATCCTGGTGCCACGTGTTCCTCAGGTAAGCGACGCACACGTAATTCATCAGACCAGGCCACCTTCTTCCATTGCTCCATGGTCCAGTTCTGAAGCTTATGTGCCCACTGTTGGAGCTTTCAGCGGTGGACAGGAGTCAGCATGGGCACCCTGACTTGTCTGCAGCTATGCAGCCTCATCCACACAACAAACTGCGATGCACTGTGTATTCTGACACCAGCATTAACTTCAGCAATTTGAGCTACAGCTCGTCTGTTTGATCGGACCACACGGGCCAGCCTTCGCTCCCCACATGCATCAATGAGCCATGGCCACCCATGATCATGTCGCCGGTTCACCACTGTTCCTTCCTTGGACCACTTTTTCAAATACTGAGCACTGCAGACCGGGAACACCCCACAAGAGCTGCAGTTTTGGAAATGCTCTGACCCAGTTGTCTAGCCATCACAATTTAGCCCTTGTCAAACGCGCTCAAATCCTTACACTTGCCCATTTTTCCTGCTTCTAACACATCAGCTTTGAGGACACAATGTTCACTTGCTGCCTAATGTATCCCACC
The DNA here is from genome assembly GCA_018749465.1 of Paracanthobrama guichenoti. Classification (NCBI taxonomy): domain Eukaryota; kingdom Metazoa; phylum Chordata; class Actinopteri; order Cypriniformes; family Gobionidae; genus Paracanthobrama; species Paracanthobrama guichenoti. The sequence goes on from CM031951.1 coordinate 18,280,521, forward strand.
CACTAACAGGTGCCCTGATGAAGAGATAATCTGTGTCATTCACTTCACCTGTCATAATGTTATACCTGATTGGTGTATTTGCATAACACGTGAGAATTAACTTACTAGTTACTGCGCGTCAAGCAACTGCGGTTGAGCTTCTGTTTATGTTTGCTGATCAATGTTTATTTGTAAACAAATGGCTAAATTAAATCTGTTTCTCTTATAATGGGATCATGTCTCTTCAGAAGACTTGGATTAAAGGGGTCATGAACTGGATTTTTTCATTATTTTATAATGTTTCCTGAGGTGCACATAAAGTTAATATGATATTTACATGAAAAAAAGCCACAATTTATAAATTAATGGCTATTTTCTACCCTGATTTTAGCCCTCTGATTTGAATGCTCTGTTATAGGGGCTATGAGACTTCAGTGTAAACGCACACTGCTGTGATTGGCTGACATCTTTGCATATGAAATAAGTATTACATGTGGAACCCTCTCAAATACTTTTACTTCATTTTTACTATTACAGCCGTTGAGATTAATGAATCATGAAAAGTGTTGATTATAGCATTATATTTAGATCTGTTCAAATCACATGAAAGGTTGAAGTGATGAGCATTGAGCAGATGACAGACAGCCTATTGATCATGGAATGCAGTGGTCTCATCATTGCAATGCGATTTATGCACTCTCACAAATGCTTTCGCCATAAATAACAATGCAAACAGAATGTAAATACAGTAAGAGCTTTGTTGTGCAGTGTAACAGCATCATTGAATACAAGTGTCCAGATAAATCTGCGCTGGTTGACAGCTTCAGAAAATGTAAAGGGAGCATTCATTGAAACTTAAAGGATGTTTTTATAGTACAACGACCTCTTATATGTCAAAAGATTTAGATTTTGAATTTTGATTTCACAGTTCATGACCCCGATTCATATGGATTTCTATTTATGAATGCTTTTAAGCATCAGAATTTTGGGTGAATAGATTTTCTCAGTGACACAGGGACAGAAGTGTCTCAAATTCCATTAAAAATATCTTCATTTGTGTTGCAATGATGAATGAAAGTCTTACGGGTTTGGAACGACATTAGTCTATGTAAATGATTTAAATTTTTGGGTGAACTAACCCTTTAATACTACCAGAAACAACCTTAATGCATAATGCATATTGCATAATGTAATTAATGAATTCAAAATGTGCTATATATTACTTTCAGCAGTCCTTGGGTATTAAAAATGTGGACCATCCTTATGCCCCTGAATGAGTCCTAATTTGAAGATATTAAGGTTCTTCAGATGGTGGTAAAATTGTAATATCCCATGACCTTTGGTATGCTGAATTATCTGCAGTATAATAACCTTTGTCATATTATCAAGATAATGCAGTTCACTGAATTCACTATTACTCTTTATTACAGAAGCCTGGAAATTCACTCTTTCCTTTGCTTTCTAATCTTAATGTATTCTCTTTTGAGTATCTAGTGATACAAGTTATTTCTTAAAAGGATGAGGAAAACAAGAATCATTATTATTAAAAGGAAGTTCAAAAACAGCTAGGATTTGCTCAAGGCTTATCAGATCCTGCTGCTGATGTCTGGATTGACTAATTCTTGGTCTGAGCTGGTGAAATGACATTTTTGCATGGGCAGCCACTTGGTAGCTGTTCCCTTTGGAAGCAGCCTGTGCATGTATATTTAATATTGTCGATACACATAGACTTTAATGGCTTGCTATGAAAAGAGAAAGAACTTTTTCTGCTCCTTCAGAAAAAGCATGTACATCCTACTGACATCTAGAATTTTCTTCCTTTGCAATTAATGTCAGAGTGTTGCAGATCACTTCCGTTGATTTAATCATCATAATCTTAACTTTTACTACATTTTTATTAAAGTTTTAATAATTAATTTATTACAATTGAATCATTTTAAATTATTTTTTTTAAGTATAATTTTTTGCAGATGCCACTTTTTTTATGTGTTATGTAATGCAATTACATTCATGTATTTGTGAATTTGTTGCTAAAGCTTTTAGATGTGTCTTTGCTCTTTAAGCAGAGGGCTGTTTTCCGTGTGCGTCCGTTCATCTGTGCCCTGAGGGCGGTGTAATTAACCCTCTATCGATCAGCTGGTGTATACACCCCGCGGTGAGGCGGCCCGTGATAACTGCGTGTTGCTGGGCTTCTCCATGTGTGCTCTCAATTCATATTTAATCGATATTCCATTAAAGTTGTGTTTCTACAGAAGCCCAGAGTGATCTGAGTGCGGCTGTTAAAGCAACCAATGTGGTCTTGCTTTTTTGGTTGAAAAATTCAGAAAGTTTTTAGGCCTGTCCGGTCGCTGTCCTGAGTCACCAGACGGGGAGAGGATAATCCTGCAATGTCGAGGTGACTGAGAGGAAAGTATTGGATGGTCAAATCCTGAGGCCATCGATTAGGAGTTTTGCTGTCACTGCTGTGGCCTTTTTCCTGTCAGTGGTGACAAATTAGACCCCTGTGGTAAATGTAAGGCCCTTGCGGACATCCATAGGCAACGTTTGTAGAGATCAGAGGATGTTTGTTGCTGTGTTATCTGATTATCATTCGATACACAACAAGCAGGGGTTGTTGAAAACCCAATACCAACCAGTCCAAGGAAAAAATGGCTTTTACTATGTATGTATCAATATATGCTGCTTTTCTTCTGTCTATTGTTGTAAACACCTGCCAATCTTTTTCAGTATTCCCTTAAAGGGCACTCCTATTCTTCCTCTTACCTGATAAATTTATCAGTAAAAGTTGTTTGTATGACAGAGCTGCATCCATGTTGTAGCATATGCCTTGTGTATGAGCTCTCGTGACAGGAGTTGTCCGACGGCAGCTGCCCCTGACAGGCTGTCACAGAGCAGAGATGAGGAGCAGCAGTCTGGTAAATGATTAAATGCTCCTCGCTGTACTGAATACATAACAGGCCTCTCTCCCAAGCTCTCACACGACACTGCATATCAGAGAAATGAATACAGTTCAGGCTGTTCCAAGTCTTTTTATTATTATTGTTCACATACTTCGTGCTTTTGTGTTCTACACAGTACATCTTGAATTTAGCACTGAGTATAGATAAAGATTTCCAGATCAGATTCTGAATCACAAGCTCTCACCCCGATTCAGTTACAGTTTCATTTTGATTCATTTAGTTATACATCAGTTACAATGTCTATTTGCTTACATTTCATATTATATACTATTATAGTATTTTAGCTTTTATTTTTATAGTTTTAATTTCCATTTTTAAATGTTAGTAATTTCATGCCTTAATTTTGTATTAATTTTTAGCTTTAGTTTACTTTTATTGCAGTTTTAGTAATTTTAGCACTTCAACTTTATTTTATTTCAGCCTTCTCAGTTAATGAAAACAATTCTTAATAGTTTTATTTTTGTTAATAACACTGATTTAAAGATGGAGCATTGGTTATACTGTAGGTTTTTCATCCACTAAAAATAATGTAGTCATTTATTAGTGTTTTTGTGTGCAGCAGAAAGTTGTTTCTGACCATTATTTTAGAGTACACAGTCTTATTGCCTTACATATGATACAGACTGTGAACGCATTCTAAAAAGTCTTATTCTTATCTTATTCTTAAGATATATATTGGACAGAAGTCAATGGCTCTTAGACATTTTTTTTTTTTTTTTTTTTTTTTTTTTTTTTTTTGAGCTTCCAGAACAATTTTTTTCAATGGGAGGTCATTTAAAAGTTGTTAGAGCTACAATAAGATATATTGGAGTTCAGGTGGGCCTTTTCAACTTGTGAAATTGAATTTTACAATACTAATGAATTAGTAACAAGTCATTTATCAACCATTTACATAGTGGCTTATGCAATATTAATACCTTCTGAATAAGTTATTAACAGGAACTTGTAAAAATGGTTCTGGGAGGCTCACTGCCATTGTTAAATATTAAGAAAAAGCAGAGGCAATGACAACTTCTGCTGAACAATGTGAAAGGTGGGTGTTAAGTCTGATCTCACAGGTGTCTCCACACACTGTAGACAAAAGAGAGAGAGAGAACAAAATTGAACCATGTACATTATATGAACATTTCCTCAGGCCATTTGTCACACCAATGATATTACCTCCTACCTCAAAAAAGACTGTGAGCTAGCAGATGATGTTGCTGGAGCTGGTGCTCGAGGCTGGAGAGGCAGACTTCTAGCAAAAACACTCTCACAGCAGAAAGCAGAGAGAGAAAAGTGACTTCTTGAAGAACAAACTTGCTCATTTCTCACTAATCTAACCGTATCCACCACAACTCACTCTTAATACATGGGAGACTGTCATTTAGTCAGCCAGATCAGGGCTGTCAGGCCGTCTGGAGAATGGAGATTCCAGTCTTTCTTTCCGAGGGAGGGACGGGGGTGGGGATTCGGATTTAATGTGATTGGGATGTCAGTGATGGCATCTCTGGCTTATCGCCCAGGCGTCTGCTGCAGGTGACACGGCCGACAGTAATGAAAGCCTTACTCCGGTGGAGATGAGGCCATCAGAGCTTAAAGTCAGACCTCTATCTGATTTAAGCGAGAGCTGTGGAAGAAAAACTCAATGCCCAAGCTACAGGAACACAGAGTGCATTCTGGGTCTATACATGGGTTTGCCGTTTCAAGGAATCTATAGAATTTTTCACTCCCCAGCCCTTGTTACAGACCCCATTATATAGTTTGACAAAAGCACAGTTGTCATGTGTTTATGTATTTCTTATTTAAACCATAGTGAAAAAAAACTGAATGAATACTGAAAAAACAGTAGAGTGGTATATTGTTACAAAAGAATTCCGTTTCAAATAAATGCTGTTAAAGCATATTCATCAAAGCATCCTAAAGATAAAAGTATAAATTTTGGATCACATTTCCACAGAAATAATTAGCAGCACAACTGTTTTCAATTTAGATAATATTGGGCAATTTCTTTGGCACCAAATCAGAGAATAAATTCTGAAGGATCATGTGCTTTGTCACAAGGAATAAATAAATAAATACATTTTAAAATATATTCAAATAGAAAATTTCACAATATTGCAATATTGTTTTACTGTATGTTTGATTAAATTAATGCAGCCTTTTGAATGGTAGCGTGTATATAAATCCCTTAAATCCAGTTCCTAAATGTTAATTAAATTTGAGTGAGGTAGCAGGATACAGAATTGCATGAATGTAAAGAAGTAGGATTGAAACAAATTTAAATTCATGTGACTTGTTTTTAACAGGAATCCTTGTCTTGACAAATGCTTGTTTCAAATTTGCTTGACAGCCACAAATTTGTATTTACATTAGTTTATGTATTTCATCATATTTAATTAACTAGGCCACGGACCCTATTTTAATGATCTGAGTGCATGGTCTGAAGTGCATAGCGCAGGTGCACTTAGGGCATGTCCGAATCCACTTCCAGCCGCATGGTCCAAAAGGGTTGCACCAGGGCCGGCTCTAGCTCTTTGGTTGCCCTAGGCGAGATTGAGTTTTGCACCCGTTTTGCGCCCCCCTTAATCAAGCAAATTATGACTTGAAGGATCGACTTTAATAAATTGTTCATACACAAATTCTTGAAAGAATGTTCAAGGATATTTACCAAATATTAACTCCATAAACTGTGCATAAACACTCTTAAGCACCTGTAAGGACACTTAAGCAAATTATGACCCATAAACTGGATTAACTACACCCTCTACAAACAAAAGTGCTATTATGGATACACTGTACTTACCACTCACTAAACAGAACTTATGCATTTATAATGAATGTAAAGAGACTAGAGAGCAATTGTACTTTTCATAACTAGCATGCATATGATACGTTATCCACATAACGTACTGGTCTTTTGACATTTAAATTACATCCATGTAGGTTATTGTCAGTGAAGTTATGTTTGTAATATGTAGTAATACGTAGAAAACTAACTAGCTAGCTAGTGATAGCTTAGTGACAGCAATGAAACGTCCAATACCATCCAATATTAGTTGATAATATTGATAATACTAAGTACATTTATTTCTTTTGACACATTAATGGCTGAGATGAGAAGACTTACCTGTATACTGGGCTTTCTTTTGATCTTATTCCTTTCTCTTTTTCCATACCTGTGCACCCGAGGGTTTAGACCGCTTCATTTTTGATGAACGCGCCAGTGCCTGAACCCCCCCACCCCTGGAAATGATCGACAATAATTACCATCAATTCAATCTAATAATCAGGTTGACAAGTAATTAAACATGTGGCTGAGGGGGCGCCCTAGGATGATCATGTTTAATAAACATTGTTTTATTTTGCTTGTTCTAATTCTAGGATTAATGGGAAGTAGGCCTAAGGGCGACACTAGAGGGCGCCCGCGCCCCCAACACAATTGTCGCCCTAGGCAACCGCCTAAGATCGCCTATAGCAAACGCAGGCCCTGGGTTGCACTAATGCTGCCTTCACGTGCTATCGGAAATTTCATTCTTAAGTCGTTATTACGAGCTTGTTTCATTCAAGTACTTTGTTGTCGGAATGAACAGGAATCATGGAGGACGCCAGGTTTATTCTTGCCTATTTTTTGGTAAACTCTTATTAAAACCAAAATTATAGTGTCACATGCACTGACAACCATATAAACATTTTTGATGCTATCCAGTATGGTTTCTGCAGATTCTGTAATTTCAGTCAAATGCAGGCTATTTTTGCTGCTTCAAATGATTACTCATACTGTATATGTAAATATGCACTACTGTAAAAAATAGCTCAAAGGGCAAATATGAATAATTAATCATAACTTGATATAATTAATTATAAATATTTGGATCAGTTAACCGAATTAACTTAATGTAACTGAATTAATCTGTTAATAAAAGTAGGCTATTAGAGTTTATTATTTAACTAAAACATGAACACATATCTAATCTAACAAAAACACATACTCACACACGAGCACACATGGGTAGAATAGAAGGTAAAAGTGACTGAAAAACTGGATCAGAACAGAGGAATGAAGCTATGGCAAAGGAGTCTAACACCTGGGAGAACCATCAGTTATGACAACAAGGGTTTAACTAACTATGCAGCAATTTTGTATATCGTACGTTACTTGCATTTGCCTGAGCTGTTGAAGAGCATCTGCATATACAGTCACAGGAGAAAGTCTTGATAGTTCAGTCCGATGGTGTTGCAGTTGCAATCGATTCCTTCCATGTTGAGAGAAGAAGCAACGGTGAACTCGCAGAGACTCTGTTATGGTGAAAGAAGGCCCACATTTCTTGATTTGTGTGGGGCTGGCCGGGCGGTTCGGGAATGGAATCCCAGCCAGCGAGAACTACTAACGTGTTGGATTTTAAGAGGCTGCAGAGGCCACACCTTTGAGTTTTGGCTTGACCAATGAGGAAGTTGCAAAAAAAAAAGAAAGTGATTTCCCCCAAAGTGTGAGTCATTAAATGAGGAATATTTTGATAGGTGATACCAGCTAGATAGGCCAACATTAACTAGTAGTTCTATCATCAAGCATACATAACACTATACAATATAAAAAGACAATATACAAACAGTAATGATACACAAATTGTACTGGGGAAATGCATGTTTATTCATTAAACAGATTGTCAATAGTGGATAGAATTCCATTTCTATAGGGGATTGATTGGATCTCTTGTTTGAGAACAATCAGCCCAAGTGTCTTTGCAGTGTATGAATGGGCACCAGGGTGCTAATTCACAGTGGGGAAACTAGACATCACGGAGCTTGTCTAGGTCCTTAAGGAGATTAAATAAAAAAACAAATTGTGTGTTTGATCGGTCCAGTTGCTACACTACATTAATGACAAGAAAATCTAGCTGTTTTGAAAAAAAAAAAAAAATAAAGTTTATGGCATGCACATCTCAGGAATTTGGGTATCAAAATTATTTCCGAACTTCCCAGTGGTGAACACGACATCAGAGGGTATTCATGTGCAATTTTTTTCTAGGAAACTCGTATTTACGATAATTCCAATAGCATGTGAAGGCAGCATTAGTCTCTTGAGTCATAGGTGTGTTTTGGCATAACATGCAATAAACCAATCAGAGTCTCATCTCCCATTCCCTTCAAAAGCCAGTTGCGCTTGCATCATGGCAGATTTGCTATTTACATAGCGGAATTTGTGAGTGGAAAGACTGAACGCTTCTCCAGAGAGGAATCCTTTTATTTTTAATATTTAAAAATGTTGTGTGCTGCTGTGCGTCCCTGTGTGTGTAATAAGCAGAGTGTACGTGCGTTGTGCACCCGCCTATAGGCGCATATTACTAACGCGCCCTTTAGATAACACAAAAAAATAATGCACTGTTGACTTTAGACCAGGTTTTTGTTGGTCAGTGGTACTAACGCGCCAATAATGCTCTTGAACACACCTTCAGACCAGCACGCCGATGGGCGAACAGATGGATGCGAGTGCATTTGCTATTTAAACAACGTGAAGGGAAAATGATAACTGCATCTGGCTGAAACTAGCAAAAAAACAATTGTAATGTGTCCGGTGTTGCATTGTGCCAGGTGTATGATATGGCCCCCATGTGAAGAAAAACTTATTTTCCTTTCCCACAATGCATTACTACCTTTGTTGAATTTATTTAAATTACAATTCAGTAATTTCCTCTTCCTGTCATTCCAATTCCAATTTCAAATCAACTTCCCTTTGGCCAGTTTAAATCACATTTACAATTGAAAGAGTGATTTCTTCAGTTCTGAATTTCTCTTAACTCTGATAGCTTCCAATTCCTACTTTAGATTTCATGAGGCCTTTAATTTTTTGCTTTAAAAATGATTGCTTAACTAGAAATACAGTAGTGAAAATACTCTTAATATACACTCACCTAAAGGATTATTAGGAACACCATACTAATACTGTGTTTGACCCCCTTTTGCCTTCAAAACTGCCTTAATTCTACGTGGCATTGATTCAACAAGGAGCTGAAAGCATTCTTTAGAAATGTTGGCCCATATTGATAGGATAGCATCTTGCAGTTGATGGAGATTTGTGGGATGCACATCCAGGGCACGAAGCTCCCGTTCCACCACATCCCAAAGATGCTCTATTGGGTTGAGATCTGGTGACTGTGGGGGCTATTTTAGTACAGTGAACTCATTGTCATGTTCAAGAAACCAATTTGAAATGATTCAAGCTTTGTGACATGGTGCATTATCCTGCTGGAAGTAGCCATCGGAGAATGGGTACATGGTGGTCATAAAGGGATGGACATGGTCAGAAACAATGCTCAGGTAGGCCGTGGCATTTAAACGATGCCCAATTGGCACTAAGGGGCCTAAAGTGTGCCAAGAAAACATCCCCCACACCATTACACCACCACCACCAGCCTGCACAGTGGTAACAAGGCATGATGGATCCATGTTCTCATTCTGTTTACGCCAAATTCTGACTCTACCATCTGAATGTCTCAACAGAAATCGAGACTCATCAGACCAGGCAACATTTTTCCAGTCTTCAACTGTCCAATTTTGGTGAGCTTGTGCAAATTGTAGCCTCTTTTTCCTATTTGTAGTGGAGATGAGTGGTACCCGGTGGGGTCTTCTGCTGTTGTAGCCCATCCGCCTCAAGGTTGTGCATGTTGTGGCTTCACAAATGCTTTGCTGCATACCTCGGTTGTAACAAGTGGTTATTTCAGTCAAAGTTGCTCTTCTATCAGCTTGAATCAGTCGGCCCATTCTCCTCTGACCTCTAGCATCAACAAGGCATTTTCGCCCACAGGACTGCCGCATACTGGATGTTTTTCCCTTTTCACACCATTCTTTGTAAACCCTAGAAATGGTTGTGCATGAAAATCCCAGTAACTGAGCAGTTTGTGAACTACTCAGACCGGCCCGTCTGGCACTAACAACCATGCCACGCTCAAAATTGCTTAAATCACCTTTCTTTCCCATTCTGACATTCAGTTTGGAGTTCAGGATATTGTCTTGACCAGGACCACCCCCCTAAATGCATTGAAGCAACTGCCATGTGATTGGTTGATTAGATAATTGCATTAATGAGAAATTGAACAGGTGTTCCTAATTAGCCTTTAGGTGAGTGTAGTTTGCCCTTTAGTGAGACAAAAGTAAGAAGAATCAGTATGATCAGTTTATCATACATATTTCTCTACATCACCAAATAATTATAAACTTGGTTGGACATTTAAAGTTGAGTTACCTTACTGAGTTGTAGTACCACTAATTAAACTACTGAGACAGATAAGAGAAAGAAAAGCATGTGTCAGGAAGTCTCTTGTCTTTTTCTCTCTACTGGCGCCAATTATCTTGTGGATATGGCAGGACGACACTGATTCCCGCAGTGGTAAGATGGGGTGGAGGTGGGTTTTCTGTCCACACCTCTCTCCCATTGTGTGTGGCAGCCAGCCGTCTCATTACCACACACAGACCACTGCCACAAGTTTCTCCTCTCCTGCTATTTTTGTCATCTTTTTTTCTTGTACAGTGCTAGTTTTTGCTTTTCCACTCATCATCACTGTTAGTATGTTTACTTCCAGGTGATCACATGATCCTTCTTTCTATGAACACGGGAGGAAAACATCCACAGCACTTTACATCCCAGTTAAGTTTGGAGTCACTGGAGAGTGGGAACAGGATTCTTAATTCTTTCAAATATACCAGCTCAGTTTCGTTCCTAGTAATATCAAGTACATTGCTAGAATTTTTTTTTTTTTTAACTGTTAAAAATTCTGCTCTGACCCAGTAAAGTAGAATCTGAGTAATTGCATTTGGTACATTAACAAATAAAATTGAGTAGAAATAATTGGGGAAAAACATTTAAAAAACAATATTTATTAGTAATATTAACTGTTTTTATTTTTGAGTAATATTAACTTTTAATTTCCTATACCATTGTAAAATACTTGACACAACCACAGGTATACATGACATTGGCCTTTATTGTTGAGTACAGGAATACAGCATATTTTATACTGTTTTAACATGTATACAATATTGCCTACATTTAAACTCAGGTAACAAACATTTTAGAAGTAACAATGAAACATTTAAAAATAATTCAAGGGTAGTCAACCGGCCTGTTATCCATTTCCACCGCACCAGCGCTGGTCCTCGTGGCAGAGTGGGACTCGTGCTCTGTGGGAGAACTTCGAACTTCAGACCGCCGTCCTGCGTTTCACTTGTAGCCGAAAGATGCTGCGACCTGACTGACTCCATAACCTGCCAATAAACAAACAGTGCACAGTTCTGAGAACATTTTACCATCCAAATTAATTATATTCATTATCTTTAGGAATAAAGTTGTGTGTTTTATGCAAGGTATCAGGCGTTTAAATAATTAATCGGCGGTAATCTTATCGCCGATTAATTCATTGACTTTCACCCTCTTTGGCTTGTCTTTCTGAATCTTAGGGGCCATTTACATGACACCATTTTCAACTTAAAACTAAAATTATTTTTGGCCGCTCATTTACACAACAATGGCGTTTTGGGGGCCTGAAAACACAAACTTTTGTATGTAGTGTTTATTTACAAAGTGACTTCGCCAGCTACTGGACTGGTAGCGTAATACAGCGTTTTTGTCGTTTTTCACTGAGCTGTGTGAATAGGGATCACTTTGACATTGACATTGTCATCTGTACGCGAAAAACACAAAGGAAATTTTTTTTTTTTTAGTGCATCGTCGCGTAAACGTACCCTCAGATTTGCTGATGTTGCTGGCCAGGGTGAGATGCTGGCAGAGCAGATGGAGACTGAAAAAAGGTAGGCTAGCTATAGCTATCAAGCTAATGTTTGCTAATGTGTGAATGCTTTGCTTTTTTAACTAATCTTTGGTGGAATGAGTTCATGGATATACCAGTGTCATTTCTTTTGGTCTTGATTTAATACTTTGTACATTTGATTCATTTAAGTGAGGATATCATTTTGAAGATAAAAGTCTCCATCATATTTGTTTTCTGTGGTCATATCCACTAGTAAGGTTGCCAAAGCTTTTATAAAATATGGATTTGTGATTGTGTGACACTTTGGTATGATTTTTCAGCAGTATGATTCATTCAAAATTTGTAATGATTTTTTCCATAACAGATGGATTATAACAAAGTTTGTCAGCAGGTTCTGTGTGTAAGCACATACACAACCGTTCAGAAATCTGGTGCTAGTAAGATTTTTCTATTAATGTTTTTGGAAGAAGTATCTTATGCTCACCAAGTATTTGATAAAAAATGCAGTAAAAAAGTGCAGTAATGTTGTGAAATGTTATTACACTTTAAAATAACTGTGTAACATAACTTATCTAATTCACATACTAGATTTTACACTGTGCAACTGGGGTAAATTATGGAAGTTTTTCACATGTTTTTAGCTAAGAACACAAATCTATGAATGGTTTCTGGTTTATGAGATGTTCTGTCTCATGACACTCTATTCCCACAGGCACTAAAAACTCTTTCGGATGGGGAACTAGTTGCTGGAATACATAAGTAGGCTACTTCTTGGCTAGTTTTGCAGGAGGTGTGAAATTGTCTATTGGCACATTAATCTCTGGCACATTGTCTTTGGGACATTAATCTTAAAGGTGGGGAAAGCCATATCTGGTAACCAATGTTGATATTTCAAATCACCAAAACAAACACACTCCGGCCCCGAAAGAGTCTCGCCCCTATTTTGATAGCTCCGCGCCACACATATGTACGCAACCCAGGCAACAACTATGGCGGAATCTGCTGTGCCAGCCAGCCAAGGGTATGATGTCATCAATAAGTGAAAGCAATTTGTGTATCCTGGTCGAATGTTCAATGAAAAAGTCATCCCTTACATTCCAAAAACACAAACACAGTTCTCACGAACAACTCAATAGCACAAGCATGACAGTCCAACTAACAAATATATTACAATTATGACAAGATTAGAGGGTTATATTGATCACTAAAAGAGTAATCAAAGGAAACAAACATATATTAGGTTTAGTTTATTAGGTTATTAGTTTATTATCTTTTCAAACACACTGCGAGCTGAGGCTTGAAGCAGACAGTGGCTTATAAGATGTGGAAATGAATGGGTCTTTATCATCACTGAAGTGAACGACAATATGATTGCAAATGGACAAACAAGTAAACATGATACACAAGCATATTCAAGCAAAAGCTAGCATATATTAGTTCTGTGAAACAAAACAAAACCAATGTTACTCACCTAAGAAATAAAGCACCCTCGGCATCCGATTGCAGGCCTTAGTGCTCCTTGAGTTCTCTCTAGCGCTGGAAAGCTGATCCGATATTTACACTGGTCCTACTTCTTGCCTGATCGCTGTTTTGTTCCACAGACATTTTGCACTTTTGTTTTTTTATCTGCCATCTCTCGTCGCTCGGCTAATGTCCGTCCTGTGTGTTGTGTCTTTTGAATAATGATGAAGTGCACTGAGCGATCTCTTCTCCCCATCATTAGTAGACACGCCCCTTACTGCTGATTGGCTACAAGTTTGTTTTGGTACTCGGCCGAGACACTTTTCTAAAGCATTTTTTTAAATATTGCTTACCCCACCTTTAATTTCAACAATATTTGATATTCACAATATTCTGTAATTTTATATAAATTCATTAATTATAGCAATATTGCTAATATTCAATATATCGCCCAGCCCTGATTATTGCTATATAAAAGTAGGCCTATTAATTAAAAAAAATATATAAATCTGACCACAAACTTTTTTTGGCAGTGCATATTGCAGGCATAGGCTATACTGTTAAGGTAAACCATACACACTCACAATGTGGTGCAAAGAAATGAAAATCATTCCATATTCTCCTTTTCTGAAGGTAGCAAACCTATCCACCAGTACTAACACGTACCAAAAGTGTATTTAGCAAAAGGTTTCTAAATATGCTTGCATTACATGTAGTGGGATATACATTCTGCTATGTCAAAAGTAAACTTTTAGTTCTCTTTAGTTTCCACCCATTTGCTGGGTCAATGATAAAGTCAGTGTTGGCTTATAAAAATAGACGTACGTTTAGGTTCCACATAGAAAAAAGTAAACTGGTGAAATCATCTGTAGCTTACAGTTACGTTAATGCTGCTTCAGAAACCACCAGACCTGAACACTGTGTGTTTTTGCATGCCCCTGAACCACCATAGAAAATAAGGGAATGCCCACTTGATAGGGAGCCTGTGCCCCAGAACTGATGAAAGCCTGGAAACGCCCAGAGTGTAAATGCAACGTGAAATTCTTTACAAACACCAGGCTACATTAGAACAGTACAACATTGAGGTCTGAAAGATGGTTATGATTATAAATTAATCTTGAAGCTATTTTAGTTGCTCAAGGCAGTTTGAATATTAATGCTTATAACCAGCATGTTTTCTCAGGGCCTCTGATGCAGTCATGTTTCTGCCTGGATGTCTTTGCATAACATCAATCTAGACCTGACATGACATGGAGCCTGCGGGAACAGCTCCAGGTAGAGAGTGAACTGTTCTCATCAAGCCCCTCTTAGTGAGGATACAAGAATGACCTCAAAACATCTCAAAAGTCTAGAGAATACATCAATGCCTTATCTTGTAACCCATAATGCATGCTCTCAAACTCGCACACAAACACATGCAGCAAGGAAGAAACAGCACCTCTTCAGTTAAATAGTCAATTTTAGAATTTAGACAACGAAAGCCCTTGATGCAGGTTCTGCTGCATGCTGAAGTAGTGCCCTATCATGTGTAATTTACCTCTTTATTATGTTGTGTAATAGAGTCCCTGTTTGCCACTAGCCAGGCAGATTTGCACCTTTGCTGTTTCAAAAGATTCATGTGGTTTAGTAATTCCTATGGGTACAGCAGCGACTTCTACACTTCCTGCTGTTTGATCCTCGCTGTACCACACTTTCTGCACATCTGTGATAGGCTTTGAAAATGGAGCTGACATCTCCCTTGAACAAGAAGCAGCGTTACTCAGCATTAGCTTGTGAATACTGTAACTGCACTAATGAACGTACAGTAACACGTTAGAATAATAGTCCATTAATAATAAGTAACTATACAGGAAGTAGTGCAGGACAAATGAGTAGTACTACATTGACACTTAAGCTACTACTATTAACTTACAGTTCAGGCATAATTTTATGACATTATCCTAATATTGTGTTGGTCCCCCTTTTGCTGCCAAAACAACCCTGACCCGTTGAGGCATGGACTCCACTAGACCCCTGAAGGTGTGCTGTGGTATCTGGCAACAAGATGTTAGGAGCAGATCATTTAAGTCCTGTAAGCTGTGAAGTAGGGCCTCCATAGATCGGACTTATTTGTTCAGCACATCCCACTGTTGCTCGATTGGATTGAGATCTGGGGAATTTGGAGGCCAAGTCAACACCTCAAACTCGTTGTTGTGCTTCCCATAGTGCATCCTGGTGCCATGTGTTCCCCAGACAAGGCCACCTTCTTCCATTGCTCTGTGGTTCAGTTCTGATGCTCATGTGCCCACTGTTGGTGCTTTTGGCGGTGGACAGGGGTGAGCATGGGTGCCTTGACTGGTCTGCAGCTATGCAGCCATATACGCAACAAACTGCGATGCACTGTGTATTCTAAAACCTTTCTGTCAGAACCAGCTTTAACTTCTTGAGCAATTTGAGCTACAGTAGCTCGTCTGTTAGATCTAAATGTAATGCAACACTTTTCACGATTAGTTAACCATGCGAGCTGTAGTAGTAAAAACGCACTAAAAGAGAGAGTAAAACTATCAAATGGGAAGACGTTAGCAGTGGGCGTTTACACTGACGTCTCACAGCAGACATGCCCCTTAAAACAGAGCGTTCAGAGCAGAGGGCTAAAATCAGGGTAGGAAAAATGCCTTTTATTAAAAAATTATGACAATTGTTGATGTAAAAAACATTCTAACATTATAAGTGCACCCCAAGAAACTATTTTTCTATTATTTCTATTTTCTATTTTTGACAATGCAGTAAACTCTGGCCAATTTATTATGCATGTACGTCTATAATGAAAACATAAACATAAATAACAATTGAGTGCTGCATTTAGTCTTTTATATTTAAATAGCTGATCATTAATTCAAAGCCAGATTCTCTTATTGGAACTGATACTTACCTGATTTGAGAGGAGATAATTGTAGTTCCCTTTCAGTCGGTCACGTTCGACGTACGTCGGAACTGACCGACGAATTGGGATCTGTTTTCAGAGACCAATCTACTTCGAGTGATTAAAAACGAGCCAATGGACATTGGCATGCGGTTCACGCATTCCACGCACCACCCCGCAGCACGGGTATAAACACGGAAGTGGAAGTACTGCATATCGCTTTTAACTTCGGAGCCGAATGGTTTGCTGTATCAAGCTGTTTCTACGAAGAGTGTTTAGACGAGTCTCGAGGAGGATCGCTCTCTTACCTGGGTGCTGGTGTGACAGTGCGAGTCAGCGAGTGGCCGCTGCAACATACACTT
This sequence comes from Paracanthobrama guichenoti, assembly GCA_018749465.1. Taxonomy (NCBI): domain Eukaryota; kingdom Metazoa; phylum Chordata; class Actinopteri; order Cypriniformes; family Gobionidae; genus Paracanthobrama; species Paracanthobrama guichenoti. The sequence continues at coordinate 18,296,929 of CM031951.1, forward strand.
GTCTCTGTGTTGGTTGGCTGGGCGTTTCCGTTCTTTGAGTGCTCACACACAGGCTTGCTATCGGACTGCTATTGGCCATCTCCCTGAGTGCTTCAGCACCTCTAAAAGAGCATTTCCTTCTAAAAGAGCAACACGGTTTGACTCTGCGTCTTTTTCAAGATGTCATTCAAACCGTGTTTCTGGATGCGGTTGTTTCCTGTCCTCATTTGACGGCCACGATCTCTCTCGCACATAAACATGCGAGATTGCGTTCATGGGTGATTCATACTCTCTCAGGAGAGTGTGATCACATCGGCGCGTTGTTCGTCTTCCCTTTCTCAAGGGCTGGAGCGTTCAGCGCACTGTGTGCCATTCTGATGGCCACGCTCAGCTTACAGATGGGATTGCTGGTTCTAAAAAAAAAAAAAAAAAGGGACCTAGCGTTTCATTTGGGGCTCTGGCAGAGGACAGATGTCAATTGCTGCATCGGAGAGAGGGAAATATGGAACACCAAAAGGGCCATAATCTGTATAAGTGTTTTTTCCCTCTCTCACTACCCTCTGTCCTGCATGCACGAGGGTAGTCCCGTCCCAGGGGTTATGCAGGAACTGGGTCAGGCGATGTCCACACTAGTGGTCCAGGAATGTCATGTAGGGCTAGACCTGGCAGAGATGCTTGAGCCCGACCAAGTTCAGTTCCTCAATGCCCGTCTGTCAGGCTGGCCTCTTCGGCGACGCCATCGAGAACTTCGCCCAGCAGTTCTTGGTGGCCCAGTAGCAGATGGAGGCAAAAAAAACCCCTGTCCCGATGACCAGCTGCTGCCTCCACCCAGTCATCGGTCACAGTGTCTCCGCCTGCTTGTCGCCGAGGGCGTCCCCCCCTGCGTCTGCCCCTGCTAAAGCCAAGCAGCAGCCTCCACCCAGGCAGCAGGTGGCTGGGCGCAAGGGAGGCACCCAACCCGTCCAGGGTCCCGCGAAGCCTGCAAGCGGCCCTGAAACGGGTGGCCCAGTGAGAAGGGGATCTGCTCTTGGGGAGGCGGTGTCCGCACCCCTCCCCCCCAGAGGAGGACTGAGGGGAGACTAGGTTTCGGTCCTGCCACTGGCTCTCCGGAGTCCAGTGGTACCCACTTTCTCAAAAGAGCAGTGTCCTCCCTCTCTGGGCTCCAGGAGGGTCCTGTGCGATGCCTCCAAGCCTTGCCACTCCTTGCCTCCCCTCCTTTCGCCAGTGGACAGCAGTGTGGGCACCGAGGATGCCACCAGGCCTTCTCACCTACACTCTGTCCTACCCTGGAATGCTCAGATGATTTCCGGGCCGCCTCCGGGCCTCCCGGGTCAGATCTGAGCATTCCACCTTCCTGCCTCCCTAAGGCAGGGGGCAGCAGAGTGGGCACCGAGGACGCCACCAAGCCTTCTCACCCACACTCTGCCCCACCCTGGGAGGCTCAGACAACACTCTGGGCCGCCCCCCCGGGCCTCCCGAGTCGGGTCCGAGTCTCCCACCTCGCTGCCCCACCCCGGGTACGTCTGTGGTGCCGTTGGTCCTTCTTGTCCGGTTCTGGGGGCCTGGCTAGAGGTCCCCAGGCCGCCTCGCTGGCTCATCCGTACCATCAGACTCGGCTACGCGATTCAGTTCGCTCGCCGGCCTCCCAAGTTCAAGCATCCTCTTCACCTCCGGGCGGAGCAGTGATGCCCATGTCTTGCGGTCAGAGATCGGAGTCCTACTGGCGAAGGACACGATTGAGCCGGTTCCTCCAGCTGATATGAAGTCAGGGTTCTACAGCCCTTACTTCATTGTACCCAAGAAAGGGGGTGGGTTAAGACCAATCTTGGACCTGCGTGTCCTGAATCGGGCCCGTTCAGAATGTTTGAATCGGGCCCGTTCAGAATGTTGACGCAAAAACTTCGCTGAATGGCTTCGCGCCATTCACATCCCAGGTGCGCTCAACCGGACAGCCGACGAGCTCTCACGGCAGCCGACACCTCTGGGAGAGTGGTGACTCCATCCCCAGGTGGTCCAGCTGATATGGGGCCTCTTCGGAGCCGCACAGGTAGACCTGTTTGCCTCTCCAGAGTCGACCCATTGCCAGCTGTATTACTCCCTGACCGGGGGCGCCCTCGGCACGGATGCACTGGCACACAGCTGGCCCCGGGGCCTACGCAAGTATGCGTTCCCCCCAGTGAGCCTTCTCAAACAGACACTGTGCAGAGTCAGGGAGGGCGAGGAGCAGGTCTTGCTAGTTGCGCCCTACTGGCCCAACCGGACCTGGTTCTCCAAACTAACTCTCCTTGCGACAGCACCTCCCTGGCCCATTCCTCTGAGGAAGGACCTACTTTCTCAGGGACGGGGCACACTATGGCACCCGTGTCCGGACCTCTGGAAACTCCATGTCTGGTCCCTGGACGGGACGCGGAGGTTCTAGGTGGTCTACCACAGGCAGTGGTGGACACCATCACTTCCGCTAGAGCCCCCTCTATGAGGCGCCTCTATGTGTCGAAGTGGAACCTGTTCGTTGAGTGGTGTTCTTCTCGCCACGAAGACCCCCGAAGGTGTTCGATTAGCGCCGTGCTTTCCTTTCTGCAAGACGGGTTGGAGCGAAGGCTGTCTCCCTCCACCCTTAAAGTGTACGTTGCGGCAATAGCGGCGTATCACGACACAGTTGATGGTAAGTCCTTAGGGAAGCACGACCTAATCGTCAGGTTCCTCAGGGGTGCGAGGAGGCTGAATCCTCCTCGTCCAAACCCGGTACCCTCTTGGGACTTAGCTCTGGTGCTGAGAGCACTCCAGAGCCCTCCCTTCAAGCCTCTGCAGTCCATTGAGCTGAATATCCTGTCCATGAAGACAGTACTCTTGGTTGCATTGGCCTCCATCAAGAGGGTAGGGGACCTGCACACACTTTCGGTCAACGAATCGTGCCTAGAATTCGAGCCAGGTAACTCTCACGTTGTCCTGAGACCCCGGCCCGGATACGTGCCCAAGGTTCCCACCACTCCTTTCCGGGACCAGGTGGTGAACCTGCAAGCGCTGCCTTCGGAGGAGGCAGACCCAGCCCTGGCTTTGCTCTGTCCCGTCCGCGCTCTCCGCGCCTACGTGGACCGAACTCAAAGCTTTAGGACCTCAGAACAGCTCTTCGTCTGTTACGGAGGCCTGCAGAAGGGAAAGGCTGTCTCCAAGCAGAGGTTAGCCCACTGGATAGTGGATGCTATTGTCTTGGCGTACCAGTCCCAAGACATGCCCTGCCCGTTCGGGTTGCGGGCGCACTCAACTAGGAGTGTAGCCTCCTCCTGGGTGCTGGCTCAGGGCGCCTCGCTAACAGATATATGTAGAGCTGTGGGCTGGGCGACACCTAACACGTTCGCTAGATTTTATAGCCTCCGTGTAGAGCCGGTATCTTCCCGTGTACTCTCCCCCAGTGGCCAGTAGCGCGACGTGCCCATTCTAGTGTCGGTTTGCGACGCCATTCCTGCCCCCTGGGCCGGATGCGTGCGTTATTTATCTCCAGTCGTGTTCCCCAGAAAATGGCGAACCCTGTCGAGCTCCTCCGTCACCCCTTCGGTGTCAGACGTTGCGGCCGTCTGGTGCCAGGCCTGCACCCGTATGCTTGTGGAGCGTGTGTGTAGGCTGGGTTCCATATGTAGCGGTTCCCTAACAGCAACCCCATATGTGTCCCGTCGCTAGGTGCTGTGCTTCAGCTGAAGGTCGAGTCACTTGTCTCGGCTCCTCAGTTGATAAGCGATATGCGGTACTTCCACTTCCGTGTTTATACCCGCGCTGCGGGGCAGTGCGTGGAATGCGTGAACCGCATGCCAATGTCCATTGGCTCGTTTTTAATCACTTGAAGTAGATTGGTCTCTGAAAACAGATCCCAATTCGTCGGTCAGTTCCGACGTACGTCTCCGTTCCCTCCTTCAGGGAACGAGGGTTACATACGTAACCGAGACGTTCTCAGGCTTCATTAGTCCACTAAACATAGCAGAGCAGTCTGCTATATAAGAGTGAGTCCTGAAAGGTCTGTCCGAGCATCACTGTTTAACTGCACCAATTATTGTATATATTTAAAATTGGTGTTTAAAATATTTGTTGTACCTGATAGAGAGCTCTACCTGGTTAGTGGCCTCCAGGTAATTCGAGGTTGAGCCTAAAACAAAGGTTAAAATACAGTATCTGCAAAGTACAAACTTTTGTCTGTATTGGATATGGAGAAACCATTATGCATCTGTCAGTAAGTATAACGCCATTTGTTTAATTCTGCATGGGATTCAAGATCCAGGTTGTTACCCGAATGTTTAGCAGTTGTTTTCCCAATTAACGTTCCCTCATGTCAGGCACGACGTATGTTACCAGAACCCTTCGTTCTCGCCTGCAAGGTTTCATCGAGCCATTTATGGATCTGTGAGTGTTCATCAAGACATTTACAGACTTGTGCACAACGGATATGAGGAATGTGCATGAATTCATAATTAAAGATTACAGTTGAGAGCCTTTTTCAAACATCTGTTCCAAACGTGGCTTCACAGTCAAAGTTAATTAATCTTCTTGTTTCTCAGGTGATCATGGTAGCATATCGAGACACTGTCGTCTCACTGCGTTGGTCGCCTCCGGATAATGAAAGCAAATTGAATATACTTCTTGACAAAAGTTATAGTAAGAAGTAACTAACAAGAGCCTCCGGAATCATGTTTTGCATCAGAAGTCTTCAGACTTCAAGGTTTATGGTTTCAATTTACTAGTTTTATGTTACAGTTCTCTGCATCAGAAAACATGAGCTGTAATGCAAATTGAGCATAGTTTGTGTTCAAAAACATACTTTAGTTTGGGCATATGATGTGCTATGGCATCTCTGTGCCTGCTTATCTGTGTGTTTTATTGTTGTTGGATACAACTTTTTAATTAAATGGTCCTGATATTGTTATACATGACTTTAAAGTTATTGTTCATTTTACATTGCCAATTATAAATCACAAAAGTCTCGAAATTCCCCATCTTGACGTTTCAGCCTAAAAAGTTGGCATTTAATTGTGTTAAATCTGTGTTAAAGTCTTTAAAGGGTCAAAATGTCCCGTGACAGCATGGAAGGGCTAGACATTTGCTCACTTCATTCATTCTGTTTGTGTCTCTTCAGTAGTGTGACATTGTTTCCAATTGCCTCATTTTTCCAGACCCTGCATATTATCACAGAAGGGAATAGAAAGGTATCTCTGAAGATGACTATATGCCGCAGTCTGCGTACTAATGGTCGACACAAATGTAATAACACATTGGCATGATGAATATGCAGTCTAATGTTTTTCTATGGAATCTACAAAAAAGCCTCTCTCCCATCTCTTTCCATCTGTTTCAGCTAAATGTAATTTTGAGGTGTTTCTCTGTCTTGTGGTAATTATAATTGGACTTTAGCATAATTCATATCAGTGACTGACAGAAAGGGCAAAGTGCTTTTCTGTGCTAAATGTAGAGGTTTTCTGGCAAGCTTTATGAGCTTTCTTTCTCGTCAAATCTTTGATCATAAAACCCCTCATAACCTCTAGTGCTGACTTTTGTGAACTCTATATCCATATCTTTTACAGATTTCCTTTTTTCAACAGATCTCTTTCATTTTTGCCTGAATTGGGGTCAAGGCCACTTTCACTCGCTTAATGTTTGCTGGTCTGTTTGAACCAACACTCAGCTTGTTTGAAGTCAAAAGCCCTCTAGAAAAAATTGCCAAGAAGACTTGAAGTTTCATTAAAATTAAATATTGAGGTCTAGTTTTCTGTTCCTGTTGAAGTCATAGTATACATTTGCCTTTTTATGTAATAAACTGTGGAAGTGCTGTAAAAATGGGAATATAAGGCATTTAAGTAGCCAGGAAAAAACTGTAAATTCACTGTAATATTTACCAGTGCATCTTTTACCAGCAATATTTTTAATTGGATTATGAGACAATATTTATTTATTAATGGTTGAAGTCATGTGAGAGGGAAGTAGCTACAGATCTTTACTTCCATATTGTGACGTACATCTGAGTGAAACAGATTATTGAAAAAAAGAAAATGAGGTTTGGTTCAATCCATCGACACACCACCAGAGAGAAGTCTGGTTTTTATTTTTATTTTATTTTTTTTTTACAGAAAGATCCAGTTCCAGGCATCCAGGCATTTTGATGAAAAATTACAATGTCAAAACTTTAAAACAAAGAAGCATAGGCTATACATGGATGAATCATTCACAATCAGATCTACACTCACCTAAAGGATTATTAGGAACACCTGTTCAATTTCTCATTAATGCAATTATCTAATCAACCAATCACATGGCAGTTGCTTCAATGCATTTAGGGGTGTGGTCCTGATCAAGATAATCTCCTGAACTCCAAACTGAATGTCAGAATGGGAAAGAAAGGTGATTTAAGCAATTTTGAGCGTGGAATGGTTGTTGGTGCCAGACGGGCCGGTCTGAGTATTTCACAATCTGCTCAGTTACTGGAATTTTCACATACGACAATTTCTAGTGTTTACAAAGAATGGTGTGAAAAGAGAAAAACATCCAGTATGTGGCAGTCCTGTGGGCGAAAATGCCTTGTTGATGCTAGAGGTCAGAGGAGAATGGGCCGACTGATTCAAGCTGATAGAAGAGCAACTTTGACTGAAATAACCACTCGTTAGAACCGAGGTATGCAGCAAAGCATTTGTGAAGCCACAACACGCACAACCTTGAGGCGGATGGGCTACAACAGCAGAAGACCCCACCGGGTACCACTCATCTCCACTACAAATAGGAAAAAGAGGCTACAATTTGCACGAGCTCACCAAAATTGGACAGTTGAAGACTGGAAAAATGTTGCCTGGTCTGATGAGTCTCGATTTCTGTTGAGACATTCAGATGGTAGATTCAGAATTTGGCGTAAACAGAATGAGAACATGGATCCATCATGCCTTGTTACCACTGTGCAGGCTGGTGGTGATGGTGTAATGGTGTGGGGGATGTTTTCTTGGCACACTTTAGGCCCCTTAGTGCCAACTGGGCATCGTTTAAATGCCACGGCCTACCTGAGCATTGTTTCTGACCATGTCCATCCCTTTATGACCACCATGTACCCATTCTCTAGGATAATGCACCATATCACAAAGCTCGAATCGTTTCAAATTGGTTTCTTGAACATGACAATGAGTTCACTGTACTAAAATGGCCCCCACAGTCACCAGATCTCAACCCAATAGAGCATCTTTGGGATGTGGTGGAACGGGAGCTTCGTGCCCTGGATGTGCATCCCACAAATCTCCATCAACTGCAAGATGCTATCCTATCAATATGGGCCAACATTTCTAAAGAATGCTTTCAGCACCTTGTTGAATCAATGCCACATACAATTAAGGCAGTTCTGAAGGCGAAAGGGGGTCAAACACAGTATTAGTATGGTGTTCCTAATAATCCTTTAGGTGAGTGTATATCATGAATTTAGAAAATTGATAGGATGAACTTTCATTTCGTGCAGACTTTTGAAGTTCATGCCAGTAATAAACAAATTTCGATGAATTTAACATAGATTGTATTACACAAGTGTTGCAGATGGCTGAGACATTGCAGTTATCAGTTTCACATCATTCAATCCTATGGTTCATCGTTGCGTTCAGATTCCAGATCTCAGTCTGTTGTTGGTTTGACAGCAGAACAACATTAGCCAAATGGTCAGGCTATTCAAGTCATATGATAAGAATTCACTATATTCAACTCATGAATATTCAAATCATAACTGAGCCCTGATTGGAATTAAGCACTGTGGAAACTCAATGGCCACTTAATGGTTTTCATTTCTGTTAATTATACTTGAATGTGCTGAATGCTGCTGCTTAACATAACAGAGTTTTATGCCCATCACAGGTGTAAAGCTCTAGTTCTCTCAATACACCTGGGTTTCACATTCTGGTGTTTATTCACATAGGCTTTGTAATTGCATAATGAACCTGGCCAGAAAAAACAACAACAAAAAAAAACACTGCTGTTATTTTGGGTCGTGTTGCCAGCCATTGGCTGCCACCCGTTGTGTGAGGAGCTTTTCCCAGCTTCTGCATGTATGTATTTTTGACAGATGGGTTGCTTGGCTTCCTTTCAGAAAAAAAAAACAACAAACAGTTTTGGCTGTCAAGCACACAGCCTTTTTGACACTGCATGTTGTCACCATTGACTTCTCAATATTTCCATCATTCCAGCATTCTGGAATTTGAATTTAACCATGATGCTTTTCTTGAGACATCTAGAGGCTCTGCACCTGATTATTTATTTATAATTATTATTATACAATACAATATAAATGTTTTTGTAAGAAGTCTCTTATGCTCAACAAGGCTGCATTTCTTTCAGCAAAAGTATATTCAGAATATTGTTACAAATTAAAATAACTGTTTTCTATTTGAATATGATACTTGGTTTCATGATTCTTTGATGAATAGAAAATTCAATGAACAGCATTTATTAGATTTATTTATTAAAGCATTTATTAAATTGAAATATTTTGTAACATTGCAAATGTCTTCATTGTTTTTTTAAATCAATTTATTGCATCCTTGATGAATAAAAGGATTAATTTAGCTCTATTTTAAATTGTATTACGAATGTTTGAACGGAATCATTGCTGTTCATTGCTGTTTATTGAACATTTGCACAAAAATGTTATGCAGCAAAAACTAATATGATAATAACAAATGTTTCTTGAGCAGCAAATCAGCATATTAGAGTGATTTCTGAAGGATCATGTGACACTGAAGACTGTAATGTCTTGTCATCACAGGAATAAATTACATTTTTAAGTATATTAAAATAAAAGAAATGTATTATTTTTTATAAATTTTAAATTATTTTAAATTGTAATAATATTTCACAATATTATTGTTATTATTTTTTTTTCTTCTGTGTTTTGATCAAATAAATGCAGCTTTTTCCATCTTGGCAGCATGAAGACAACATTTACAAGAGGTAAATCCTGTGGGGGGATGCTGATGAATCACCCTCTGATATAGCTTTACTCCAATTTTAGTGGTTGCCCAAAGCTGACAATGTCCCATGCTGGTTCTCAGGGCACAAAGGGTCACAAAGGTACCCGGAGAAAGAGCTGCAAAATGAGCAGAAGGCATTCTGTTTTTCCTCTGGCTCATATGTGCTTGTGTCTGTGTGTGTCACTCATCAAATATTTGACATCTTAGCTAACTGTATTTGGAAGGTTTTTTATTTATTTATTTATTTTTCATTGCCATATGGGGATGTAAATTTAGCTTAGAAATTTCTTTTCAAAATGCCAATAAAACTGTCAAGACATATGCATAACACACACACATACAAGGTGAGCAAAGTAAAACAGAGTAATGATTTCACAGTGCCAAGCTGTCAGATGTTTACCAAATGGTGATCCAGTATTGCAAAGCTATTTTTACACACACACCAGAAAATATTAACTTATACTATATGCACACCCTCAGAATATGACAGCGAGTCTGTCCATAAGTCTGTTCTAATGAACATCCAATTTTGAAAAGGCATAAAAAAAGAGTAGTTAAACTTTCAGATATCTGCAGCAACTACCCCATGAAACAAAACGTTTGGATCATTTATAGATATCAATACAAAGTTAGAGCAGGTTAGACAGCCACTTCCTAACTCTTTTTATAAATAGATATCAGGCTCATGCAGAGCTGCTGATATATTTTCAGTCCAGAAAACATGAGCAAAACTTGCAGTTTCCTGTCACTCACCTTCAGAGCAGCCCGCAAAGTTTTTGCCCATAAAAAGACAGCAGTTATTATATGCACTGCTGCACGACCCTGAATTCCTCAGACGACGGGATTAATTATAACGAAGGACAAAGAGAAGCTTATCTGTTCTTCTGTGTGCTCGCTTATGTCAGTGCATGACAATAACTGAAGGAGCTACTGAAAAAGCTGCAGATGTTTAAATATCTATAAATACTGTTTATGGTCCATACAAAGAGCTGGTATGTGTATTAAATAAAGTGAAAACTAAATTAATGAAAATATTGTGTTGGGAAAACTTCTAATGAGGAATATTTCCTTTTTCACTGATCATGTTTGTTTTATTTATATCAGACCAAAAAGGATGATCAAGATCGCACATTGTAAAATAGTCATGACAGGCAGTCAAATTCATCTGCCACTCAGTCAAACAGAAGAACACAAATGAACAGCATTACGGTTTGCCAAACAAGTCAACATTCTGTGTATGTCTCGGATGAAGTCTTTCAGCCTGAAAGTCCCCTGGTGGTTACGCAATGGATAAATATTTCATCAGCAAAGTTTGGGCTCGACCAGAGACACAGGACTAGAGCAACTTGTCACTGGATGGGAATGTGAAAGATTCAAGCTGTGCCATTTCATTTTGTTCTGAATTCTTCAATAATGGTGTAATTTCGTGTCACGTGTAATTTATGTTAGATAAACTTCTTTTGACTTGTGGAATAAAGTCTGGTTTATTTTACAGCTTATTCTGGCCATGAACTGCCTACTTAAAATGGCGGAAGGTCTGCCAGATCAACATGTAAAGCCACCAGCTACAGTTTGTTTTGTTTTTGTATTCCATTTAGAGGCACATTTTGAAAATAATAATAATAATTCTGACAAAAATAAAATATATTGGTAAAACTTTTGAATAATGGTCCATGATTAATAGGTAACTATGCAGGAAGTAATGCAGGACAAATGAGTAGCACTACAGTAACACTTCAGCTACTACTATTAACTAATATGGAAACAAGATTCAGTAAGTAATCAGTAAGTAATATCAAATTTAGAACTGACATAGTTCCTTATTAGGTAATCAATATTTACTGAATAATTACTGAAAATGCTTATCTAGCTCATCAGACAAACACTAATGTTGTGATTAGTAATTAATTGGCAATTCTTTATATTTTGTCATAGTTATTAGTTCTTAATGAGGCCAGTCTCATTGAGTAATTATTGATTACCTAATAAGGAACTATCTTAGTACTAAATGTAATATTACTTACTGAAGTGTTAATGTAGTACTACTCATTTGTCCTGCATTACTTCCTGTATAGTTATATTAATGACGGACCATTATTTTAAAGTGTTACCAATATATTGTTTTGTTTTTGAAGGGTCCTTAAAAGCTATATTTTATTTGCTTCTTTTGATGTCATTAACCCACATTTTATGTAAAATCTTCATAAAATATAAAAATGAAAGAACATAATCTGTGAAAGTTCATAATCTGAATCTAAAGTTATAGATAAAAGGTGCGATAACATCACAATTACCAAAGTACACTAAAAAATGCTGGGTTAAAAACAACCCAAGTTGGGTTGAAAATGGACTAACCCAGCGATTGGGTTGTTTTAACCCAGCGGTTGGGTTAAATGTTTGCTTAAAACAACCCAATCACTGGGTTAAAACAACCCAATCACTGGGTTTAAAACAACCCAATCACTGGGTTAGTCCATTTTCAACCCAGCATTTTTTACAGTGCAAGGTGAATAGTGAACAAAGCCTGTCTTACTATCACTGAAATAGTACAGTTGCTCAAATACACTAAAACTGAAAGATGCCATTCACATTTCATTTGAATTGTTGAGGCAGAAAGCATCTTAAAGTGGAGCGTTAAGGTCCGCTGACATCAGCGATCTTGACAGATGTCATGTTTTATGAAAACACACTCTCAGTAAGGAATCAAAGATAAAAGCATCATGTCATTTCAGTATACAATGAAGCGAGGCTCCTGTTGAACAGCTTCTGCCCATTTGTGCTGTTAAGCTCTAAATGACATTGAGTTCCATTAGCTCATTAGAGAAGCAGTGTGCATTTCATTCAGCAAGATAATAAAGCACACTACTCATTAGCATTTCACAGTACATGTCAGATGCATCTCTAGAAATTAGTTCATTGTTTTAAAATAAACTGACACTGCGACCCATGACGAGATGCTCACTCATGAAGTTAAGATAAAACTTCAAATAAATTATGTGGAAAATATAAACAAAGAGGGAAATGAAAATATGGCTGGAAGCCTAATAATATAAATTTATAGAGGAAATATGCACATTTTCTTTGGCCAGTCAATATTTATCAGTGTTGGTTTGTTTTAGAAATAGTAAAGTAGTAAAAAAAAAAAAAAAAAAAAAGTCATGTCACACTATACAGTAGCTGCGCCCTAATTCAGAGGCTGCATCCTTCGACTGATTGCATTACAGAGGCACGATTTTGCTTCCCAGTATAGGTCATAAACCCCGCCCTCTCCAGTCTCCATGTAATGTAATGGAAATTGATACAAACTAAAGAATCAAATTACACTTACTCAAAGATGGTTTCTGTCATTTTAGGTAGTTTTTAATCTTGCTAATTTGTGTTAGTTTTTTAAAATACGTTTTGTTTTAGTTATTTGATGCTATAAAACGGGGGTGTGGCGTCATGATTGACAGATTCTCTGAGTGAAGTTGCCACTGAGGCGCCAACGGACATTTTTTGGGGGGGATTTTCGGAAGGAGATTAGAGCTTTAACTTTAATTTCTACATTCCCATAACTATTTCACACCAACATAATGAGCTGTTCTGCAGTAAACTGTGCTGCGGGAGTGTGGACGGGGTTTTGATATCACACCTCTACTTCCTGCTCTCTACGGCGCAAACTCAGGTCCCAAATCAGCGCAAGATGTCAGCGCCATATTGGGACATTGGCGGCTTAATTTTTCATCAGTGGAAGAGAGTGAAGGCGTGCTGTCCATCTTTTTTTACAGTCTATAGCCCCATTCAGATGGTAATTATTTCTCACACGTGTAACAATTGAGGTCCACTGAAGGCAAGTTGCAGAACCTAAGTGCAGTTTATTCAAAAAGATACGAAACATACAACAAAGACTTGACTTGGCATAAACGAGAAACAAAGACTTGGCATGGTTACACAGAAAACTCACCATATAGCAGGTTAAACAAACATTCAATACTAGAACAAGGCACATGGCAAACATGAGGGCTTAAATACACAATGACTAACTAATGACTAGACAAAACACACCTGTGAACAATGATCAAACAATAAACCAATGACAGCATGACACAAGAGTACACGAGGGCATGGGAATCACATGACAAACCAGGGAAAAAGACAGTGAACATGACAAACTGAGAACATGAAACATGAACAAGAAACGAACCATGACACACTGTGACAACGTGGAAGTCCGTAAAAATAAATTTCCATCAGTGATTAAACTCGTGCATTCGGATGGTGATTTATTCACGGTGGAGGAGCGAGTTTTGTGATCCTGTGCACCTGGGAACGCGCTGCTCACATGGTCAATAACATGATTGTATGCTGTAAATAAAATTTCATATGCTTGGTATAATAAAAATAAAGGCATATTTAATTTAATAATAGGAAAATAATATTCCTCTAATATGCCTCTTATTTACATGAGGTAAACATAATGCTGCTTGGTTATTTTAACGCATATAATTGCTGCCGTAATAATGCCCCATTTCAAATGTTTACGTGCTTTTCTTCTCTTTCTTTTTGGAGTGGTGATGAAAGATTGTAAATACATGCCAGCATTTCAGTAATAAATGTCTAGATCTTTAAAATGCATCCAAATTACAACGACGTGCAACCGCTTGGTGCTCTGCAGTGGTCAAAAAGGATATAAACAGTGAATTTTAAAGTGATATATTCTTGAAAACTCTGATATGTGGATTCGGACGGCAATTCAATTACCACACGACCTTGGTGTTTGTCAAAAACAGTAGGTAATTCGGCTGGGGATTTTTACGTGGGTGGTGGGAGAAAAACACTGACATTCTGGATTCGGATGGCAAAAAAATCACTGACTAGCCCCTGTCAACGATGAAAATACCTTACGACCCCACGAGAAACAACTACTGTTTCTAAGCCTTATGTTCCCAATCCTTCAAATGTGGTCTCGAAATGTGTCCTTCGTTTCCTTCGCAGTTCAAATGTTGACAAGATGTGATTTTATAGGTTATACTCTTTTTTTATGTACAGAAATTAACCACGGTGAACATATTTAGACAGTTTGTGAACACTGTTTTGTTTTCAAAGAATTTAATATAACTTAAAAAAAAAACCTCATCAACGGCAGCTGTCACAGTTGCTAGGAGACAAGAACAATCCTCTGTAGGCTAGACTGTCCCATTTAACATCCCTCGGTCCAAACTTCATGTCTTTTAAAGGTGTGGCCTTTGAAATCTGCATCCTTCGAAGGATGCAGCCTCTGAATTGGGACACATTTTATTTAGGTAAGTTGTCATAATGGTACTTGTGTTCTCAGGACAAGAGTATAATAATAATAATAATAATAATAATAATAATAATAATAATAATTATTATTATTATTATTATTATTATTATTATTATTATTATTATTATTAATATTATACTCTTGCCTTGAGAGTTCAACCTTTAAAACTTTCAATATATTTTAATAGTTGACTTGACTAGATGTTTCAAACCCCACCGCCAGAGAAAACATTTGTTTTGCATTTGTTTGATCCTAGTCTCAAAAATGTATAGTTTCTGAGATATATCCCCGGTGACAACTAGCCCCAATCTCCTCTAGTTTTACAGTTTGACAAATAGGTTACTTGATTTTATATGTCTGTAGGCTACATGTCTTTTTGAAACTATTGGCCCAATTATTCTCTCTTCCAGAAGGACATTTCTAACTTTAAATGATACTGACATTGAGTAAAGCGGTTTGAGACCAATTATCCTGCTTAAAACCGCTTATTCCAAATGGCTGTTTGCTTAGCAGTAAGCGCCAGTCATTAGGGCTTCAATATTGATCAAGTCAGTGGCACTCTAGCGCTTGAAATCCATGACAGTCCTACATTTCAAGTTTGGGTCTACCAAGTCAGCAGCATAGTTTGGTGGAGTGCTACTTTTAATGAAGGGAGAAATTATGATTCATCACCTTGTGACACAGAAACACTGCTGAGAATCTTCTGGCACACTCTCTCTCTTTTCGCCAGGTTTGCCTTTAATCTGTCACTTTCAGCAGCAAGCAAGCCCGGTCCTCTTTGAGCTGCTTCAGCCTGCCTTTATTTTACAGCTGGGAGATTGAGCTCTTCTGTTCACTGCCGTCCGTGAACCTCCAAAAGTCTAAAAATCAGTGAGTAAAAAAAGCAGCCTCTTGGATCCCTGTCAATCATAAATAAGCATTGCCTCATCAATGTGTGGCAAACTTTGATGTTTCTACATGACAAAATAAGGTATGCGGGTGTCAGTTTGCGTCTTTAAGTGTGTCGTCGTTAATCCTCTCCCTTCACCTTCAGTTTAATTAGGTGCAGCTCTTGTCAGTCTCATAAGAGAGAAAATGGACCATGGTTTTCAGATGAATGCAGGGAGTAGGAGGAAGTAGGAGGGAAAAAGGTTCAAAATGAGACAATGATAAAAGAGGTGATGATTGTTTTGCAGTGGGGAAACGGGCTTTTCAGATGAAGAGAATACAAATGCAGTTTTGTACATATGCTTTTTTGGTTATTATAAAATTAAAATGTATTTTATTTAGTATTTTATTATTTTATTTACCTTCTGAAAAAGATGTATTTTTAAAAATAAAATAAAAGGTAATTATTTTATTTTATTTCATATTTATTTTTGTACCCTCTGAACCCATTTCATTTGATGTCATTTCAACATGCTTAATACACTGAATTTTTATTTTTACTGCTTGTTCAAATTGCTTAATTAAAATGAGCTAAAGCAACACAATTGCTATACACTTTGTCCTAACTTAATTTGATTGTCAACTTGAAGTTTACTTAATCCGTTTGTGTTGAGATTACATGAATGATTTGTGTTGTATTAACTGAAACTGGGCAGGGCTTGTTAATTCCCAGCATGCTTTGCATATGGCTAAATCAAGAGATAGTAAATGTTGTTATTTTATATGTAAAAGTGTTACTATATATATTTTTGAACAAGATGAGAAAAGGGGAGACTTGATTGTGTTTAATATTCAATTATGTTGGAATTATTAAATAATTTAAATTACAGTGCATTACCATTGTGGAGAAGAGTGGAGCATTTGCTTAGCCTATGGACTAATACAACTAATGTCATAATGGCTTTGCTAAAGGAACTTATAATGCTTACACTGCAAAAGAAAAAAATATTGTTGGTTTGATTTAAAAAGTAAGTAACCTGGTTGCCTTAAAATATTGAGTTCATTGAAATAAAAAAATTGAGTTAATACAATGAAGGAAATGGGTTTAATAAATAGAAACTCAAAATATTATTGTATCTGAACCACATAAATTTAAAAAAAAAGTGATAAATCACGTTCATTGTATTAACTAAAATTTTTAATTTCAATGAACTCAAAATTTGAAGGCAACCAGGTAACTTTTTTAAATACATATATATTTTTACAGTATCATTTAAGATGCTAATGTGTGTTATTGCTAGCTAAAAGTTTGTCAACTAACTAGTACAGTATTATAATTCAGTTATGTAACATTAAAATATATGAATTTGAAGTGGATGAATACATACTGTATATCTCAGGGAGCCATATAAAATTCACTTTGAGACTACTTAATTGGGTCACTTAAAATGTATTCATTCCATGATCTTGAAGTTACATGAACAAATTGTTTGTTTAACTTAATTGATTCATGTGGGGGCGATGTACACAATTAAATCATGTAAATCCCATGTAAAAACACTTTTTTTTTTTTTTTTTTTTTCTCAATTCCTGTCTATTCAGCACCATAGACAGCAACTGCAACATTGTGATTAATGTAAAGTCAAACCAAAAATGATATACCACCAGACACCAGATATAATCTTTTACTAGTGGGTGCAGGACACTAGAGTTCATTTATGTAAGTCAGGATAGAAAAATAAAGTAAACTGTGACATATTATACCCAAAAATTCTTCACATAGTGGACTACCAGTAAACTGTATAAAAATTTGGGACCAAAATTATTCAGACACTTTGACCTGACCATGTTTGTTCTTTAATTGCTAATGCAAACTTTTACACCACAGACTGAACAAAATGAAGCATTGCTTGGTCATTGGTTGACCTAAATTGGTATTACTTAATAGCATACTTTAACAGCTGACAGCTGATTGGTTGATTGTAATCCATTACATACCTTTCTATCAAAGTTATCTGACATTATCAAGATGAATTTGTTCTGACACAGTTTAACTCTGAGTTCTTCTCATATTACCATTTTCTAAACTATAGTGAATAAACTGTGATAATGTGAGAAAATGCTGAAGGTGTCTGAATACATTTCGGTTTGATTGTATATAGAGACATTTCATTACCCCTTTTACAAACATTTATTATAAATCATCATGAATCAGTATAGTAATAAAGAAAATCCTTTTGAAATTGCAACAGTAGTAATAACTAACTTGAGAATGGTCATCTCATAGGTGTTACAGCAGTTATATCATATTTTGTCCTTTTTCTATTGTTGTGAAACATCTGATGCTTGGCCTTCATTTGTTTAATCTAACTGTATACTACCTAACTACTGCATCCTAAGGCTGTTATTTTTTATTTTGCTGTAGTTAGTGTTATTATTGTGGCCATCTTCAAATATTTCATAACATGATGTTTACTACCCTACATAAATTGGTCATGATAATACATATTACAACAAATATTACAGCAGCCTGATGCCATCTCACTTCTATTGAATAATAAGGATTCCTGATAAAACAGAATCATCAATCTTGATATGAGACTTTTGACATTTGGATTGAAATTTTGTAATTAAATCACTTCCAGAGAATTTAAAGATATACTATACAGTCAGCAATTCCAAGCAAACACAACATCTTTACATCATTTTCCACTGTTCAGCTATAGGCTATATTCTTATTTTTTGTGTGTGTGAGTGGGTGGGTATGAAAAGTATTGACACTTTATTTGGTTAGCAAAATTTGATTCTCTTTAGTTCTTGTTTAGTTCTCGGACCAAACAGCATGAGTGCCCCGGATCCCTTCCAGGAGTTGGTCGACACACTCCATCGAACCCTCACCTCCATTCCTCCCGCACCATCACCAGCAAGCACTTCATGCACTGACCGCGATTCTCCTTTGCCTCTGGTAAACGCCAGTCCCATGGCCAAACCGGTGCCCTTCTCTGGCTCGGTGGAGGATTGCAACGGATTTCTTCTCCAATGCTCGCTGGTCCTGGAGATGCAACCGCACCTTTACCCCACTGAGCGATCCAAAGTGGCATTTATCATCTCCCAGCTGTCTGACAAAGCCCTCCGGTGGGCAGAATCTTTATGGTCTCAGGATAATCCGCTCACCCACTCTCTCTCCAGCTTCGTCGCCCACTTTAAGGAGGTTTTTGGAACACCCTCGTGGGATTCAGCAGTTGGTGAGCAACTATATCATTTGAAACGAGGTACAAAGTCTGTTAATGAGTATGCTCTCCAGTTTCGCACCTGGCTGCTTCTAGTGGATGGAATGAACAATCTCTACTGACCACCTAGCGTCAAGGTTTGGATCCTCGGGTACGGTTGCATCTCGCTGCATACGAGGATACCACCAGGCTTGAACGATTCATCCAACTCTCCATTTGATTCGCCACTCATATGCAGTCGTGTGTGGAAGAACACCAGGGCCAGTCGCTACTCACGCCATCCCTCCGCCAGCCAGAGCATGTCATGGCAACTTTATCTCGGGCTCCCTCTGCCGTCAGCTTAAGCTCAAGACAACAGCCACCCCGTCCGTGTACCAGATCCACTCGATAACTGGGAAGCCTCTCAGCCGCCGACAAGTGCGCACCTCCGTGGGTCCTATACAGCTCAGAGTGGGTCTTCTCCATGAAGAACAACAACATCTGCTGGTTCTGGAGCAGTCCACTGCTGACATCATCCTAGGGCGCCCGTGGTTGGAGCAGCACAATCCCGTCATCTCCTGGTGGACTGGAGTAATTCTGAAGTGGGGCGACGGCTGCTTCCCGGACTGTTTCTCTGCACTCCCTGTCCCAGTCTCTACACGTCCTGCGAACCTGTCAATCTGCTCCACGTCGTTCGAGAGTCCGGTAGAGAACCATTCGGTGGACATCCCAGCCTGTTACGCCCCCTTCAGCGACGTCTTCTGCCCCACACGCGCCTCCAAACTGCCTCCACACCAGCCATGGGACTGTGCCATTGATCTGCTGCCAGGTGCGCCAGTGCCCCATGGGAAAATGTACCCACTGTCACGTCCGGAGGAGAAGGCCATGGTGGAATACATCCAGGAGGCGCTAGACCAAGGTTACATCCGTCCATCTACTTCCCCTGCTGCTTCCAGTTTTCTTCTTTGTGGCCAAAAAGGACGGAGGCTTGCGGCCATGTATCAACTATCGAGCACTTAACAACATCAACGTCAAGTTCCGCTATCCACTTCCTCTCATCCCTGCTGCGCTGGAACATCTCCGTGGTGCCACTGTGTTCACGAAGTTGGACCTCCAAGCGCGTACAACCTCATCAGGATACGTGAGGGGGACAAATGGAAGACCGCCTTCGTGACACCTACTGGCCACTATGAGTACCTTGTCATGCCGTACGGATTGGAAGTGTTCCAGGACTTCATCCATGAGGTGCTCCAGGAATTTCTCCACAAGTTCGTCCTAGTCTACATTGATGACATCTTGATCTACTCCCGGAGCATGGCCGACCATCGCCGTCACGTTGCGGAGGTCCTCCAACGCCTGAGGAGCTTCCAACTCTTCCTGAAAGCCGAGAAATGCTTGTTCCATCAGCCCTCAGTGCAATTTCTGGGATACATCATCGATCACAGTGGCATCCGGATGGACGAGAGGAAGGTGGAAGCCATCCGGTCCTGGCCCACTCCCACCAATATCAAACAGCTCCAACGGTTCTTAGGTTTTCCCAATTTCTACCGACGCTTCATCCAAAACTACAGCTCCATCGCCAGTCCTCTTACCCATCTCCTCCGTAATCAGCCCAAGTCTCTGTCCTGATCCCCAGCAGCCACAAGTGCCTTTGAAGCCCTGAAGAACGCCTTCACCACCGCTCCCCTCCTCGTCCACCCCAACCCTGAACTCCCCTTCGTCGTGGAGGTGGACGCCTCTACCACCGGAGTGGGAGCAGCAGGGGAACCCCAGCAGACTCCATCCATGTGCCTTCTTCTCCCGCAAACTCAGCCCAGCGGAGGTAAACTATGACATCGGGAACAGGGAGCTTCTCGCCATCAAACTGGCCCTAGAAGAGTGGAGGCATTGGCTGGAGGGTGCTAAACACCCCTTTCTTGTTCTCACCGATCACAAAAACCTAGGCTATCTCCATGAGGTGAAACGTTTGAACCCACGCCAGGCTCGATGGGCGCTGTTCATCACCCAGTTTAATTTCACCATCTCGTATCGTCCTGGGTCCAAGAATGTCAAGGCGGATGCCTTGTCCTGTATCCACAGTCCGGAGGAGAAGGACGAAGACTCTGAACCCGTCCTCCCAGAGCAGTTGTTCGTCAGCCCCATCGTCTGGTCCGAAGGAAACCCTGCCTTCATCCAGTGCCTCCACCAACACCCCGCCGGGCTGCCCTCCGGGCCTGCAGTATGTCACCCGCTCACGCCGCAATCCCCCCATCCACTCCTCTCACTTGTCTCAGGGCACTGGCCACCCTGGGGTCAATGAAACCCTCTCGCTGCTAAAACAGCGCTTCTGGTGGCCACGCATGGCATCCGACATCAGAAGGTACGTGCAGGGATGCAAGGAGTGCACTATGACCAAGAGCCCCCGCCATCTTCCCTCCGGCAAACTCCATCCTCTGCCTGTTCCTAACCGACCCATGTCACACCTAGGAGTGGATTTCATCACGGATATCCCCATCTCTGAGAACCATACATGCATCCTGGTCGTGGTTGATCGATTCTCAAAATCCTGCCGTCTGATTCCCTTGAGGGGGTTGCCCACCGCCATGGAAACAGCAGAACTCATGTTCAACCACGTCTTCCACTACTTCGGCATTCCTGAGGATATCGTCTCAGGCCGAGGCCCCTAGTTCATCTCTAGGGTTTGGAAAGCTTTTCATCAGCTCCTAGGTGTGACCATCAGCCTCTCATCGGGATACCACCCCTGGTCTTCTGTTCTTCGGGTAGGCAGAGAACGCACAGAACTCCCTGCGTCAACCATCCACTGGTCTCACCCCATTTCAGTGCGTACTCGGCTACCAACCTCCACTGTTCCCGTGGTCTGGAGAACTATCTGATGTCCCAGTGGTCGACTACTGGTTCCGGGAGAGTGAGAGGGTCTGGGACTCAGCTCACCATCAGCTACAGCGCACTCTGTGCCAACATAGAAGGACAGCCGACTTCCACTGTTCAGAAGCACCACCTTTTAAGGTCAGGCAGAAGGTCTGGCTGTCCACTCGGGACATCCACCTACGTCAACCTGCAAGAAGCTGAGTCCCAGGTTCCCATCACACAGCAGATCAACCCAGTCACCTACAAGCTCCAATTGCCACCTCACTACCGGATTCATCCCACATTCCACGTTTCCCTACTCAAGCCTTACCACCCCTCTGTTTCTGTTTCCCCAGAGCCTGGCGCAACCCCGGAGCCCCCCCTTCCACTCATCCCAAGCGCCACGCACATCTTCTCCAGAGTACTGATCTTAAGCCCCACGCGCACACACACAGTCACTGTCCGGTCTCGTTAACACTACGCTTTCATGTTGACTTACCTCAAGGACTCTCCCGTGCTACTTCCCTGCTTCCCTGTCTCCAGTGTGTCTCCTCGTCCTCGTCTCCTGTCTCCATCGTCTCTCTGTCTCCTGTGTTCCGTCCTCCTGGTCCACCTACTAAAGATGCTGAGTATCCGTGCCCTGTTACCTTCCCTATCCTGCCATTCATTCATCTGACTACTCACTTTATCTGCTCCACATCCCGGTCACTCAATAAACTGTCTACATTTCCATCTCCTGTTCTCCGTGTCCCTCTGTACGTAACAAGTACACCTTTCCTGTAAAAATGACAACATTTGTGCTGATGTAGTCTCATGTAGCCAGACCTTCAGACTGACGGCAGAAGGTCTGAACTCCCTAGCAGTTTTAATTGGATGTCTGACTGACATGTAAAACAACCAATCACAGTTTATTTTGTTCAGCGTCATGTTAAGGGTTGTGACTATGTAAAGTTGATGTCCCAACAATAATAGACCGGCGTGCAATTCATTCAGGAAAGTTGTGGAAGTTTACTGCAACAGTGGCTCAACGATGGTGCTGTGAACTTCACATATACTACTGAAAATCCAGCGTTTAGTTGATCCTGATAAGTGTGCTATCATTGTCATAGTACTATTTGGACAGGATTAGTTTTAAATGGAGATATGGGGCAAAGTAATTATTACCAGAGCTTCTCAGTGATTTGATGTGATAACAATGTCTGTAAAGATTACGGTGACTTTTACCTTCTGTAAAAAGGTCCTAAAAAATTACTCAAGGCAATGCTAATCCAGTGAGAATGCAGATAGATTATTGTGTGTTTGCGCATGTGATATCAGGAAGCAACATAATACGCACATGATGACAGGCAGGTGAAGGTGGTGCGTAAATCGAGTTACCCCTTCCACTGAGATTTCTTATCGCAAACAAATTTGCCATTAATATTAGAGATGTCCTGTGGTGAGAACACCACAGGCGTTGATGATGTTGGAGCTGGAAGCATGTTTAAGGCTTCCACAGAATACAACATTTTAAAAGATAATTGTGACTTCTGATTTCACAATTGGGAGTTTATAAGATGTAATTGAGACTTTATAACACACAATTGTGAAATTACATCACTCCATCTCTCCTTGTAAAACTAATCCCGTCTGAATAGGGCTATAGTTGTAAACACGATGGCTTTCTTCTTCCATAACATGGGTTCGGCATCATGGCGGCTTTGTTTCCAAGTGGACTGTTAAAGAACCCGACACACGTCTCCTGGAAATTAGATGACGACTTTGAGACTCCCAAAGTGTTTCCCATTTTGTGTGCCATAGGCATCAGACATTTAGCCAACGGTCTGTGGCTGTGACGTCTGCGGCTGAGACTCGTGCTGATTTGTACAGCTCGTTCAAGATTCAAGATTCAAGAGTTTTATTTGTCACATACACAGTTATATACAGAATATACAACCGGCAGTGAAATGTAAACAGGTCCGCTCCATGGACAGTGCAAATTCACAGTTAAAAACACAAGGAGGAAATTATAATAGAAATAGGATAAAAAAGTATATATATTGTGGTGCGTCACCAGCAGCTCGTCAAGCGTCGCCCTGGCAACACACACCAGCTGGGAAGCAATCATGAAGCCCAGCTGATGGAGTTCAGACAATCATCTAGACAGGGATATATACCCTGGTTGAAACAAAAGAGGTAGAGAAGATTCTCTCAACGGAAGACTAATGTTTATGGTGCTGTTTGATTTTCCCTCACAGAGAGTGATTAACAGGAGAACCGTGGGACAGACTCTCTACACCTCCTAAACTCTCATATTGTTCAGTGGATTTTCACCTTCACGCCTTGAGACCACAAAGACTCACTTTTGGGGGAGCACTTGAGAAGCACAGAGGAACGGTCTGAAGACAACCGTCAAGTGTCTACTGCTCTACTCTCTGTGCATCTCATAACGTGTAAATAAACTCACCCTCCGGGTTGAACTCACTTTCTCTTGTCCACTCTCCTTCTTCCCCTTAGGAACCAGCTACAATATATATATATATATATATATATATATATATATATATATATATATATATATATATATATATATATATATATATATATATATATATATATATATATATATCTATCTGTAGAATTATAAATAATCAAGTCAAGTAGAAGAAAAAGTAAAAAATAAGAATAAAGAAGTGGAATAAAATAATTGAAGTAAACTGTGCAGTGAGTAAACTGTAGACTTATAAATATGTGGTTAACAAATGTATAAGAGTATAATGTGCAAACAGGTTTATAACAGGTTATTACACAGTAACAACGAGAACAGAAAGTGCAATGCAATGTCAGTGTATCGATGTTTATCCAGAAGTGAAGTCACGTGATGTTAAGTGACTGAGTTCAGGAGTCTGATGGCCTGGGGGAAGAAGCTCCTCCTGAGTCTCTCAGTTTTGGCCATCAGGCTTCGGAAGCGCTTACCAGATGGCAGCAGCGTGAAATGAGGGTTTGCAGGGTGATTAGAGTCCTTGATGATCTTAGTAGCTCTACCTTTGCAGCGTTTGGTGTAGACGTCCTGCAGAGACGGGAGAGCTGACCCTGAGATACGCTCGGATAAGCGCACAACTCTTTGCAGGGCTTTGCAGTCATGACTGGTGCTGTTCCCATACCACGCTGTGATGCACTGAGTTAATACACTTTCTATCGCCCCTAAATAGAAAGTTTTCTGGATAACATAAGCTTTCCTCACTTCCCTTCTTTCCTGCCATCTCTTCCTTTTTCTCAAACTTTCTTCCTCTGTATCCTTTTCATCTCAACTTTCCTCATCTAAATCGCTTTACAAGATTATAAAGTCGTCTTATGGTTGCACATTGCTAGCAGGAGCGAGACAGGATGTCACATTTTTTGCAACTGCCTTGAAGATGATGCCTTAATGCAGTTTTTCACATGCACAGTGTTTGCATATGCTTACATTGGATACTTTTAATATCCAGTAGCTTTTGTTATATCTGGGCATACACATGCCTTTTAGCTTAGTCAGGAAAAGTGAAGATAAAAAAGAAAAAAAAAACCTGCTGTTGTAACATAAGTTTGACATTTCTGTTCAGCTCTATTCATATAAACAATAAAGGTAGATATACTGTTCAATGGTCATTCATGCTTAGAGAGCCTTTGTGTTCATGTTCAGGCTTTTGTACTTATGTAGAGCATGCACAGAGAATAGAAAAGCCATACATCATTTGAAATGTGACATTAGAAATGCTGTCAATATTCATTGACCCCATATTTGAAGTGAAATGCCTTTCAGATTTTAATGTAACAAGCACTCTCCTAAACCTAAATGCTCTTTTGCCGTACACAAAGGCATGAGAGCTGAATTGTTTTCATATTCAAATTTCAAGTAACTGTGAGGCTGAATGGCAGCCTGTTATTGATGTGAACGACCTTCAGCATTGCATTAGCTCACATGGATCTGTGTAGTGAGCAAAGGCCTGCCCTCTGCAACTTAATTAATAGAACGTCACACTGATGGGAGAGAATGTGGTTCGGGCTGAATCTTCTGCACCATTTAACCGTATAATGGGATGGTTTCTTCAACGTCTTCCCAAAAGCTGACCTTGCCAGCGTCTTTGAAAGCCTGCTTGCATTTTTAACCGAATAGAAGTATTGGAGGCAGAAATTTGGAGGCATATTTGCTGTCACTGAGAGTGAAGAAGTTTATATAAGTTCAGGGCAGGTTTGCATATACATTTGGCCTCTGTGTGTATACAAAGTGCATTTAAACTTTATAATCTTGTAAAGCGATTTAGATGAGGAAAGTTGAGATGAAAAGGATACAGAGGAAGAAAGTTTGAGAAAAAGGAAGAGATGGCAGGAAAGAAGGGAAGTGAGGAAAGCTTATGTTACCCCCAAAATAGTTCAACCAAAAATGAAAATTCTGGCGTTATTTATGCTCTCTCATGCCGTTCCAAACCCATAAGCTGTTATTACTGACAGACTTCAAGGTGACCATGTCTGTCAAATTCCAAAATGAAAGAAAAAACACACTAAATAAATAAATAATTATGACATCAGTATTATATCTTTCTGTCAGGATTAGGGAATTAATTATCACTATTCACTGGTATATTCATACCATACCCAAAGTTTGTGTTCGTATTCAGAATCTAAAATGCTTGGTTACTAACCAAACCTGTCTTTTTGCTGTTGATGATGTTGGAGCTGGAAGCTTGTTTCCGCCACAGAATAAAGTCACAGAAAAAGTCAGAATTGCGAGATATAAAGTTGCAATTGCGAGTTATAAAGTCAGAGTTGCATGTTAGAAAGTCAGAATTGCGTATATATTGTATACTGTGTACTGCAAGTACAGTATTGTATTGAATATTATATGGTAATGAAACATTTTTTACTGTAAAAATACAGCAGTCTAAATGCAAAAGGTCAAAGAAAACTCTAAATGAAAAGTATGTTACAGTACTGTACAACTGCAAAATCAAGGTCAGTGAGAGATTGATTCTGCCTCAGCATCACGTCTCAACATCAAGTCAAGTCCTCTTTATTTTTATAGTGCGTTATACAATACAGATAGTTTCAAAGCAGCTTTACAGTGATACCAGAAAAATGATGATCATTGATGCAAATAGAGTTCATTTCGGCTGTTCAGCAGCAACAGAAAATAATGTCATTGTTCAGCTGAAGTCAGTTCAGTGTTGATTCAGTTCCGTTGCAAAGACCATTACAGTTTTGTACGATTGCTTAAGGACAATTTTAAAAACAAGGCTCATTTTGACAAAACACTACATACAATTCACACATCCACACACACAAGTAGCAGAACACCTCGGTTATTTTGCAAAATGAAACACTTCTTTCAAAATTTTACAATAATTTAACAAAACCCAATTTTGACTGTATGGCACAATCTTAAATACTTGTAAAATGTACACTTTTCTAATGACATAATCTGGGTTTGATTTTTTTTTTTTTTTCAGAGATATTGTTAGAGTAAAGTATATGAATATATTGATATTCATATACTTGTAGGACGTGGACAAAGAAGACGGGGACCAAATTTATCAGATGGGATTCGTGTAACCTTGGCTGACCATGATGAGTACTGAGTACCCATGGGTTGACATTGAAAGAGGCTGGACAGAGAGTTCAGCCCAACCTCAGCAGATATACTGTTGCTACTGTAATTTGGACATTTCGACAAGAAAAAAAACAACTTTTGTCTATTATCAATATAGCCTACTACACAAATGTTTTTGTTCATTTACTATATTGTATTTAGACTGATTTTCAGTGCAAAATGCAACCTTTGAAAATGCATGAATGAATCAAATGATTTTATAAAGTGGAGAGAAATAAATATTTTTATATATATTTATATACAACAATATGCAGTACTGGTCTTGTGTGTACTGTTTGGTCAATATATTCATATACTTTAACAATATCTCTGAAAAAAATCAAACCCGGATTATATCATTAGAAAAGTAGAAAGTGTTTAAGATTGAGAACAGCAGTGTGTAAATCAAACAGAATCAGATTGTATGAACTGTGTGTGCCATACAATCAGAATTGGGTTTTGTTAAATTATTGTACATTTTTGAAAGAAATGTTTCATTTTGCAAAAGAACTGAGGTGTTCTGCTACTTGTGTGTGTGGATGTGTGAATTGTGTGTAGTGTTTTGACAAAATGAGCCTTGTTTTCCAAATTGTGCTTAAGCAATCGTACAAAACCCTCTGTTGTGCCAGATCAGCCTTGACAACATTCTTCACACCTTGCTCTTTCTCATCCTCTGCCTCTTCCTCCTCGTCCACCATCTCGTACACATACTCTTCATCCTCTCCCTCTCCCTCTCAGACTGTTTCCGTCTATTGCTGATATCAACATTCAGTGGACCTATGTCACCTGTGCATCTGAACAGGCCTATATTTTGTACAGTTGGCTTAATCACATCATTAGAAATAAGTGTGAACAATTTTGAGTTGTTGTGTGTAAACGATGACAACTGCACTGTCAGAAAAAAGGTACAGTGCTGTCACTGGGGCGGTACCCTAAGGTACAAAACCAAAAAGGTACTAATATGTACCTTTAAGGTACTAATACACACTCTTGAAGTACTGATATGTACCTTTAAGGTACTAATACGCACTCTTAAAGCACTGATATGTACCTTTAAGGTACTAATACGCACTCTTAAAGCACTGATATGTTCCTTTAAGGTACTAATACGCACTCTTAAAGCACTGATATGTACCTTTAAGGTACTAATACGCACTCTTGAAGTACTGATATGTACCTTTAAGGTACTGATATGTATCATATAGCGGTGAGTAAGGTACAAAGATATACCTTTTCACTTTTGTACCTTAGGGTACTGCCCCAGTGACAGCACTGTACCTTTTTTTCTGAGAGTGTGTGTTTTAGTTGTGTTAAACTTTTTCCTCTTGTGTTTAATGTTTTGTGACTCAAATGTATCACAGTGTGCAATGCGTTTTAGTGAGTGAGATTACGTTTAGAGTTGAGCAAAAAGAGTGCATGAGATTTGCAAACTGCATGTCTAACTGCATGAACATTTGCAGAAAGAGTGATTTATTTGACACATTTGTTTAGGCTATTGAGAATTTGGTTGAGAGAATGGGGTTTAGTGTTTTAACAGTAAAGAAAAACTAATAAATAAAAGTAAAAAATAACAAATAAAAATCTTACTGACTCAAAACTTTTTAACGGGATTGTATATTAAATCTCAAAATTTAAAGGAGAATAGTAACTCAACTATATGAATCAACTTTATTTCTTCACCAGTGGGCTCAAGCAGAAGGGCCCATCCTAAAGGGATATCGAAAGATTAACTCTGACTGCTTTGCTGGTGAAAAGAGAGGAAAAGACAAGATGCCAGGCCATCATGCACAGATTAAAAGCAGAGTGTGGATGTGTGGATGAGAGGACGTGCGTTTATGTGTGGCAGGCAGGCTCAGACAGCGTACGCCTTCGGCTCCTCACTGCCTCTGAGATTAGAATGACAGCTGAGGTTCCCAGAGGAACCTACTGTGAGGCCTGAGTGAAGTTCTCAGAAACTGGGTCTGAAAGGACAGGAAGCACAAAGACAAAGCAGGGACAGCAAAGCCAGCACTACTGGCTGCAGTTATTAGTGACGTGTGGAACTTCTTGCTCTTGGCTTTGCGTTGCCTTTTTGGATGGTAATTTCACACGTACTTTATGTACTGGGCCACTTAAATGTATGGTACAGTGTTTTTAGAGCATGTAATGAATCATGATTGCTTTATTTATTTATTAAAATGTCTGATATAAAATGTACCCTCAACTGTATCAATAACACAACTTGAACATAATTTCAAGACAAATTAATGTCAATCTTATTACTGCTTTTATTAGATGTCCATGTCCAAATGACTGAGAAATCACAAAGCCACATTTACACTGCAGGTCTTGATGTTCAATTCTGATCTCAGTTTTTTTTTCAGAAAAAAAAATGCAAATACAAGCTATTGCTTTCTGGACAAGCAAAACATTAGGTTGAGCTTTCGTCCTCAATTGCGTCATTGAAAAGAGTCATATGATCACGGTTGGTGTCCACCTGAGTTGATGTCATTCGCCACCGTCACTTCTTCAATGGCGTATGACTTGCATTGACGAGAATATCCGATCTGTCTGCTTATGTGAGCGATGCAAATGCACGTATCCGATTTATTTCCACATTAAAATGAGGCCTGAAAAGGAGCTAAGAATATCAGAATCCATGTGCATTTTCCTGCTTATACATGTATGGGTCATATTCGATCTATGCCACGTGGAAGGAAAAAAATTGAAATTCTGTCACTTGAACCACGTGATGTAAATGTGGCTAAAATGGCTTCTGTTCCCTTTCTGAAGGCAGCTCCAGCATGTTCTCATGTGTATTCAACACCAGTACTTTCCCCCGCGACCGGCCCGCTGAGACGCTTCAGTTGGTATGATTCCTTGAGTGGCACTGACAGCCTGTCGCTGAAGTCAGCTGCTCCTAGAGCACCTGAAAATCAATTGCACAAACTTAGGCTGTGTTTCACTCTCTGGCATAACAGGTAACAGTGTCCTGTTGTGCTCGCTGTCTTCTTAGCACATTGTATGTTCAAGAGAAGGAAGGGTTGTAGTTAATGTCACTGACCCAACAAATAATGATCCAATGTACCTGTGTAGTTCGGTTTTGTCCCTGGACTTTACAGCTTAAAAAACAAAAAAACAGTGTGACTGCATTTATAAACAGAATAGCATATACTGTACATATACCAACAGAAATCACAAGGTTGTTTAAAAACAAAAATAAAACAACATTTTGTAAGCAATTTATTTTCTATTAATTTACAATGCGCTTTGCTAATTTTTTTAACACTGTTACCACAATTCATATCTGAATGTTCTTTATTTTTATTTTGTAGCTTAAAAAAAAGAAATTAAATTAAATAGACAATTTTAAATAAAAAGCTAAGATAAATAATTGCTAATGTATTGAAAGTCCAGTGTACATAATTAAAACTGCTGACAGGGGTTAGCTAGTTTGGGATTAAATGTTGATTTGTAGTTATTGATGAACATATAGCCTACTACTGTTCAAGCAATTAGTATTTTTCTTAAGAAATTACCCATTAAAATTAACTTTTTATTCATCAAAGAATACAGACTTTTGTTTTTTTAAAAACATTGATAATAACTTAAGCATCACATCAGCATATCAGAATGATTTCTGAAGGATCATAAATCATTTTAATAAAGTTTAAACTAATTATTGGATACTTTCAAGAAGTATAAGACCTCTGAAGCCAAATCATTTTAAAGGGAACATTTTATATTAAAGCTAGTTTAAAGTACTTTTATTTTTAATAATAATTTATCTAGCATATATAATAGTTTTCATAATAAAAACCTAATACTTTTATATACAAAAAAACAAAAACAATCATCAATCCTCCTATTAGATTCAAAGCCGTGACTGTCCGTGGCATATGAATAACGGCATCTTCACTCATGAAGAGTCGGAGACAGAAGCTTAGTCCCTATTAAGTATTCACCAAGGCCTGCGTCTGCTGTTTGGCAGGTACCCCTCCATTAGCAGAAGCATTTGGAGCCATTAACATTGATAATTTCTAATTAGGATTCAACAGTGACAGACAGGCTAATTGGCGGTTCTCCCTAAAACACTCTGGTAATGGTTGCTCATATTAATTACATGCAAGCGAACATGTTTTTGGACGGCAACCGCAGTGAAGAAAATAGAGGTCTAAAGGGGGCTGATGAGAGGGTTTGAGGCATGAAGCATGAGCTCATTGTTTGTAGGTTTTATAAAGCATGCATGTCAAAGTCACTTCAATTGTCCATTCACTAGTTTTTTTTTTTTTAAACAAAAGACATTTTACCACTAATATGACAGGTAATTCGAGACTTTAATGTGGTATCTTGTATTTAAAGCTTAAGTAAATGTTTCTAGAACATCATCAAAGCTCAAGGAGAAGAGAAATAAAATCCTCATTAGGAGTGAAGTGGGTTTTTATGTCTGACTAATAACCTCTCGCTTTGCAGAGCCTCAGGCATTGCCTCAGAGCTCAGTGAAGTATTTGCTCAATATAACTATAAAGCTAAACAAGACATGGGTGACTTTCTATGATGTGATTTACTGTTCCATAGCAGCTGACCTGCAGGTCACAGATGTAATTATCTGATGCATTGTGGTTAATATGATGACATAGTTGAAAGGGCAAGCCATTTTTAACGGCCTGTTCACAAGGGCAGCGATTTGAAGGATTTGCTGTTTGTTTTGCAATAGTAATGATAAGAGCACCATTTAATATGATTCCTGGGTTTCTTTAGAGCGTACAGATGAGGAAATGACTCTCTAGTCTAGTGTTTCTTAGTGTTCATTCATGATAAAGGAACATGTTAAAGGTTAGCATAGTGCTAGTCATGCAAAGATCTTCATGTATCGTTAGTTTCAATAATTACTGTATCTGTCTGTGTCTGCACAAGTACTTGAGGTCTATAATTGGGGCATTTAATGATGTCATCTGTCCAGATGATATTTTAACACACAGTTACTGAGTACTAATCCACCTTATTATGAGGATCTGCATTTACTTGTAAAAGAATTTCTGCTAATTGTGTTTCTGACAGCTGCAGTTTCTTATCCGTTGTGTTTATTCAAAATCTCCCTCATTATAATTGTCAAGTCTCTATAAACCTGGCTGTAGATAAGAAGGTTAATTTCTCACCCATTTTTATGGTAAAAAAAACAAAACAAAAAACTAAACTGCAGATGTTTGCATTGACTGCTATTTACAATTTAGGTGGACGCACTCAGTGTAGACACTGTGTGGCTTAACTCAAGCTCCTTTTCTCAGGAAACTTGGAGAGAAATCACATGATCGTATACTACTGTTCAAAAGTTTGGGGGTCAGTGAGATTTGTTTTGAAAGAAATTAATACTTTTATTTCGGCAAGGATGCATTCAGTTGATCAAAAGGAATGGTAAAGATGTTTACAATGTTGCATAATGTCACACAGTGTTCTATTTTCAAAACTGTATATTCATAAAAGAATCCTAAGAAATAGATCCCAGTTAAGTGGTACAACAGTTTTTACGTTGATAATAATAAGAAATGTTGCTTGAGCTAATGAAAAATAGCATTTAAAACACTTATTTTAAATTGTAATAACATTTCACAATATTACAGTTTTTGCTGTGTCTTTCATCAAATTAATGCAGCCTTAGAGAGCAAAAGAGCTTTCAGAACACATTTATTCCCACTGCCTGAAATAAGAGGAGCAGATATTTTCTGCTCTTTCATCTGTTACTGAATGTCTCATGAAAAAAACTATTCTCTACCTCTCTACCGATACTTCTTCTCCTCCTCCTCCTCCTCCTCCTCCTCCTCCTCCTCCTCCTCCTCCTCCTCTTTAAAGCAAAAGCGGTAAAGTTACTCACTGCTAATCTCTCAGGCTCAATATCCTCTCTCTGTTCCAGTGTATCTTCAGTGATCTCATTCATACTTGGTGCTAGATTAAACAAACCTGTTGAACAGTGGCTGCGTTTCTTTTCATCTCAAGAAGTTCTCCACATCACAGTCAAAATATTTCAGCACTGATGGCCATTGAAAACCAGAAGAACGATACGTCTAGATAAGACCAAACTGCTCTTCTTCCTTAGAAGAACTCATTGGTACTGTTATTCTCCATCTCTGGCAAGAATTCATGAGAGACAAGCACGGTGGTCATTCCCAGATCTATTTGTTTTTGCATCATAACATAATGTTTTATATTATTTTATTTGAGCATATGATGCATTTAATTTAATCTCAGACACTCTTGCACAATGAAGTATTTTTTAGACCTGCTTTCCTGTTGCCTGGAGAACATGGCGAGACCCGCCGTGTGTCTCAGGTGATTAAATGTGTCTGACATAGGATTGCACCAGCTCACTCGTTAGTCGCTGACACCAAATAAAACCTCAACAGCCTTGTCTCTTGCCTCAGCCGTGGCATTGTGACAACTGCACCTTAGATATACAGCAGGGAAAGTCTTGCAAACAAACTATGATAAACAAAACATAGCATGACAAGGCAAAGCATTCTTTTGGCAAGTGATTTGTGTTAATACCCTTCACTGTTTGATATTGACAAAAACTGCCATCCTGCTGAATGTTCCTGCTTCCCTTATTGTTTTACAAACAAATATATCTTAAACCTCAAGTGACTAGCAATATATTTCTGACTTGATATGGGAATAATGATTCTATTCTATTCTATTCTATTCTATTCTATTCTATTCTATTCTATTCTATTCTATTCTATTCTATTCTATTCTATTCTATTCACACCAAGTGCAAATAGCATGCCTAACAATGCCTGGTTGGGCCAAACAAGATTTAAAAAAATTTGCATATTTCAACATCTTCAGTGGCGCAGCGATCGACCCGGGTTCGAATCTGCCTTTTGCAGAGCTCGCTCTTCTCCCTTTTCCCATCACATATCACATCGGAAAGGCATTTACTTTCAATAAAAATTAAGATAATGTTCTAAAAGTGGTAATAAAGTGCCTAACTAAATGTTTAATAATAATAAAAGCATTTATTGGGCAGGGGTAGGTGTAGGGAGGGCTTTTATTGTCCCATTAAGGCGGCATCTATTTAATAATTTTAATAAATATAATCATTTACACTGTTATTATTGCATCCTGTTAATGTACAATAATACTGAGGTGCAAATAGTATGTATCTGTCAAAAAATATAAATTGCATGTAATTACTATTTACACATATTGCAAAGAACTGCTACTTTTATATGGTGTAAATAGAATATATCACTATTTTCACTTAGTAAATAGCATCTACAGCTATTTGCACTTGGTGTAAATATCATCTATCGCTAAGAAAATTTTATTTTCACTTAGTGTAAATAGAATCTAGTTGCTGTTTACACTTAGTGTAAATAGCAGTTATCGCTAAGAAAATATGCTATTTTCACTTAATGTAAATAAAATCTAGTTGCTATTAACTGTAAATAGCATCTATCGCTATTTGCACTTATAGTGTAAATAACATCTGTTGCTGCAAATAACACAGTGCAAATAGCCGCTGACAATAA
Source organism: Paracanthobrama guichenoti (assembly GCA_018749465.1). Classification (NCBI taxonomy): domain Eukaryota; kingdom Metazoa; phylum Chordata; class Actinopteri; order Cypriniformes; family Gobionidae; genus Paracanthobrama; species Paracanthobrama guichenoti. Next base: position 18,331,197 of record CM031951.1, read on the forward strand.
AAAAATTGGAGAATAGGATATGCAATTCCATTTTCAAATAATGAGATTTTAATAATACATTTCCGTAACATGTTATTTTACAGTGTCATTGTTACATCTGTAATAACTATACATTTTGCATGATTACATGAAACTAACCTAAACCAAACTAAACACTAATCCTAACCCTATAGTAAGTACATGTAGTTACTTTAATGTATAATTACAGTGTAACAACAACACCTTAAAATAAAGTGTAACCTAAATTTCAATTAATTCTTGAGAGATGACAACTTGTAGTTTACACAGACTTTTTACTGACTTTAGGGCATACAAAGGTGGCATAAATATATAATGTATATGCTACTGACAAAATGCATAATGCATGATTGTAACTACACATTAGCCACTTTACCACCATCAGGCCGAACAGTTCTTAGAATGTTAAGGAATGGTTCCAGTTGTGTTTTCACTTGAACCTGGTACGGCACAGCATGATTACAAACTGTGCTCTGCCCGGAATTCTGAACTGTGCTGGTAGAATGCAATGCGTGTAGTGACATCGCCACTCAGGATTTGTCACTTGTCTGTTGCCTGGCTACCAGTTTCTCTGTAGTTGTCCTAGCGTTATTTGAGCAATGTAAACGGAGATTAATAATAAAATGAAAAGAAATACCTGATCGCAGATAACGCGGTCGCTGTCTTTAAACAAACTTGCGTTACCAAGACAACAACTGGTGCATTTGAATTACAGTACATTCCAAAATGTGGCCGTTATCAGCCCCACAGTGGAAAATTAAACCGTAACCATACCGGCTGGCCCGGATCGGCCCGGAATGGAGCGGTTACGCAGTGAGAACCGTTTGTCCCAATGGTGGAAAAGCGGCTCATATTATATATAAATATGGCAGGAAACCATTTCTTTCTTCTTTGGAAAACAAAAGAAGATATTTAGTGAAATGTCTCAGTGTTTGTTTGTTTTTTATTATTATTTGAAAAACATCAACATCTTCTGTGGTGCAATAAGGCTCAAGGATCTTGGTTTTGACGCGATCGACTCGGGTTCGAATCTGCTTTTTGCAGAGCTCGCTCTTCTCCCTTTTCCCATCACATATCACACCGGAAAGGCTTTTACGTTTTACGTTTTTTTATGTTTACTTTCAATAAAAATTAAGATAATTTTCTAAAAGTGGAAATAAAGTGCCTAACTAAATGTGTAATAATAAAAGCATTTATTGGGCAGGGGTAGGTGTAGGGAGGGCTTTTATTGTCCCATTAAGGCGGCATCTATTTAATAATTTTAATAAATCATTTACATTGTTATTATTGCATCCTGTTAATGTACAATACTGAGGTGCAAATAGTATGTATCTGTCAAAAAGTATAAATTGCATGTAATTACTATTTACACATATTGCAAAGAACTGCTACTTTTACATGGTGTAAATAGAATATATCACTATTTTCACTTAGTAAATAGCATCTACAGCTATTTACAGTTGGTGTAAATATCATCTATTGCTAAGAAAATTTTATTTTCACTTAGTGTAAATATAATCTAGTTGCTATTTACACTTGGTGTAAATGGTATCTATCACTATTTGCACTTAGTGTAAAAGCAATTATCGCTAAGAAAATATGCTATTTTCACGCTATTTTATGCTATTTTCATTTTTAGTGTAAATAAAATCTAGTTGCTATTAACAACGGTGCAACGGTTGTAACGGTGGAAAAGCGGCTCATATTGAATAAATATGGCAGGAAACCATTTCTTTCTTCTTTGGAATAAATCGCAAATGATCTTGAAACTGTGCGCAGCTGAATGGTTTCAGATCTCCACCTTGTAAACACCCCCTAATTAATATAATTAGCATATAAAAGAGCATATTCGACATCCAATTTTTTTACTTGAGAATGGTGAGAAAAGGAATTTTATCGAGGCCAAAATCGGGGTCCTGCTAAATAATTCAACTTTAATGCCGTGTAATTATGCCAACACGGTTTTGAAAAAAACCATGCAGGCTGTATGTACGTTTTATAAATGAGGCCCCTGATGTTTTGCAGTGCGACCTCTGTCTAAACAGTCATATCATATTCATTCGTCATTCAACATTCGTCACAATTCTACAGCGATGGGAGCCACCCCAAAGATTTTACACACCGGTAGTTCTTTGGTCATTCGGTAAATATGGAAGACGGCAGCGGAGGGATGGTGAGCTGTTATACTCATAAGTATTATGGCAGGTCTATAAAAGCAAAGCTTGAGGAAAAGACTTTGCTCTCCTTCTCATCCTTGTCTGCGTTCTCCTTATCGCCTGCACACAAATTCGCTGGCTCCCCCGGCACGTCACCTTATAAATGAAAGCGTAAATGTTGACTTCAGTAACCTCCATGTTTACTTCAGAATAATTCCGAGCTGTGTGCCATCTTTGTTATTGTTCTTTTGTGCATGTGAGCCAGTTCAGGATTGTGACCTGTTCACACTTCAATCTGATATTGGATATTGTAATGTGAACAGCCAAACAACAAAAAAAGCGTATTTGAGCAATAAATCAGAATTGAGCACTAAGGCTTAATGATGACAGAATGATTCATTTTCACCTGTATTATCCCTTTAATAGAACAAATCTGTATTTTATTTTTATTATTAAAAATAAATAAATAAATAAATGGAACAGATTCTAAGTAAGAACCAGTTCTACATTCTCAACCCTGCTGACCCAAACATTTAATGATATTGGTAGGAAAAATAAAAACAATTTCAGCATCTGTCAATATGGCTTTCTTTACATTCCATAAATGATTGTGGTTTTATCTCTGTATTGAGCCCTATATAAACCTGGATGAGCATGCTGTGTGTTGCAAGAATTAATCTAATAAAACAGTAACTCACTGAAAATAATAACAGGCAGGATCTCTGTGCAGCTGACCTTTTGACCTCCATTGGCTTTTTCAGGACCACGGACAGCGCTTTGAAATCCTTACCTCATCTTATTGTATTCTTGCAGTTTGAGAATGTCACATGAAAACAGAAATATGATACTTTTTCTGAAGAAGACAGAGACTTTCAGATAATTTATTTACGAACACAGTACACTGTACTTTCCTGCTGCGTTCTGTGGTTCAGCAGTAGTACATATATATCTCTTCCATTTAGTTGAACTCTATTTGCACATTTCTCTCCTCTTTAAAATGACTTCCATGAGGGTCTCAACCCAAAGCCCTTGTAATTTAGCACCTTGGGAAGGTGTTTTCCCTGTGCTCTTTTCCATGTGAGAGGGTGTCGTGTGCCTGAAGCGTTTTCTGTGCTGACCTCATTCATCTGAACAAACCAGCGATTGTGTGGCTGTTTTACTATTCCGAGCAGCGGTCGTGCTGTGGGCCTGGGTGGCGTCAGAATGTGTTAGTTTTCACAAATTGCCTGAAGGTGATAATAATGTAATCAAGAATCCCCTATCTTCACCAGCACTTGCCTGCACTACCGTCTTCAGCCTGATTTGAAACCTCATAGGTTGCTTTCTTTGTGATTTATTGTTTTAGTCACCTCTTGCATTTTGCATGGCGGCAATGTCTTACCTAAGGTTGCTGTCCTCTATTCCTCTTTAACGTTAACCTCACATCTGGTCTGTCCCGTATCACAATCATCCTTATTATTAATCCATTGGTTTGTAAATATGTTGTATATAATTGGATTTATTTGGCAAAACAGGCTGAACTGGATTCTAATCTTGGAAAAAAATCTTGGGCGTTTATATGACTTTTGTGTTACAGTTTGGCTTAGTAAACCCCTGATTCTATCCAAACCCCTCTAAACTTTCTCTTTTGCATTACATGGCGTTTGCGGATTATTGCGGATTTTAAATTAGGGTTATGCCAATAGACGATAGTATTGTGTATCGACGATAGTCAGAGATATCGCTGATGGCTGAGGCCTTTAACGATATCAAGACAATAACTGGCTTGTTTTCCCATTAATGTATTAAATTATTATTATTATTATTATTATTATTATTATTATTATTATTATTATTATTATTATTATAAGGCTGTTATAGGTGTGACAAAAAAGTAGTTATTGATTAACTAATAGTGAACTACCACATTCAACTGAGCACTATTACTTACTAATTCGTTATTCAGAGTTTCTTGTTGGGTAATAGTAGTTACTAGAATGTTAACTCATTTGTTCCTGTGTCGGTATTCATTAATGACGGAACAGTATTCTAAAGCCTTACCTTCATTTGCTTTCCCTAATTTCATTACAACATCACATAACCACACTTGTGACATCACCGATGCGTGTATGAGGATTGAGGACTTTTTTTAAACATAGCACAAAACTACATCCCACATCAAAATTTAATTGCAAGTTGTCTGTTTACAAATTGTCAAGAGTGTTTGATACATCTTCTTGGTCCAAACACAGCACAAGCTAATCCATTAGCATTTAACATACCCTGTTGTGCGCTTTAATGTTACAGGTTATATCCTTATCTGTAAATGTTAATAATTCACGAGTATTTCCATTTTGCACAAAAACGCGTCCAGACAGTCAGCTTCTAACTTCAGTGAACGAGCGCAGTTAATAGTCAGAGCATAAACATTCATTTAACTGAAATATCTGCTGTTGGACGCTAAATTTAGGTTTAAAAGTCAACATGTAATACCAGGGATACCAGCGTGTAATTGAATATAAATGCAAGACGTATTTTTATAGGCTATTTACAGGATAAAGAAATGACAGTAACAGGTACTTTGTCCATAGCGAATGTGTGTGTGGTTCTGCAGAACATTTCTTTTATCTGGTAACTGTGTATTTTTGTTTTTCTTTAATGTAATTTTAATGTAGGGATTTAAACTGTCCTTTTGCTTAGTAACCTTTTTGCACATAAAGTATAGCACAGATATACCCTTATGAAAATGAACCATGGTTTTATTATAGTAAAGCCATGTTTTTTCGGCATACTGATTACCATTTCTATAACCACCAGTTAGACTAGATTTGAAGCAAAACTATGGTTCATTGATGGTTACCATAGAATAACTACAATAACCCTTTTATTTATTTATTTATTTATTCGTTGTAAAACCATGGTTAATTTTTGCAAGGATTCACTATGTGTTTTCCTAGCACTTAGCTGACATGTGTGTTTGAAGGACAGCATTGGGCAGGATGTGGAATAGTGTTTTGTCATTCAAATAAAAAAGGGCTTTTTATCAGATTAATCAAAAAAAAAAAAAAAAAAAAAAAAAAATTCAACCAACTAATTGATTATCATAATAATCGTTAGCTGCAGCCCTTCGTGGCTTGATGTGTTGGGCCTGCTGGCCTGCAACCATGTGGTCGGACCGGTTTCCAGTCACACACACGCACAGCAACCAGGAGAAGAAGGAACAGAGGGAGGAACTTGTGTGGATGCTATGTAAAGCCAGGGAAAAGTCACATCTCTCAGGGTTGGCTTGACCAACGAGGAAGGTGTAATTTCCAAGTGGGAAAATTCCTCTGTTGGGAGCTTTATGGCCCTTGTGGAGCATGGTTAGAATACATGGTTAGAATTTATGCTCCGATTAATATAACAACCACACACTGCATTCTATGAGGAGGTGACGTACAATAAAGTGTGAGTCGTTAAATGAGCATTGATTAGATACGAAACACGTACAGGTAGGGTAATATTAACTGTTGGTTCTATCATAAAATATGCATAAGACAAAAATATCACACAAGAGTCACTACACAAGACTTCATTTCGTTCATAAATAAATGCAGGAAAGTCTGTTTTAAGGGCTATGGGTCTTTCCAATGGCCTGATTCAAAGTGAGTTTGATCTCTGCATTCTTTTCATAAAACGTCATGAAACCATAGAAACTGGTTCTATTACTTTGGGGTTGTGCAGACACCTTGGCACATTGTTTTGTGGTTGGTGAGGGGTTTTAAAGATTATTTGTTAACTATAACAAATACTTATGTCTGATTTGTCTCGGCCTTTACACTGGTTCTTTACAACCTTAATGGTGGATACTGGAATATTTTCTTCATCTATCTACTTTTAAGGCCCAGACTATGTAAGTACACTACATGATGTGTGAAATATAACTTCACTGTAGGTTGCACTGTCACTTGTTTGATATGCTGTTTTAACCACTAGGAGAGAGATAAGCGCCTCAAACCTTTCAATAAGTGCACAGATATAATCTCACTCTTAATCGCATTTTTCAGGGCATAATCTTTCCCATCGACACAGGCTTAGGCTTGTCAGAGAAGATGAGCGCCTTAATTCTGTTCCATATATAGCACTTAACCAGTACCTACATGTACAGACACAAATCTGAGCCCAAATCCCTGATTCTTCCTGATGACAGAGTGTCATAAGCTACTTGTTTTGATCGGATTCTGGTGTACCTTGGGTCAAAACCTATTGAAGCGAGATGGGTGGGTAGACGGAGTATTAGCCTGTTGTGGGCCTGCGCAGGAGTTTTAAATGTTTTTGATACCAAGAACCACCCAAATATGAGATGCCCTTGCAAGAGACCCCTTTCATAAAATATAACGGCACACCTATTTTCATATAATTTTCTTTTATTCTGTGGCAAAAATATGAAATGTGACCTTTAATAAAAAAATAAAAATGGCTTTTACATTGACATTGTATTAACATCGGCATGAAACAGAGGTTGTGATAGTCTTTTCATCCCTATTGTGACGGATTCTGGAATGAGAAAAGATGTAGGGTGGGACTTGATTTCGTCCTTCAGGAATTGATTGGATAGTAGCAGGGCATTTCTAACTAAATGGAGGCCAGTTTACATTCAGGATATTTAGTTCCACTCTCCTCCGAGATTTACGTCATGAAGAGAACAGATGTTGTTTTGAGGGGGAGGGGAGGTTAACATTTTTGATTCAAGATTATGAGTGCACATGAATAAAAATAAAAATAAATAATAATGTTAACAGATAAGCCATTTATAATAAGCACTGCAACATTCAGTAACAAAATAAGAAATTTGTCAATTTTGTTTTCATGGTGATCCTAAAGCAAAAAACAAAACAAAAAAAAAAATACTGTGTAAATCTTTTTTTCTATATATATTTTTATCTTTATCACAAAACTATCTGCTGATTTTCTTACTGTAAAAACTAATAATACATTTTATTTATTATTAAGGACACCTGACAAATAATAAGATACACAAGCAATAAATTAAAAACAATAATATACAAAAGCTATGTCAAACAAAATAAGTTATTCTAAAAATGGGTTTTAAGACGTGATTTAAAAATTGAAAGACAAGAACTATTACACGTGTCTTGATGGAGTTAAGGTTATCATGTAATGATCCGACTGCTGAATTCTTTACCATTTTAAGTATCTGAAGAAGATTTTGTGAAACACCACTGACAAGAGAATTGCAATAGTCAATACAAAATGTAACTAATGCATGTACAAGGATAGCAGTATTAGCTGTAAGAGATGGTCGAAGACCATTAATATTTGTAAAACAATAAAGTACTGTCAAGGATGACACCCAGACTCTTAAGACAGAAGGATAGATAACAGAGTTGTCAATAGTTAGTGTAAAAGTTTCACAATTTTCAGATTTGATTTAGTGCCTACTAATAAGATCTTAGATTTCTCACTGTTAACCTCAAGAAAACTGCATGTGAACCATGATTTAATTTCAAGCAAACAAGCCAAGAAAGAGGAGGGTGTTAATGTTGAATTAGGCTTTGAAGACAAATAGAGCAGGTGTCATCAGCATAATGATGAAAATTTATACAGAATTTACTGGAAATGTGACCTAAAGTCAAAAGATTAATAATAAAAAGAAGTCCCAAAACTGAGCCCTGAGGCATGCCACTAGTAATCTGAGAGCCCCGTTATCTGAAACTTTTAATTTGAATGAACTGTGTAAATACCAGTGATTCCAATGGAAATCAGTCTCTCCAATAAAATAATATGCAGAATTGTGTCAGTTCACGCTCAAATCAAGAAGAATGAGTATTGCTAAAAGTCTAGAATCCACAGCTTTCAACAAATCATTCAGAACATTAATAAGTGCAGTCTCCGTGCTGTGAAACGGATGAAAGGCAGAGTGAAATTGCTCAAACAAGTTATTCTCTGTGAGATGAGTATCATGTACCTGTCGAGCAAATTTTTTTTTCCCGATAATTTAGAAAGATCAGAAAAACTAGTGCTTGCAGTAGAAAAGTCACAATGAATTTAGCAATTTTACATTTCTTTAGAAATCATAATTAAATTAAATTCAGTAAATGTAAAACTTTTGCTTTCAGCACTTTGCTAAGCATTTTAGTCTGTGCTTTTTAGCTTGTGTTTGAAAAGAAAACCAGGGTCATTGTTAAGCATAAGCTCAGTATTCTTCACTAACACTTGTAAATCATGTTTATGATGGTCCACATTGTCTAGGTCAGGGGTCGGCAAGTAAGTTTGGCATCGGGCCAAAAAAACAATCGCCAATAGATGGCGGGCCAGAACATAGTCAAGGGATAATTTAAGAAATGAATTGATGAAAAATGCAACTAGAATTGCCTGACATACTGTTACAGTGTCTTTTGTAACTGGTAGTGAGCTGTTACTCTGTTAAAAAATTTGATAAATTAATAAAGCAGTAGTGACACATAACCTGGCAAGAATCTTCATTCACCAACTTGCAACACAGACCACCTTGCTAAAACACACATATGTGGGAGATGCGGAATGGATAAATAACTCAAAAAATAAAAGAGGACTTGAATAAGCCCAAATGGCATGTTTGAGTCATGCTCTTAACGAACTATGTTTTATTTCCTCTTTCCGTATTGTAAATAATAAATGTGTATTTTAATTTGCTTGTTACACAATGGAACTTGTAATAATTATTTGACGTAGCCTATTGTTACATTCAGAATTATTCCTTGGCATCCTCACATACTAAACTGCATTTTTTAATTGTTTGCGTGCTGGAGGTACGCTATTACATCGCGTTAACATTCAAGCTAGCTGGTGAGAGAAAATGGCACTATCAAAGAGTTTAAAGAGAAAAGTCGACAGCGAAAATAAGGCATACAAAGAAGAATGGAAAGACAACTATGTGTTCATCCTGCCTGGTTTTGTGAATGCAAAGCCGGTGTGTCTCATCTGCAACAAAGTTATAAGCAAACGTTTCAATGGTTCACTGTTCATTTTTTCATACCACACATTTCATGATGGCTATTTTAAAAGCGTGTCTAGCGACCCACTCCACAGACTCTTTTGAATGTCTTTCAGAACATTTCTAATTAAAAGCTTTCAATTCATCCCAAAATAAAACATTGCTGCAAAAACGTTCTTATACTTTTGAAGGCAAAATCACTAAAGAATTGATTGTGAGTAACTGTTGTTGTTGTTGTAGTAATCTCTCTGGTTTGCATTGCCCGCTCCAAGCAATGCTCGAACCCTGGTCTTTCCGCATGGGAGTTGGACGCTCTAATAAGGAGGCTAAAGGCTGCAACGTCTAATATCACTCACCAGAGCGTCTCTTGATATGATTTATCTGCACAGCTCTCACTAGCCACTTTTACACTATCATGACAGATCTATTTCAGAACCAGCCGCTATCAAAATAATCTGGCTACGGGCATGGGCCAGATATTATTGCTGGCGGGCCAATATTGGCCAAAATATTATTGGCTAATTGGTCCAATTGGCTAAAATATTAAGCTTTTTTTTAGGAATATTTTATAGGCTTATCTTGTGTCCTTAATTTCACTTTCCATTAATGTTTTTTTGTAATATACTTTTATCGCAGCTAATGACATCATGACATCCTAAATTACATTATTCATAAAGTGATGGGAAAACAGCAGCACAAAAACATTTTTTATTAATTCTATAATGTTTCTGTGATGACATATATATTATTACTTTTTAGCATGACATGAATAACCCATCTCATATTGGTTACTCCCATTATCAGGCATTACCAGCGTCTCTCAGTCTTTCTTCTAAACTGACCAAAGTAACTGTAATACTCGGCTTGTGTAATGCTTTGCGATCCCATGGCAACTGTAATTTGTCATTAAATGGCACTGCAGGGTCTCTCAGTGAAACTCAGGCACTTGAACATTGTTATCTGCAGTATGCTTCTTTGCTTGGCTGTGCTAAATTTAGTTAAGACTTCTGGGGTAAACATCAGGCTGGTTATTCATGACAGTGTTGGTGGGTTCAACCTCCCAGCAGGATTTACTCTAATGCAGACAGTGTCCCACTGTGGCAGAAAAACAGTAATGGTGGGCCTCACAGTGAGCAATGAGTGCTGGGAAACTGGATGAGATGAAAGATAAAGAAAAAAGACAGATTCAGTCAGGGAATCAAGGCTAGTGTGTGTGTGTCTAGTGGTGGGGTGTAGAGGCAGAAAATGGAGAATTGCTCAGTCACAGTGGTGAGTGATGTAAAGAAAAGCTATGGGAAAAATCAGGTGAACAGAGAGAAAAAGTAGAGGAGAGCACAGAGTATAACAACAGAGAAAAATGATTTTGCTAGAACACAATAATTAGATTGATAATATTTGGGTTGCATTCCTCATCTTTATGAGTGAAATGTCTTTTTTTTTTTTTTTTTTTTTTTTTACATGCATCTGAGGTTGAGACCAAAAACAAAGATTGCATTTGTTTAATTTTCCCTTGTGATTTTTCTAATGTGTTTTAGAATGGCAATATCTGATTTATGAGAAAAATAAGGTCTGTGGTTAACATTACTTTCATGTTTTGTATTATTACACACAGTTAAACCTTAAAGATGTATTTTGAAACGGTTGTATCCTACATGACCATTACAATGGTCTGATTGTTCAGGCATACACATTCTCAAGTTGTTTGTAACTTGGTTAACAAACTAATTTAGCGGCCATTTTGTGAAGAAAAACTATGCGGATGCACACATACGTATTCAAACACACTTGCCTATAGACTAAACACGCAATGCTTACGTGCATGCCGTCACAGTTCTTACAGATTTGTTGTTTTCTTGAAGTTTTCACAAAGATGATAACGGTATAGTTTCAAAACTATTTCAAAACCTGTTTCAAGGTCTGTGTTCTCTGGCCACCGGGCGCTGTTGCTGTGCGGATGAGCGGCCGGAACGCGTAGAAAGTTTTCTATTTTGGTTGAAAATGGTGTCATGTAAGTGGCCCCAAAGTAAATAACTAATGATTTTTTACAACGGAAATGAATCAATGAAAAACTTACTTTAGCTGGAAAATAACTTTTTTTCTAGAGCTGATGTACTGCCAAAACAATCTCTCTTCCATTCATTTCCTATTATCACTGGGGTACAAAATTGTTCCTTAAATGGTACAAAGTTACAAGGTACAATTTTGTACCCTGATAAATTTTTTAAATGTACCACCCCCCAATTTTTTAAATGTACCCCAGTGACGGCCACTTGTACCCTAAAAGGTACAGTTGTAGTCATGACATCTACCAACAGGGGATAACTGGAAATGAAAGCTCTAGCGTAAGTTCTGCCAGGAAGACTCAAATGTTACGTCACTTATTATAAAAGATCGGTACTACTTACAGATGTCTGAGTTCGCAGATGCTGACGCCAACATTCACCTCCATCTTCCCCACCACCACCAGGATGGTCCCTGCCCGTACCTCCCAAGGGATCGGCTGCGCCCCTGCCTTCATCTTCAGGCAGGAAATGCAGAGTCTGTTACACTCTGAATGTGAGCTACTGCAAAAGAGCTATGCCAAAGAACTTCATAATATAACACTCGCTTTCATTCACTGGTCTGTTAATAAATTAATGCATTGTTACATCATCTTGCCTCCAGAGTCTTTCTGGTAGAACTGCTAACCAGCTAAACCTTGACACCTCAGAGCACACTCACATAAGAATGTGGTTCAATGTATCAGGTTCCCATAAGCCTCTCCCACCTTACACAGACAGTTCTGACCTGGGTTTGAATGTTATTCACAGTGTCACATAACCTCCAGGCCATGTCTTGACTTGACGAGTTCCTCACTGGGTGTCGCTTTACAAATGCACTGTTGATCTGCCATCCTATGTCACTAGGGACCCTACATGGTCAAGCTGTCGCACAAAAAGGATATGGTAGTATATGGTAATTTGTCAGTCTTTTATAGCAAAAAAAAAATAAATAATAATAATAATAATAAATAAATAAATATATATAATAATATATATATATATATATATATATATATATATATATATATATATATATATATATATATATATATATATATATATATATATATATATATATATATATATATATAATATATAAAAATTATACTACATATACAATACATAACTTACTTTTTACTTTTGAATACATTTAAATGTAATCGAGTTTGTCTTTTATGGTGCTGTAAGCAATGCAAGTTTTCTGCAACATGAAAAAAATTACATTTGTATGCAAGGCCTAGAGCTGTCACAGAGAAAGATGTGATATCCAACATATAATAGGAATATTTTTGGAGCACTTACAACACTGTTAGTCAAACATGAATTTGCAATTATAATGTATTATATTACAATGTATTAAATAATGATATAATGCAATATGTGTGTGTGTGTGTGTGTGTGTGTGTGTGTGTGTGTGTGTGTGTGTGTGTGTGTGTGTGTGTGTGTGTGTGTGTGTGTGTGTGTGTGTGTGTGTGTGTGTGTGTGTGTGTGTGTGTGTGTGTGTGTGTGTGTGTGTGTGTGTGTGTGTGTGTGTGTGTGTGTGTGTGTGTGTGTGTGTGTGTGTGTGTGTGTGTGTGTGTGTGTGTGTGTGTGTGTGTGTGTGTGTGTGTGTGTGTACAGGTGCTGGTCATATAATTAGAAACCTTTAAAGGCCTTTGCAGGTGTTTTGAGTTCATTAGCTAATTAGAGTGTGGCACCAGGTGTCTTCAATATTCAACCTTTTCACAATATTCTAATTTTCTGAGATACTGAATTTGGGATTTTCCTTAAAAGAAATAAACATTTGAAATATATCAGTCTGTGTGTAATGAATGAATATAATAACAAGTTTCACTTTTTGAGTGGAATTAGTGAAATAAATCAACTTTTTGATGATATTCTAATTATATGACCAGCACCTGTATGTGTGTGTGTGTGTGTGTGTGTGTGTGTATATATATATTTTTTGTTTTTTACAATATTATAGGTTGTGAAAATTCAGGGGGAAATTTTTTTTTTTTAAGTATTTGTGAAACCAGCCTACCTGCTTTTGTGCGCTCAACTGCAGAACAAGAGTTAGTCATGAGTAAAAAGATGCTGATGGGTTGGAAATCAGCCAGAGGAATGAGACTGTCAGCAAAAAAGTGCATTTGGCCTTTGCCTTGTCCTTTGGTGCAGATCTTTATTATATTTTAGTCTGATTTAGGAACCATCACAGGGAGCACTTCTGTGCTACAGATCTGTGCTAAACGCTCAGCTGTCAATAGAACCACCATCTGAGAGGCCCTTTTGGTAGAGGAAAGCCTGCATTAGTACCAAATTAACCTTTTCCCATCAATCAGCAGTTAACAACAGCAATTTCTCTCTCGGTCACACACACACAAACCGGAGTGCTTATTGATCTTGCACTGACATTGAACTGTTTCCATCAAGAAACAATTAAACGGAAAACTCATGTGGATACATGGCCAGCAACACATGGCCAGAGAAATTTTTGTGTGTGGTGTATGGCTTCTGACACAGATGAAATAAATCAATCCCCTCTCTGTGTACAAACAAAGCACAGATTAAGAATGGTGCACAAGGGAATGTGGGAGATGTACTGAATTGCCCTCACACGGTGATCCAACCACTACAAGCGGATTAAAGATATTTACTTTGTTTCTGAGTGTGTTTTCTGATGAGCATATGTCAGGGATTATCAGATTCCCATCTAATGTGTGCGATTGAAGCATTACGCTGAGTAAATAGTTTGCTAAGCATTTCTGTAGAAAGTTGTTTTTTTTTTTTTTTTTTTGAACACAACTGCTCTGGAAAAAAATAACAACATGCAGGTTCAGTGGTTTAAATTTCTCAGTCTACATTGTTCAGATAACATTTTCCTGTTTTTGCTCCCTATACGTAATAGATTTAAATGATGGAAAGTCTGTGTTTGGTTACATGATCCAATGGCGGCAGTTTGGCCTGCTTTTATTCTAACTAATGCTTGTTAAATTATGGGGTGCAATGTTTACCTGATGGTCCTGTTTGCAACGGATCAGGTTCAAAAGAACACAGGAGCGGTCCAGGAGTTGGAAATCCCATTCATCGACGTCTGGGGTTTCAAGCCTTTAATGAACTTTATATGGGTTTGTCTGTGTAATAACAAATTGCTAGTTGTAATTTATCCAACCTGTTCTCTGAACGGATCATTGTCACTATTGACAAAATATTCAGACAATGTGTCATGACAGACTGGAGGACACAGAGGTTAATGCGCGGTGACAAGTTTATTGGAGTCAGGCAGCGAAACAGTGAACTGGTGTACGGGTGCAAACACAAGGAAGGTGCGAGGCTTAGCTGGAGTGTGAACATGGAAGACAACACGAAGGAACTTGGGAGCGTGGAATCTCGGGGAACCCGGAAGTAGAGTTTGCGAAGACTCGTAGGAGGCGAAGAGTAGCAGGACAGTCTGAGTAACGTGCGCTGAGACCAGACACTGAGTGAGGGGTGAGGGCTGGTGATAAAGGCTTCAGTGATGGGAAACAGGTGCGGGTGCTCAGTACTCAGGTGATTGGGAACGAGTGGGCGGAACATGGGAGTCTGGAGCAGAGGGCGCGGCTGAGTCCGTGACAGTACCCCCCTCCTCACGGGCAGCTCCAGAGGACCGCGGCGGACGACGGCGAGGCCGGCCTCAGCCCCGAGGTGCTGGACGGTCTGGGTGTGCGGCGTGGAAATCGGCAAGGAGCGAGGGGTCCAGAATATCGTCCCGCACCACCCAAGAGCGTTCCTCGGGGCCGAATCCCTCCCAATCCACGAGATATTGCAGGACGTTGCCTCGCCGTCGGGAGTCGAGAATGGTGGTAACCCGGTAGATGTGTTGGTCCGCCAGGTCCACCGGAGGGGGAGGCACTGCATCTGCACCAGACTCTGTGGAAGAAGGGAGAACAGGGTCAGTGTAAGGTTTGAGGAGGGACACGTGAAAGGAAGGCGAGATACGATATTGCGGGGGTAACTGTAACCTGTAGGTGACCTCGTTGATCTGCCTCAGAATCTTGAAGGGACCGATATAGCGGGGACTCAGCTTGCGACTGGGCAGCCGTAGGCGAATGTCTCGGGTCGAAAGCCACACCAACTGGCCGGGGTGGTATCTAGGAGTGGGTCCGCGACGACGGTCGGCCTGACTCTTCTGCCTACGGACTGCCCGTTGCAGGTGGACGTGTGCTGAGTCCCACACCCTCTCGCTCTCCTGAAACCAGTGGTGGACAGCTGGAACATCCGTGGGCTCTCCAGACCAGGGGAACAGTGGGGGTTGGAAACCTAGGATACATTGAAAAGGGGTGAGCTGAGTGGATTCTTGACGAAGTGAGTTTTGAGCATACTCAGCCCACGGAAGGAAGCGGTTCCAGCTGTCCTGGTGGCGGCCACAGTAGGCTCGGAGGTACCTCCCGATCTCCTGTATCTTACGCTCAGTCTGGCCGTTGGATTGGGGGTGATATCCGGAAGTGAGACTGACTGTGACGCCCAGGAGAGAAAAGAAGGATTTCCATACCCGTGAGATGAACTGTGGGCCCCTGTCAGAGACTATGTCTATGAGGCCAAAGTGTCAGAAGACGTGGTGGAATAAGGCCTCCGCCGTTTCCAGCACCGTGGGGAGTCCTGACAGGGGAATGAGTTTACCCTTGGAGAACCGGTCGACTACTACCAGGATGCAGGTGTGACCATCGGAGGGAGGGAGATCGGTGAGGAAGTCGATACCGAGGTGGGACCAGGGACGGCGTGGAATGGGTAAGGGGACCAGCTTGCCTTCTGGGAGGTGACGGGGAGTGTTGGTGGTGGCGCAGACTGAGCATCCTCGAATGAAGCGGGAGACGTCCTGAGCCATACTGGGCCACCAGTAGCGACCTTGAATGAGCGAGAGGGTACGCTGGCTGCCTGGGTGTCCAGAGCCCGGAGAGGAATGTGCCTGGTCCATGAGGGACGGTCGGAGAGTCGCAGGAACATAGGTCCGTCCCTCAGGACACCCCGGTGGAACTGGGTCATCGTGAGTTGCATCGGCGATACGTTGATCTAGGGCCCACTGGATGGGGCTGACAATAATGGCCAGAGGGAGGATGGGTTCAGGTGGTGCAGTGGGGTGGTCGGGTAGGAACTGGCGAGAGAGGGCGTCTGCCTTGAAATTCTTCTCTCCGGGACGGTAGGTTACTGAGAAGTCGAAGCGGGTGAAAAACAAGGCCCATCTGGCCTGTCGTGGGTTGAGCCTCCTGGCCTCTCGCAGGTACTCCAGGTTTCGGTGGTCGGTGATGACCTGGAACGGGTGTTTGGCTCCCTCCAGCCAATGCCGCCACTCCTCCAACGCCAGTTTGATGGCAAGCAACTAACGATTCCCGATGTCGTAGTTGTGTTCCGCCGGGGACAGCTTCTTGGAAAAGAAGGCACATGGATGGAGTCGTGGAGGCTCACCCTGCCGCTGGGACAGTACGGCTCCTACCCCCACATTCGAAGTGTCCACTTCCACAACGAATGGGATCTCAGGATCGGGGTGAACGAGGGTAGGAGCTGTACAGAAGGCTTCCTTGAGTTGCCGGTATGCCTGTTGGGCTTCAGGGGTCCAGGACAGGGACTTAGGACTACCTCGGAGCAGTGCGGAGAGGGGTGCTGCAATGGTGCTGAATTGACGAATGAACCGGCGATAGAAATTAGCGAACCCCAAGAAACGTTGAAGATCCTTGACTGTGGTAGGTTGGGGCCAACTCCGCACTGCTCGGACCTTCCCCTGGTCCATCTGGATGCCGCTCTGGTCCACGATGTAGCCCAGGAATTGGGTGGAGCTGCGGTGGAACTCGCATTTTTCCAGCTTCAAGTACAGCTGGTGTTCTCGGAGTCGTTGGAGGACCTGCGCAACGTGATGATGGTGGTCGGTCAGGTTATGGGAGTAAACCAGGATATCGTCGATGTAGATGATTACAAATTTGTTGAGGAAATCTCGGAGAATCTTGTTCATAAACCCTTGGAAGATTGCTGGGGCGTTGCCTTGTCTAAATGGCATGACCCTATACTCATAGTGTCCTGCAGGGGTGATGAAAGCGGTCTTCCACTCGTCGCCCTCTCTGATCCGGATGAGGTTATAGGCGCTGCGCAGGTCCAACTTGGTGAAGCAGCGAGCTCCCCGCAACTGCTCCAGAGCGGCGGGAACCAGGGGAAGCGGGTATCGGATCTTGACAGTCTGATCGTTGAGCTTCCGGTAATCGATACACGGTCTCAAGCCCCCGTCCTTCTTGCCCACAAAGAAAAAGCTAGAAGCGGCAGGGGAGTTGGAAGGCTGAATGAATCCTTGGTTGAGTGCCTCCCTGATGTACTCCTCCATGGCCTGTTGCTCCGGGATGGAGGGGGTAGATACGTCCCTTGGGAAGTGATGCCCCAGGCAGCAGGTCTATAGCGCAGTCCCATGGCCGATGAGGGGGAAGTTCGGTGGCCCGTTGTTTACAGAACACGTCCTGGAACGCCCAATACTCGATGGGGATGGCCTGACTAGGAGCAGAAGTAGGTTCATCCAGGGATGCGGTGGCCAGGGGAATAGAAGTGTGGGAAAGGTTTCTCTTAACGGGGATTAGGCAGTTCTGCTTGCAGTCCTCGCTCCATCGTAGGACCTCACCAGTAGACCAATCCATGGTGGGTGAGTGGGCAGCGAGCCACGGGCGTCCCAGGACGATATCGGCAGTAGACCCCTCCAGCACCAGTAGGGAGAGTTGTTCTCGATGAAGATAGCCGATCTGCACAGTGATGGGGTCCGTGACGTAGCGAATGCACCTCTGACCCAGCGGCTTTCCCAAAATGGAATGTGCACGATACCGAGCGGACGGGGGGATGTCTTGACATGGAGCTTGAGTCGCATTTCGGAGGAGATGAAGTTTCCCGCAGATCCGGAATCTATAAGGGCTTTCGCTGAAACAGAACCGAACGGGGTAGTTAACATAACGGAGGTAACAGGAAGGGTCAACATCACCGGGTCGGTGTGAATAGTACTCACCGCTGGGTGCGGGGGTCGGACCGGACAGGTGGCTCGGTAGTGGCCTGACCGCCCGCAGTAGAGACAGAGGTGCAAACGCAAACGTCGGTCTCTTTCAGTGGGAGTTAAGCGGTGATGGTCGATTTGCATAGGTTCTGGTGCTGGAGGGGTTGACTCCCTCGGTGGAGGCGGGGAATGCAATGGGTGAACCGGGTTGGAGCTGGCAGCGAGACTTTGAGAGACTGTGGTGGCTTGCTGTATGAAGTTTTCTAGTCCAGAGTGGTTATCATAGATGGCCAGGGCGACTCGGAGTTGAGGGTTCAATCCAGCATGGTAGACAGCTAGTAGGGCAGGCTCATTCCATCCGCTGGCGGCGGCTAGGGTGCGAAAGTAGATATTATAATCGTGGAGTGATTGGTTACCTTGTTGGAGCTTTAGCAGTTGATCGTGTGTGGTAGTGGGTCCGGAAGATCTGCAGAACACCTCACGGAAATGACGAGTGAAGGCTTCGATGGATTGGGTTACTGGGCCGTTGGCTTCCATGATGGCTCTGGCCCATTGGAGTGCTCGTCCGGTGAGGTGAGTGACAATAAAAGCTATTTTAGAACGATCGGTGGGGAATTGATGAGCCTGCATCTCAAAATAAAGGGAACATTGCAAAAGAAAACCGTTGCATTCCTCCGCCTCACCAGCGTAGGGCGCTGGTCGGGCCATGGGACTGGCGGAGGCAGTCAACGAGGAAGATCCCAGACGCATGGCATGGAGGAAAGCTTGGGTGAGATCGGGGAGCGGAAGTGGTGCCGGGGATGAGGGATCACCAGCCACTGCTTCGGCCTGACTGCTGGTCTGGTCTTCTGTCATGACAGACTGGAGGACACAGAGGTTAGTGCGCGGTGACAAGTTTATTGGAGTCAGGCAACGAAACAGTGAACGTGGGAGTCTGGAGCAGAGGGCGCGGCTGAGTCCGTGACACAATGCTTTTAGGCTGAGGAATTTCTGTCCTTTTTCACTTTTTAAAATCCATTATCTCTTTGGAAATACGTGACTCTGCATATATTTCTGCAAAAGCTGAAATGTGTTGCTTCGGGGAAATTTAGCATTTTTCATTTTTGATATGTGACATGTGACAGAACCTCAATGTGCTAATATATATATATATATATATATAATATATATATATTTTTATTTTATTTATTTTTTTTTCTGTTGCAGATTGCAACAGAATCCACATCATTTTACTGACTCTAGTGCTATAGTGTGTATACTGTAGGTGCATTTTTGCAGTTTTGCATAAATGTAGGTAGTCACATATTTCTAGTGAGCATTGGTTGATTATCTTTTTCCAAAATATACAATATACAAGAACCTTAGATGATAAATTATGTGAAGTCCAGCAGGTAATGTTATCAATGTAATATTCTGTCTGTTCTGCTACTTAGCATAGTTGCATCTATTACTGTTGACATGATGGCAAACGTTTGTGGATGGGGTGACCATTAGTGTTACTTTGCAAGCTTCAGCTAAATAACAAAATTCAGTACTCCCGAGAAGCACTTATAATGTTTGTTTGTATGTATGTAACAATAATTCAGAAATAATTGGCCATTTCTACCCTAATTTTGGCCCTTTGACTTAAACACTCCGTTGTGTCTTCTTTGATATGATGTTACCCAATCAGTGGTCGTTTACAGTGAAGTAAGCATTGCATGTGGAATTATTTTGCAAATGTTACAATGTGTTTACAATTACAGTTGCTACGATTAACTAATTGTGAACAGTATTGATTATATCATGATTTAGATCTACTCCCTTTGCATAAAAGGTAGAAGTGCTGAGCAATGCAGCTAATATCACAGATATGTCTGAGTGCACAAATGCAATGATCTTGCCATTGTGACTCACAAATGTTTTCATTATGATCAACACAATGCAGACACAACGTAAATAAGAGATTCATTGTGCAGCGTAGACAGCGTCATTGATTATAACAGGAGTTTTGGCAGGAGTGCTGAACAGAAGCCATTTACAGCTCCAGCAATTATAAAGAGAGTGTAAAAAGCATATAGGGGAGCGGTGGGGAGGGGTTTCTTTGCTCGCTCTCTGCATAAAATCTAATCACAATTTAAAGTACCCATGAAATCAAAAATCAAGGATTCTGCATTAGTTCAGGCAGGCCACATAGTCAAGCTCCGCTATCTAACCCCACCTATATCAGCTGATCCGATTCCTATGCACGCAATTGGTAACTGCTTCCACTGCACGCTGCTTTGCAAGCCATCTCCTCCCCAGCTCCTCCTTAAACCTGTTTAACTTAATCAGTGTCATTCTGTTGTCATTGATGCATTCCCTGTTCTCAATGGGGGATTTATGCTGCTCTCCCAGTTTAAAAAATGGGAGGTTGTCCCCAGAAGCTGCTGCTGCTCCCTGTCTTAGCTTTTCATGGAGCTCATGAAAAGGATGAGGAATTTAGAGCAGAGCCAAATTGTCACATGTAACTTTTGCAAAATATGCCAATAAAAAGTTGACTAAAAGTTTGTCTGTGGTGTTTTTGACTTAAGTGGTCTTGCCTGTTTTTTTGGCTTGTAGTATGAATATGTAAGCCTTACTGTTATCTATAAGCCAGTGTGCTACAAAACAATGTAAAAATTCGCATTTAGAAGATATAAGCATTCATAACTTAAAGTCTCTCATTCTGCCAATATGGATACATTTTGATGACATCACTCTGTACTCTGTGTCCTGCCCCCTACATTATAAATAGACACTGAAGCTGCAGCTAAAAAGGTCACTTGTTCACACATTTATTATTTTCTTCATAGTGAATGGCACATAGTGCACTATATATGGGATAGGGAATGATTCAGACAGTGTAAATATGCTTTCCATAGGGGCAAATAAAGCCTGGTTTTGCTTTAGCGTCACATGAACCGCCGCAGGGCGCAGTCTGCTTCGTTCCAGAGACACGATAGCACAGAGCGGATCATATGCATGTGTCGTTGCATACCAGAAACGGACCCATTTGAATTTCAGATAGAATGCTAGATTAAAGCAATATGGAGGAGATTAGGAGGAGAAACGGTTAGAGATTAGGAAGAAACTGTGGATTTACCAATCTTATGGCTCTGGCCGAGCTGTGATATAACCAAAACGCTATTGGCTATTTTAAAAAAGGGGAGGGGCTGTTCGATATAGTTTAAGGCACTTCAGTGCGCCTTTAAATAAATAACTGAGAGCTGAAAGGAAATGTGTGGAGTTGACCGTTTAGTCACTGGCTTGATTTACTGACTGGTTGTAAGTGGGTCAAAAAGACGGTGATAAAATAGGTGTTGATCTGTCTCTGTGCAGGCAGTCTTGCACTGATGTGTTTATCTCTATTATGCAATAAAGAGGAAGAAATGCAAAACAAGAAGTTTTGGAAGTTTGGTTTCGATAAAGGCTGGTTTTGGACTAACAGGCAAGGTTTGAGTTCTAAAACTTGCACTATGTTCAAAAGATCAAATAAAATATTTCTCACTTCAATGCCCCTTTAATGCCTTTAAACAAATCACTTGTCTTCCAGTGTTACTGATGTTTATTAGATATTTAGGTTGTCTACAGTTTAAAGCAATCAGGCCCACAAATTACTCTCAAATGTGTTGTTGCTTAATTAACCTGGATAACGGCAGCTGTGGAGGCACCTGCTCTTGATGCGAGGGCTGTTTTATTGATGCTCTAGTGAGGCCACTGACTGATTTGTTGAGATTTGTCTGAGCGTCTGAAAATATATTAACAATGTGAAATAAGTGATAGCAGGATTGATGCTATTACCTAGTTGAATAGTCATATAATTGTCTACTTTAGCACAAAATTAGAGCTTTGATTTTGGACTCAGTATAAAGGAAATCACTTTTGTCACACTTGAATATTTCTCATGTTGTCAATTTCCCGTGAAAATCAATTTCTGAACCAAGGCAAAAAAACAAAAAAAAAAACAAATAAACAACAACAACAAAAAAAGCTTCAGCTATTGCTCCAGAAATAAGATTCATTTATTTGAATGCAGCTTAAACTTTTGTGATATCCTACCCCAGTTGCTGTCTTATACAGTGGTCTACCTTATACAGTAAGTAAAATAAATGATGCAAGACAATACTATATTCACAGTTACTAATGGTTCAGTAAAAGGGAACGTCAGAGGAGGCAAAGTATATGAGTTGGATGGAGGGTCTGATTTAAAACTGTAAGTGGATAGAGCAGCATGCAAGACTGCAGGTAACAAGCATGGCAGCCGTCCAAGCCTGTGCAGCAGAGAGGCTGAAGCATCATCACGATATTGACTTACTGTAATTTACATCAGGGAGTTCTGAGCCCACTTCAGCTGAGCTAGATTGGGCTCTATGAATAAGTAAAGAGGCAAAGTTACAAACAAACAATCAAGGCACACGAAAAGACTCGAACATTACACATACGAGAAATAGAATAAAAAGCGGGAAAGGGTTAGGGTTAGTCTCAAAAAAATCACAAAGTGATATTCTTCACTGACTTGGAAATGTCCTCAATCTAACCTCAAAGTTAGTTTGAGATTGTTTTAATAGAGCCTTTACATACCACATAACCTAATTTTCTTGATTTGAATTGTTGCCTTGTGAAATGTGTATTACATTGGCAAGTGCTCTTTTTTGTAATGAATCTAGATCAAGCGTGCTTGTACTCCTTGAATGTTGTATTTTTCACAAAGGGCACAGTGGTCCATTGTGACTAACATCAATCCAGTTCAGTGAGGTCACATTAATGAGTTATTTACTGGGTGGATGCCAGACTTGTGCACGTCACAGCTGTGACTCACTGCCTTTTCAACCAGCCTGCTCCATCTACGCATGTTGTTGCTTACGCAGTTTAGTAAGTTGATGAGGACCAAAATGGTTTTAAATGCTTCTCATCTGTGAGTTAAACTTTCTCTGAAATCAAAACATTTGTTTTTGTGTTGAATGTTGATTTGTTTCCCAATTTTCTACTTCCCGTTTATGAATTGATGCAATAGGCTTTTTACCACATTTTAATGACTTGGAGCACACATTTTTACAGTGAATATATCCGAATATCTAGCTCTCTGATGTCTGGTAGAAAATGTAGTATCACGAGACTACATATATTCTCAGAAACAAACAATTTATCGTAATGTATCATTAGGATATTTAGTTACACTTCCCAGTACGGTCGGTATCATTTGTTAACATGAACTAACAATTAGCAGTATATTTTTACGCATTTAATAAACGTTATGTTAGTCAATAAAAATACAGTTCATTGTCTTTCATGTTAGTTTACAGCGTATTAACAAATATCAACAGATTTGATCTAACGTTTGATCCAGTACTGGTAAATATTAAACAATTTATAAATGTTGTGGAATTGTTCATTGCTAGTGCATGTTAACCACAGGATAAGGAATAAATGTGAGAAATGCTGAGAAATTATGATGAATAATTTCGAGTCTTGACAAAATTCTTCACTTTAATTTTGATAGTGGCTGTAAACCGCTCCACATTACATTTTACGACCAGCCATCATAACAAACTTCTATTTACAGACTGTTAATTGACCCCTCTATTGAATTCCCAAGAAACAGTCTCCCTCTGCAACAATGACTCATAGAAACATGCTCAATGATTCGTCTAATTGCACCACACTTTCCCAATGTAGATGCACATGCACAGACAAACACAATGAAATCGCAGCAGCAGATTACTATCAAGACGGGTGTAGTCAAGCAACCCAAAGCTGTTGTTAAAATGGCTAATCAGCCAAGTCCTGTGCTGTGTCCAATTTGCTCTTGTGGGATTAGTATAGTTGACCTCTAATAGCTTGGTGTTTGCCATTAGTCGGGATACCCAAAGGTCTTTGCTCATTTCAGCTCTGGGTAAATGAAGCTGATTACGGTCCATATTTATCCCACACTCTGCATCTATTGGCATGCAAATCAAAATGTAAATGAGATGGGGTGGATTGGTTGGCATGCAGTAAATATTCAAAGTGTGTGAGCGTCAGGCTGTAATCAGTGGTAAATTGTAAGCAGAGGAAAGAGGAGGTCTGGCATTATTAAATTGCATCTCTAAATTCAGAAATTACAAATGCACATTGCAGTGTGCTACATGAAATCGACTTTATTTATCTCTTATCCTATTCACATTCTAATGAAATCGAAACGACGGCAGCTGTGACAGTGACAAATTGACGTAATTAATATCCCTGTTTGTGAGTTTTACTTGTGATAGGTAACAAGATTCACAAACAATCAATAGGGGAACTAAAATTGTAACACAAGAAACTTAACAATGTGTTTATTGTTGGATTACAGGTTTTCTCAATCGCTTTGGCTTAATTCTCTTCTTAATAATTTTTTTTTTTAAGTATCTCTAAACCGTTAGCTTCTCGTTGGCAAAATCTGTCAAGACATGTATATTCCATAAATACCTATTGTTTGTAATGTCTGCCTGCCTGCCATTGTAATGAAATCAGAATTACAATCTTACCAATCAACCAATCAATTCTGGATGCATACTATACAGTAGGCTATATGAAGTTTGCCCAGCACAATCACTACCATTTTTGAACATGGAGGAACGTCTAAATCCCTAAACGGCAACAGCAGTTTATTTTTGTAGAAATGTGTTACATGTAAACTGAAAATTCAGTTGCTTGTACATTGTACTTTTACATATATAAGAGACCTTCATATAATTACAGCTGTAATTAAATCTAGAATTACACTTTTGACCCTTCACTTACCCCTTAAACAAGGGGTATGGGTAACCACCTACCCATACCACTAAACCTGTCCCTAACCTTACCCGTATCCCATCTTTGCAATACATTATGTACATAAGTACATAATAGATAAGGACACCTAATATAAAGTGTGACCACATTTCCTAGTAAATTTTCATTTCAGCTAGACAATTCAGCAAGATAAAACTGACATTCTTGTATAGTCTAGAAAACAGGATATGGATATGGATTGAGACTGATAGATATACAGATATAGTTAGGTCCATATATATATTTGGACACGGGTACAATTTTTCAGGTATTTACCTAAACACATTCAAGCTTATACTGTATAATGGATATGGGCTTAAAGTGCACACTCTCAGCCCAGACAGGTGTGGGCTATTCCTTCATTATTTCTTCATCATTTAAGCATGTAAAAGGTTTGGAGTTGATTCTAAGTGTGGTATTTGCATTTGCAAGCTATTGCTGTGAAGCCACATCATCCGTTCAAAGGAGCTCTCCATACAAGTCAAACAGGCCATCCTTAGGCGTCGAAAACAAAACAAATCCAGTAGATAGACTGTAAATTAGGAGTGGCAAAATCATTTAGGAGTGGCAAAATCAACAGTCTGGTACATTCTGAGAAAAAAGAAAAAAAAAAAGAAAAGAAAAGAAAAAATTGGATGGGTGAGCTCGGCAACATAAAAAGGCCTGGAAGCCACAGAAGACAGCAGTGGTAGTGATTGCAGGATCCTCTGCATGGTAAAGAAAAACCCATTCACAACATCCAGCCAAGTGAAGAACACTCATACGCCTCAAGAATAGAAAGGCCAGATTAGACAAAAAAAAAAATCTAAAAAAGCCTGACCAGTAGGGTACAACGGGGCTAAAGGCACACCTTAAGAAATATGTGCTTATAGTCCTATAATGTATGATATACAGAAAAATACATATGTTTGTTTTGAGCATTTATGGAGCAACAGATTTTGTGTGAAAATAAATCATAAAAGTGTTTTACTTTAGAAATGTATGGGGTGGCGAGGGGGCAAAAGGCACACAATACTGATACAAATACTTTCACTAAAATAATGTTTTTAATCATGTCTAAGTTAATACTTGTTCCAAACAATCACCTTAGCAAAGTTTGAACTATATTCTGTTTATTTTGATGAATAAAATAATTCATTTTTGATCAATAAATATGATGTCATTAAAATATGTTAATATAGAAATGTATCTAAAAAATATAGAAACAAAATAATTTAAAACAAGTAAAGATTCTGAAAGCATTGAAGGAGATCCCATAATAATTTAATATAGATTTACAGTAGTAACAATAAATAATATTTTATTATATGATATGATTAACATCACATTTTCAAATATGATGGTTTCATTATAAATATGGTGATAATCTCTAAGGTGGACACACAACTTAATATATGATACTTACAATCTGAATCTAACCATGTCATGTCAACAAATGTTAAAGTCAGCCGCTGTTTATTATCATGTTAAATATGATGCCTTTTGCCCCAACAGCAGGGGCGCCTTTCACCCCAAATACCATACTTTTACATATTCTTCCATTATTGAAAAACGAATTACCTTGAACAAAACTGACAAACATTAACAAGACCTTTGTTTCAAAATATATTCAATAATTTTAGCGATTCTTATTTGCTACTTAAATCTACAACATTTTTAAAAACATGAAATATTAGATCAAATGGGTGCAGAATCAACTTTGTGCTGCTGCCTGTAATTGCATCAAAGATCAGACAAATTTCCACGTGCATCTTGAAAAGCGGATGTTTTGCAAAGTGCTGAGGCAAGTTTTTGTGCCATCTAGTGGTATAGAGGAAAATAGAATCAAAGGAGCCTTTTACCCCGTGGAGCCTTTAGCCCCATTTTGCCCTACTAGAAAAGTATTCTTTGGATGGATGAAACTAAAATCAACATGTACCAGAAGAAGAAAAAAAAATGGAGAAGGCTTGGAACAGCTCATGATCCAAAGCATACAACAGCATCATCTGTAAAACACGGTGGAGGCAATGTGATGGCATGGGCATGTATGGCTTCCAGTGGCACTGGATCACTGGTATTTATTGATGATGTGACAGAAGACAGAAGCAGACTGATGAATTCTAAAGTGTAAAGGGATATACTGTCTGCCCAGATTCAGCCAAATGCAGCTAAGTTGACTGGACAGCACTTCACAGTACAGATGGACAATGATCCAAAACACTGCAAAAGCAACCCAGGTGTTTTTGAAGGAAAAGAAGTGGAATCATCAAAGATCAATCACCTGATCTTAACCCGATCGAGCATGTATTTCACTTGCTGAAGGCAAAACTAAAGGCAGAAAGTCCTACAAACAAACAACAACTGAAGACAGCTGCAGTCAAGGCCTGGCAAAGCATCAGAAAGGTAGAAACCCAGTCTTTGGTGATGTCCATGGGTTCCAGTCAAGGGCGGTTTCTTAATTAGGGTGATAGGGCAACACATAACTGAAGATACAAATTTTAATTGTTTAATGTTATTTATTATTATTATTATTATTATTATTATTTTCATAATTATTTGTATAATGTATTTTGTAAAGTCAGGCTGTACATGTCCCAAGGAGAGACATGGGATGAGATAACTTTGGCCATACAAGAATGTGTGAAGAGAGCGGGCCGGTGGTGAATGATGATGAGCATCAGCTGCGCGCCACACTGGTCTCGTCTCACGGAGGAGTGACGGGAGCATAAAAGGAAGAACAATGACAGCGCAAGATGAGAGAGGACCATGCCTGGATTTTATGTTGCGTTTTGTTTTGTATGTAGGCGGCAGTCGTCCATGAGGGGCTGCCGCTGTTTATTGTATTTTCTTTGTTTATTTTTGAGTAAAATTTTTAAATGTTCGCCGGTTCCTGCCTCCTTCTTCCCTGATCTTACGAACTTCATTACATTGGTGCCGAAAACCCGGGAGGAAGGAGGGACATGCTGTCTGAGAGCCCTCGCTGCTGAGGGGGATTGCGGTGCTGAGGAGTTCGGGCAGCACGGATGGATGCTGACCGCAAGTGGCTGCCCGAGGTGGTGGTGCTGGAGCAAGTGAAGATCGGGGTGGGACGGGGAGCTCGCTGCCGTGCCCCTGGGTCAAGGTGGGGTGGCTGCCGTCTGAGAGGGAGCGGAGGAGTCGCCGACCGAAGCCTGCTGCCGTCTGCCATTCAGGGGAGGAGCAGGGGGCGCGGGACTCGCTGCCGGCTCCCTCAGTAGGAGAAGCCACCACCGGCCGCCAGGGGGCGGAGGAGGATCGAGCCGTCCACCAAGCGTCCAGTGCCATCGCATGGCACCACGAGGAAGAGCCTCTCGGCGGGCTGAGGACCGAGCGGCAGTGTTTTACCCCCAGGTGCCGCGCCGCCGTGATCGCCCCCCCCAGAGGGGAAGTAGAGTGCAGTCTCGGGAGTGCCCCCCGGCCTGCGAAGGCCGCTGGGGGTATGTGGCGAGCAGCGAGGCGAGGGACCGTGAGAGCGGGCCGGTGGCGAATGATGATGAGCGTCAGCTGCGCGCCACACCGGTCTCGTCTCACAGAGGAGTGACGGGAGCATAAAAGGAGGAGCGACGACAGCGCAAGACGAGAGAGGACCAGGCCTGGATTTTATGTTGTGTTTTGTTTTGTATGTAGAAAAAACTACATTTGTTTTGTACAAAGAAAATACAATAAACGGCGGCAGCCCCTCATGGACGACTGCCGCCGTTTATTGTATTTTCTTTGTTTATTTTTGAGTAAAGTTTTTAAATGCTCGCCGGTTCCCGCCTCCTTCTTCCCTGATCTTACGAACTTCATTACATATATCAACTGATGTAAGCAAGTATACGCTCTATTTTAAACATAGGACGCATGTTTCTCTACCTTCTAAGGAAATCTCTTCCTCTTCCTAGATAGTTCCTCTATAAAACTTCCTAATTGAGTGCACTGCCCAGAAGATAGAGACAGAGACAACAACGGAGAAGGAGACGATGACAACGAGATAGAGGGAGAGGGACAGAGGAGAAGGGAGAAGGGAGAAGGGAGAGGGTAGAGGAACCGAGGAATGGAGAAACATATACAGCTGGCATGAAACGATAACTTTTCAATGTCTCTACTATGTCTGACATACAAAAATAATAAATAAGATATCTCTTGGCAAATAACTGGTATCCGGTCCTGTGATTCTACTATAAAAGGGACAAAGCTTAATTTCAGATCAACAATAACCAAAGTGCAAAAGGGATGGATTTTTCAATCACAGTTATGCTAGCTGTCACTATTCTAAACTGTTCTGCCTCTGATTGTAATGTTACAATGTTAGAATATAATGTGATGTGTTATAATGTGTTTACCCCTATTTTGCACATTGGCTATCACAGAATACATTCACTATGTCTGTTTTCATAGCCTTCAATATGAACATTGTTTGTAGGACAGTATTGGGCAGGATGTGAAATAACATTTTTAAATTAAATACAGATTTTTTAAAAATTCAAATAAAAAAATGCTGAGATTTTACCGTACATTGCCATTCAGCCCAAAAATACAGAGATATGATTTTTTTTGGCCTTATAACGCTCACCACTGTCCCTGTGGCATGCTTTAAATGCTGAATTTTTGATACATTATTATATATATATTAAATAGTTATTTAAAAATGAGTACATTCAGTCCTGCATTACTAATTTGGTTTGTTGGTGATAGATAGATAGATAGATAGATAGATAGATAGATAGATAGATAGATAGATAGATAGATAGATAGATAGATAGATAGATAGATAGATAGATAGATAGATAGATAGATAGATAGATAGATAGATAGATAGATAGATAGATAGATAGATAGATAATGTGTGAATGAATAGTCAGTCAAGTAAGTCAGTCTCTAAACCTCGAGGGCCTACTTTTGTTATGCCTGTGGCCATCTGATTTGTCCCGGATTCCTCCAAGGGAACGGAGGGGTGACAGAATGCAGACAGGTGTGACCGCCACAGCCAGCTGTGACCTGAAGGTGCCGTTTGGTCCTTGAGGGCTGACAGTAGCCTGGCAGACCACCAGACAATCAGAACAGGGGCAGACAGAGTGACCCACCACCCCACCTGCAGGACTCCGCAGAGTCCACAGGCCACCCGAAGCTTCTGCGTGTCTGGATCTACTCCAGCCACCTGTCAGGTGCACCAGCTGCCTGGCCCCCTTAAGCTGCGAGTAGTCCATCTGTGCCCAGGTCTGGATTTGATATATTACTCAGTATCGTAAAGGGATAATGCTGTAATGTCTCTAAATTGTGTTAGCGGTGTCACATTTTTCTTTTGTTGGTATAATATGTGGCAGTGCAGAGTAAAGGTTGCAAATACTGGCAGCAGCATTATAGACCATATGTACTGCTTTCTTACTATCTAAGACTGTCAGACTCCAATAATATTTACGTCTTATATGTTTACACCAATAGAAGACATAATTTAATCAACATAAAAATTACAGTGGTGTTTTGCAGCGAAAGGAATGCCAGAATGCACATCTGCATGCTTGATTAACAATTGGCAGTATATATTGTGTGTGCGAGAGAGTGAGGTTTTGCCTAAATTATTAGGACTGGATGACAAAATGGCTTAAAGTTGGCATGAAATTTGCAACCACCTTTGCTTCTCTATTGTGATGTACAGTGCCTATAGAAAGGCGTCCCTGATAGAATCTTCACCTTTTGTCACAGTACTCCTGGAAAATAAAATAAATGAAGTCTAACTTTTTTTTTAGCTGTATCTACACATCATAACCCTCATCATCAAAGTGAAAATTTAAAACATTTTAAAACATTCTGGAGGATTATTAAAAATGGAAAAATTTGAATAACAGGGTTGGAAAAGTCATCATTTCCACTGATTTAATTCTTCTTAGAGCCACCTTTGCTTTAATTACAGCCAATTACACTTTTTGGATATGTCTTTACTAGCTTTGCACCAAGATTGGGTAATATTGCAACCCATTCTTACTTGCAGAATTGTTTAAGTTCAGTCAAATTCCATATATATATATATATATATATATATATATATATATATATATATATATATATATATATATATATATATATATATACATGCACCTAAAGGATTATTAGGAACACCTGTTCAATTTCTCATTAATGCAATTATCTAATCAACCAATCACATGGCAGTTGCTTCAATGCATTTAGGGGTGTGGTCCTGGTCAAGACAATCTCCTGAACTCTAAACTGAATGTCAGAATGGGAAAGAAAGGTGATTTAAGCAATTTTGAGCGTGGCATGGTTGTTGGACGCACAACCATTTCTAGGGTTTACAAAGAATGGTGTGAAAAGGGAAAAACATCCAGTATGCAAAAATGCCTTGTTGATGCTAGAGGTCAGAGGAGAATGGGCCAACTGATTCAAGCTGATAGAAGAGCAACTTTGACTGAAATAACCACTCGTTACAACCGAGGTATGCAGCAAAGCATTTGTGAAGCCACAACATGCACAACCTTGAGGCGGATGGGCTACAACAGCAGAAGACCACACCGGGTACCACTCATCTCCACTACAAATAGGAAAAAGAGGCTACAATTTGCACGAGATCACCAAAATTGGACAGTTGAAGACTGGAAAAATGTTGCCTGGTCTGATGAGTCTCGATTTCTGTTGAGACATTCAGATGGTAGAGTCAGAATTTGGCGTAAACAGAATGAGAACATGGATCCATCATGCCTTGTTACCACTGTGCAGGCTGGTGGTGGTGGTGTAATGGTGTGGGGGATGTTTTCTTGGCCCACTTTAGGCCCCTTAGTGCCAATTGGGCATCGTTTAAATGCCACGGCCTACCTGAGCATTGTTTCTGACCATGTCCATCCCTTTATGACCACCATGTACTCTGATGAATACTTCCAGCAGGATAATGCCACAAAGCTTGAATCATTTCAAATTGGTTTCTTGAACATGACAGTGAGTTCACTGTACTAAAATGGCCCCCACAGTCACCAGATCTCAACCCAATAGAGCATCTTTGGGATGTGGTGGAACGGGAGCTTCGTGCCCTGGATGTGCATCCCACAAATCTCCATCAACTACAAGATGCTATCCTATCAATATGGGCCAACATTTCTAAAGAATGCTTTCAGCACCTTGTTGAATCAATGCCACGTAGAATTAAGGCAGTTCTGAAGGCGAAAGGGGGTCAAACACAGTATTAGTATGGTGTTCCTAATAATCCTTTAGGTGAGTGTATATATAATATTAGTAAATAGAAAATTAGTAAATATCTTTAATTCAGTATACTTCAGTATAAAAACAACATGGTGAATACACAAATATGTTTGTTGTGTGTGTGTGTGTGTGTGTGTGTGTGTGTGTGTGTGTGTGTGTGTGTGTGTGTGTGTGTGTGTGTGTTTATGTGCCCCTCAGCCATGAAACCTAGTTTTACTCCTCCATCGAGGTTACGTTCTTTCCCATACTGCACTGTGATCTTGCCCTCTGCCTCACTCACTAATGGGCTCACATTGCTGCAGTAATGCCAATTAAAAATTGAGTACAAAGTTTCCCGGAGAGTCTGAAGCTGCCTGAAATAGAGCCAGCAAGCCGAATCAACAACACTGATGAAAGGAACACTATGCTCACGCACTGTGAAGACGCAGTCTCTGTCCTTGCATCTTCATTAAGTCGAAATGCAAAATATAAAATTGTCATTTAATCTTAATTACTTAATGCAGGAACAGAGTAGAGAAGCGCCAACTATAGTCAGGATAAATTTCTTCTCTATACTGTAGATGAAATATATATTAGACTCAGACATTTGTGCATAATGGCTTTCCTGAGGCCTTCCATTGGCTTTGTGATTGAAGACTTTCCTTATATACAAAGTAAAAACGCTGGGTTATTTTTTGGGGGGGTTTTGGGTTACACATTGAGTTACTTGTTGAGTTATTTTTAACCAAACATTATTAAGTGAGTGTGTGTGTGTATATATATATATATATATATATATATATATATATATATATATATATATATATATATATATATATATATATATATATATATATATATATATAGTATACTTTTTATGTAATACTTTTATATAATTTTTTTTTTTTTTTGCAAAGACAACAAAACATTTCCACATTCTAAACAGTACAGTAAAGCATATCTTTCGAGCTATTCAGTAAATGAAATGAAGAATAACATGACAGGACAATGTAATACAACATAACAGTTGTTATGGTAAGCGTCAGGCATGCATGTGCATCTGTTCTACATCCTGTATCTGTAAGTGTATGTGATATGGGATGTAATTCCAACATAGATTAAAGAGTCCCTTGTGCCACATAGGTGTCAGTACACCGAGATGATGAAAAGCATTACTTCTCATCCTCTCATACCTCTGTTTTAACAAATCTAGCAGCAGACTACGGTGATGAACAATGCTGCCCCTCGTTCTCACTCAGCCTTACAGAGCAGATCTCTTTATAAGAGACCCATCACCTGGCAGCAGGTGCACAATAACCTCCTTACGCTTAAGACTTATTGGGATGCAGAGGAGGATGCAACCTTGGAATAAAATACAAGGGAGTATCCTAGAGAAGCAGTGACTCAGAGAAATGCAAAAGGGCAAATGGCCCAGCTGCCTCAAGGGGAGACACAGCCAAGCTGATTGTCCATTTCCACCCTCAGTAGAGGAGGAGCTTCGCACACACATTATTAAGACATCCTTCAGTCCGGTGAGGAAGCTTTATTATTGATGGAGAGAGGAAGACCTTGGGAGATGGATGTGGCTTGTGTGTGTATGTTCATGTTTTTCTATCCCAGTGGGGACTTCAACCTGAATGCACACTGACTCATGTGGACTCGTGTCAACGTGGGGACCTAAACTGAGGTCCCACTGAGGGTGTTGATAGTGCCTAATAAAATATATTCAGTACTGTTCAAAGTTTGGGGGCAGTAAATGTTTTAAATGTTTTTGTGCAAGAATTCTCTTATGCTCAAGACAGCATTTATGTGATCAAAAATACAGTAAAAACAATAATATTGTGAAATACACTCACCTAAAGGATTATTAGGAACACCTGTTCAATTTCTCATTAATGCAATTATCTAATCAACCAATCACATGGCAGTTGCTTCAATGCATTTAGGGGTGTGGTCCTGGTCAAGACAATCTCCTGAACTCCAAACTGAATGTCAGAATGGGAAAGAAAGGTGATTTAAGCAATTTTGAGCGTGGCATGGTTGTTGGTGCCAGACGGGCCGGTCTGAGTATTTCACAAGCTGCTCAGTTACTGGGATTTTCACGCACAACCATTTCTAGGGTTTACAAAGAATGGTGTGAAAAGGGAAAAACATCCAGTATGCGACAGTCCTGTGGTCGAAAATGCCTTGTTGATGCTAGAGGTCAGAGAAGAATGGGCCAACTGATTCAAGCTGATAGAAGAGACACTTTGACTGAAATAACCACTCATTACAACCGAGGTATGTGGCAAAGCATTTGTGAAGCCACAACATGCACAACCTTGAGGCGGATGGGCTACAACAACAGAAGACCCCACCGGGTACCACTCATCTCCACTACAAATAGGAAAAAGAGGCTACAATTTGCACGAGCTCACCAAAATTGGACAGTTGAAGACTGGAAAAATGTTGCCTGGTTTGATGAGTCTCGATTTCTGTTGAGACATTCAGATGGTAGAGTCAGAATTTGGCGTAAACAGAATGAGAACATGCCTTGTTACCACTGTGCAGGCTGGTGGTGGTGGTGTAATGGTGTGGGGGATGTTTTCTTGGCACACTTTAGGCCCCTTAGTGCCAATTGGGCATCGTTTAAATGCCACGGCCTACCTGAGCATTGTTTCTGACCATGTCCATCCCTTTATGACCACCATGTACCCATTCTCTGATGGCTACTTCCAGCAGGATAATGCACCATGTCACAAAGCTCGAATCATTTCAAATTGGTTTCTTGAACATGACAATGAGTTCACTGTACTAAAATGGCCCCCACAGTCACCAGATCTCAACCCAATAGAGCATCTTTGGGATGTGGTGGAACGGGAGCTTCGTGCCCTAGATGTGCATCCCACAAATCTCCATCAACTATGCTATTGATGCTATCCTATCAATATGGGCCAACATTTCTAAAGAATGCTTTCAGCACCTTGTTGAATCAATGCCACGTAGAATTAAGGCAGTTCTGAAGGCGAAAGGGGGTCAAACACAGTATTAGTATGGTGTTCCTAATAATCCTTTAGGTGAGTGTATCATTACAATTTTCAGCATCATTACTTCAGTCTTCAGTGTCACATGATCTTTCAGAAATCATTCTACTATTTTGATTTGCTGCTTAAGAAACTTTTCCTATGTGTGATCAATGTTGAAAACAGTCGCTATAGTATTTTTAGGGCCACATTTATGTTAAGGACTCTTTAATAATTAGACAGTTCGAAAAACAGCATTTAAAATAATCTTTTGTAACATTATAAATATGTTTCCTGTTACTTTTGATCAATTGAATGCATTCTTGCTAAATAAAAGTATTAATTAAAAATTTGTTAGTGATAGTAGTGTACATTTTATGTATAAAAGTAGAAATGATAGATAGACACAAATCCGATTACAAAAAGTTGGGACACTGTACAACTTGTGAATAAAAACAGAATGCAGTGATGTGGAAGTTTCAAATTTCAATATTTTATTCAGAATACAACATAGATGACATATCAAATGTTTAAACTGAGAAAATGTATATTTTTAAGGGAAAAACATGGCATCAACACATCTCAGAAAAACTGGGACAAGGCCATGTTTACCACTGTGTGGCATCCCCTCTTCTTTCAGTCTGCAAACGTCTGGGGAGTTGCTCAAGTTTAGGAATAGGAATGTTGTCCCATTCCTGTCTAATACAGGCTTCTAGTTGCTCAACTGTCTTAGGTCTTCTTTGTCACATCTTCTTCTTCTTTATGATGCGGCAAATGTTTTCTATGGGTGAAAGATCTGGACTGCAGGCTGGCCATTTCAGTACCCGGATCCTTCTACGCAGCTGTGATGTTGTAATTGATGCAGTATGTGGTCTGGCTGTGGTCATGTTGGAAAATGCAAGGTCTTCCCTGAAAGAGACGACGTCTGGATGGGAGCATATGTTGTTCTAGAGCTTGGATATACCTTTCAGCATTGATGGTGCCTTTCCAGATGTGTAAGCTGCCCATGCCACATGCACTCATGTAACCCCATACGATCAGAGATGCAGGCTTCTGAACTGAGCGCTGATAACAACTTGGGTTGTCCTTGTCCTCTTTAGTCCGGATGACATGGCGTCCCAGTTTTCCAAAAAGAACTTCAGAGATCATGGGCATCCAGTATGGTTTTCCGGCCTTGACCCTTACGCACAGAGATTGTTCCAGATTCTCTGAATCTTTGGATGATGTTAGGCACTGTAGATGATGATAACTTCAAACTCTTTGCAATTTTTCTCTGAGAAACTCCTTTCTGATATTGCTCCACTATTTTTGGCCGCAGCATTGGGGGAATTGGTGATCCTCTGCCCATCTTGACTTCTGAGAGACACTGCCACTCTGAGAGGCTCTTTTTATACCCAATCATGTTGCCAATTGACCTAATAAGTTGCAAATTGGTCCTCCAGCTGTTCCTTATATGTACATTTAACTTTTCCGGCCTCTTATTGCTACCTGTCCCAACTTTTTTGGAATGTGTAGCTCTCAGGAAATCCAAAATGAACCAATATTTGGCATGACATTTCAAAATGTCTCACTTTCAACATTTGATATGTTATCTATATGTTGATGCCGAGAGAGCAGACATAATAAAATTAGTGGTCTGATGTTTCAAATAGTTAAACAACAATAAAAATAGGAAAATATGAATAGAAATTGAATAATAAATTAGACTGTAATTCAGGAAATAAAATGAAATATTAGTTAAAGGGGTACTTGAGGGTAGCGCTGGGAAGATGAATGTGTATTTAAATACATCATTTATGTAGTAGAAATGTGAAATTATTTTTGAATTTTGTGCCTTCTAGACTGAGAAAAGCCAGAAAATGTATTTTTGGCTCAAGTGGATGAAAGTCAACAACTCCCAGAATGCACTTGCTTCGCTGCCCAACGAGGCTGTTCCCAAAGCCACTGCTACTGGTTCATTGGATCACTTGCCCACTGCGGCACCGCCCCTACCGCCTCTAAAATCATTTAGTTCAGTTAGAGAACAGACACTACAATTAAAAACTGAATGTGTCTGTTCAATATAATGTGAGTGAGCCAAGCAAGTGTCACAGCACAAATGCAGCAGGAGTCAGATTACATTCATCACGAGAGCGAAGAGCTGAGGTAAGTGCGGGCGCGGCATACATTTGCGGCGAGTGTTCAGTCTGGC
The DNA here is from genome assembly GCA_018749465.1 of Paracanthobrama guichenoti. Lineage (NCBI taxonomy): Eukaryota > Metazoa > Chordata > Actinopteri > Cypriniformes > Gobionidae > Paracanthobrama > Paracanthobrama guichenoti. The sequence continues at coordinate 18,368,493 of CM031951.1, forward strand.
ATGTTTTCAGATCATGCCTATGGAAGCTTAACTTTCATAGGAATTCAATGGAAAAGTTGAAACACTCACTTTGCTCCGCACCACTCCGTTTACATGAATGCCAGCAGCTGCCCGAGCCGAGCACTGTGAGTGAGATCCCACCCCCGTTTTTTTGTGGGCGGGTTGAAAACATGCAGAACTATCTCCTTACTGGCTGAAGTCTTTAGACTCTGGGCAAAAAATTCTCTGATTTCCCAAAAAATCCTTTTTTTTTGGAAAAAATAAAATGCATAAATGTCGCGTCTCAGGGGGATATGAGGGGGGGAATCACGATCATTCAAATATACTACTGGATTTCTATACTGATACAAAGCTTAATGCTATTTGCTGAAGTATCCCTTTAAGGATGTGAAGGGAAAGAGACACATATAAGAAGACTGGTGTTGGGATGGAGAAAGTCAGACTCAAAGGGTGGAGTCAATGATGGCCTGTACTGCATTGGAAATGAAGAGCTGATTTCTCCTACAGCTCCATGACCGAAAGCACCAATCACTCCAAGAAATCGTGACCTTGAATATGTCAAACTGCCAGCATATTCTTACAAACCTTGGTTTGATTCGTTCATCTACAGTATGTAGCTTGATGAATAAATTCACCCACAAATGTGAATGAAACAGAAACTCCAGGAATTATTAAAATTGTGTGATCCAGCAGTGTGAAGCTCAGGCCCTTTATATATATATATATATATATATATATATATATATATATATATATATATATATATATATATATATATATATATGAATGAAATTCTCATGGGAGAGAGGGTGGGGAGATCATATTCACCACATATTTTGCTGCATGCCCTGTATTTGTGCCTCTGAGTATAGTACTACAAAGTGCATAAAAAAGTAGATAAGCCATAGGAAACTGAAGTCTGTTAATTTGACCTGAAATTTAGTCCAGCTGTCTCTTGTCTGTCTGCTTTGCAAAGCAACATAAAAATAAAATTAGCTTTTTAGGTTATCACAGACAAGTTAGATGTTGACACTTTGACAGCTTTTTAGTACTGAGACAGAAAGGGCTTTTCATACAAACCAACTTGATGAATCCTGAGTCAGGAAAGGGATGGAGTGTCTGTGGCCTCTAGAACAGGAGTGACAAATATAGTGACAATTGTTTTAGCAGTTGAAGTACAGTTGAAAGACATTCCCATTTTCTGAAACTGTTTCATGCTGCTGCTGCCGCCAGTTTTAAGAGCACCACAACAAGGCCATCCATTTATATACAGAAATGCAGAGAATGCAATTTGTATTTGCTTTGTGTTATGAATTTACAGTCTGACATATTTCAGAATAAAATCAAGGGAGTCTAAGCACATGCACTCATGTATGTACAGCTATTGGGGAAAGTGTTTTGTCCCAAATCCTGAAATATTACATTGAAAATAATACATTTGCAATTTACAATTTTTGCATTAAAACACCAGGCATAACACCATGTTGGAAGCATGTAGAGCCGTTGAAACCAAATTTAAATCTTACACTTAGATTGGTAGCACATTGTTATCACAGAGAGAAACTTTAAAAGGTTGTTTGGTAGAAAATACATTACACAGCATGTGGAAGAGGAGTAAACAGCCGAAATGATTACTGAGAGGCTAACAAGGTGGTTTTAAAACCCATGATTTCCCAGACCACAATGTGAGAAAACATCCCAGGTGGTGTGATCAAAGCATGTCTAACCTTGGCAGAGTTTGTTCTACAATAATGTATGCTAAAAAAATGAACTTGAGTTAAGGCAAAACTACAACACACAACAATACATAACATTTTTCTGATTATTATCTATTTTATTGTTGATGTCAGAGTCTAACAAGCTCATTTATTTTTGGCATGATGAGAATAAAAGAACACAATGTGAGATATGAAACGGAGCTGAGCACATTTATTCAGGATGATGTGAATCAAAACTGAAATGCCTGTTATTGGATCCTTTTCAAGTAATCCAATAATTGGTTGTGGTGGAAGTCATCTTTAAAAGGTTGTAAAACTGACTCAATGTGAAATAGAAACTGTAAAATCATCTGAGAACTGAGGACCGTCAGCTTATGTGTTGTGACCACTTTTATTACACAGCATCTGTGAAGCTTTAATCCTTTATTTAAGCAGACTGATTTTCTTAAGCTCACTTAAGAAAATATTCTTATTTCTTAATTAAAAAGCGAACACATTACAAAGTCAATGATTACAAATTAGACGGTAGAACAGGAAACTGAACATAGTCATATCATTAAGTAAATAATAATTTACTGTGTTCAGTGTATAATGCAAAATAGAGCTTCTTTAAAAATAAACCAGATATTAGCATTTGCTCATTTATAACATTCGTTACATTTATTTCTTTTTATATTATGAATACACTACCATCAAAAGTGTTTTTTTTTTTTTAACTAAGTCTCTTGTACTCACCAAAGCTGCATTTCATCAAAAATACAATAAAATAGTTTTATGCAATTAAAAATGTAATATATTCCTCTGATGACACATCTGTTCAATTTTCAGCAGCCATTACTCCAGTCTTCAGTGTCTCACGATTCTTCAGAAGTCACTCCAATATGCCTAAACATGTCAATGAATGAAACCATTCATTTCTTTCAAATAAAATAAATAAATAAAAATCGTACTGACCTAAAAAAAAAAAAACTTTTGATTGGTTCTGTGCTGTTTTCAAAAAAGACGGACCTCAGAATGGCAAAAGGCAGTAACTTGACTTTTGGTCGAAAATTAGTTAATTATATTTTTGGGACATTTAAGACCTCTTTTATCGTGTGAATAAGTATCTTGAGTCAATTCCATTGTTTTATCAAGAAAATAATGGGTTGTCTTAACAGTAACTTCCAAAAGCGCAGGAGAAACCAAGGCAGGACACCTTAACAGCAGTTACTATTCTTTTCCTTGAGAACGCTCAAACTGAGTTAGGATACTCTGCTGTTGTTTAGCCGTTGTTTAGAAGTTACTGTGTCAGCCTGGAGTTATGATATTATGCCTTTGTTTTACTGTCCATTAAAGTCTGCTGCGTTTAAATTATAATGTAGCCTGTGTCATACATCTGTCACTGAAGCACTTCTGACACGTGATACCTGAATAAAAGTTTAAAAGAATAAAAGAACAAAGGCCGAGTACAGTAACCTCAAAATAGGGGTCAAAACAAAGTCAAGTTTGAGCTCAAGATTTTTTTTTATGTAGATAATGTTCATTACTAAAACATCTAATTGCCAGATTTGTGTCTTAAATACAGTGTCCTACCTATAATTGATTTGTCTGGACAACTAAATATCTTTAAAGTCATTTTTCTCAGTTCCACAGGTCTTTTGCCTTTGTAGGGCAGTATAGCTGTTATCGCCCTGGTACATTGGAACTGGGATAGTAGTTTCTTGCATTACTTTACATTGAATGTATTTGTTAGATGGTTTCATCTAAAGATATACAAAAAATATACAATCAGATGATGCATTCCGCCTTACTTTTTGATGTTTTTGTTTTACTCCCAGCATGATGTTGCAACTAAGCAACTGATATGATGTTATGATTCCGTATATATGCTACAATATATACAGAGAACTAGAAAAAGAGCACTCTGAGTCAAGCTATAAGATGACCTTTACTATTTATTTGTGATCAATCCAGTATCATGCTGATAATCCATTCTGTCAGTGTTTGCTCAATAGCATTAGCTTGAGGGATTGAGATCATTTGTTCATCCAGCAGAAGGTCTGTTCATAATGACAAATGAAAGGAATGAGTGCCTGTTACACGGGGCAGTTTTTCAACCGGTGTACCATTTGTCCCCTCTACATGCTGGATGTCAGGTTCCCTGAGGACCCAGATGACTTCCAGAATTATAGACACAAACACGGTCACCTCTGAGATATGTCCATTTGTAAAGCATATTCATCATAAAATCCAAAATGTGGAAAATTTCAGTAGCTACTGTTCATAGCTTTAATTAGTATTTGTAATGTTCAGATTTTTTCACTTCTTCTTTGAAAACAATGTAGTAGAAAACATGTTTTTAATTTAAACAATGTGGTAGTTTAACGGTTTGATTTACAGCTTATTATTATTATTTTTCTCTTATGATGATCAAGGGGTCTGAACACAGTTTCCATTCCTGTATTAATTAACTGGACAGCAGTTATTACCTTGAACAAGATCTTGTCCGTCAAAAATCCAGCCATTAGCCTGAGACAGACAAGAGTGTTAAATCAGAGACGGATTCAGAAAAAACTACTATGATGTTCTGCTCAAAATATATTACACCTGAAAGCCTATCTAAAATGAGATTGAACTTAAAATGCAGGCCTTCCCTGAAAACAGAATCCACTATGACCAGATATTGACCTTTAAAAATGAAAGCCCAGGGCCAATCTTGGGAGGAGGCTGGAATTCAGATTCAACCATTTGAAGAGTAGTGAGCGAATAATGATGACTATGACATTCAGACCCGCATGGGACTCATTGTGAAGGACATGACTGGAGAAAAAAAAAAAAAAAAAGATACTGCAGGGATGATAAGGACTGGTCACAGAAAGTGGCCAACAGCAACTGCTGCTCCTGCAGACTGTTCATGTCTTTGACCTCTGTCTCAAATTCACCCAGCATTACAAGGCCAAAGAAACGCTGTATTTGAAACGATGCTGTGAGAGTTTAACAGGTGACTGATTATTAATTAGACTTTCTCTGGACAGAGCGAGGCTCATTGAAAATTCAAAACTTGAATTAGCAGAAGACGAAGTGGCACTTTGTTGAAATGAAGTTTTACTGCCAAAATAGTTGTCAGTAAGAGGCGAATCGCATATGTTTGTCAGTGTTTCAAATTACAAGTTGTAGCCCTGTGATTAACTCATTAATGAAGCATTAGGAAAGAATTTTTTAATGACTTGTGGAGACTGAATAACAAACTGATAAACACATAATAACACAAATATTATGCTGAGACCTTTTAATGGCTAATGTTAACTGTTTTCTGAAAGAAAGAAAAAAATTGATATTTTCTCTTGTACTAGAATTCACTTAATACTCTCTTTATTTTCTGTTTATTTGTTTTCCCACTTTCCTCGCAACATAATTTTTTTGCTCTTAAGTGCTCTGTGAGTGCTGTAATTGTTTTTGCAGTAATTTTGCTGTCAGAACTCAAATCTGTGAGGATTTTCATAGTCATATAACCTTTTTTTCATCAGGGCAGCACAAGGATGAATACATTTTCTACTCTGTTCACAATGAAGGCAAAAATGCAATTATGGATTCATATTTATTTATTTAGTTCATTTATTATTTATTCAAAATGACAATTATTTATTCATGTTTGTCAATCCCAATGCCCATGTCCTCAGAAGAATTAATAAATGCATAAATACACAGCAGTTGTCATTAAATAGTGGTTCATTTGGTTAAATAATCTTAGTGGCATGATGGGCTATTGGGAAAGAACGGTTGGTGATTTATTCATGCACGTGTTTTCAAATTGAATTTTACCCTGAAAATCTGCCTTGCTAAATAACTATTAATTTCTTTCAATAAATTAAAATACTTACTGATCCCAAACGTTTGAATTGTAGTGTACATAAGGGGGAATTTTCACAAAATTCATAAAGTAATATGACTTTTTCACACTTGGAATTGGACTCGCAGCTTTTGCCAGGCTCAGTCATCTAGTGAAATATTCTTTTCATTGTAAGAAACAGGGTTTAAGTTTAAGAAGTTCCAGTGAGTGAAGATCTAGGCCATATCAGTGCAGAAGGACTCCACACTTGACCCGTGAGAATCAAATTGAGGGAGGACACCATCAATGAAAAATGTTGGTCAGTTTTCTTGGCCTGATTAACTATGGAAAGTTGCCCTAGCTATAAACACGTCAGCGAATAAATGGGTCACTTTCATGTCAGCTTTCTTGATATCCAAAATTCTGAAATATGTGAGAGAATTTTATTATACAATTTGTTGCTAAATTTGGTGTTACGTACATGTATGATCAGGCAAAGGGTGAAATGTCTCTTTTGAATTACTAGCAGATAAAGCATCATAGATACAAACACTAAAGGAGGTTGATTTACTTCACCTCTATGCCACTCCAGCAGGAAACTGGACTCACTTTTCACTTTTCATTACAAAAGTTTAGATGTTTAGGCGTTTCAATTTATTGAGTGGTTATACATTTATGTTTTTATAACTATTCTATTTATTAATTTATGTTAAATTTTCATTGCAACAATTTAGGTGTTCATTTACGTTTAATTTCGTTTAGTAGTCTTTATAAATATTATGTTCCCTTTCAAAAGCTACACTCAATGCCGCGCTGCTATTGGGAGTGCCTTTGTCGTGATCAGCTGTGAATATAGTGTGTAAACACGTCAATGGAATTGACCTAGAGCTTTTATAGCCTCTGTTAGTGACATCATCAGAATGCGCCAGCATCAGAGGCAATACATAAATGAACTCACTGCTGTAACGCCAGGTCTTTTGTCTTCAGAGGCCATTCTGTGTTGGTGTGCATCAAAAAATCTCTGTCTCTCTCTTTATCTGACTACAGATCTTTGTTAGGAGTTAGATTTCAACTGGCAGTCTGCAGATTTTCTCTTTCTCATCTCTGTCTCACAAGTGAAAAGTGCAAAGAAAACCAAGCAGAAATTCAACTTTGAGCCAACAACAAAGTAAGTGCTGTGTTCCTCCATGTTCTTTTCCTATGCCAGAAATGGATACACACACACACACACAGCTTTGTTTGTTTTGGGGAAGAGCACGTGGCATTGTGAGTTATTCACAGTTGAAATGCTTTGTGCTCATCTTGGCTGCTTCCAGACTGCACCCATATTACCCATCGCGGGGCTCCCGGAGCGACTTGGCTGACGCACAAGAGACAGGTCCATCCCTTTCGCTTGCTCGCTCACCAGATCTATATGTTCCCTCGTGTGATTCCGAAGTGCACCCCGGTGCTTCTTCGGGTCATGCAGGGGATGATAATGAATCTATTGGGTCTGCGGACTTCGAGCATCCAACTTCTGAGCGTTCCTTGCATGACATTAAATCTGTCAAGGAATAAATCGATGTGGTTACTCACGTGGTGGCCAGATTACAGCTTGACTGGCCTCGTGAACAAGGGACCCCCAAATGTAGTAAGCTAGAGGATAGGTTTCTATCAAAGTCATGGAGAAAACCATATACATTCCGTGTCTTTGTGCCTTCAACATCAACTTTTTCAACTATCGTGGGTGCGAAGTCGTGGGGGTATGAGGAGATGCCTCAGGTTAAAGAGACGCTTGCGAGCTATCTCTCACTTGGGTCTGCATATTCACTTAAAATACCTACCCTTCTATGAAGCCGTGTAGAACAACTTCGGCTATCGTGGGAAAAGCTTATCAAGCTGCAGGACAGGCTGTAACACTATGACAGTTTTACAGGCGTATCAGGCTGACCTCTTGAAGGACATTACGATTGACAGGGATAAAAGATAAATACCACGTTTTTCTCATTGATTCCCCAGTTTCTCCCTCTGGCCTGTTTGGCAACTTGGTAAACACAGTAGTCTCCAGGTTCAGAGAAGATAAAAAGCATGAGGAAGTTTTTGTACAGTTCCTTCCTCGCCAAGAGGGGAGGGGACATGGCCACCCAATCTCTCCCTGGTCCTTCAAGAGAAAGGGAGGTGAAAAAGCAGTGTGGTGAGTCATGCTCCCCCTTGAAAAGACTGGGGTCCGGCTCCTAGGGTGGACCTCAGGACTATTATTAATAAAAAGAAATCCTTATGGTCTTGCGCCCAGTCTGGTGGTGGTAGCCCCTCTGCGGGACGGGGCACATCAAACATTTGCTTGCTCCTTCCTGCTACCCTCACAAAACCACTCCATCCTTATGGCAGTGGTTTTGTGTGTCAGTCGCCTCTGGTGATTCGGGGGGCAGTGGTTTCCAGTGAAATGTTAGACGTTCTGTGTCTAAATCCTGCTATCATCCAGGACATAGAACATCTAACATCCCCTCAACAGGAAGTGTCAAAATTGTTACCACTCTCAGAGAGTCTGGCAGCGTGGAAACTTCTGCAAGGGTGTTAAGCACAGAAAGATTAGGATACAGAATCTAATTCATTTATTTGTCATCCTCTGCATTTCAACGGCGTGGTCTCCACTTCCGTGAAGCCGGAACGGGCGCATGTACTGTCACAAGAGCTACAAACTCTACTCAACAAAGAGGCCATAGGACAAGTTCCTCTTCTGGAGAGAGAGTTGGGCTATTAGAGCAGATACTTCCTGGTTCCCAAGAAAGGTGGGGGGTTGCATCCAGTCTTAGATCTACGAGGCTTAAACTGTACAGTTAAAGCACTCAAGTTCAAGATGTTAACCGTAAAGATGGTCGTGTCACAAGTTCAACATGACGATTGGTTTGTCACAATCGATCTGAAGGACGCATTTTTTCACATATACATATTGCCACAACACAGGAAGTTCCTGAGGTTCGCTTTCGGGGGTGAAGCTTACCAATTTCGTGTTCTTCCATTTGGCCTAGCCTTGTCACCCCGCATGTATACAAAATGCATGGATGCAGCACTGGTTTATGATTCTGGGGCATTCATATTTTGAATTACATAGACGATTAGTTAATACTAGCACAATCACGAGAGATTGTGCTTCAACACAGAGACACCATGTTAGCTAATCTAGTTTCTCTAGGGTTGAGACACCAAGAAAAGTGTTTCTTATCTAGGGATTGTTTGAGATTTGGTCACGATGGGGAACAACTGTTTCCCGCTTGAACTGAGACCATTCAGCATACCCTGAGCAAAGTCAGGCTAGGCCAAGATCTCACTGTTCATCAGTACCAAAGAGTGTTAGGTCTCATGGCATCAGAATCCACAGTGATCCTTTTGGGGTTGTTGCACATAAGACCGCTTCAGTTGTGGCTCAAAGCCAGAGGATTTTAGGGTCAGTCCTCAAAGGCAAATAAAGTTGGGCGCTACGTGGCTTCGTACACTAACTATGTGGTTCAGACCCGGTTTCTTGCCTTGGGTCCCAATCTAGGGATGTCATGTCGTTGCAGATTGTTAATGACATACACCTCCCTGACTGGCTGGGGTGCGGTCTTAAGTGGTCGTCCAGTAGTTCAAGGGGAATGGGAGGGTCATCAGCTCGATGGGCACTGCCTCGAGTTGATGGCTGTATTTCTGGCCCTGAAATAGTTTCTCCCCCAGTTGAGGGGCTGTCTTGTCCTAGTGCTGGTGGACAACACAGCGACAGTCATACATGACAGTCATAGACAACTTCAAAGTCTATGCCTAGTTTGTGCTCTTCAGGCCTATGTCCACCGCACTAGCCAGTGGCATAAGTCAGAGCAACTGTTTGTCATGGGGGCCGTAACGGAGGTGCGGCCGCCACCAAACAGACCTTGTTACATTGGATCAAGGATGCTATTTCTCTTGCCTATGTGGCGCATGGCCAAGCTTCACCAACAGGCTTAAGGGCTCACTCCACCAAGGGGGTTGCCTCCTCTACTGCTTTAGCAAGGGGTGCCCCCTTACAAGTTGTTTATGATGCGGCAGGTTGGTCCTCTCCACACACATTCATAAAGTTTTATAGTTTGGATGCTCATGCCAATCCGGGCTCTCACGTCCTTGAGTCGACATCACAAGCTATCGTCTCAGGCCGCCTTAAGTTCTTGTGAGCACACCTACACAACCATAAGGGGTCCAGACACCTTCAAGCTTGGCAGCGTGGGTATTCTCATTCCCAGTAGCACTAAGTAGCACAGCATTGAGTGTAGCTTTTGAAAGGGAATGGTCCAGGTTACTTGAATATAACCCTGTTCCCTGATAAAGCGGAACGAGATTGCTGCATTGCTTTTCCGTGCTGAAGATGTCCCAGGACTGCTCTTCAGACAAAATATCCTGATGATACAGCTGTGGGCTCATCTATTTATAGCCTCTGATGCAGGCGCATTCTGATGATGTCACTAACAGAGGCTATAAAAGCTCTAGGTCAATTCCATTGACGTGTTTATACACTATATTCACAGCTGAAAGGGAAACTTCAACAAATGCATATACAATAAGTTCAGCCACAAAAATAAATCTGCCCATGCCTTTTCAGCTCTAATTTGTCTTTAGTATCCTGACAGTAGTTTATTAACACCAAAAGAGGGTTTGTGCTGGCGCAAGCTGTTAGTAAATCTGTCCCATAGTATCTTTTTGCCAGTTTTCAGGAGTTTTCATTTGGGGCATTTTATTGTCCTATACAATTAACTGTAGCTATAAACCTGTAAATCCATGGTTCAATGGGCATTTCAGGTGAACAGACAGGATAACAAGCGTCCGTGGTAAGTCTAACTGGCTGTACTCCAGTTCTCACACATCCACAGCTGTTTGATTTTCACCTCGAGAGAGAAAGCAAGTAGCAAGAAGCTGAAAAATAGAGCTACTTACTCAGTGGACAGCCATTACAACAACAGTGCAGTCAATTGGGGTCTAAATGGGAGTTTCATTTACCAGCACCATTGACTTTGTGCTGATTTTAAAAAGCCATTTGTTTGGTCCTCTTTGCTAGAGAACTGATTTTGTGTGGCTTCTGTGGAGCCATTTCACTGCATTAGCAAATAAGCAATTTGGTTTGAGAACAGGATTAGGATGGAAGTGTTGTTAGAGTTTGTGTGAGACAAGGAAATCCTTAAATATTTTTGGCCCCACTTTATATTAAGTGGCCTTAACTACTATGTACTTAGATCAAAATATAAGTCTAATGTACTTAATGTGTTCATATTGTAATGCCAAACACTTTTGCTGATATTGAGGTGGCATACGGGTAAAGTCAGGGAGATGTGCCCTTTTTTTTTACACATTTTGTACTAATGTTCAATTAAGTAATTCACACTGAAACTATTTATTTTTTTTTTTTTTATTTTTTTATCATCGTCCATAACCAGAGATGCATTACAATATTGTTTAAGATCTGCATCTGTGATGTGGGGTTTTATTTAGCAGCTACTCTGAGCAGTGTGCGATTTGACACCATGAACAGTAGAAGAGTCCGGTACGGCTGCCTCAGGTGTCTGTCCGAGCACAAAGACGTACCTCAGAAGGAAGTAAGAGGAAGAGAATGATGTCGAGACAGGGGACTCTAATTAGTGAGTATGGAGGGGTAGAGCAGAGAGGCTGAAGCCTGACAGCATGTACAGGCCCCCTGTTTTTAATGGCCATCATTTGCCTGACAGCCAGTCATACTCTTTCACGCTTGTTCTCTCTCACCATATCAGGTGAAAATGAAAATCTTTCTCCGTTACTCTTTTCTCCCAGTGGTGCCTTGTTCTGTGGGTTTCTGTATTTAGATTGCTTAGTTTTTGCCCTAATACAGTGCTGTGAAGAAAAAAGTACACACTTTGGAAATGTAGTATTTCTAACAAAGATAGTGGATTGTCTTTTTAACAATATTGATAGATAAGGCAATTGTTGGGCCATACGAAAAATGTTAGGTCATACATGCAAGAAACTCATCCAGTATCATAGTTAAATATCCAGTATCTTAGTTAAAATCTGCACAGATAGTGTGATTGATATGTCCTAGGAAATGTATAGGCCTACATGAGGTTATTTCTTCCAGTGAAAAAAGAAAAAAAAAAAGCTTCTAAATGTTGGTATTAGTGTTGGTTCTCTCTACCAATTTAAATAATGAGTCAATACGTCAATCCTTCTTCCAAAACGTGATTTTGTCTTACCCTGATTCACTATGGTGAGGCTATTATGTGGCCAAGTGGTATAAATAGGCTAAGTTTCTATTTGGTATTAAAACTGTTTTTTTTTTTTTTTGGTATTAAAACTGGACCCTTTAAGAGATTTAATTTCTCTTCTCACATTACTGAACTGCAAGTTTTGAATGCGTGCGAACACAGTCAGAGAAGCCATTTTCACAGTGTGTGAGAGCTCCCTATTGTAGTGCTCGCAGCGATCTAATTTACTGTGTGGTGACATCTTTGAGGATGCATTTGGACAGTACATGTGACGAGTGAACCTCGTGGTGATTGATGAAGGATTGGCCACTGCCGTATTTCAGTTTGTTTTAACGTCTTTTTTTGTAATTCAGTTAGCTCTGGTAGGCTCCGGGGGGTTTTCTTGTTATTCTATTACCTTGTGTTTTATTGTACACGGGGTTATACGTCCTTATCTCAATTTGGAAGTGACATTAACAATTTTCCTAAAATTTCTCAGATTGTTTTAAGAATTTTTCAAATTGTGATTTCCTGAAACGGTGAATAAGAGTTTTTATTTTTTTTATTTGTGAAATCCTCAACTATCCACGTTTGTTTTCTGTAAGCTTTCTTTATCAAGTATTGCTCCCTTCGACCGTTGTCATTTTAGAACAGCCAACAAACCCCAATTTTGAAAAGGAATTTTGTTGTTCTGGTATGTTTCTTATATTAGGGCTGCACAATATATTGTTTAAGCATCGATATCGCGATGTGTGGATCTGTGATAGTCACATCGCAGGATGTGCGATGTCAAGTATAGGGATCGTATGCTCTGTATGGACCAGGCACCACGGTTCGAAAGATTGAATAATCACAGATTAATTGCAAATGTTAACCATCATAGAGTGAAAGTTTATCACTTGCACATTTCAGGTCCTGTCAGTTTAAACATTCAAGTGATTTTTAAACTAATCAAGTGCAAGAATACACGAAAGAAGATGCACACTGACAGAGCAGCTCAGACAGCACGCAAACACTGAATTGCGTTCTCTTCTATTTATTATTTATTTATTTATATCTATTTGTGCTTGTGAACCATACTATATTGTGAACCATACTGTTCCGAATATAAGACAATGTTTAAAAAATATTTTAGAAATACATCTAAAAAAATGGGGTTGTGTTATTTTCGGGGTCTAAACTTTTATGTCACTAATACACCCACAACAATGGGAAGCGCCAAATAAGTAAAACAAGTGTTTCCCCCAGGACTGATAAATGCAGTGGAGTCATCAAACAACTCTCATTAAGCAGCCAATAAATATGGGGTGTCAGAGTGTAATGTTAGAAGATTGAGAGCCCAAAAAGACACTTAAAATGCTAATAGTCAGGCTGCTTCGAAGAAACTGACAGGTAAGTGTGTTAGTACGTAGCCAAAAAAAGAAATGAGGGGTTGCCCATAACCAAAGCCGTCATCCAGCTGAAGGCACTAGAAATTGCCAAAGAGCTAAACTTACCCACCAGCGAGGCCCGTCATTTCTTCTTTCAGCTACAGACTGATGCAGTTGCCTATCAATATCCTCGAAGCAGCCGCTTTGATGCGGCGTACGAATGATGCGGCGCTGAATGATTAGCGCTTGCCCTCCGACTTCAGGGAGAAACTGCTGTCTTTCAGCGCTATGTGATCGGCCTAAGGAAAAAAACATTCCCATCCCCTGGATCAGATGTAAGCAGATCAAACAGCAGTGCTTTTTGACATGCATCTGTCACTGTACATAAAAAAGGTCATAGTGAAATCTATTAAAGGAGAATTTCAGGTTATTTTTATGGTTGCTTTTATGGTTATTTTTATATTTTTAAGTGTTTATTTCTGAATATGATTGTTGTTGGTACATTTCACCAGTATTTACCATACTTTAAATACAAAAATTTTAATATGAAAAATATGCAATATGAAAATTATTTTCAAGTAAAGTAATTTTCTTTAAAAGACAAGATTTGGTCTTCAAAAAGGTACATCTTGAAAAGGAGGGGGTGGGGGTGGGGGTCATCTTATATTCAGGGTCGTCTTATATTTGGAACAATACGGTATATTACATTTATACAGTAAGGACTATGCATAGGACTATGTGTTATTTTACCTTTGATTATTCTGTTTCTGTACCTGAATACTGTTAGACTTGCTTGAAAATTTTTTTAATTTGTATCTTTTTACTATTGTATTTATCTATGCTTGTAATTAATTATCTATTATTTTCTGTGCAGATTCACTCCCCTATAAAATCACCCCAGTAATTCTAGAATGATTAATTCTTTCCAATTAGAGCTATTCAAGTCATCTGGTGAAATTTTCATATTGCAATATATATCACAGAAAAGCGATAATTGTTTAAGACAGGATGGCAAATTGCATGCAAAAGTCACTCGGCTGTGTGTGTATTGTCATATCCTGTATAGAGAAGAGTTGCTCCAGCTACTTTGACGTGTGTATGGTGTGGGAGTGGGCGGCATAGGTTAGTTGTCACAACAAGCGAGAAAGGCCGACATGGAGCACACTAAACTTCAAACCCCGGAACAGAGGAGAGTCTGCTGACAAAGAGATTGCGACAGAGCTCGTAATAAAACAAGAATCAACATTGGCTTGGCCTTTCAGAGATGGCAAGACGTTGAGAACTGAGGGATTTACAGGTCAGTAAGGTATTTTATTGAACAGATAAATTGTCATATGTAGCTATCTAACAGAGTTCACTGTAAAGCATTATATGTTCTTGAAGAGTCATTTCATTATGAGTTGTTGTAGCACTGTGCTGGAATTTATTTTCAATAAGTACCGTGTCTGGTTATATCTCTTAAGCCCAGTGGTGAATGTTTTATGAGCAGTAGCATAACCATCTGCACAGTCACTCAGAGACAAGGAAAGGGGGGAGCATGATACAAAGCTTAATGCTAATCGCTGAAGTATCCCTTTAATTTACTTCAAAAAAGCAAACATTACTTTAATGCTAAGTGAAAAGTTAGTAATAAAAGGCAAATCTAGTTTGAGACTTAATTCACAGATCTATTTTCATACAGTGTCAGTGTCAAGGTTATCAATGTTAATCATCGCAGTTTCAGATTTAGTCCCGCATTTAAATACAGTTGTCAATCCATAAGCTTTTCAGAGATGTAGCCTATGTTTTAATCCGTTAAAATTCACTTGGATTTGAACAATTGAACGACTGAATTTTAAGTTGAACAGTTGATTATTTTTGGTGAGAAAGACTTTTTATAAAATGTCTTTTACCTTTCAATACCATTGGGTGTACTATAATTACTTTTTTTTCACAGCACTATATGTCTAGTATGACTGTTATTAATGCCATGAGAAAATCATTTCTCAGAGATTTTTTTTTCTTCTGTTTCTTGTCACTATTCAGCTTTATGCAAAGCTATAAATATTAGTGATATTAGTGCTTTGCTAGCTGGCGTTGTATTACATCAATTCAATTGAGGCAGACTTGCATATCTACAAAATCCATTATGAACTATGGTTTACAAAAGTCTATTCCTGCATTGTCAGCAAGACTGAACATTTGCTGAAGGCCATCATTTCCCAAAATGATGCAGAGTTGGAAAGTTCCACCGTAAATATTTGATCCAGTTAGTAACAGTGAACATGAGGATGTGTATTCTGGTGATAGTGTAGAATGAAACCCCTCGAAATCATTCAAAAGAAGTCAGAAAGATTGTTTCAGATCTGAGGCAATTTATGCTGCTTTTTCTAGTTCACTTCTTATGACTCCATATTTATTTGCATTATAAAGGGGTTTCTTTTATTTGGCGTTACATTTACAATGTTCTGCCCTGTAGCAGAACCATTTCTCAGAAACATGTCTCTACATTCTCTTATCTAGACCTTCTGGGTTACTCGAATGGCACTTTATAATGCTATATATTTGACTTATGGCATAAAATACTTAAACTAGCCTCTTCCTTCTCAAAGGGTTTTCTTAGAAGATAAGAAATAGAATATGTTAAATATGACTCTCAGCCTGTGTAAAGCACATTACAACTGAGTTTAGTTCATTCTTCATTGAATGACATGACATTTTGGTGCACCCATTAGGTCATAAAGCATCCCTCCATTAATAAACAAGAAAAATCCCAGGTTTTGCATGTCATACAAAAAACAGTGTTGGAGTCTTTGGAGACCAAGGAAGAAAACAACTTGCAGGGGTTCCAAAGCCATGCTGGTCATCAGAAAGACACCCAATCTCTTTTGTTGTTGTTGTAAAATGCACCTGAAATGTCTTGGGCTTCATCTAACAGCCCACACAGCTCTCAGCATTTTGTTTCAGATATGAAGATAGTACACTACGTGGCCAAAAGCTTCTAATTAACCGATATGGCTGTTATACAGTAATTTCTGTTAGGACAAATAGCATCATAAAGCCATTCTAGATCATTTTGTTTCCAACTTTGTTGCAGCTGTTTGTGAGGACTGTGCTTATGCCCATTTTTATTTGAGCATAACAATATCCTTGTGAGGAAAGCGATGTCCAGAGTGATTTACTGAGGTGTGGAAGAACTTGAGTGGCCTGCACAAAGCCCAGACCTGAACCTAACTGGACACTGGATAGATAAATTAATTAGGTGCAAGCATACTTTTTGCCATATAGTGTATCATAAGGAATTGCTGACAATGATCCATGGATGTTTTTTTGACCTGCAAGCATGAAATGTTATTCGCTGTAAGGTTTGACCTGAAAACTTGTTTAGCTGTTCTTCATCTTTACCAAAGCCTTTACCGTATATAGCTGGAGAGCAGCTGTTTGTTTACCTGACCTGATTCTGATACGCACTCTGGATACTCTTCACATTCTATTGTACAAATCTAGCCACGTTCAGCCATGCACAGATATAAGCCATGTTCCCATTCCACACAAGAGCACCCAAACAATAACACTATTGCTTCAATTAGTATGAAATATAAAATATTTACCAACCTAGACTAGGTTTTCCCTTAAGTTTCTTAAAACGAGAGCCATATGTTTCCAGTGACAGTCAGGCAGATAGTCTGGCCAAGTAACATAAAAATATGCTTATCTTGGGGCCAATTAATACAATGCATGTTTCAAGTTGTATTTTGGCCAGCTAAAATTATAATGGTATTGCCATAATTCATTGAACAAAGAGAAAGATTTTGCAGAACTCTTCAGACGTGTTGCTTTTATGAATTAAACACCATCTGGACATTTGTTAAAATGCTTGTTTTCCAACAAAACGTCTAGAATGCTCTTACTAACTGATCTTGAATAGTTTCAGTTCAAAGAATTTTATATAAACTATATAAATGATGTAAACAAACTGTGGAACAATAAAGCAGAGTCTGATCGAAGGACCATGGAGCCTTGATGCACAAACGTGAAAAGGGAGGTCAAAAGGTCACTAAAGGTTTAAACACAATAGCTGTGAATCATGACAACTCTTGGGAAGATTTTTAGCATGGTAATGGATATGACAATGTTAATGTATTTGGTCTTAGCGGAATAAATCTGCTACGCTGCTGCTGAATTTCTGCTGCTATTGACTATTTCTGTTGATAGATTGCCGCTTTCGATCGATTGTAGATTGCTGCTGCTGCAGAGCAAGTACAGTAACTTGCTACTGCCAATACATGCACGGCACGCTGCTGTGGGACTGTATTCTGCTGCTGCACAAATAGCATATCAATTATCCCATAGCAGATCTATACAGGTGGGGCTGGGGAAGGTGGAGGGTTTTAGACAAACTCTAAAAGTGCACCGCAAACTGCTATAGAGAATGGTAACCTGACATTTAAATGTTGAGCAGCAAGCTCATTGGCTGCAGATGCAACACGGACCAATCATCTGTGCCAAGTAGTTAACATTATAATTATCATCAGCTTGCTTTAAGGCAGCGTTTCTCAAAGTGTGGGGTGCGCCCCACTGGTGGGGAATATAGACATGACAAGTGGGGCTGCGACAAACAGAAGGAAATGTATTCATTTTTGTGCCCATCTCTATTAACCTTTTGAGCGGTCCCACATATGGGATTTTTATTTCTGTGCCCCTGAGAGTACGGGATATATGGGATTTAGAATGTTCAGTGACATGACATAAATGCCAGATTCAAACTGTGTTTTCGCGCTTTGGCTGGCACTGAGCCATGGTAAACAAGTTTGTGAATAATTTGAATAAAAAAAGGAAAATCTTAATAAAAGTGATGCATCTGTCATACAGCACTATTTTGGCTGTGGTGAGTCACGTGACAAGCATGACACATCACCATGGAAACAATAAGGGGAAACATAATGGTCGCCTTAAAAAAAAATAATTCTTTTGGGTCAGCTAGAATATCTTAAACGTACGCATGAAAGGGTTGTGAATTTGATGTTAATAAAATACATTTTAACAGTTAAACTTAAGCCTAGTTTATTACCATTTTGTTAGGGTGATTGGGGACAGGTGGGGCTCAGAACCCTTACCTACCTCCAAAGTGAGGAATGGCAGAAAGAGTTTGAGAAACACTGCTTTAAGGACCCATCAGCCTGCGCCATCTAGACTCATGACATAACTAGGCATATCACATGCTTTTTAGGACTGGACAGTTAACTGACTTCATTCCGTTTTCATGTCCGATTTCATTGTTATTCATTCATCCACTGAATCCCATGAATATTATTTTGGGTTATCTTAGGCTGCAAAGGAAATGTCTACACTGCCTGATTTCACATTATATGTTCAATTTGAATTCAGAAAAATGAAGGGGATTCAGGCAGGTAGAAAGAAAATAAATGAGATGAGATAGATGGAAGAGTAATGTTGAATCTGCATTGTACTATGTAAAAGCCAGTTACATTTGAGCAAATAGAAGCAGAATCTGATATTGGTGGCAGAAATTAATGGGATTTATAGGACAATGCGCCGGAAGATTAGAAACTCAGACTCTTAAGTTGAGTTAAGAAAACTCTGACGCTTTGATGAATCAGGCCTTTTAGAGTTTGATTAAATAAAGATGACTGAGCAAATGTGACAGCAGGGAAAGACTCAGAGTGAAAGCCTTCAAAGTGAACAATCCCTTATTGATAATACTAATGATAAAGTAAATAGCCTAAATAAATTCTCATCAGACTCAGGCTCTCATGAAAACACAATGTAAGCGATTAAGTGCCCTTTTCAGGAAACAAGCTGCAAATGAACAGAGAAACGGCGCATTCCAAACTATACAAATGATGCCTTCACAGGGCACTTTGAAGGGAGAACAAATCATAGCAACCTTGTTGTAGTGTCATTCCGAACAGAAGTGCAAAAATATCCACTTCAAAAGTCTCTTTGAACATTTTCATAGAGTTCACCTGATGGACACTTTGCTCCCAAGATACTTTGATCACAACCTCTCACTAGGGATCAATCAGCATAAATCAGCAGAAGGTTTGTCAGCGTAAATTAAACCAGCTGCACCTGCAAACACACAATGTAAACAAAAGCTGTAAAAAAAAAAGCCCTTCAATATTTCATTAAAGTCTTAAAATTAGAAGTGTTATTATTTACTTTTTAAAACAATTTTAAATCCCCAGCTCTTTGTTTTCGTGAGATGATTATTGGTATAATTATACCGTGAATTAGAAGAATACTTAGTGCCGTTTTATTTATTTAACTGAACACAAATCATTTTTATAAGACAGATCAGAAAAAGAGCAGAAAAAAAAAAAGAGTACGAAGGGACAAAAGAGTGGGGGTTTGGGGGAAGAGAGGGGGAATCAAGTTTTCAGTTTAGCCACAATCCATCTAATCAGGCTATTGGTATTCAGGTCTTCTTCCCAGCTGCAGGCCATCTATTATTGGAATATTGTAACATTTAACGGCCGAGCGGGTCTTGGCTATGGCTACACGTGCATCATATCAACAGATTCCAGTTGAGCATCCGATCATTACTATTATTAGTATCAAAACAAACTGCTTGAGAGGTGTTGTTGCTATTAAAGATATTAGTGGCTATTCACATCTTTTACGGAGTTCAGCTTTTTGGTGGTATTAATAATAATAATAATTTATAATATTTATAATAATACTAATAATATAGAGATTTTTTTTTACATAATTCCATGTGCATTGCTTTTCCCCTTGCATATTAAATATACTGTATATGTAGGAATGATAGCTAGTGGTTGAAATGGGTACTGCAGTCCAAATTCAAAATATTGTTTGCCCCGCCCCCGTCCCGTCCCGTCCCCCCTCCTCAGACTCAGGGCTCACGCGGGTTGCCAGTTTGAAAACACGCAACAGGAATGAACACAATTGACAATGTAAGGCAAGGAGACTTATACACTATAAGTTGATGAGTTGATTTATCCGAATGTGCTTCCATTCATAGAGATTTTTAGCTGCCGAGGCATTTTAGGTCAGGTAGAACCTGTAAGCCTGGAAAAAACTAGCAAATGCCGGACCGTCTGATTGAGGAACGATCACTCCCGAGAAGACAAAGAACACTTTCTGGAAATTAACATCTGAACTGTCTCTTATGAAATTAGCATCACCATTAGAGATGCAAATCTCACATCAGTATCATCCTAATAGACATCTTTCTCTATTGGCCCCCTCTCCCCCCACTCCTATTCTTTCTCATGCTGAGATCACCTGAAATTCACACAAAATCTATATGGTTTAATGTAAACAAGTATCATACAGTATTATGCATGTTTGGTGTCATTTGAAATGTCTCAGTGTGATTGGTACAAAGGTCTCATCCCCACAGACGTAAACCCAAAGATAATAAAGGTTTTAAGAGTTTAGAGATGTTTCTGATATTTGTATTATATTGAGTGATGGGTGTGTCTTGGCCAATTGGTCTTTACCTCCTGTTGTCAATACAGGTCTATAGGACTAGACTACTGCAATTATCTAATAAAGGGTCAGGGCGTGAACCTTTACATCGGTCAGCCCGTAACGCTGAGTGTCTACTAGATGCTCAGCGTTATGTCATTTTTAGAAGTCAGGTATCCATATTTTATTCTTTACTTCAGAGCATTTGATGTTATGTATGGATTATCTTTGAATTGATTATGTAATTGGCATGATACATTTACCTGATTAATAATAAATTGTTACACTAATTTATTCTGACTTACTCTGGAATTATTAACTATCTCTAGTAGATTATGAACGGGTTCATACAAAGGGTTAAACAGAATAATCAAAATTGGGAGGTCTTACAAACCTGCGATCTCTGACCCAGTGTGTTCACTGGCTTCCATGTTAGCAATACGCTATGTTTTCTGCCAACTGGCAAACCGGGTGTCGAAATACTATTGGTTACACTGGTAACGTGCGTTATCGCACAGACCAAAACAAAAACACACATTCCGACATGGAACACACATTTCAAAGCAGAATACCTGGCTGTAGCATTGTTTTTCTGAGAAATGAGTATGTGAACTCAGCATGTTTCCTAAATATCTGCAAACATATTGGGGTATTTTTATGCTTTAATAATGCTTTTATACTTACATACATCACCTTTAATATACTGAATAAAATAATCTAGGGAAGGCAACATTTATTTCTAAAGCACACTTAAAACCAGCCAGTGCTGACCAAAGTGCTGTACAAAATGACAGTATAAAACTACATATAATAAAACACAGTATAGCAACTACATTGATTAATATGCTAAAGAAAATAAATATGTCTTTAATGAGGCTTTAAACTAGCCTCCATCTCTGAATGCATTGTTTGACACTGAATATATGTATTTCACACAATCAGAAACATCACACCTCATTTTTTTGTCTTTCTACCTTAAATTTTTATGTTTCTGAAATTGTTACTATCCTTTATGTCACCATTGAAATTACTCACAAGCGACTTCAAGGAAACAAGAGACACATGCTTTTTATCAAAGCCACTAACACAACAGATTCACATATTGATAAAAAACTATTGCTGCAAAATTCCATTTTGGAAAAAGACAGTGTGAGATGCAACTGTGAATTAATCTGAATGTGCATTTATTTAAGGCTGTTATGATTAATATTAATTTAGTATTTTTCTCACTCAGATCTTTTAATGAGTTGCCTGTTATGAGTCCACACCCCACCACCAACACCACCAGCATCTGATAATTAGATAACTGTCAGTCACAGTAATAATTTTAGCCCTGATACGGACATCAATCTTTGTTTTCCTTCAACCTTCCCTCCAAATATGTCACACATGGTTTGTCATTGTTGCGATAGTGCATGCATATTTTTTCTGAGCTGTCTAAAATGATCGTTTATCTCTGTTTTATGTGTATAGACGTGTATGGAAATTAAAGATTTAGCATGAAACGCTGACTTTTTATCATCTCTAAAAGTATTGTCCATTTCCATCGTCAATTAGTTAAGCGATGATGTGAATAGCCAATCATGTTCTCAAGTCGTTTGTAAATAATCGTTTTACCACAAGCATGTTCCAGTGTGCAATTCCCAATGCTTCATTCCATTCGTGGCAAAGGTCACAATAACAAGGAAGAAGTTGCTCATAACATGTTTTGAATACACATGCATCATTAATTTGCACATGTAATGAACATTTTCAGAAGCAAAAACCACCAGAGGCCATAAATGACTCATTATCACCTTTGTACTTGTTCAGAATAGCACCACATGAGACTCCAAGGTGTCCTGATCAGGGAGCTGAATGAGATCTAGGCGTTTTCTGGCAGATGGAGCAAGCTGAAGATAAACACCTTCGGGTGTTTGTTCATCAGAAAGCACTCTCGCTCACAGCTGCATCACCCACTCTGCAGCTGCATTATGGTGGCCCCTGAGGATGTGTGGACGATCGCAGACTCTGAGGGCCTTTTAGAAAGCACTTTGCTTGGATTCAGGTCTGGCTGCTGAGCCAGCAGCTCTATCAGCTCAAAAAGATCCTACGCTGGTGTGTCCCGAGGAAGCTGCTGCTGTGATGTGCTGTAGTGATGCATTGAAGAGGAAGAAAGACGAGTCACTCCGTTCTGTGCTCAATCTGAAATTCTTCTGTTTGTTTATTTATTTATCGTCCTTTCCTCCTCTAATGGCCTGTTTGGGTTGAGTGCTGGGGCAGAAAATTGTTTTTGTGCTCCCATAGGTCTCTGGGAACTGCAAGGCTGCATCAGGTTGGATATTAGAAATAATGTGGTAGAAATTAAAACAGATTGTCCACAATGAATTTGTTGTCTTAATATTATGGCATTATGGTGATCGTACAATCAAGAAAATATAGTCTGGGTTTCCCTATAATATATCATCATTTACTCACTCGATTCATTTTTAACTGTTTTTGTCCATACAATGTAAGTCAATTGGGGGGCTCTAAGACAAAACATCTTTTGTTTTCCACAGGAGAGTCGTACAGGTTCAGAATTACAGGATGGTGAGTAAATCATTACAAATTTGTATGTTTGTGTGTGTGCGTGTGTGTAGTGAACTATCCCTTTAAGATTCTTGTAACTAATGTTTCACATTATTTTACGATTGGAGCTATGTCATTTTTTTCAGACTAGCACATATAAAGTAGAAATGAAGTGCAGGACCAAACTTGCAGAAATGTTCACCAGTGCATCTATGAGTTTGTGGGAATTGCATGTCATCTTAAGGCGCTGAAAGTTATTAAACCTTTCTGAATTGAATATAAGTAATAATATTGGATTTCATAATACAGTGTTTCAGAAATATTAATGCTTAACTTCACAGAGATTTATGAAAGGAACCCAAGATAAAAGCATGTAATGTGATTGTATGCAATATAGGTCATTATAAAAAGCACTGCATTTACCATTTAGCTTATATTTGTGCTCCTTTGGTTGGAAACTTTTAACAGAATAGATTACAATGACAAGCATGACTGCTGTATTAAACTACTCATATATTTCAATATAGAGAGACACTCATACTTTTCTAGTTTGAGAAAATTATCGATTTTTATTTATTTGATAGCAGTTTTCAAACATTCTATCATTTCATCAGATTTCTTGAATCTAACTTTTCTTCTGAAACCCATCTGACATACAGTGTATGTAACATTTAAGATGGAATGATGTTAGTAATCTGAAGAAATATAAAGCAAAAACTGCATTAAGAAATTTTGCAAGAAAGTCAAATAGCTGCTCTATAGGAGAAATGGCAACTGCACATAATGATTCCAAAGGTAGAAAATCGTATTAAAATGTAATTTATGCTGTCCATTAAGTACATACCTGCCTGTCTCAATGACTGACTCGCTGCCATCAGACAAATGGATTCCTGCTCATGTGAAGGAGTGTGTCAGTCTGAGGCATGCTGACAGCAGGCTTCTCTTCTGGCAGTTTGGTGGGTCTGCCATTTCCCAGACTGAGCCTGTCAACCTGAGCCACCCACACAGAATTCACTTAATTGCTTTATCACAGCTCTTGTCTGAGGTCAGAAATGGAGTTTCCCCAAGCCAAGAGAGGGAATTATTAAACTGAAGGAATACAGAAAAAAATTATATTTGTGCCAGCGCATGTCAGAAGCATTTATCTTCTTGTCAACAATTTGTTTTTGGCCATTTAAAAAGAGAAATTTTGACAGCAAGCTAAAGAGAGAGGTTTTTTTTTTTTTTTTTTTTTTCAGGTTTCATGATAAATTTGTGGTCTTTATTAAATTCTATTAAAGTGCCATTTCACCTATATATATATATATATATATATATATATATATATATATATATATATATATATATATATATATATATATATATATATATATATACACACACTCACCTAAAGGATTATTAGGAACACCTGTTCAATTTCTCATTAATGCAATTATCTAATCAACCAATCACATGGCAGTTGCTTCAATGCATTTAGGGGTGTGGTCCTGGTCAAGACAATCTCCTGAACTCCAAACTCAATGTCAGAATGGGAAAGAGCGTGGCATGGTTGTTGGTGCCAGACAGGCCGGTCTGAGTATTTCACAATCTGCTCAGTTACTGGGATTTTCACGCACAACCATTTCTAGGGTTTACAAAGAATGGTGTGAAAAGGGAAAACATCCAGTATGCGGCAGTCCTGTGGGCAAAAATGCCTTGTTGATGTTAGAGGTCAGAGGAGAATGGGCCGACTGATTCAAGCTGATAGAAGAGCAACTTTGACTGAAATAACCACTCGTTACAACCGAGGTATGCAGCAAAGCATTTGTGAAGCCACAACATGCACAACCTTGAGGCGGATGGGCTACAACAGCAGAAGACCCCACCGGGTACCACTCATCTCCACTACAAATAGGAAAAAGAGGCTACAATTTGCACAAGCTCACCAAAATTGGGCAGTTAAAGACTGGAAAAATGTTGCCTGGTCTGATGAGTCTCGATTTCTGTTGAGACATTCAGATGGTAGAGTCAGAATTTGGCGTAAACAGAATGAGAACATGGATCCATCATGCCTTGTTACCACTGTGCAGGCTGGTGGTGGTGGTGTAATGGTGTGGGGGATGTTTTCTTGGCACACTTTAGGCCCCTTAGTGCCAATTGGGCATCGTTTAAATGCCACGGCCTACCTGAGCATTGTTTCTGACCATATCCATCCCTTTATGACCACCATGTACCCATTCTCTGATGGCTACTTCCAGCAGGATAATGCACCATGTCACAAAGCTCGAATCATTTCAAATTGGTTTCTTGAACATGAAAATGAGTTCACTGTACTAAAATGGCCCCCACAGTCACCAGATCTTAACCCAATAGAGCATCTTTGGGATGTGGTGGAACGGGAGCTTCGTGCCCTGGATGTGCATCCCACAAATCTCCATCAACTGCAAGATGGTATCCTATCAATATGGGCCAACATTTCTAAAGAATGCTTTCAGCACCTTGTTGAATCAATGCCATGTAGAATTAAGGCAGTTCTGAAGGCGAAAGGGGGTCAAACACAGTATTAGTATGGTGTTCCTAATAATCCTTTAGGTGAGTGTATATATATATATATATAGATGTGTGTGTGTATATATATATATATATATATATATATATATATATATATATATATATGTATATGTGTGTGTGTGTGTGTGTGTTCTGGAGTATCAGGATAAATTAAAACTTTCTTGAAACATTTTAAAAAAAAAAAAAAAAAAAAAAAAAAAAAAAAGGGGAAATCCTGGACTTATTTTTCCATCAAACAGAAGTTTAAAGTTGTGCTTCCTCGCAGTTGCCAAAAGCCTGATTAGTACAGACCCTCCAGCTATTTATTCAGTTCTTACCTTCCTTCCAAAGAGGATTTATCAAAAGAGCTGAAAGCAATCCCCAAGAGAGGTTATTAATTGCTATAAGATAACTAAAATTCCCACTGAGCAGAAGGTGTGACTTTTTAAACGAGACAGACTTGTTTACAGCCCAGGTAATTAAGTGATTATTATCTCAAAGATATGTTTTACCAGCCTTATTGGATTTGCACGTGGTTTAGGGAGTATTGACCAGTTCTGCTGTAAAATGTCATGTTAGTTCTAATTAAAAAGAGCCTAGTAGATGCTAGAGAAGAACTCCTCATTAGTAATGCTGTCTTGCTTAATCAGGGATGTGTCAGTGGCTCCCAGGGTCTGATGATGGTCCACACACAGAACCATCTTGAGTCTACATGCGATTCATTTTGCAGCTTTGCCGATCCTCTTTGTACGAGCTACACGGATATGTTAGAGGCTGCGTTTCTGGTGCACAGCATGGTTAAATATTACTTAATATAAATGTTTACCTTTTATGGACATAATTACACCTTCTGAAGACCTTCTATCCAATATTTAGCATTTATTTATCATTTTCCCATTTTGTGTTTTTTATCAGAAGTAAATCCATATTAATTCAATAGACCAATAATGTACCTTATTATTTTGTCACTTTGTTGCATCCATTTTACAAATGAATCCCATTCACTTCCATTATATGGGAAATGCTTCACTGTAACCAGATATTTTTATTTTATTTTATTTATTTATTTTTATTTATTTTATTTTTTTGGTAACACTTTATTTTAAGGGTCCAGAATAGTGCATTAGTTAAGCATTAATTAATGATTAACTTGTTCACAATTAAGCATTAGTTAAGCATGGACACAATAGTAATTAATGATTAACTTAACATTATAGTAAAGGCATATTAGCCATTATTTACAGCTTAATAAGCCATATATTATTATACTAAGTTGGGACACTGTATAAATTGTGAATAAAAAAGGAATGCAATAATTTACAAATCTCATAAACTTATATTTTATTCACAATAGAATATAGATAACATATCAAATGTTGAAAGTGAGACATTTTGAAATTTCATGCCAAGTATTGGCTCATTTTGGATTTCATGAGAGCTACACATTCCAAAAAATTTGGGACAGGTAGCAATAAGAGGCCGGAAAAGTTAAATGTACATATAAGGAACAGCTGGAGGACCAATTTGCAACTTATTAGGTCAATTGGCAACATGATTGGGTATAAAAAGAGCCTCTCAGAGTGGCAGTGTCTCTCAGAAGTCAAGCTGGGCAGAGGATCACCAATTCCCCCAATGCTGCGGCCAAAAATAGTGGAGCAATATCAGAAAGGAGTTTCTCAGAGAAAAATTGCAAAGAGTTTGAAGTTATCATCATCTACAGTGCATAATATCATCCAAAGATTCAGAGAATCTGGAACAATCTCTGTGCGTAAGGGTCAAGGCCGGAAAACCATACTGGATGCCCATGATCTTTGAAGTTCTTTTTGGAAAACTGGGACGCCATGTCATCCGGACTAAAGAGGACAAGGACAACCCAAGTTGTTATCAGCGCTCAGCTCAGAAGCCTGCATCTCTGATGGTATGGGGTTGCATGAGTGCATGTGGCATGGGCAGCTTACACATCTGGAAAGGCACCATCAATGCTGAAAGGTATATCCAAGTTCTAGAACAACATATGCTCCCATCCAGACGTCGTCTCTTTCAGGGAAGACCTTGCATTTTCCAACATGACAATGCCAGACCACATACTGCATCAATTACAAAATCAAGGCTGCGTAGAAGAAGGATCCGGGTACTGAAATGGCCAGCCTGCAGTCCAGATCTTTCACCCATAGAAAACATTTGGCGCATCATAAAGAAGAAGATGCGACAAAGAAGACCTAAGACAGTTGAGCAACTAGAAGCCTGTATTAGACAAGAATGGGACAACATTCCTATTCCTATACTTGAGCAACTTGTCTCCTCAGTCCCCAGACGTTTGCAGACTGTTATAAAAAGAAGAGGGGATGCCACACAGTGGTAAACATGGCCTTATCCCAACTTTTTTGAGACGTGTTGATGCCATGAAATTTAAAATCAACTTATTTTTCCCTTAAAATTATACATTTTCTCAGTTTAAACATTTGATATGTCATCTATGTTGTATTCTGAATAAAATATTGAAATTTGAAACTTCCACATCACTGTATTCTGTTTTTATTCACAATTTGTACAGTGTCCCAACTTTTTTGGAATCGGGTTTGTACACTCACCTAAAGGATTATTAGGAACACCTGTTCAATTTCTCATTAATGCAATTATCTAATCAACCAATCACATGGCAGTTGCTTCAATGCATTTAGGGGTGTAGTCCTGTTTTTTTTCACGTACAACCATTTCTAGGGTTTACAAAGAATGGTGTGAAAAGGGAAAAACATCCAGTATGTGGCAGTCCTGTGGGCGAAAATGCCTTGTTGAGGCTAGAGTCCAGAGGAGAATGGGCCGACTGATTCAAGCTGATAGAAGAGCAACTCTGACTGAAATAACCACTCGTTACAACTGAGGTATGCAGCAAAGCATTTGTGAAGCCACAACACGCACAACCTTGAGGCAGATGGGCTACAACAGCAGAAGACCCCACCGGGTACCACTCATCTCCACTACAAATAGGAAAAAGAGGCTACAGTTTGCACAAGCTCACCAAAATTGGACAGTTGAAGACTGGAAAATGTTGCCTGGTCTGATGAGTCTCGATTTCTGTTGAGACATTCAGATGGTAGATTCAGAATTTGGTGTAAACAGAATGAGAACATGGATCCATCATGCCTTGTTACCACTGTGCAGGCTGGTGGTGGTGGTGTAATGGTGTGGGGGATGTTTTCTTGGCACACTTTAGGCCCCTTAGTGCCAACTGAGCATCGTTTAAATGCCACGGTCTACCTGAGTATTGTTTCTGACCATGTCCATCCCTTTATGACCACCATGTACCCATTCTCTAGGATAATGCACCATGTCACAAAGCTTGAATCATTTCAAATTGGTTTCTTGAACATGACAATGAGTTCACTGTACTAAAATGGCCCCCACAGTCACCAGATCTCAACCCAATAGAGCATCTTTGGGATGTGGTGGAACGGGAGCTTCGTGCCCTGGATGTGCATCCCACAAATCTCCATCAACTGCAAGATGCTATCCTATCAATATGGGCCAACATTTCTAAAGAATGCTTTCAGCACCTTGTTGAATCAATGCCACATACAATTAAGGCAGTTCTGAAGGCGAAAGGGGGTCAAACACAGTATTAGTATGGTGTTCCTAATAATCCTTTAGGTGAGTGTATATTCCTGTGCCATTCTGTTAAGTTAATTGAACAATAAGCTAGTAATTATGTTTAATTACTGCTGATTTCGCCTAAAATAGTGTAATAAAGACAATTTGACCCCTATTCTAAAGTGAAAGTTTTATCCACATAAATTATGGCACTTATTGAGTGATAGTTAAGTTTATTAACCAGAATAAGCCAATAATTAAGCCTAACTACCAATTATACAGTATTAATAAAAGCAATTTGACCCCTATTCTAAAGTGGAAGTTTTATCCACATTAATTATGGCAATTATTCAGTGATTTTTAAGTTTATTAACCAGAATAAGCCAATAATCATGGCTAAAGTGCCAATAATACAGTATTAATAAAGGCAATTTGACCCCCTATTCTAAAGTTATATCCTCAATTATGGCAGTTATTTGTTATATAAGTTAATAAGCAGCTTTTACAGACACAAAACTTTTTTTTTTTTAGTATATTTGGATAAATGGTGAAAGGTACATGAACGTATTGGCAACATTTAAACAAATGTATTATGCTTTTACAGCAAAAAAACGTAAACCTATATCATAAAAAAGATGTACAATTTCCCTATTACCATTTTATAGAGACATGTTATATCCCTAAACCCAAACATAACCATTTTACAGAGAATAAAAAATAACAATACAAATTAATGGGCATAAATGTTTGGGAAAATTTAAAATTTTAGTAACAATATAGCATTAAAATTATATTTTGAGCCACTAATCTCACTCAAACCTCTAAACCTACACATAATGTCTCGGTTACGTATGGTAACCCTCGTTCCCTGAAGGAGGGAACGGAGACGTACGTCGGACGTCACCGACAATTGGGATCACTTCAGGGAGCCCCTAACAGCTTCGAGATTTAGAGAACAGGCCAATGAGAATTGGCGTGCGAGATTTGCATCTCGCGCTCCGCCCGCAGTGCGGTATAAACGAAGCGAAATGCAGCGCACCTTTGTTTTTCACTGAGGAGCCGAACTATTGACTCGGCCTGCAGTGATGGTACAGCAATTGTGGCGACGGGACGTACGTCTCCGTTCCCTCCTTCAGGGAACGAGGGTTACCATACGTAACCGAGATGTTCCCTTTCAGTCGGTCACGTTCAACGTACGTCGGACGTCACGACGAATTGGGATCCCTTTGGAACACGCCACAGTTGCTACCACTTCCAGCGCCCTGGGAAAGCCCCTCAGACCCCGGCTGTTCCGGGCGGGGAAATTCACGCAGGGAGAGTCAGCTGCTGTTCCACAAGACCCACTCAGCCGACTATTGGATAACGCTGGGAAAGC
Organism: Paracanthobrama guichenoti; assembly: GCA_018749465.1. Taxonomy (NCBI): domain Eukaryota; kingdom Metazoa; phylum Chordata; class Actinopteri; order Cypriniformes; family Gobionidae; genus Paracanthobrama; species Paracanthobrama guichenoti. The sequence goes on from CM031951.1 coordinate 18,399,059, forward strand.
GTGCCCTGGGGGGCCGCTGAGGAAGCCACATCATGCCCGGAGGGAGTTACCATGTGGAGAATACATGTATGGACTGGCCATGGGCAGTGCTACATACGGAAGCCCCAGGGGTGGCTCCGGCCATTTTAGGCGGGGGTCCACACCACACTGAGACGGCAGAGCGGGAAAGACACGAGCTCGCCGAAGGGAGACTTACCGTGGAGAATACACATATGGGACCGCTGTGGGGGTCACAACATATAGAACCCAGCCTAACACAAGTACCACCAATGCATACGAGCATTAGGCCTGGCGTCGGACGCTCCGCCACGTCCGACTGCCGAGGGTTGCGGAGGACTCGACAGGGTTCGCCATGCTGGGGAACTCGACTGGAGCATATAAGTGCACGTATCCGTTCCATGGGGAAGGGAGTGGCGCAGCAAGCCGACACTTTAGAACGGGCACTTCGGTGTTACTGACTATGGGAAGTGAGCACACAGGAAGATACCGGCTCTACATGTAGGCTATAGAACCTAGCGAACGTGTTGGGTGTCGCCCAGCCCGCAGCTCTACAAATATCTGCCAGCGAGGCGCCACGAGCCAGCGCCCAGGAAGAAGCTACACCACTGGTGGAGTGGGCTCCTAACCAGAGCAGACAGGGCACGTCTTGGGTTCATACGCCAAGACGATGGCATCCACTATCCAGTGGGCTATCCTCTGCTTGGAGACAGCCTTTCCCTTCTACTGTCCTCCATAACAGACGAAGAGCTGCTCTGAGGTCCTGAAGCTTTGCGTTCTGTCCACGTAAGTCCGCAAAGCGCGGACGGGACAGAGAAAAGCTAGGGCTGGGTCTGCCTCCTCCAAAGGCAGCGCTTGCAGGCTCACCACCTGGTCCCGGAAGGGAGTGGTGGGAACCTTGGGCACATATCCAGGCCGGGGTCTCAGGATTACGTGAGAGTTACCAGGCCCGAATTCCAGGCACGATTCGTCGACCGAAAATGCCTGCAGGTCCCCTACCCTCTTGATTGAGGCCAATGCAGTCAGGAGTACTGTCTTCAGAGACAGAATTTTTAACTCAGCTGACTGCAAAGGCTCAAAGGGAGGCCTCTGCAGTGCGGTCAGCACCAGAGGAACCCTCAGGAACCTGACGATCAGATCGTGCTTCCCGAAGGATTTTTATTTTCTTTCCGCCTACGAAGTCATGATTGGCGGCGATGGAGGCCACATAGACTTTGAGGGTGGAGGGAGACAGCCTTCGCTCCAACCTGTCTTGTAGGAAGGAAAGCACAGAACTGACCGAACACCTTCGGGTTCTTCTCGGCGAGAAGAGCACCATTCGACGAACAGGTTCCACTTCAACGCGTACAGGTACCTTGTAGAGGGCGCTCTAGCGGAAGTAATGGTGTCTACAACAGCTTGTGGCAGACCACCTAGAACCTCCGCGTCCCGTCCAGGGACCAGACATGGAGTTTCCAGAGGTCCGGACGCGGGTGCCAGAGGGTGCCCCGTCTCTGAGTCAGGAGGTCCTTCCTCAGAGGAATGGAGGCGAGGAGCACTAGTTCCGAAAACCAAGTCCTGTTGGGCCAGTACGGAGCGACCAACAGGACCTGCTCCTCATCCTCCCTGACCTTGCACAGTGTTTGTGCAAGAAGGCTCACTGGGGAAACGCATATTTGCGTGAGGCCCGGGGCCAGCTGTGTGCCAGCGCATCCGAACCGAGTCCCCTCGGTCAGGGAATAGAACAGCTGGCAGTGGGTGGAGTCCGGGGCGGCAAACAGATCTACCTGCGCGGCCCCGAGGCGACTCCAGATCAGCTGGACCACCTAGGGATGGAGTCTCCACTCTCCCGGGAGCACTGGCTGTCATGAGAGCTCGTCGGCCGCACGATTGAGCAGGCCCGGAATATGAATGGCACGAAGCGACCTCAGATGCTTCTGACTCCATAGGAGGAGATGGCGGGCGAGTTGTGACATGCGACGGGAGCGTAGACCACCCTGTTTGTTGATGTACGCAACGGCCGCAGTGCTGTCCATATGGACCAGAACGTGCTTGCCTCTGAGCGGCGTTGAAGCGGCTGAGTGCAAGACGAACTGCTAACAACTCCAGGCAATTGATATGCCATTGCAGTTGGGGCCCCGTCCACAGACCCGATACTGCAAGCCCGTTGTACGTGGCACCCCAGCCGGGGGCAGAGTTTGCTCTTCTCCCAGTCGACCTGAAGGCCCAACTGGCAAAGGTGGCGGAGCACCATGTCCCTGTGTTTGCACAACTGCTCTCACGACTGGACAAAAATCAGCCAGTCATCGAGGTAGTTGAGAATACGAACACCACGCTCCCACACGGGAGCAATGGCCGCCTCCGCGACTTCCGTGAAGACACGGGGCGACAGGGCCAGCCCGAAGGGTAGGACTTTGTACTGACATGCTTGTCCGTCGAATGCAAAGCGTAATAACGGTCTGTGTCGAGGGAGAATCGAGACATGAAAGTACGCGTCCTTCAGGTCAATCGCTGCAAACCAATCTTGGGGACGGACGCACCTGAAGATGCGTTTCAGCGTTAACATCCTGAACAGCAGCCTGGGGACTGGTTCAGAAGTCACAGAACCAAGATCGGCCGTAACCCACTGCTTTTCTTGGGCACAATGAAGTACGGGCTGTAGAACCCGGTCTTCATATCGGCTGGAGGGACTGGCTCTATCGCATCCTTCGCCAGTAGGACCGCGATCTCCGCCTGAAGCACAGGGGCATTCTCCTTCGACATGGAGGTGAAGTGGATGCCCCTGAACTTGGGGGGACGCCGGGCAAACTGAATCGCATAGCCGAGTCTGATGGTACCGATGAGCCAGCAAGACGGGCTGGAGCGCTAGGCAGACTCCCAAGAACCGTGCAAGCGGGACCAACGGCACCACAGACGTGCCCGCAGCGGGGCAGCGCAGCAGCATGCAGGGATCCGACACGGACGGCATGGGAGCGGCCCAAGGTGGGGTCTGGGTGTGCTGTGCAACACTTACCTGCTTCCGCTGAGGGGGTGCACGAGTGTGGGGAGGCCACTTGTGTGCGTCCCAGACACAGCCGGCACCCCCTGCTGGCGATAGGAGAGGTGCCTGAGGGTGACGAGGCATGGAAGCGTTGAACACCGCCGAGCACACTCTCCTGGCACCCAGAGGTATTGGAACTGCTCTTTAGAATTTGGGTACCACTGGTTGTATTTGACACCAGTGGCGGAACAGAATTTACCAATGATTCTCCACCCGGCCCTCCTCCGGGGAAGAGCAGCTCTTAACCAAATCCGGGTGCCCATGGCGACGAGCAGACTGAGGGGGGTCGCCAATGGTGTTTCTGGACATCGCCTGGCCGAGGGCCAGCGCTGTGACTTTAAATATAAAAGCCACTGTGCGCAGCTCAACCTCAGCTCAGAACTACCCTTATGCATGAAGAGTGCTGGGTGGAGGCAGCCTGCCAGTGGCACTGCCACCCCACCTGATGAGGGTAGTGAGAGAGAGGAAAACTTTATACAGGCTATGGCCCTTTGGCGTTCCATTTTCTGGTGCCAAGCGGTTCCACACTGCTAAAGCTTTCCAATGCACATCGGGAAAAGGCAAGGGGCGGGCAAGGCGATTTATGCGTTGCGCTATGCCCCAGCCACCCAGGGAAGCATGACTGTCAAGTATAAATCTGATTCAGCATGAAACATCCACTATTATAGTGGGAATCTCAGCCTCATCTTCATTTTCAACACATAACAGCCCTCTCTCCGATGCAGCGATTGACATCTGTCCTCTGCTAGAGCCCCAAATGAAACGCTAGATCCCTTTAATTATTAGTTTTTTTTTTTTGTTTTGTTTTTTTGTTTTTTTAGGACCAGCAATCCCATTTGTAAGCTACCAGCAGGCATGCGAGATAGTGAGCGTGGCCGTGATACGGCACACGGCGCGCTGAACACTAAAACACTTATGAAAAGGGTAAGATGAACAACGCGCCGACGTGGTCATGCTCTCATGAGAGAACATGAAACACCCACGAACACAGTCTCAGCATGCTGCGATGCGCTAGAGGAGTGGGGGGCCCACGGAGATGTGCTCGGCAGGGAAGCCCCACTGTAATCCTCAGATCACCCAGGCTTATCAGCCAAAGTAGCCCCTTTTCTGGTGCACCAGAAAAGACACTAGATCGGGGTATAAGCGAAGGGACTCAACCCCGTTTGAGGTTTCATAGTCTCGACCGCGCATCTAGAGTGCCGAGTGACGCGCGCTGGGTTGCCGTGACAACCCGCGCTGTCAGCGGCAGCTCTGACGGCACACGGCGAAGAGACGAACAGCGCGCCGACGTGATCCCGTTCTCCTGAGAGCACATGGACCACCCACGAACGCAATCTCAACATGCGAGAGGGCTCGTGGCCGTCAATAAGGACAGGAAACAACAGCATCCAGAAACGCACGGGTGGAACGACGTCTTGAAAAAGACGCAGTGTCACACCCGCGCTGCTCTTTTAGAAGAAAATGTGCTCTTTTAAATGTGCTGAAGCACCCAGGGAACGACCACGGCAAAACACAGGAGAGTAGTGCAGCCTGTGTATGCACTCACCATTGGGAACGCCCTCACCGAACCAACAGACCAAACAGTGCTGTGAAAACAGCAGTTTATCACTGTATCAGGGAGCTCGCGGCCGCCGCTGATCGTGCCATCCCACTCAACACTCAAAGAAGCTTTTTCTGTCGTTCTCTTTTTCTCTCTGCTGAAGCAGGAACAGTCTTCTTCATAAACACCATGTTCGGCTCCGAAGTGAATGACAAAGGTGCGCTGCATTTCGCTTCCGTTTATATCCACACTGCGGGGCGGAGCGCGAGATGCAAATCTCGCACGCCAATTCTCATTGGCCTGTTCTCTAAATCTCGAAGCTGTTAGGGGCTCCCTGAAGTGATCCCAATTCGTCGGTGACGTCCGACGTACATCGAACGTGACCGACTGAAAGGGAACCATTTCTTAAAAGTATGCAGGGTTATAAAGAAAAACATAACTAACAATACTGTAATCACAATAATTTCTATATTGTGAAAATGTCAAAAGCGGTACCAATAGTAATCCGAATGACGATGTGTTGCAGTCGCAGTCCTCTCTGGCAATATAGTTTTGTATGAGGTACAGAGCAGAGTTTAAGTTATTTAATTTAAGCTTCACTCCACTATTTGAAGGCGCGTGACTGCTAGTGATGTGTCGTTCATGAACGAATCTTTAATATGACTCGAAGACGAGTTGTCTCAGAGAGCAATTCGTTAATTTTTTGTTGACCGTGCATGCGCAACATCCCATATGTTCTGTACAGGAAACAGAATTGATTAGTTCACCTCTCGAGTCTTCGGGTTCGAGTCATTCGTTTATAAAGTCCCAGCCCCATAGGCAAGGCTATGCAGTCACCGAATACAGAAAAGATTAGTTCCCTTTCAGTCAGTACACTACGAGTTACGTCAGTACTGACGAAATGGGGGTTTCGCTTAGAAGCCAATCGCCTCTGAGATCTACAAAACGAGCCAATGGCATGAAAATTTGCATAACGCAACCCCGCCCCACCGTGTGGGTATAAAAGGAGTTGCGTTGCAGACTCGCATTATGTTTTCTGCTTCAGAGCCGAGTGTTACTTGCCTTCTAAGCTTTCTCTCTTCAAGACGAGTGTTTCTCCAGAGTGTCGGTGTTACGGCGCGTTCCAGCAAGTTCCGCATTTCCTGTCTGATCTGTGCAGTGATCTAGCACAGCGTGTGTGTTCTCCCTGGGCGCTTCTGCATTTCTGCAGAGCTTTCTCCTCTCTAAAAGAGCTGCATGCTCTTTTTCAAGACGTTTCGCCCATGCATTGTTTCTGGGAGCAGTCAGCTGATTAGTCCGGTGCAAGGGTACTCTGGGGTGCCCCCTGTTGGGCGTTCAGTTGTGATGCAGCTGTGTCCGCAGAGCGCTTCAACAGCGTGCGGGGACCCAAAGCACCCGTCCGAGGCTTGTGGGTTTACATCTACCTTGATGGCAAAGACCTACAGAGCCGTGGGCCAGGCTGCATCCGCCTTGCATGCTATGGCCATCCTTCTAGTCTATCAGGTGGAGGTGTTCAGGAGAATGCACGAGAGCAGTACAGACCCTGCACTCGTGCGCGAGTTGCGTGCGGCTGCCGACCTCGTCCTATGGGCGACGAAGGTTACTGCATGCTCTCTCGGTCAGGTGATGTCCACTGCTGTGGTCCAGGAACGCCATCTATGGCTCAGTCTGGCAGATTTGCAGGAGGCTGAGCGAACACGTTTCCTCAACTCCCCTATCTCCCAGACTGGGCTATTCGGTGGGCCGTCGAGAACTTTGCCCACCAGTTCTTGGCTGCACAAAAGCAGGCTGAAGTTGGCGGGCGCTTTCAGCACAGGCCGACCCAGATACCAATCATCTAGCCTTGATATGGTTAAACACATTCTGCCCTGGCGGCCTGCTGCTGCCTCCACCCAGCCGCCGACACAGACGCCTTGGCCTGCTCCCCGCCAGTGCTGCCCTCCTGCGGCTCCCGCCCCTCCCTGCCCAGCCCCAGCAGCAGCCTACACCTGGGCTAGGGCTTGGAGGAGGCCGCACGACAGCAGCCCAGCCCGTCTCAGCCCCCATCCCTGCTAAATGGCAGGCCATGCGGTGCTCCTGACACGGGCTGCTCAGAGGTGAATTCAGTTCTTTCTCAGGAGATGGTAACAGGGCCACTCCTTCCCCTGGTGGAGGGCCAGGGGAGACTCTTTTGTTTTCCTTCATTGAAAGAACAGACTCATTCACCTCTGAGCCCCAAGAGGGAGCGGCTGGCAGTGTGCGACGCACAGCCTCGCCACTCTCAGCCCCCTCTGTCACCAGCCCCCTGTCAGACGAGACCCCCATGAAACGCTGGTCCTTCCCTGGTCTCCTCCAACAGGGTGCGTAATTTGACCCCGCCCACACCTCAGGACGCTCCCACGCCTCTCCATGTCTGGGCCAGTCATGGGTACACCTGTGGCTCGCACGTCCGCTGCTTCAGTTCTGGGAGCCTAAATAGAGTTTCCAAACTGTTCAGCTGGTTCTCCCACAGGTTCGGCTATGCGATTTAGTTCGCACAATCTCCTCCCCAGTTTAAACGGAGAGTCCTTGTCATGCGTGCGGAGGTGTGCGGTCGAGATTGTCCCTCCAGCCAAGGTGGAGTCCGGCTTCCACAGCACTGACTTCATGGTACCTAGTAGAAGCGATGGTTTACGACCATTCCTGGACCTGTGTATCTTGAGCTGAACCCTTCCTAGGCTTCCATTTCAAGATGTTCACAGTGTAACGTGTTTTTGAATGTGTCCGTCAACCGGATTGGTCTGCAGCGCCGACCTGAAGGGCGCGTGCTCATGTCTCCATTCTCCCCTGACCCAGAACGTCTCTCAGGTCTGCCTTCAGGGGGCAGGAATACCGGTACGCAGTTCTCCCATTTGGGTAGCCCTGTCTCCTTGTGTCTTCACTGAAGTCATCAAGGCAGCCCTTGTGCCACATTCCTGAGTTTTCTCGATGACTGGCTAACTAGCTCACTCTTGAGACTGGGTTTTGTGAACACAGGGACCTCATGCTCTGGCACCTCACCCGTTGGGCCTTCAGGTCACTTGAGGAAAGAGCAAACTCTTCCCTGAAGAGGATTTCTTTTCTCGACTCGTCGCCATGCACGCGCAGTGCGAGCACGTGCAGTCAATGTTGACTTGCCCTTGTCAATTCGAGGGCAAGAGTGCGGTTCCACTGAAGTTATTTCAGAGGCTCCTGGGGCATATGGCATCCGTAGTAGCCGCAGTAACGCCGCTCGGGTTGCTTCATATGAGACCGCTTCAGCAGTGGCTTTGCGATCGAGGCCCAAGATGGGAATGGTAACAGGACACGCTCCGGGTCCCAGTGGCTCAGACCTGCCATCATACCTTCACTCCGTGTGAACCTAATTTTTCTACGGGCTAAAGTTCCCTTAGAATGAGTTTCTGGCATACTAATGCTGTCACGGGCTGGGGTGCCATGCGCAATTGACATGCTGCTGCGGGCTCCTGTAAAGGACCCCAGCGCCTACAGCATGTTAATTGCCTCGAGTTTCTGGCCGTACGTCTTGCCCTGCACCGCTTCTGAGCCCTGCTTTAGGTCAGACACGTACTGGTCCGCTCCCACATCTTGGTGACAGTGGCGTACACCAACCGATAAGGTGGTCTACGCTCCCACCGGATGTTGCAACTCGGCCACCATCTTCTCCTTGGAGTCTGAAGCATCTGAGGTCACATCTTAGCCAACGAGCTTTCAAGGGTTCAGCCACTTAACCAGGGGAATGTAGACTCCATCCCCTAATGGCCAGCTGATTTGGGAACAGCTCAGTGACGCACAGGTAACCCTGTCGCCTCCCTCTAGCTCTTCCCATTGCCTACTAGGCTCAGCAGGCTGCGGGGCCACGCAAGCATGTGTTTTCCCCACTGAGCTGTCTTGCTCAGGTTTTGTGCTGATCATGGAGGGCAAGGAGCAGCTCCTTTGATCGCCCCGTATTGGCCCGGCCGGACCTGGTTCTATGGTTCTACTCTTACTCCTTGTGACAGCTCCTCCCTGGTTGATCCCTCTGAGGTAGGACCTCCTTACTCAGAGACGGGGCACCCCTGACACCCACGTCCCTGTCTGTGGTATCCTACTTATGGGGGCCCTGACGGGATGCGGCAGGTTTTGTACCCTACCAACAAATGGTGGCTACCTTCACTTCTGCCAGGGCCTTGTCTATGACATGCCTATGTGCTGAAGTGGAACCTCTTCGTCACCTGGCACTCTTCCATGGAAGACCCCAGGAAATGCCTGTTCGGGTCTGTGCTCTCCTTCCTCCAAGCAGGGTGGAGTGATGGCTGTCTCCTCTACCCTGAAGGTTTAGGTGGCCGCTATATTGGCTCACCACAACCTGGTGGACTCTAAAATGGTAGGACAGCACGACCTGATCCGCAGGTCTTATCCCCTCTTGTGACCTCACAGTGATGTTATCTACCCTGCTGAGTGCTCGCTTTGAGCCTTGCCATCCTTTTGAGTTGTAAGTTCCTTTCAATGAAAAGTGACACTCTTGTATGCCTAGCTCCTATCAAGGGGGTATGAGACCTGCAGGCTTTTTTGGTGACGAAGCATGCCTGGAATTCAAGCTGGCTTACTCTCACGTGATAACCTGAGACCTCGGCCTGGATGTGTGCCCAAGGTTCCCACCTCTTCAGGTGCTGAACCTGCAAGTGCTGCCTTGGAGGAGGCAGACCCAGCCTTGGCACTGTGCTGTCCAGTATGCGCCCTTGCGCTTACGTAGACCGATCGCAGTGTTCAGGACCTCTGACCAGTTCTTGTCTGTTTCAGGAGCAGCAGAAAGGGAAGGCTCTCTCCAAGCAGAGGTTGTCACACCATTGAGCTTATGGTTCCCCCTAGGGGTCTCGGTTATGCCTAGGTTATGCCATGCCCCCTAGGGGTCTCGGCACACTCCACTGAGTGTTGTCTCCTCTTGGGCTTAGCGCATGGTGCCTCGCTAACAGACTTAGAGCTGCAGGCTGGGGGCGACACCCAACACATTCGCTAGATTACATAATCTCCGAGTGTAGCCAGTTCCTCTCGTGTACTCGCCCCAAGGGGCCAGTAACTGGACAGGCTCAGGTGTCATCGCTTGCTGCGCCATTCCACTACACGGACTGGATGCGTGCGCATATCTTCTCAGGTGAGTTTCTCAGTAAGCCCTGATTTCCTCCAGCACTGTTGATGCCGACACCTGAGTGCATGCCCGCTTGGTCAGCCCTCGTGTTAGGCTAGGTGCTTCCATGTGCATGATTCCCCCTCTGGGCAACCCCCACATGTGTATTCCACGGTAAGTCTCTTTGAGCACGTGTCTTCCCTTGGCAAGACACCTTGCCCCCCCTGGGGTTGAAATATTCCACCTGCGGCTGGATACCCAGAGTGTTCCATATGTTTTCTCCTACGAGGCCAATATGTGTGTTCCTAAGTCCTCCCTGTGGGTAGGCATTGTTTTGCATTTCTCCACATGGGATATGCTTCCCAGTGTACCTTGGTAAGCTGAGCCCAGCGCCTCGTTTGTGACAGGTTTCACGGCAGGGAGCTCAGGTCAGCACAGGATGCTGGAAGACAGCCGTTGTGGCGAGATTGAATTGGAACCCCCATTTTGTTCATCTCTCAAGTCTTCGGGTTCGAGTCATTTGTTCAAGTCCCCATAGGCTGAATGCAGGAACAGAAATGATTAGTTCATCTCTCGAGTCAGTCTTCGGGTACGAGTCTCGTTCTTTTGCCATGTGACGTGAAGGCCGTGTTGGATACAGAAATTTGTTCATTCACAACCTTCCTTACAAACAAGTGCATAGTTTTTTGTTTTGTTTGTTTGTTTAGTTCAGTTTTTTAGCTAGTATAATAATTGATTTTCCTATGAAGACTGGACACATTGGGTTGGTCAGAATGAATAGGCATAACATTTAATTTAATAAACAATAGTTTATTGCACATATCTTCTGATGATTTTATAATAATAAATATATTACAACATGCAGTCAATAATACGACTGTAATATTGCAATGTAATGTGACAAAAGAACGAGACTCATACCCGAAGACTGACTCGAGAGATGAACTAATCATTTCTGTTCCTGCATTCAGCCTATGGGGACTTGAACGAACAACTCGAACCCAAAGACTCAAGAGATTAACTAATCTTTTCTGTTTCCGGTACAGACTGCATAGCCTTGCCTATGGGGCTGGGACTTGATGAACGAACAACTCGAACCTGAAGACTCGAGAGATGAACTAATCTTTTCTGTTTCCGGTACAGACTGCATAGCCTTGCCTGTGGGGCTGGGGCTTGATGAACGAATGACTCGAACCCGAAGACTCGAGAGATTAACTAATCTTTTCTGTTTCCGGTACAGACTGCATAGCCTTGGCTGTGGGGCTGGGACTTGATGAACGAACGACTCGAACCCGAAGACTCGAAAGATGAACTAATCTTTTCTGTTTCCGGTACAGACTGCATAGCCTTGCCTATGGGGCTGGGACTTGATGAATGAATGACTCGAGAGATGAACTAATCTTTTCTGTTTTCAGGACATGATGACGGAACGGCTCGAACCCGAAGACACGAGGTGAACTAATCTTTCCAGGGAGGGAACAGATGTGATTAAATGCAAAGTGACAAAAGAAAGAACGATTTGGATCGGGAGGTGAGGTGAACTAACAGACTGCATACATAGCCTGATTAAGACACAGCTAAGCAATTAATTAATAATTTCTTTCTCAAAGTTTGGCCATGGTTGCATTAACTTATAGTTTATTTTTTATTCCAAAAGTACTAAATGCGTTGGAAAATGAAACATGTAACATTTTATTTGGATTCTGCTGAAATGAACAAAATGACTTGAAAAAAAGATTTGTTCATTTTGCTGAAAGAGATTCAAAGATCCGAGTCAGTAAAATGATCCAAACTTCCCACTACTAGTGACTGCACGTTTGTCATTCAAACACTAAAACACGGCATGTCGCAATCTGTGATGAACCAGGCGAGAGCCAATGAGCATCTGATATGCCTGCCGTAAAACGCAATTTTTGAATTCATAACGAGCGTGGGATTTGTTTACAGTCGCTGTTGAAGATAAAGATGAAGATCGCTGGATAAAGAAGTTCCTTAGCCTGACAAGCCAGAACCACATCACTTGAGATGTTGGGTCTGGAATCACATTGTTGGCAGGGCTCAATCCAAGGGGCGGGATAAACGGTTGTCTTTAAAATTCCCTCTGCACACAATAGGATAGCGCTACAAACCAACCAGAGCAACGAAGAAGGTGAAACAGAGCTAGTTGACAGATTAAACTTTTATTGTATTCGGTCAGCAAAACTCAGAACACATCTTCATTTTTTGCCGTTCTTTGTTCTTTTATCAAAGAAAAGCTTAACTCCAAGTCTTCCAGAGTCGCGGCCAAAGCCGATTCGAAAGACCGCTGTTCGCCAGCTTCTTTGTTTTTAAGTAGCACGTGGAGCCGTCACAACTCTGCTGTCATTATGTTAAGCCCGCTCACCGACTCTATACACGATGTGATTGGCCTGACTGGAGTTTGGTTTTTCAAGCTCGCAAGCCAATGGAGAGTTGCTAGACGCCCTGGCTGCAAATTACATTTGCTGCCGCTAGGGTGCATCTGGATTTCTAGGCTAGAAGTTCCTCGTATGGATTCTAAATATATGGATTACAGCGAACAAATTAAATTTGTGTCTTTTGTGAATTTATGTTGCATTTTGGTGTACTTTCTAGTCATTGTGTCCCATACGGTGAACAAAATAAGTATTACATGATAAATAATGGTTAAATGATTACAGAAATGTTATTCATTTGTTTAACGTTATCTTTTGAACCAAGTTTGCAGCAAAAGTCACAAACAGAGCGAAATGTTTAGTGCTGTCAGTGTTGTAACGTGTTAGATGAATGTAGAAACACACTTTACATAAAAAAATAAATAAAAAAACACATTCTCGTGAGATCACATTGAAGAATAACTGCTAAACAAACCAATAGTGTAAATAAGAACTTATCTTTAGAATAGGGGTCAAATTGTCTTTATTTGTACTGAAATAGTGGCAATTATTGGCTTCTTTTGGTTAATAAACTTAAATATCACTCAGTAAGTGCCATAATTAATGAGGATAAAACTTTCACTTTAGAATAGGGGGTCAAATTGTCTTTATTACACTATTTTAGCTATTTATAACAGCAAAATCAGCAGCAATTAAACATAATTACTAGCTTATTGTTCAGTTAACTCAACAGAATGGCACAGAAATATAATTACATCACTACACAAAAATAATATATGTCTTAAGTTGTAAATAATGGCTAATATGCCTTTACTATGATGTAAAGTTAATCATTAATTACTATTGTGTCCATGCTTAACTAATGCATAATTGTGAACAAGCAAATCATTAATTACTAGTTTAAATAATGCATAATTACGGACCCTTAAAACGTAAAGTTAATCATTAATTACTAGTGTGTTCTTGCTTAATCATTAATTAATGCTTAACTAATACATTATTCTGGACCCTTAAAATAAAGTGTTACCATTTTTTTTTTTTTTAAAGAAAAGGAGAGAAATGGAAATTAATACTACAAGTTCTGTCGATTGAGCTTAAGTTGTATTGAACCCAGAATATTCCTTTAACGAAGACTGTTAAACAATGCTCCTCCAACAAACCTCTGATTTAAAATGGTACCTTTTCAAAAATCTCTTTCCTTAGCTAAAGGTTTGGAGTAGGTTTATTTTTAGGTTTAGAGTTGGTGGTTTAAAACTTAAAAACAAGCTATACTTGATATTCATAATTCAGTTTTATACTGAGTTTCAGTAACGATACAATTGTCACACAAACAGTGTCATTAATGTACCATTAAAAATGTTGGGGTTAGTAAGAAAAGAAAAGAAAAATTTATGTTTATACTTTTTTTTTTTTTTTTTTACACTATATAAGGAGATTAAAGGAGGATTTGCTATATTTAACATAATTACACATATGAAGACCATCCATCTGATTTTGATTTTGAGCCCCCCACGTTCCTCTCTGCACAACAGAAGGTGTTTCCTGAGGATGGTCTGTAATAAAAACTACCCTGCATCCACTTAGTGAGGCTAATAGCCACATACTGCAGCATAACCTCGGTGTTTGAATTAGTATAGTCTCTCCATCGGCCGCAAACACAGCTCATATGGAGCTTTTCTATAGAAAGAACCAGGAAATGAGATTGGATTTGGCTAGAGCTCAAACGAAGTCCTACCTAAATCCTCAAGGCCCTGCTGAAGTCTCCTCTGGGTAAGCTGGTGTTGGCAGTCTACCAGTCGCCAAAGGAGGGTCCTCCATATATGTACAGCTCCAGTGACAGATGGTGGTGTTGCTTGTTTTTTGAGGGTTTCTTTTCAATACCTGATTACTCTACTAATCGTGAAGAGAAAATTGAAAACAACATGATGGCTTTAACACATCATTGGTTTTTATGCGTTATTCAGTGTTTTATTTTTTAGGTCTATCTTTAGGTAAGCTAATGCCACTTATATATTATAATTATAAAATACTGAGAATCTCTGAAATTGCCCCATTTATTTTAGGACAGGAATACTAAATAGTAAAAACCACCCTGTTAAGCCTGATGTTTGGGCTAACATGGGGACCTGTAGAGCAGTAAATAGTTTTATATTATGCAAAATAGATCTGTTGTGAAGTAATTGTTAATGTTTTCACTTCCAACTGAGATTCAGTATCCTTCCACATAAAACATAGTCATTGATAACATTGTTTTTGAAGGAAATTAATACTTTTGGTCAGAAAGGATGCATTAAATTGATTAGAATCGACAGTGAAGACATTTCAAATATTTCAAAAGCTTTCTATTTCAAATAAATTATGTTCTTTTTAACTTTCTGTTCATCATCAAAAAAATAAAATAATAATAATAATTAAAAAAATAAATGCTTCATATTTTTGTAGAAATTGTTGAAATGTTTCTTGAGCAGCAAATCAGCATGAATTCTGAAGGATCATGTGTCACTGAAGACCGGAGTAATGATGCTGAAAATTCAGCTTTGCATCACAGGAATAAATTACATTTTAAAATATATTAAATAGAAAACTGTTATTATAAATAGTGCTAATATTTCACAGTATTACTGTCATTACTTGCTGATTACTTTCAATTCAGCCTTGGTGATCAAAAGAGAACTTTTGTCAAAAACATTCAAAAAATCTTACCTGTACCCCAAACTTCTGAATGGTAGTGTAGGCATTATCAATCAACAGTTGACTGCCTTTTAGAAGCAGCCTTCACATCAGAAGTGCACCTATGCATTTCAATACTGCTGTGCAGTAGGTTGAGATGAAATGAAATGAAATGAAATGAAATGAAATGAAATGAAAGAAGATAAGCCATGCATGACTGAACACCACGTTTTGCAGTTAGATAATTTCTCACCAACATCCAAAAATGCTTTGGCCTTTCTCCTCTTTCATCACTTTCTCTTCTCTCCTCTGTCCCTTTTGATCATTGCAGGCCCGTTCTTGACGGTTCCTTGGCCCCATTGATTTTGGCTACGTCTGGTACTAAGGGTGGCAGGGAGCAAAGGAGCTCATCTGCACCCGCTCCGCTCTTTAATTAGCGATTCTCTCTGCCAGTGTTCCTTAGTCTGATGCAACAGGATTTCAAGGAGGTTTTGCTAAGGAAGCTGAAAAGCTAATTGCTGTCATGCTCTCACTGTCGGAACTGCCGGAATGAGAAGTGGGGAAAGAGAAGCCCAATTCATCTCTTTTATGTATGACAGTCATAGGACAGGGAAAAATGAGGAGAACAGATGCTAAGCGGTTTGTGAAACATGCTGGGTTTGAGATATCCTACCTGAAGGAATCTCAAGTCCAAAGAATCTCCAGAAATGATCTGAAACATTAAATGTAGAGAAAATGACTGGTCTACTGTTGGGTTTATGTTTTTAATACTGTTTTTAATATTGCTTTAAACATAACTGCAGTACTCCATTCAGACAGACACTGTTTCATGTTCTATGCAGCTCACATAGAATTGAGAATAAGATACGGATGAGACACCACTTGACTAAGGCAGAAGTGGTTTCTCTAATTTACTCTATGTTTAGTCCCCTGTGCATGCCGTCTCTTCAACTCTGACTGTTGAGCCTATCCAGTAATTACAGTTTTAATTGAAACAATTACCTTGATTCAGTAAAGGAGACCTCTAAACCTTGAGGGCCCTCTCTTCACCAATCAAATCCCAGTAGATCTGCAGCTTTTGAAATACTCAGACCAGCCCGTCTGGCACCAACAACCATGCTACGGTCAAAGTTGACTTCCATGCCATTCTGATGCTCAGTTTGAACTTCAGCAGATCATCTTGACCATGCCTAAATGTCTACATGCTTAAATTAATTGAATATATAATTAAAAATAAAGCTGTGCATAAGTAAATATATTTCTTTAGATGCTGTCAATACGTTCATGTTGCATATTTTAGAGCCAGATCTACTGAACAGGGCACACTGAGAGCGCAATTCCAAAAAAAGCGCCGATGGCAGTGGAAAGTTTTGCACATATGATCTACTGACGACGCTCAAATTAAAGAACACAGATGCAGATAATTTCCATAATGACCAACGCAATTTACCAGTTAGCATCTGGTTTAAGACATGCATTTTTGGGCGGTAAATAATGGCGCAAACACCAGTAAATTAATGAGCGCAAACTTTAGTAAATCACCTTGCATGATTAATTTAAATACTCTTCTCCCATAAATGTGTCTGAAATGCATATACAATAAGTTCAGCCGCAAAAATAAATCTGCCCACGACTTTTCAGCGCAAATGTTTCACTGCGTGTCTTTAGTATCCTGACAGTAGTTTTTTAATGCAGTAATTTTTAAATGGTACATTTTTCATTGTTTTTTTCATTATAACTATAAACAGTATTTGATGTTTTCAAAGTGGGCAGAGCTACCTGCCAATGATTCTGCAATCTGCATAGAAACTAGAAAAGCAAACGCATTCCTGTTGCTTGCCGCTTTTTGTGTTTGCAGTGGTGAAGTTGCTTTAATGGTTGTCAGTCTGAGCTGCCTATTACATCGGAGAGATGGCTTTTATTGCTTTTTGCTTTGTTGCCTTGCTCTGGGTTAGTACACAGTGTAAGAGAGAAAGAGTGAGGATGAGGATGGCATACAGTGAACTGTTTATTTTTCTCTCATGGAATCAAGCTGTGAGCAATAACCTGAAGTGGAGGATTATCGAGTGGAAGGCATTCGCCCATTTAAGAAAATACAAACTGTTATGAGCCCCTGCTCTTTCTCTTGTTTTCCCTTTTTTTGAGTATAGTTGCTACCATTGCCAATTGGATTGGGGCAAAGCCTGATTCCTTTCGCTGGTTAAGTACACATTGTAAGAGAGAAAGAGTGAAGATGAGGATGGCATACAGTGAACCATCTACAAACCCGATTCCAAAAAAGTTGGGACACTGTACAAATTGTGAATAAAAACAGAATGCAGTGATGTGGAAGTTTCAAATTTCAATATTTTATTCAGAATACAACATAGATGACATATCAAATATTTAAACTGAGAAAATGTATAATTTTAAGGGAAAAATAAGTTGATTTTAAATTTCATGGCATCAACACATCTCAAAAAAGTTGGGACAAGGCCATGTTTACCACTGTGTGGCATCCCCTCTTCTTTTTATAACAGTCTGCAAACGTCTGGGGACTGAGGAGACAAGTTGCTCAAGTTTAGGAATAGGAATGTTGTCCCATTCTTGTCTAATACAGGCTTCTAGTTACTCAACTATCTTAGGTCTTCTTTGTCGCATCTTCTTCTTTATGATGCGCCAAATGTTTTCTATGGGTGAAAGATCTGGACTGCAGGCTGGCCATTTCAGTACCCGGATCCTTCTTCTACGCAACCATGATGTTGTAATTGATGCAGTATGTGGTCTGGCATTGTCATGTAGGAAAATGCAAGGTCTTCCCTGAAAGAGACGACGTCTGAATGGGAGCATATGTTGCTCTAGAACTTGGATATACCTTTCAGCATTGATGGTGCCTTTCCAGATGTGTAAGCTGCCCATGCCACACGCACTCATGCAACCCCATACCATCAAAGATGCAGGCTTCTGAGCTGAGCGCTGATAACAACTTGGGTTGTCCTTGTCCTCTTTAGTCCGGATGACATGGCGTCCCAGTTTTCCAAAAAGAACTTCAAATTTTGATTCGTCTGACCATAGAACAGTTTTCCACTTTGCCACGGTCCATTTTAAATGAGCCTTGGCCCAGAGAAAACGCCTGCACTTCTGGATCATGTTTAGATATGGCTTCTTTTTTGACCTATGGCACGGTGGATTGTGTTCACGACAATGTTTTCTGGAAGTATTCCTGAGCCCATGTTGTGATTTCCATTACAGTAGCATTCCTGTATGTGATGCAGTGCCGTCTAAGGGCCCGAAGATCACGGGCATCCAGTATGGTTTTCCGGCCTTGACCCTTACGCACAGAGATTGTTCCAGATTCTCTGTATCTTTGGATGATATTATGCACTGTAGATGATGATAACTTCAAACTCTTTGCAATTTTTCTCTGAGAAGCTCCTTTCTGATATTGCTCCACTATTTTTGGCCGCAGCATTGGGGGAATTGGTGATCCTCTGCCCATCTTGACTTCTGAGAGACACTGCCACTCTGAGAGGCTCTTTTTATACCCAATCATGTTGCCAATTGACCTAATAAGTTGCAAATTGGTCCTCCAGCTGTTCCTTATATGTACATTTAACTTTTCCGGCCTCTTATTTCTACCTGTCCCAACTTTGTGTAGCTCTCATGAAATCCAAAATGAGCCAATATTTGGCATGACATTTCAAAATATCTCACTTTCAACATTTGATATGTTATCTATATTCTATTGTGAATAAAATATAAGTTTATGAGATTTGTAAATTATTGCATTCCTTTTTTTATTCACAATTTGTAAAGTGTTCCAACTTTTTTTGGAATCGGGTTTGTATTATTCTCTCATGGAATCAAGCTGTGAGCAATGGCATTCGCCCATTTAAGTAAATACAAAAAAAAGTTATGCACACCATTTAAACATTGCTCAGGATACAGTGAAGCCACTGTCAGTGCTAACTGAAAACAAACTGATCAAACAACAAGCGTAGCACATCATTCCTTCTTTTATGTTCAAGTGGAACAAAAGAGCTGTAATACTGATATTTGAAGACTTCAGATGCAAAAGCCTCTAAGTCCATCTGGCATTTTTGTCAGGCTCCTATGTATCTACTAAGTACTGGTACTTCTGAATGGGCTGAGGCTGGGATTTAGTGGGTTTGAAGTGAAAGTATGTTATGAACGTATACTATATGCAGAGAGCATTCACTCTGTATCGTTATCTCATTTTTGACCGAAGTGGCTTTTAGAGGCTTTTGCATCTGAACTCTTCATTTATAAAGATGCATTTTCTGTACCCCAGTTATAATGGTAATTATGAGCACAGAAACGTACACAGTATTCTCAAAT
Source organism: Paracanthobrama guichenoti (assembly GCA_018749465.1). NCBI lineage: Eukaryota > Metazoa > Chordata > Actinopteri > Cypriniformes > Gobionidae > Paracanthobrama > Paracanthobrama guichenoti. The sequence continues at coordinate 18,418,117 of CM031951.1, forward strand.
TACACAGGAGTCGAAATAGCACGTTTGAATGTTATATGTGTCGATTTACAAACTACAGCCTGTTATTAAAGTCCTTCTGCTGTGCAGTGAAATGGAAAAGAACACTGAGAGGTAAATTGTTACACAAAGTTACAACGAAAACAATCTGATGTTGTTACTTGCAGTGCAACTAATTAGGACAAATCCTGAAAGAAAACACTATGATTTTAGAATAATAGGATGTCAGGGCTAGTGTTTGATGCTGCTTAAAGTAGAGTGTTTCCCCACCTTGAGATTCTTGAAAATATAGCAGTATATGTCAGTGTTACTGTTTGAAGCTGTATGCTCATGCTGTTAAAAATCCTGACATGCAGGTTGCAGATTTTATCTTTCAAAACTGTGTTGTGAAGTAATTTGTTGCAGACAAATCACTGCTTAGTAACATGTCTACATTGCCTACCCTGACACCACAGCCCAATCCCAACAGATTTTGTTTGAACTTCATGCTAAGAGCAGGTCCAGCAGGCATTAATGCTGACGGTTGTACATCCTGTCCTTGCTGGTGATTCACTGGCTGTTTTCTAGCTTCTGGTATCATGGGGAGGAAATCAGAGCTGACAACACTTGATGTTGTGAACAGAGGAACTAAATAAAGTGCAGGGTGTCCATTCATTCTGTTCCTGCCAGTGGCACTTCACCATGTCCTTTCACAGTAATGCTGGCACAGACAGAGTTATCACATCCAATATGTTTCACTGTTTAACCCTTGAGCACACAGATATTACCCCTACAAGATTGCTTACAGAATTTAAATTCATTATCTCTTAAATGACAGTTGCTCTGACAATTAATTATAAAAGATAATAGTGTTATACTGATGAATTAGCATACTCAAATATTTGAAGTACAAAATAAAAATTTGCAAGTTCTTCTTAAACTTTAAATTTCTTAACTTAAAAATTTTTATGTAACTGATTGCCTCTATTTTTTTGAGGTTTGTAAACTTATTCGGCTTTACATTGAGCCAATGGAAAACAATCTTATGGGACTCAGGCAGAAATCATGTTCATGGATGAGCTAATGTATTAAAGTTTTATTAATGTTACTGTGGTATAAAGCAGGGTGGGGCAAAGAGCCAGGGACATTTTACATTACTATTTTTATTATGCTTATATGCTGCAGTTGGCCGCTGCTGCCCTTTTCTAATGCTCAAAATAATTAATTGGTTTGAGTTTGGTAAACTTAAATTAAACAAATTAGTTCAATCAAATTAACTTTTATGAGTATTTAGCACTTTCTTTTTATTTTGAGTTCACAAAACTGACACATTTTAAGTAATCAGCATTGCTTTATTGTTTTGAGTTTTATGAACTTGTTTCTTTTAATTTAGACAAACTTTAAATTAAAACTGGGCTGGAATTTATATTTCCCAGCATGCTTTGCAATGACACTTGAAAGGGAGAGTAAATGCAAAAAAAATTTTTTTCAAGATTTAGGGCCCTATCATATACCATCATGGTGACAAGTGAAGCATGAGCTTGGTTTGGGAACATATGTTAAATGTTCTATGTTGTCATACTCTTACAGCAATTGATATGCAATGCTAATGCTATTAAAACACTGTGTTACCAAGTAGGAAGTTAGCATTTACTGAAGTAGCTAATTAAAACTAACCTAGTTTACTACTAAAAATATTTAAATTGAGATTACATGATCATTTTAAATGTACAAATTAGCTTACTCAAATATTTCAAGATAAGAGCAATTAAAATGTATGAGCACAAAATAAAAGTCTGCCAGTCTCACATCAACAGTGTCAACAGTGTAATTATAAATGTAACTACAGAAATGAATTACAGATGTAATTACATGCAGGTATTTTTAAAAATGTAAATACAATGTAAAAACATGTATGCACACAATAAGTGCGTTGTATCAAATTATTAATTTAAATGTTAGTACATAGTAGTTAAGGCCACCTAATATAAAGTGGGTCCGTTACTTAAATTGGTAATTTCTTAACTTAATTCCCTCATTTTTTTAATTTTTTTCGTTTTGCCAACTTATTTGGGTTTACAGTTAAAGTTATGTTTAATGTTCCCCTCCTTCCCTGTACTTGAGCATTGTTACAGTTACATTTGATCACGTAAAGTAATAGCCGTGAGTGCTGAATTACTACTCATACAAGTCATTTTAGTCAGTAAAATTGTGGGGTAATGCAGCGATTTTTTTTACTTGGTCAGAACAATCAAACTAAAAATACACTTGAGTGTGTTGAAAGATATGCTTGGTAGCTGGCATGAGACACGTGTTGCATGTTGCAGTAAGCTAGATCGATATTAGAATATCATATTAATAAAAGCTGGATGACTTGTGTTGCTAAATGGCATGCCATTAGTTTTAAAATACACTATATTGCCAAAAGTTTTGGAACAACTGCCTTTACATGCACATGAACTTTAATGATATCCCATTCTTAATCCGTAAGGTTTAATATGGAGATGGCCAATCCTTTTCAGCTATAACAGCTTCAACTCTTATGGGAAGGCTTATAGAAAAAACAGGAGTGTGTTTGTGGGAATTTTTGACCATTTTTCTAGAAGCGCATTTGTGAGGTCAGGCACTGTCTTTATGGACCTTGCTTTGTGCACTGCATGGTGTACAGTCATTTTGGAACAGGAAGGGACTATCCCCAAACTGTTCCCACAAAGTTGGGAGCATGAAATTGTCCAAAATGTCTAGGTATGCTGAAGCATTAAGAGGTCATTTCACTGAAACTAAGGGGCCAAGCACAACCCCTGAAAAACAACACCACGCCATAATCCTGTTCTCCTGGCAACTGCCAAACCCAAACTCGTCTATCTGATTGCCAGACAGAGAAGCATGATTCGTCACTGCAGAGAACACGTCTCCACTGCTCTAGAGTCCAGTGATTTACACCACTGCATCCGATGCTTTGTATTGCACTTGGTGATGTAAGGCTTGGATGCAGCTGCTCGGCCATGGAAGCCCATTCGATGAAGCTCTCTACGCTGTTCTTGAGCTAATCTGAAGGCCACACAAAGATCTGTAGCTATTGACTTCTGCGCACTGTGCACCTCAGCATGTGCTGACCCCACTCTGTAATTTTATGTGGCCTACCACTTCGTTGCTGTTGTTCCTAATTCCTTCCACTTTGTTATAATAGCACTAACAGTTGACAGTGGAATATTTAGTAGTGAGGACATTTCACAAATGGACTTATTGCACAGGTGGAAACCTATTACAGTACCACACTTGAATTCACTGAGCTCCTGAGAGCGACCCATTCTTTCACAAATGTTTGTAGAAGCAGTCTGCATGCCTAGGTGCTTGATTTTATACACCTGTGACCATGGAAGTGATTTAAACACCTGAATTCAATTATTTGAAGGGGTGTCCCAATACTTTTGACAATATAGTATATATTGAATGGTGGAGAAAATGCTGTATAATTGTTACTACAGATAATAAAAATAACCCGATAAAGGTATCCAAACAGTTGCTCACCTGTCTAATAAAACATATAATATATTAAAGCATCTTTGGTGTTTTCAAGGTTTTTACGGAAGTAAAACGGGAAAATGAGGGTAATGCGAATATAACATCATTGACAGGCGACATAATGACATGGGCCATTACACTGGTTAAAATCGCTGGATTTAAATATTGTTGGAAACATTTATGATAATATAAGAACACTAGTATATATAACAATTTTGTAGTGGTTTTTGGATGTTTTAATCCAAAAATCTTACATATTGTGCCTCTTAAGTGCTAATATGGCCATGGTGTTTTAGCACCCTATATATTTACTGGACAGCGCATTAAAGCTGGATAGACAAGTTAATCAAGTTGTAAAGTCAAGTCTCTGTTAATTGCGAGTCCTGGTGAAAACAAAGTCCTTTCTCTCTTTAATAATTTTGAAAGAGTTATCCATGCTTTTATCACCACTACGCTTGACTACTGCAACTCTCTCTATTTGGGGATTAGTCAATCTTCTTTAAACCGCCTTCAGATGGTTCAAAATGCGGCTGCCAGAGTGTTAATGGGAGCTTGTACACTTGAGCATATCACCCCTGTTCTACGGTCTCTACATTGGTTGCCTGTATGCCACAGAATTGATTTTAAAGTGCTTTTATTGGTTTTTAAATCTTTACATGGTTTGGCACCCCAATACCCTGTTGATTGACCATCAACCAGTGAGAGCTCTTAGGTCTGCCAATCAGAGGCTCTTAGTGGTCCCTAAACTCAGACTAAAGTCTAGGGGCAACCAGGTGTTTTCTGTAGCCGCTCTGAGACTTTGGTACAGCTTACGAATTAAAATCAGAACTGCACCCATATTATCTATTTTTAAATCAAAGTTAAAATAATTTTTATTTGACCTGGCTTATATGAGTTAAATCTGTCTCATTCTGTTTTGTTGTTTACTTGCAGCTTTGTCTTTGTTTTTAATTGTGCTTTATAAATAAATTGAACATTAAAATTAATATTCTCTACAGCATGATTGCATGTGCGATATTTGCTAATAATCCATTAGATGTTGCCATTTAGGCTACTCTTGACTGATAATGCTGACTAGTCTGAGGACAAGCTATGGCATAGAGTCATGCACAGGCTTTACAGTGGATGATGAGTCTGCTGAATAAAGCTTCTTGTCTGAGCCCCCTAATCCGTGACCAGTGTTCATACGGTTTCTTTTCTTTGTGCTGTATTGCTTCATGCTTTTTAGATATGGCAAGTAAAAAAAAAAGTAAATCCTTTCCCACAGTCATGCAGTTTTAGTGGTTTTCAACTAGGCATTGCAAACGATCCAGCTTTTAATGACATAAACCAGTTTCTGCTATGATTACTGTACATGAAATAAAAAATAAAATAAATAAAAAAAGCTGTGAAAATACTTTCTCTTATTCCAGCTTAATATGCAGAGACAGCTATACTAGAAGTAAGGTTGATTCCCAGAAAGTGTAAATACTGACTGACTCTGTGGTTCTGTCAAAACATTGCTCAGGGTTACGTTTCCCGAAAGCATTGTTAGCCAACTATGGCCAATAATTTTCTCCAAAGAGCATTTGTGTGGTTGGAACTACAGCTCTTGACCTGTGGCTAAAAGCATAGTTAGTGTGACATATGGACTTGAATACAGTAGATCATGCTCTTTGGCACAGTAAGTAAGCAAGCTAACACACACACACACACACACACACACACACACACACACACACACACACACACACACACACATGTAAGGGTGGATCGCCTACAGTGGTTCTGACTGCAGGGTTGCCGAATGACTAAAGAAACGTTATCAGCAAGATGATAGAAAACTGTACATTTCTCGTCTTTACCACCCACTGCAGCTTATACCAATGACGGAAATAAGCACAGTTACAATAGCTAAACATGTGGGAGAGCGTTGCTATAATGTGACTATATTGTATTGCAATAGGTAACACTTCAAAGTCAATACCAAATCAAAACTAGTTAGCACATCATTTGTAATTGAAAGAATTTAATGACAAAATCTAGTTATGGTTACACTTAAAATAGTTACAAAATAAATGTATGAGATGATGAAAACTTATACCATTAATTGTACCCAGCATGAATGTTACCTGAGGGATAGAGAGAGAGAGGGGAGAGAGAGACAAAGAAGAGAAGAGAGCAAAGAAGAGAAGAGCCAAAGAGAATTCCCCCAAGAAAAGAGAGTCAGAGAATAAAAGAGCCAGAGCAACAGTTACAATCTTATTTTCTCTATTCCTTGACCATGTGACTGAAACCCTAATGTGAGACATTCAAACTGACCAATCAGACCAAACTTCCCCCACGGTGTTACAGGTGTGACACACATTTGGCCTACAGGCCTTCAGCATTTCTTTGTCTTTAGGAAGTCCAAATGGCCCTTCTGATGGGGGTTGAAAACAGTAAAGCAAATGTCTTTGTTCATTTTCAAAAATCAAATATCTTTGATTATTTTCAGTTCTTTCACACACACACACACATTTGTTTTTGTGAATTGTGGGGACATTCCATAGGCGTAATGGTTTTTATACCGTACAAACCGTATTTTCTATCCCCCTACACTACCCCTACCCCTAAACCAACCCCTACCCCTAAACCTACTCATCACAGGAAACTGCACATTTTTACTTTCTCCCCAAAAATAATTATGTATGATTTATAAGCCTTTTGAAAAATGGGGACATGGGTAATGTCCTCATAAGTCACCCTCTCCTTGTAATACCTATGTCATACCCATGTCATTATACACATTTGTGTCCTGATATGACACACACACACACACACACACACACACACACACACACACACACACACACACACACACACACACACACACACACACTTCCTTGTATTGTACTGTTTGAAAATCATTATTTTTGCATTTCCATTTGGTAGTCACTTCACCTTTAGTTTTGCACTCAAGTGTGTCACCACTATCTGCGTTTCTTCTGGGCTTTATTATTATTATTATTATTATTATTATTTTTCATTTGCCAGTTAACAAGTGTAAAAGCTCCATCCTTAACAATAAATTACAAGTTACATATAAAACCTTTTAGGCCAGAGCTCTTGTATTCATTTATGCTGTTCAAAAGCAAGACATGATTTATTTATTTAGAAGCTCCATTTGTAGTCATATTGTACTAATCATACTACAATATCGGAGTGAAACATTTATTTATTTTAACATATATTATTATAATCTGCTAATAATATTGCTATTCATTATATTATGTTATGTAACTTTACTTTATGTTATATTATGCGGGAGAATGATAGTGCTATAAGAGCGAGGATGAACCCCAGAAATTAAATTTTTGGACACTCTCTCCAGAAGCAGATACTGCATCTGATGACAATAGCAGTTCTCCAGGAAGGTGTCATTTCCTTGTGAGAAAATGAGAGGAGTGTTGTTTTGTTTATGCTCCTTGACAACTTGAGTGCTTTCGATGTCACGCCACCCGGATCGTTCGGCTAGGCTCTCTGTCTCTCCTGACCTTCAGCCAGGCAGAAAAGGGTGTGCTTTGGAGTTCACGAGCAATAGCCAACAACCGAGACAGCCCTGGTATTGTACCTGCTCATAGAGCCGTGAAATCGCTTTGCCACTTCTTCTACCTTGTCTTCTGTTCTGTCTTTTCGTCATTTGTTTCATTCCCTCCTCCCTCAATTTCTCTTCCTTTCTCATATCTTGTTTTCTAAAATCCACCAAGCTGACATCCCAGAACTAAAAAGGCTAGTTTGCAGAAAGCGTGTTCTCTCGCTCTCTTTCTTTTCTCTCCCTCCCTCTCTCCCGGTGTCCCTTTATCTCTCTCCTTTCTGTCTGTCTCTGTCGTTTTCCTTTATTTTCCACATCCACTCTTTTTTCTTGTTTCGAGCTGTAGAAAGTCAGCTTCCAAACTTTGTTTTGTTCTGCTGTGTTATTTTTGCCTCAGTATCTCAGCTGGGAGAATCACCCCTGCCGTGTAATGAGAACGAGGTGAGGGGAACTGGGAGTGTAATTATTTTCATTTGGGCGCCTGTGAGGGACAGCTACGCATTTGTCTCCCCCTCTCATGTGACAGCATCACTGGGTCCTTGCACTAGTTTCTTCAGCAACAGTAACGAGCAAAAATCTCTTGGTATCTCCTCCAGATAGTTTTTAAAAAAGAGTGGGAAAATAAATAAATAAATAAAGAGCCTTTGTGTTATTTTTAATAGAAAGCACCAGACTGCCAATGCGGGAGAGAGGTGTTGCTGCTGAGAGATGTAAAGGACTACTAGAAAAAAAGAATGATAGTGAATTAGATGTTTGTTTTCAAGGGTCCATGCATCCATCATTCTATCTGTTGTTCCATCATTCTATTCAGAGTTCTATCTGTATACTGTGCTGTATTTCTATGTACCTATTCATCAATCAATTTATCTACACTATTGCCAAAAGTTTTAGGACGTCTGCCTTTACATGAACATACACTTTAATGACATCCCATTCTTAATCCGCAGGGCTTAATATGGAGTTGACCCAACCTTTGCAGTTATAAAAGCTTTAACTCTTCTGGGAAGGGTTTCCACAAGGTTTAGGAATGTGTTGATGGGAAGAAGCACATTTGTGAGGTCAGGCACGGATGTTGGTCAAGAAGGCCTGGCTTGCAGTCTCCGCTCTAATTCATCCCAAAGGTGTTCTATCAGGTTGAGGTCAGGACTCTGTGCAGGCCAGTCAAGTTCCTCCACACCAAACTTGCTTATCCATGTCTTTATGGACCTTGCTTTGTGCACTGGTGCGCAGTCATGTTGGAACAGGAAGGGGGCATCCCAAAACTGTTCACACAAAGTTGGGAGCATGAAATTGTCTAGAATGTCTTGGTATGCTGAAGCATTAAGAGTTCCTTTCACTGTAACTAAGGGACCAAGCTCAACCCCTGAAAAAATCTATCTATCCATCCATCCATCCATCCATCCATCCATCCATCCATCCATCCATCCATCCATCCATCCATCCATCCATCCATCCATCCATCCATCCATCCATCCATCCATCCATCCATCCATCCATCCATCCATCTGTCATCTTGTAATCTTCTTTGTTTTTCTAGTCAAACAATTGCATATGAATTTTTCATTTTAATTTTAAATTGTAGTTATGCACAGTTCAAAACACAGCTAAACACAGTTCAAATTCAGACACTGAAATATCAATTAATCATATGCTATGACACATCTTCTGAAAGAGTATTGAATCTCCTGATCAAAACACATCCGAAGAAGATGCAGAAACAAGCAATATCATATGTAATCAAATGCATATGTAAAATAATGCAATCACCAACATTAAGCCGCATATAAATCAAAACTGCCTAATGTCACTGAATTAAATGGACGAGCTATAGGACTGTGCAAGTATTAGGGGTTTTGATTGACTCGATCTACTATATTTTATCTACTATATTTTGATCAAAGAATGCATGAAGCTAGAATAAAACATTTTTTGTTTAAAAGCAGAGGCTCTGTTCTTTCTTTTGACACATTGCATGTTCAGATGTTCATAAAACAAAATATTCTGGGGGCCATGACATTTTTGTGGAAATTATCAAAAAAAACGCTGGAGGTGGCTGCCAACAAAAAAAAAAAAAAAAAAACACTGGCGGGAAAGAGTTAAAGGCATTCTCAATTCCATTCAGATTTGTTACACTTGTGATGGAGCTGTACATCAGAGTTTATTGATGCTTCGACAATATTATATGAAAAACTGTCATGCCATACTTAATAAAGTACTGAATAAAGTACTTTGAAAGCAAAATGCAGATACAGTACAATACGCAAAGCTTTTTTTATTTATTTATTTTTTTTTTTTAATATGGGCAAAATCACTTCCTTGAATTAGATTTCTAAATCTCTAAAACAATCTTCCATTCTTCCAATCTTCCATTCTCTCTCTCTCTCTCTCTCTCTCTCTCTCTCTCTCTCTCTCTCTCTCTCTCTCTCTCTCTCTCTCTCTGTGTGTGTGTGTGTGTGTGTGTGTGCAGCTGACAGCTGGGTGTGTTATTTAAGATATTCTGTTGTGATAGTGTGCGCATATGTATGAAAAGGTCTTCCTAACACTTTATCATGACATGAATCCTCTCTAAAGCACACTCTGTAATTTCAAGTCATGTCACAAAGGCCAAAGAGCGGCAATCTCCTCTGATGTTGACAATATTCCGCTGCAGTTGTTGTTGTTGTGTCTGAAAAAGGCCTTGGGCCGTTGTTTGATGTATTATCCTCCATTGGAGATGAAAAACAAGTGCTTCCACGCTGTCCATTCCTCTCTGCCATATGGATGGGCTTCTTTGTGGTCAAAGGAGCCTCAGGACAATCTGTAATTAAAATTCCAGTAAACCACGTGGTTCACTGCCTAAAGGTTGATGAAAAATTGATGGGCATGATGTTTGGGATTAAAGTGTGTCTTTCCCCTCTTAGACTCTCTTCTCACTCTTCTCATGCTTCTCTTGCCCTTTTCTGCAGTTTTTTCTTACCAACCTGTTTTTTCTTTCTTTCTTAGAGTTTGTCAGCTTGTGCGTGACATGAAATATTCATAGCCATTTTGGAGGTAGAGAGCTGGTGTCTGGATGTACAGGCCGTAATTTGTAGTGTGAATGGACTAATGTTAGCCAGTGATAAACTGTAATGGACCCAGACAGCCAGCCGTCACACAGGGCTTCTGAGCAGCTATTGCAGAGCATTAAAAAGCCTGTTATGACACTGCTAATTCAGCACAGGGGGGATTCTCGTTCGGGCTAGAAGGCTACTTTACCTTCTATGTCATTACCTTGAATAATGCAGGTTGCCAGAATGTTGCAGGAACATCTTGGATAACCTGATATTTTCAGGGAGAACTTATGCAACACGACAGGAAAGTTCTCAAAGTGGATTTCTACGCTGAAAGAAACCTGAAAGAAAGCTGATGAAATTATAGGCACTGACCTACTAAGAGCTACGCTACTGAATTATGTGAGGTACTGGCTTTCTGCTTCGTGGTTGTAGACCTATGATTTTGTGTAAATTTAATACTGTAACTAGCTTCATGTTCATTTTTATGTATAATAGGACAGGAAATAAGAAAAATATGACAGGAAAAAAACACTGAATCATTAGTACAGGATGTAATGATAGATCAAACACTTTGGCTACATTTAGCGCACACTGTGTCTTTTCTGGATGTGAAAAAAAGAACGAAAAATAATCACCACACCTGAGAGGCCCTTCTCACTGCTGGAGGAAGTGTGCTATTTACACCTAATGTAGTCAAAAATAGCCAAAGTCATTTGTTGTGGAAAGTTTCAGCAGTGGTTCTGAATGTAATCCTCTCTCACACACACATTGAGAGTGTTAATTATTAAGTTTGGTATTATAAAGATGAAAATAGGTGTGATTGGGGCTGATCTTGGAAGAAGGAAGCCCATGCATGTGTTCCTGGAACAACATTTTTATTGGTTTCTACAGTAGTACAACATTCGTATCAACCAATAATTTTTAAGGTTAGTTTAAGGGTTCGCTTTATGGCTGGGGCTTTAACAACATTCTTATCAAATTATCATTTCCCTCTGAATTTAGTAGTTGTTTGGGGTTAGTTATAGAATTTGAACTATGTTTGTTTGATAGGAAATATTTCAGAATTAATTCATTTATTTATTTAGGATGGATGGATGGATGTGCCATGGTAACACCACAGTATTTTTGGAATGCCATTTATATACCATGGTACATACCAGTACCATGGTATATCAAAGCATCGAAGCGTCATGATGATCTGAAACCATTACTGTACTACCACAGTACTTTAACTATATAGGTAATTGTGCCAGAAATCTGTCTTTGTGATCTGGAGTCTTTCTGAGTGAATCTGAGTAATGACTGTTCACTAGCACACTATGATCAGGAGGAAAGCCCATTAATACTGGAGCTCATATGTTCATTAGATGCTCCACACTATGGTGACCCATCTGTTTTCAGGTCCATGCCAAACTGAGAAATTATCCTTTATCCTAGACGTGTAGAAAATGAGGGAGTAGGAAGCATTTTACCCACACAGCAAATGATATGGGCTGCACCTGAACACTCAGGATTAGAAACGATTCTCACTCAGATGGTTGGATTTTAGGCTGGAGGTTCATTATTATGATGGGAAGAAAGTTAAATCAGTGATTATGAACAGTTAAAACAGTTATTTATGAACTATATTGTTTCTGTATGTCTGAGAATTGATTTATCCATATTCTCTATTTCTCAGTAATATGCACAAAATGTTTCTATTTCTGAGTAATGTGAATGAAAAACGGCTTGCATTGAAATGTTTTTGGTCACTTTATCGATGCAGACCAATGAATGAATGGCCCTTTAGACCAGCTGCAGTAAAGCCAATAGTTACATGCTGTCCACAGCAGATTGTTCTCAAACATCTCCTCTCCTGTTTTGGCAGCTGAAGTATCTTGTTTGTGGGATTCAGGTGTTCTAATAAAATGATTGAACTAATTCTGTCAGTCGTCTTCTTGCCTGGGGGAGCCTTGAGGGGTAAGTTAAGTCGTCCTGATTTTTCTTCTTTGATTACTTGCTTACTTCATTTTCAAGTCTTTGACAGCTCTCCACCGTTATGAGGAATCCGGTGGGAGTTGCTTTCTCAGCACTTTTCTCATATTCCCCAGTGATCTCCTCCATTCTCTTTATTCAGCTCTTGTAAGAGTTACGGCAACACTTTACCTTCTGTGGCCACTATTCCCTTGGTGAGACAGTAGGAGGTCCATTGTTCTCTTTTAAATACATCTGACCAAACTGAAATAAGCAGGCAGAGTTTGGGGGTGAGCAGGAAATGTTTTTGAGTGTGTGAATAATACAAATGAAATGCATGATTTATTTTATTTTTTTATTGTGTGTAGAAATTATGTAGTTTTGACTGAATTAATATCTGATCTTAAAACACTGGAATCTTGCATTGTATATTTTTCCTTATAATAATAATAATAATAATAATAATAATAATAATAATAATTATTATTATTACTACTACTACTTGTTGTTTTTACAAAATTGATTTACATTATTTTACATTTACAAGCTAAATATAACATTATTATTATTATTATTATTATTATTATTATTACTACTACTTGTTGTTTTTACAAAATTGTTTTACATTATGATAATAATAATTATATAATAATTATTATTACTACTATTTGTTTTTTATATAATAATAATAATAATAATAATAATAATAATAATGTTATATTTAGTTTGTAAATGTAAAATAATTTAATAATAAAACATTATTTTACATATACTACTACTACTACTACTACTACTACTACTACTACTACTACTACTACTACTAATAATAATAATAATAATAATAATAATAATAATAATACGTATTACAAAGTTGGCTGATGTATCAATTATATTTTATTTTTATAGAATTGTTTGTAAATTATTATTATGATTAGAATTTTAATTACAATTAATATTTGTAATACATATAGTTTTTTTAATATATATATATTATATATATATATATCCATATATATATATATATATATATATATATATATATATATATATATATATATATATATATATATATATATATATATTTATTTATTATTATTTATTTTTTTATTAACTAGTTAATGCTAATGTTGGTTAAGACCATACATTATGACGTTTTCTTTGTGGTATTTAGTATGGACTACTTATATTATTATTGAATGCCTCGCTAACTTTGTACTGTAGATAACTACTTTAATTTTAACTTTAATTTATGAACTACTTTAATTTATGTACAGGAGCTGACAGGCTACAGTAGCTTCCACTGATAAGTCAATTTCTCTGCTTCTATGCAATAACATTAGAATATACAGTAAACATTGGAAATAAATTGCTAGCTTTAAATGCATTGCATGTATACCTCTCTGCCACCCCGTCTGATGACTGATGCCAGCTTAAGCAATCACGATCAAGGAAAACATGTGACAAATGTGTGTTTTACATATATTCTGTAGGACTGTGTTCTGTTTAGATCCCTTATGGATGACAGCATAGTATCAGCATAGGCTGCAGCTGCGCTCCCAGACAAATTCAGGATAGATTCCTTTGAGGTCCACCATGAATCAGGTTCATGTCCCACCCCACTCCACTCCCCTCCCCTCCCCACCCCACTTCTCTGATGGCACAACAAGCCTTCTCAAAGGGATTGGCTCAGATAAAGTAGGTAAAGTCCATGGAGGATACATACATCTGATAATGGTGTTGATCCATAAGAATCCCAAGAAACTGCTGCACCAGTGCTACTTCATGATCACACCACCTTATACATGTGTTCATGCAGAGGAACAGCAAGAACAAGGCCAGTAAATTCAGAGAACATGCTTGTTTGCAAATACATAACAGCTTTATTCCAATCTCAAAGTGAATCTCACTGAATCTCGCTCACTATATTAAGTATTGATCAAATATCAGAGGATTAGAAATGACAGGAAAGTTTCCCGTTTCTACTAGACTGAAGTATGTTTTTGGTAATCTGACCACATCTTCAGTGTGTAAGACAGCTGTGGGTGAACAGTTACACTGGGAGGATCGATGTGGGTTAGATTTGATAGATGTTCACATTCTCAGCCTGTGTGTGAACTTTAAAATGATAACAGCTGAAGCCTTCAGCTGACATGATGGGAGACCCACTGAATTATTTTGATGTAGTGCAAATGTTGTAGCTGCCATATTTAATACTTATTGGTTACATTGCTGGGAATATACATACAAGTCTATTCAGTAACTTTATTTATACTGCCTGGCAAAGTGTTTCAAATGTCCAGCATAAAAAAGGTTAAAAAATACTTATTATTAAAAGTTAATACTGAATCGAACTGCGTAAGGACACTAATTGTCTTATATTGATCCAACACGGGTTGGATCTGCCTTCAAAAATTATGCAAACTGAATTAATTTTGAAATAGTTATGAAATGGAATTGAATCAACACTGAGCTAAACTGAGATGAATAATGACGTTATTGTTTTCTGTAGAGCTGCAGCTGAATTTAATTTGTTTTATAATTGAACTTTGCAAAATTGACAGTGTTACTGAACTGAATTGAATCAACATTAAACAAAATTGAGCTCAATAATGGAACTATTGTCTTCTGTAGAGCTGCTGTACAGCTTAATTTGATTTCATTCATAACAGATGAATTTTGCAACATTAATACTGTTATAAATGCAGTGAGTGGTTTGGAACAGACCTTAGAAGCATTTCTGGTAATTAGATACAAATCCACTGAGAAATATGAAGGCCATTATTATATTCTGTACTGTAATTGATGTAATTTCCTATAATATATCATCCGTTTTATTTTGAGAGCTGCAGTTTTATTCTTTGTATACATTGAAAAAAAAAAAAAAAAGAAAGTTAATCAGTGTTCTGCATGTTTCTGTAGCTATAGAGCTAAATGAAAATATCTGGACTGATTCACATCGAAAGGAGATAATGGCAGTGAGTACAGCAAAGTAGAGCGATTTAACAGGCCTCACTTCATCATTAATGGAGCTGAGACAGGACAACTGACTGTTCAGCAATCTGTGTAACTGCATTCACATTCAGCTGCCCTCCATTGTCTTCAAGGTGGAGTCTGCGTTTGTCTGAAAGTGGCACTTGGCATTTTGTGATCCCACTGTAGATAAATTAAGAAGCATGTGTTTTTGACATCGTTCAGCTTCTGTTCAATTACATAACCAACTTAAACAGAGTGTTGTCATCTGTGCGGTATTTGTTTTAGATTAGTCTTGAGGCAGGATTATTTTGCTCTTAAGCTCACAGCAGAATTGAAGATCCACGCAGATGAAGACGTTCATCCCGCAGCATTCCTCTTTCCCCTGTTGCATTCAAGCGCTTCTGAAGCCCGTCTCCAACAGTGCACCATCATTAGCATAATAACCCCCTTCATCTGAATAAAGTAGCAACTGAATTGTGGGTAATCTTCAAAGGAGGGATCAAGCTTTGAAGGTAGCTGTGGTGGCTTCAAACACTGTCAACATGCTGATCCCTATGGGCAACCAGAGCATGGTGATTGTTCCTTTTCTTGCAGGGGTTTCAACCTTATGACGTTTTCTCTTGTCAGATCAACCCTGAACCACCTGATTTCCCATATCAAGGATTCTGATCACACTGAAGACGTTATGACACTAAGATTCTATTATCAGAGCTTTGTTAGGTAAAATATATTATCCCATTGATATTTGGTACAGCACGTCAAGATTTCAGGATTTTAGGGATTGATTGATTGTGATGTAGTTTCATTTGGTTGGTCTTATGGTGACAGCATTAAAGGGGTACTTTTACATTAAAGGGGTACGATTAGCATTAAGCTTTGGATCAGTAGAGACCCAGGAGTATATTCGAATGATAGTGCTTCCCCCCCTCATATCCCCCTGAGATGAGAGATTTATATATTTTATGTCTGGAAAAAAAGCCTCTGATGACGCAAATATCGTCATGTTGTGTCATCTGAGGCTTTTTTGGCCAGAGGCTAGACTACAGCCAGTAGTAGGAGCTAGTTCTGCATGTTTTTAACCTTTATTTATATAGCGCTTTTAACAAGTCCAATTGTTTCAAAGCAGCTTCACATTGTTAACAGGAAAATGATGCAACAGAATTTGTACAGCCGTTCTGGTGAAAGGGTGATGTTATCCAGCTAATTTCAAGTATCATATAGTGTCAATGCGGGTAGATCGGTAATATAGATGAAATTTAGGTGTCCCCAACTGAGCAAGCCAAAAGCCAGAGGCAATGGTGGCAAGGAACCAAAACTCCTTCAGGGTCAGAATGGAGAAAAAAACCTTGGGAGAAACCAGGCTCAGTCGGGCTGCCAGTTCTCCTCTTGCTGACCAACAAACAGTGTATGATTATAATTCTGGCAACATTGCAGGTCTTAAATCATATTAGGTAAATAGATATTCATAAGATTATTTGAAAGACTGGAGTTGTCACGCCGGAGACGGGTTTAATGAGGATGTTGTGAGGATAACCCACCCATCTGGGATCTCATTTACAGAATGTAAATGTGCACGGCTGCTCGGGCATTCATAACGGAGGAAGTGTTTTCAACTAATTCCTATGAAAGTTTAGCTTCCATAGGCATGAACTGAAAACACGCCAGTGCACACACACCGTGAATAACTGTGTGGCCGTGAATGAACAACAATGTGGCCATGACTGAATACCGGGCAGCCGTGCTTATTTTAGTTTGAATTGCCACCAATTCGGGGGCGAGTTGCTTGAATTGTGGGTTCATTAGCCTATTATTCTTAATGAAAAACACAACAAAACTCACTTAAATAGGCGCTTTTACATTTCGCTTTGAAACCAAATCTTCCGTGATCATCTTGTCTGTCAGCTCCTTGCTCTCGTGATGAATGAAATCTGACTGGTGGTCTGTGCGGCGACTCTCATTCGGCTCATGCTGTATTGAGCAAATACGTTCAGTTTTTAATTGTAGTGTCTGTTCTCTAACTGAACTAAATGATTTTATTACTATAAAAATCAAAATGACGGTGGGCAAGTGATGTAACTGGTGGGAGTGGCCTCGTAGGGCAGTGAAGCCAGTGCATTCTGGGAGATGTTGTCTTTCATCCATATGAGCCAAAAATACATTGTCTGGCTTTTCTCAGTCTAGAAGGCACCAACTTCTAAAATATTTTAACATTTCTACTACATAAATGACCCAATTTAAATACACATTCATCTTTCCAGCAGTGAAGTACCCCTTTAACATCCAACAGGAGGCTATTATACTTTTAATTAATAGTAATAAGTATTATACTTTTAACTAATCATAATTCATTTTTCTCTCTACCTTTTAATACTAAGATGATAATGGCTTTATTCTGATTATGTTAAGGCATCTTAAAGCAAGTTCAGAGTTGATGGTGTAAGATAATGAAAAAGATGGACTTGGATGCATTTTCTTTCTTTCTTTACAAAAATATATTTTATTCATTTAAATGAATACTGTACATTAATTAATGTATAGTTTTTACATGTATTATTGAATATGTGTTTTGTAGTTATTTTAAACATACATAGAAAGAATCTAATCCTATTTTTAAATACAATTTTAAAACTGAAATCATTTTAAAATGGTTTGATGTTCTAAAACTAAATAAGTAGCCTAATGCAAATTATGTACCAGCTGTCTATTTGTAATTATTTTTAGGGAAATGCTTTATTATGTTATATTTTTGTGTTTTTGCCATCACTTTAAGACAGCAATGATTGTTGTGTTTGGCCTTAATAACAACAGAAAATCCACATGGCTGTGTGCAGTCACGTAAACTCCACAGTTGTCAGTCAGCAGTCTGATAGAGCTCAGAATGTGAATTTAGTGAGCATGTGTTTCATGATGATTTTCTCGGGACATGTGAAGCTCAGTTACAGCAGGTGTTTATTAGGCCTCGTCTCTGACTGACAGATTAAAAGAGATCCACATATAAATCCCCACACAATTTCCACAGCACCATGGAAAAGCTCCAAAACAATCAATTTATGCAGCATTCTGCAGTTTGTTGATTTGTAGGAAGAGGATTAAAAGGTACTTTGAGCAGCGAACACAAAGATTGTGATAAAGCTGGAAGGCACTTTTAATCAAGCCAGGCTTCCTGAAGTATACAGAAGGCGAAGTCTGGAAACTTTGGAAAGTACTGCCTGCCATTTTAAGAGAAGGACTGGTACAGTGATTGCTTCTCAGTGGTGTTTGTTTCCCTCTGATGCTCTGCATATTTATGAGACCCACGCAGACTACGAAGACCTTTTATTATTTATTTCAGATTAAATGCTTGAATGCAATCACAGACATTTGGATTGGAGAAAGAAATCTTGTCAAGGCTGCATTTATTTTATCAAAAATATGGATATAAATTATTTTAATAATAATTTGGATTACTAGTGTGTTGTTTGGAGTATTCAATTAAATCATCTCCTGCTCCTGCTCAACTCAATTTACTGTCAATTGAATCTAAATATCATCATACCGTCTGATATAACACAATCAAGAGGAAGGGGTGCGCTGCAGACTCAGACGGCATATCTTTAAACCTCCACTACATTTGTTAATTGAAAAATAAGCCAGACTTTCAACATGCTAAATGTCTTATGGATGCATTTGTTCAGGGAGGCGTTTTTTTTTTTTTTGCTCTGACCAAGTCTTGGCTGAATTAGTCTCGGACACTTAAATCTTCTTAGATGGCTTTCAGATTACATGGTCAGTCAGAACCTGCAACTCTGGAAAAGTGCGTGGCAGTGTGTATGTAAATCAAAGAAGGGATCAAGCTTTGAAGGTAGCTGTGGTATTAATTCTCACTGGTGTACTAATATTAAGGTACATGGGAGGATTTGTAATCCAGACTTGGAGTTGCTCACACTGTTCACTCGTGCCTTTTCATCTCCAGAGAGAGTTTTCAATGGTTGTGTTTAGTTCATCAAGGTAGCAGCTGAGTATACACGCATAACACACAGGCTAAGCTCAGTAAATATCTGGATTTATCAGTGTTTATCCTTGGTGATTTTAACAGTAGTCGGCATGATCACAGTCACACTCTGCCTGCTTTTAATCAATATGTGGATGTGGATGAACAAGATTTGATAAAACTGTGATCTGTGCTATGGCAATATTTCGGAAGCCTACAAAGCAACATTTTTGCCACCATTAGGACTAGCGGACCATAATGTTATTAATTTACTTCCTGTTTACAAATAGCGCTTGAAACAACAGAGACCTGTGATACACAGTACTCCCTAATGGTCAGAGGAAGCAATTGCATGTCTCGAAGGTTGCTTTGCATGCATGGATTGGGAGGTTTTCCATATAACTGGAATTTTCGAAGTACAGAGTGATCGGATATATAGAGAGTGAAGGATGGGAGTTAGTTCCAGGGTGCAATTTTTCAAGACCCGACCTGAATACCATGTGGCCCAGGAGCCTTGTTCAGTTTACACTTAATAAATTGGAAATAGACATCCTGCTTGGTTAAGAGGGACTCAGAATCCAAAGGCTCTAATACTCTGCTGAAAAATCAGAGATATCAAAATGGGCAAAAGGATTATTAAGATTGTTGGCAAAAATACACAATTAGTGTCTTTAATAGCTTGTCCAGTGAGAGTCCTGACTCGCTGAAAAAAACTGTTTAGTATTCATGCTTGCAAATTCCTGCTCCAGTTTATTTTTATAGGTCATTTATGCCATAAGAATTTCATTTTGAATCTACCGATTTATAAATCTGAGACCAACAAAGTCCTTCAGGTGAAAGGCAAGATGTTTCTTGTTAAAGAGAATTTAATTTGTGAATTAATCCAGGGTTTTGAGTTTGGATATTCTCTAATAGTTCTTATCAAATCATCCATACAGAATCAGTAATAACCAGAATCTGCTCATCAATCTCCCTCAAAAACATCAATTGTGATTCCTGTTCCTAAGAAACCACATCCATCAAAGTTAAAACATTACAGGCCTGTATCACTAACCTCTATTATAATTAAATGTTTTGAGAAACTGGTACAAAATATCACCCTTCTATATGTTTCACCCTTTTTAGATCCATTTCAATTTGCATATAAGCAGAAGAGAGGTACAGATGATGCAAGGGCTTGTCTTACTGCATTGTCTTTTATAACATCTGGACACTCACGGAAATTATGCTAGACTTCTCTTTATTGACATTAGTTCTGCCTTCAATACAATTCAGCATCATCAGGTAATCAAGAAACTGCAGCATCTAAAGTTCCATCACCATTAAAACACTGGGTCCATAACTTCCTTTCTAATGCAATACAGTAAGGGTTGATGATAAAGTATCGTCCAGCATTGTTCACAACACTGGCACCCCACATGGGTGTGTACTTAGCCCATTTCTCTATACAAATGGCTGTCGAAGTCCACTTACCACTACTTATTATTTGAAATAGGCAGATGATACAGCTATTCTTGCATTGTTCAAAAATAAAGACAATGACTCTGTGACAAGCAGGGCGGGGCGAGAGCTGTGAGAGAGCGGCGCGAGGCCGGTGCGTGATTGATGATAAGCGCCAGCTGTGCATCACACTGGTCTCGGATCTCTCACGGAGGAGCGTCGGAAGCATAAAAGGAGGAGCGACGAGAGTGAAGGATGGGAGAGCACCAGGCCTGGATTTTACGTTGTGTTTTGTTTATGTTTTATTATGTGTGTGCGCGCTACATTCGTACCGTGAGGAAGCTGCCGTTTTTACTTTCAGTTTGTGTTTATTTTTGATTAAAGTTGTTAAACGTTCACCGGTTGGGTGTTTATAAGCATTGTCAGCAGAGACTGACAGTTATCTGTAAATTAAAACACCTGTCTGTCCAACCTCATCTTCTTCTGTATCGTTTTATTATTTAACCAGTTCTTCTGTATGGTGCCATCTGTTTTTGTATATGCTATCAGTCACTAATAAGAACAAACTTGTAAAGATAATAGCCACCAAAATGATTGGTGTTTCAACTTCCAGTTTATCTGACTGTGTTAAGTCATTCATGATCCATAAAGTTTTGATAATTATACATGATTCTGATCATCCACTTCATCAATATTTGATCCCCCTCTCTTCTGGCCGTAGGTACAGAATACCCATGTGTTGAAAGTGTTGGTAGCCATAAGGGTTTTAAACAAACAATCCTTTCAATGCACATAGATAATCAGCCACAAAGGCTATGCCTTTGTTACTGTTTGTAATTTGGTGTGTTTATTATTGTATAATTTTGTGTCTAAGTCTGAAAGTTCTATGTGTCTTTGTTATGCACCACTGTGGAAAATAATTTCCTCTTTGAGGACAAATAAATACATCTATACATGTTTGAATTTGCTCAAGTATCCTCAACAACAGACCAACACATTAGAACAGAAATATGGCAGGAAAATGTATGAATGATCTATTATGTTATATATTTGTGGCCTTCCACTGAAAAATACTGCATTGTGTTTTGTTTCCACATGCAGTCTGAAAGGGACATCATCACAAACAGGAAGTCAGGAGAGCCGTCTCTATGCATAATTCAGCCTCACTGTGTCAGCAAGTGCATAAAAGCCTTTGAATGGCTGAAAAGGCACTTGTACTCCAGTGTAAGCTCTATTCACAATAATGCATAGTTTCTGGCTTGAGGAAGGTGCACAACTAAATGCTTCTCATAAACAACTCTGGCATTCACAAAGTGATCCAGGCAGGATCAAGGAAGGTTTTGCTTTTTGTCAGATCCATGCTATTGCAGTGTGAATGCATCACACTGGTGTGACTCTCTGGAAACTGCAGCTATTCTCCTGGGTTACCATAAACACAAGGTTTTGATAACTGTTCAAGGATGTGGAGTTTTTGAGACTGGCCTCCTGGATCTCAAAGCTGTCGGACATAGGGTAGAATGTGCTAGAGTGTTTTTTTTTTCTGTTTTTTACTACAAGATGGATCAAAAGAACAGGCGCTTTGATTCGGGTCTTTGCTACTCTAGAGGTTGCATAGAGGGTGGAGGTGATTTCTCTCTAGACCCGGACTAATCTCTGATTTTCAATTTGATCTAGACAGGCAAACCTGCTATACAAAAGTAGTCTCAGATGAACAAGGTGAAAGTTCAGGACGTAGTACTAGAGTAGCTAGTAGAAGTGTTAAGTTCTTACAAAGGTTTTACATGTGCAGAGACTCTCTGATTGTTCCGTTGAAATCACAAAACAAAATGCACACAAACGTGTCATGATATACAATCACTGAAGAACATCTTTGGTTTTAATGGGGGAAAAAAAATGTATGCCTTATCACTAGGTGGTAATAGTTGAGCTCAAAAAAGCAAGGAAAGTCAAATGGAAGAAGAGCAGTATCCTATAGTGATGACATCACTGACTCTGGTAATTGGCTGTTTCATTGTAGGAATGTAACTTGTAGTATGGGGCGCAATTTGTAGGGGTGTGGTTTGCAGTACTGCATTATATATGTTTTATAACAGTCTCGTTGATTACAGTCATTCTGTAGTTGGTTTATAGGCAAGAAAGAACCACAGTTCACAAATATATTCAGCCTCTGGCTGCCCAGGGGATGTGCCATTTGAAGCTTGCCTTGCTGGGTGTTCAGAACAGCCCAGGACCTATTAAAGCATTCAGCTGCGGGTGTCAACCCAGCATCATAACATCTGCTTAGACCCTGCCCTCAGCAAAGGTCACCAACACAAATCTGTGACTAATCTTCAAATGCTTCACTCCAGTGTAGCCTGATCAACTTCAAACTATACATGCTGCACATAGTTGTTGTGGCTGTTGTTGTTGTATTTTCCCCTAACATGTCATTTTCAATGGAAAGGCATTAATTTTGACAAATGCCTGATGACATGTTAGTCAATGACCTAAAGTCATGGTTAAGAGCCAGAATGTATTCAGTGAAGCCTGTCAAACGTGACTGCACTACTGCCCCACAAATGTAAAGTTGTTTTGTTACTGCCTGCTGTATTTGCTTTATGATTTAGTTCTATCAGTGTCATCTAAAATGAAGCAATGTGACATCTTTATTAGGTATGATGCTATTATGACGTTGATCAGATGTTACAACATAGGTTACAAATAATTCTCAACACATACAAAAACAGTTTTTATTTGATAACATTTTAAATGAATAGCATTTTTTTGAGCAATTTAGCATATTTTGGTGTATTATAAATGCAAAGATTTTTTTTTTTTTAAATGTTTTTTGAAAGTTGTTTCTGAACTGAATCAAGGCTGCTATAAAAAGGTTACTTTAAGTTACTTAAAGATTTGTTTACTGTATGTTTTAGGTTTAAGACACAAAGACCATATATTTCAGCATTTGTTCATCACCGTGTGTACGAGGTACTTTAGGTGGCTTTTAGCCTCCACTTTTAAAGATGACATTTTGACCAGGATCCGGAGGCTGAAGGTTAACTCAGGGAGCATTTTGTGCTGCCTTTCAAATCTTTTGTCATTTTCTATTACTGTGTAGCCTTTATTACATTACATAAGCACCATTAAATGGCACCCTTAACTATTGGGAAGGTTAAAAAAGGTTGCATTACATACTAGCATAGTATTATTGGAACATTTTTACTATACTATGAAATTACACAATTTCCTAATTATTTTAAGGCACAATGTAGACCAATATAAAACAACATATAAAACTAACAATTATGGTTATTTGTGAAAACATATGCATATGAAATAATGTAAAACTGACATTGCACAATTGCATGTTATTTTCAAATATTAAGCAGTAACTTATTTTACAAGTTACATTTCCAAAGCTTTAGAAGCATTAGGTTAGACTGTACAATACAATGTGTAACAATGTATTTATTAGACAATATACAGTAAATAATATTTGACATGCTTATAGTTTGATCATGAATGTCCCTATGCTTAAATGTGAGCCAGTATGTGCCTGAAAACGAATATATTTGTAAGGAGTCGGTTGCAACTTCTGTTTCTGGAGTACCTGCTATATAGCAGGAAGGGTGATAACAGTGTTTATGCCTTTCAGTCTAGAACACAGGTTAGGATAAACCCTGTGGCAACAGACATCTTTCCTGAGAAGTGTTCACATCCCCTGCCACTTCACATTAAAAACAGATATTTACAACTAGATGTGATTCTTACCTACAGTTACATTTCATGCCTCTCAGGACTGGTGGTGTTATGGCTTCCCTGAGAATGACTGCCTTCAGTAGTTACTTGTACAGACTGCAAACAGGGTGATGTAAACAGTTTGAATGTTTATCAGCCGAGTCTGCCTTCTTTCTCTGTGCACAAAATGTATATTTTCATAAAAAAATAAATAAAATTTGCGCGCATTCAAAACACAACAGTATGACTCCAGAAGTTCAAATGTAATACAAAATCTCCACAGAGGAAGAATTTTCTGAAATTGAAAAAAATAATTGGAAAACAATAGTTCCCAATGACAAGGCTACTGCGGTAAAACACAGTACCGTCCTTACCAAATAAGCACCATAAGATGGGGGCCGCATACCAGAAGTTCAGTGCTTGGTAATAATAACTTCTAAGTTTGCTTGACAGTTGCGTGTTAGAAAATTAAGAGGTGGCACCATCAATCTGGTGCAGAGAAGAGGGAAAATAGGAAAGAAACTGAGGAAGATGAAAGCTAAGTGGGGGACTTAGGCTGGTTGGGATCCATTTGCAGTTTAACAAGTAAAACAACATTGGCGTACATACAGGCTTGGGTCGAATCGCCAGGGAGAACAGTAGTGTCAGAGACAAGGTAGAGAGCGTGTGGTCATAACAGACAACGGGTCAGAGCAGGCAGCAAACAATCAGAATCAAAGGTCCAGGCAAACAGTGATCAAAACACAGGCAGGGATAACAGGGGGCAATAACACTCAGAAATGTAGTTAGGGGAAACAAGACTTTGCAATGAGTGATTGAGCAACCAGGGTTTAAATAGTCTGTGTAATGAGGAACAGGTGTGTAGCAATCAGTCCCGGAATGTGGGTGCATGGGAAACGGAGTTCAAATAACCTTAGTATTCCATAGAGTGAGACTTCCGGTGGCCGCTGGTGGAAACTTCACCGGCGTTTGTGACAATACTGTTGAAATGGCGGTTGCTGCATCATTATTATATTGCAGAAATGAACATGCACAGTATAGTTATCGTGGGCATGATAACACATGAATAATTCTAGATACTTTATAATCCTAATTGTGTACATTAGCTTCTTTTCCATCGACCAGTTACATTTTACAACTGCATGTTTGCTGAGTGAAAATTTAGACTGATTTTCGCTTTGATCTGAAGAAAAGCAGCAGTTGGGCTGACAGAAAATGCAGTTTACTCTGCCAGTAGGTAGCGCTTATGGAACAGCAGAAATACAGCTGTTACCATGATTACCGCTGTACACAAAGCAGTTCTGCAAACTATTCAGATTTTTGTATTCGCATTGGTGTTTATCAAAGAACACCAAATAGTTAAAGCGGTCATAAATTGCGAAATCAACTTTTCCTTGAGCTTTTGATATATAAAAGGTCATTGGTTTCAGAGCTGAAAACTTCCTTGTCAGTCAAATAAAAGCTTTTATTGACAGCTGGCTCTGTGAGGGATCTGCAAATTTGCCTCCCTGTGACGTCAGAGAGCAGCGAAAAGCCACCTCATTCTGTAGCCCCACCTACCAATTTGCACATGACATGTAATAGGTAAATAACATAGGCCTATGTGGAGCTAAACCAGATTGAGCTACCAAGCAATAAACATGCCGTTGAAGATTACAAACAAAGTATTGTGCAGTCCCTGGTTGTGGAAGAACACAGTCCCTGCATAAGCTTCCTTCGGATTCCAATATTAGGAATGCGGATGAACTTTGGGTCGAACATGTATGGGTGAATCCTTCTGGTTGCCATTTTTTCACATTGGAAGCTTTCAGAACAATTCCCCACGTGTACTGACAGGGGAGTTGGAATTTATGTTAATATGCAAAACTGTTATCCAGTCATAGCAGTGGGCATTTACTTCCAAGTTTTCAATGCGACACGCCCATAAAAACCAAACGTTTCAGGAGCTAGGCTCAAAACCAGGGTAGAAAATAGCGTAATACTTATTCATTATGATGTTTTTGAATGTAAAATCCATATGAACATCATAAGTTGACCTATAAAAAAAAAAAAAAAGAAAAGCCAGTTCATGACCCCTTTAAATAAAGACAGCATTTTTTTTTTCAAACATTAGTTTACGTGTACACATTTTTGCATTTTAATCTGAACTAAAACATGCCAGCCCAGAAAAGAGACTTTTCTTTATTATTATTTTTATTGGTAATATTTTTATTATTTATTATAATTTTCATATCCCATTGGAAGGTGTTTTGCTTCATTAAAGTTTTAATATGTTTATCTGAAAGCAATTGTTATTACTGAATAATTGTTTATTAAATAAATACATACACAATTTAAAATAACAGTTTTCTATTTTATGTCTGTTATGGCAATCCCGAATCCAGCCATTACTTCAGTCTCATATGATCCTTCAGAAACTATTCTAATATGCTGGTTTAGTGCTAAAGAAACATTTATTTGTCACATGTTTAGTCTGTTTCAGTTGTGTGTTTCGGTGTTGTTCTTCTGTGTGTTCCTGAGAGTTTAAATTAAAGTTTATGTTCAATTTGCGATCTTCTGATTCTTCAGTTTGCTCCTGCGCGACCCCATGTGCACTGACCCCAAACTTTTGAACGGTAGAGTTTTAAACATTTAACTTTAAAGAATCTCAACTTTCACCTTCTTTCCCATAAAAAAAAAAAAAAATATATATATATATATATATATATATATATATATATATATATATATATATATATATATTATCTTCACTTTCTGTCCATTTTTGAGAGCGGATATTCCAAGATCCAAAGCATGCTGGGTCAAATGAGATGGATAAAGTGAGTCTCCCAATCAATGCGAATGTGACCTTTCTACAAATGCAGTTCTTCCATTAAAGCTCAGTTATTTGAGGTGGGCTTTTCCCATGCGAGTAATTACACTCATTACAGTCTGTGTTTCTCCTTTAAATGGGTATATTTATTTAACTGCCAACGGGGAAAGTGTAGCCTATTTGGTCAAATGTAAATGGATGATGCCCCAAGAGAACACATTCCACAAATTTTGTGTTTATTTTTTTTTTATTTTATTTTTTCTTCAAAAAAGAATAGTGTACATTAATCAACATTCATGAATTTAAATGTACCGGACAGGTGTTTGTCTACTGTTCCTTAGCATTCGCTGGGCTCCACACTGCAAAATAAAGGAAGAAATAGCCAATGTGCAACAATAATTTAAAATCTAATCGTATCATCTCATTAGAGTGTGAGCTGCATGTTGTCCGATTTGCAGCAAAATGGCACTTTTTAACTGATTATTTTAGTCAAAGAGATCATTCAGAGCCATTACATACTCACAGTTCTCATCTGACGGCCTCACTGAACTGTGGGTCATTTTTCTGTTATGTCCAGTTCAATATGAACTGGGATGTTATGGTGGACCGTACGGGGCTTATGCTCATTTACAATCGCCAAAGGTGCTTACTCCTTGCTTATTTGAGGGAAATGGGGGAGAAAAAATGGCGCATAAGGCAGGAGAAGCTGTTATACCTTTTATTTTGATGTTATTTGTATATCCATAGGGGCTGCCATTGTTGTTTCGCGGGCTATGTGACGTCAGAGCTCGTAACTGGGAGTACATCGATCTAGTACGAGTTCACGGGTGGGAAGTCACGGCTTTGACTGCCGTTCCAGTGCACTTCACAGGTAGAAGGTTGGAAAAACACAGGTTACGGGTTGCCTGGAACTCGGCATTAGACTCAGTATATTTAGGCTACTGACTGGTTGTTGATATGTTGAGAAAATTTTAATATACATAATGTATATTTAAAGACATTAATAACAGAGTTTAATTGTATGCATTTGTAATGATATTCTAAAAATCATCCAAATATTTACAAAAAAATTTTTTGGAATCGCACACACACACACACACACACACACACACACACACACACACACACACACACACACACGATTCCAAAAAAGTTGGGACACTGTACAAATTGTGAATAAAAACAGAATGCAATGATGTGGAAGACACTTTTTTTCTTCCCTTCCCAGAAATATTAATGTAAAACCTCTGAACAACTGTTTAGTGATTGATTTTTTTTTTTCTTAAGCCCTGACATACACAAATATTTTTTTACCATGTCTTTATTATGATCTGATGATATGAAAAAAAAGTACAAAAAGCACAGCTTTATCACCAGAGCCCAACAGGTAGCATGTCTTCTAAGTCTCTTTCTGCTTTCAGACAGTGACAGTGTCTCTATGCCTGGTGTGAGCCGTCTGTATTCACTTATGTCAGGGTGAAGCTGGCTGCATTATCCGTCTTGCAAGGTGTTGATTGGATTACAGCAGTGGGGCGAGGTGCGGAAGCTGATGGGGCGAGTGTGGGGAATGAAGCAGTTTATTCCCAGCGGTGTCAGCACCCACACAACCAACCACTCATTCCTCAGTTAATACAGCCATCCCCACAGGGAAGCTTCTTCACAAGGCTCCATCAGCTGAGCGCTAACCCAGGATAAAGGCTGCTTAATCCAACCGTATCTGTCAAACTGGAGATAAGGGGGGAATGTAGCAGCATATGGAATTGTAAGTAAAACATGTAGTTTGGGATGGTGTAAAGGTCACTGGAGGGGTGATGTTTTTTGATAGAAGTGACAATTTGAATTTGACCACCTCTCTGCTCTACCCTTCTTGTTTTCCAACTCTGCTGGCTTATGAATTTAGTTTCGGTTCCAGAGGCACCACATACCATCCATTAGAAATGCATTTAGCTTGGTTTATGTGCATATGAACTATATATATATATATATATATATATATATATATATATATATATATATATATATATATATATAGAGAGAGAGAGAGAGAGAGAGAGAGAGAGAGAGAGAGAGAGAGAGAGAATTTTTGGAGCTTTTTGGAATCGGGTGTGTGTGTGTTGGTGTGTGTGTGTGTGTTGGAATCACACGATTCCAAAAAATCACTGTACAAATTGTCAATAAAAACAGAATGCAATGATGTGGAAGTTTCAAATTTCAATATTTTATTCAGAATACAACATAGATGACATATCAAATGTTTAAACTGATAAAATTATATCAGTGTCTATATATATATATATATATATATATATATATATATATATATAGATATAGATACTGAAGTAAATCACAGCACATAGCTTGTTTTTTGCACATAGCATTACATTTATTCTTGGTTCACTCTGTTCATGCCAACAGAAAGTGGGTCCTATTATGCCTTTTACAAGATGTAAAATAAATATCTGATGCCCCCAGGGTGTGTATGTGAAGTTTTAGCTCAAAATACATCAGATTTTTATAGCATGTTAAAATTGCCACTTTTTCAGAGTGAGCAAAACGCATATTCTGTCATGATAATCTATAAATCGCTTGTGTGGAAACTGTAGTAAGATGCCTTCAGAGCCAGAGAATATATGCTGCATAAAGATAGAACAGGTATAGTTTAGTATAAGTATGGTTATAACTTATGTTGTCATTTTGCTTTTATGACATACTGTTGCATTTATGTTACATACTATATTGCAATAAATGTGAAAAGACAGATGCGAGGGAGCAGACTCCCAAATGTGCTCTACTACAACAATTCTACCTCTTCTCAACAATACCTCACCCCTTTGTTGCGTGTTCCCGGGGACAGGCTTTATGTACATTTTAGGGTTTGTGATATCACCAACCCAGGAAGAAGCTTGTTGTAGTCCTTAAAAAGTGATTTCTGTAAAAGAAAATATCTCCCTTTGCTTTGAACTTTGAGCATCGTAAATTTGCAGATGTTGTTTATGCTCAAATACCAACATTACACATTACAAACTAAAAAAAGTGAAATCATAATCATGGACCCCTTTAAATAAAGCTAACAATGTATCATATTACAAAGACTTTTTTTTTTTACATAAAATATTTCTGAATATGAAATGATTATTGAAAATAACAGATTACGGACTGTCAGATAACACACTTTAGATGAATACGATATATAATAAGACATGTTTTATAATTTAGCCCCAGAGAATGCTTGTGTGAGCACCATCCATGCATCATTCAAAATCAATGGACCTTTGAGTGCCTTTGATGTCTTGAAGCCATATCTTTGTGATTAAGGCATCAAATGGCAGTGTGTAATTGGCTGTTCCTAAAGACGTTACAATGAATATCATCTGCGGCTGACAGCCACAGCGAGTCTCTCTGAAGAAGATGTTTAAATCATGATTTGGAGATCAATAATGAACTGGAGGATAAAATAATTTAGAGTTCAGCTCAACTTCCATTCTGTTTCATTTGCTTTTGATCTTTAAGCTTCATGGTCCCTGTTATCTTTTGTAAAGTGAACAAGACCATATGAGGCTGAGCGTTCAAATATGTCTGGAGTCACTATGATAGTACTGTGCATCTTATCCTCATGGACTGCAGATTTGACAGTTTTTGCTGTGAGATATTACTCCACTCTTCTTTACCTGCATGTTTTCAGGAAACTGTATTTTAAAGAGAATTTTGTAAAATTCAAATCAGCTTAACAGATCTTTATTGGAAAGATTTTAAACAATGTATTTCATGCTTGTACATTGAATTATACCCGTATAAATATATATATTTTTGCACATGCACCTGTCCTCTGCAATGCTGCCTGAATCATCATACACTGTTTGTCTGTTGGCCAGAGGAGAACTGGCCCCTGAGCCTTGTTTCTCCTAAGGTTTTTTTTTTTTTTTTTTTATCCATTCTGTCATATGATGGAGTTTTGGTTTCTTGCCACTGTCGCCTTTGGCTATTGGCTTGCTTAGTTGGGGACACTTAATAGTCAACAATATTATTGATCTGCCTGCATTGACCTCATTGTATGAGAACTGAACTGAGCTGGATGATGACATCACTGTTTTTTTCCCAGAGAGGCTGTATAAATAAATGAACTAAATTAATAACTTTTTTACAACAGAAAATATCACGGAATTTACTTAAGATGGACTATGAGACTATTTTCTTCTAGATCTGCTGTACAGTCGGAACAAAATTTGTTGCATTATTTTCCTGTTATCACTGTAAAGCTGCTTTGAAACAATCTGTATTATAAAAGCGCTATATAAATTAAGGTGTCTTAAGGTCTTAAAATCTTCTTTTCTATGGCAAGTCTAAGAAGCTACTTAAATGTCCTAATTGAACTAAGGCCTAATCCTGGCTTAATATAAGCCCTGTCTATGAAACCCTGCCTAACAGTTTACAGGTGGAAGAAGAAAATGAATGTTAGTTACAATAACTTAGGACATCCAAGAGACCTTTCTACTGACTAGAAAAAAAAAAAAAAAAAAAAAAAAAAAAACCAGAGCGCAAATGTCCAGGGTTCCTGATCACCTGTGTGAACATGCCATAGAACTATTGCAGGGAGACAATGTCCAACGCCTAAAACGAGTGCTATAGGGAGCCAGGAAGGACAGTTGATTGTCCTTGTAGTTCCAAACCATGTGTAACCATAAGCTTATGTCCCCCCTAGATGTGTTTCTTTCTCTCCCGCTCTCTTTTTTTTTTGTGAGTTTATATTTAAGTGATGGTTGGGTTGGTAAGGTTTTTTTTTTTTTATGATTTTGAAAGAAGTCTCTTAAAATCACCAAGGCTGCACTTTTTTGATTACAATTTAAAATACCCTTTTCTATTTTTATATATTTTTATATAAACAAACTAGTGATTTGCTTTCGAAAATTTGCTTGCTTTTGCTTGCGTATCTAAATTTAAAGGCATTCTTATCCATAGCTTATATATTCCCACTGAAAGCATGAGAGGAAGCCAGCATAACCTAAAGTCTTCTAGTGTCCTCATTTGACTGACCTTCACAGAGCAGGTCATCCATCAAGCAAAACTCCTTGTCTCCAGACAGCTGCTTCTCTGATCCTCACTCTGATCTTGAAGAAAAAAAAAAAAATCTAAGTCCCTGTAGCACAGTTTGAAACAAACTTTATTTCCTTTGACTGCCTCCTTTGCAGAGTACATGATATGTACATTTTTACTGTACAACACAAACTACCATAAGACTAATTTGACCTTTTCCAGTGTTTTAGTCAAGTCACCTTTATTTTATACAATACATATTGTTTCAAAGCTTTACAGTGATAACAGGAAAATTAGAGGTCGGTTCGGTGTTGATTCAGCTCCGTTGTAAAGATCATCAATTATTAAATTAGCTAATTTAATCTGTAAACCAATTCTGCAGAAAACAGTGATGTCCAGCTCAGTTCAGTTCTCAGTGCTTCATGTATAAACCTATAGTAAAAGAACCGCAGGAGTGTTACAGGAGTTCACACCCCAAACATGTGATTGGAAGTCCATTAGATCCTTAAGGTAGAAGAAAATCAATCAAATGCCGGATGACCTCACTCAAAACCTCACAGCTAAAAGCATGAACACATGGACCACAGAACTTTAATGGCACTGAATATGTTGGCAGTGCTGTTAAAAAGGAAAAATTGGAGTATATTCTGCATATATCTGTCTTGTAAATAGGTACAGTAAGATTGGATTGTACACACAGTAGTACCAGCATAGAAGACTAATAACATAGAATATTATTACAGTTGTGCTGCTTAATATTTTTGTGGAAATGATTCATTACAGTTTTTTTTTTGATGAATAGAAAGTTCAAAAGAACTGCCTTTATTTGAAATAAAAATCTTTTGTAACATTATAAATGCCTTACAGTCACTTTTTATAAATTTAATTTCTTTTAAACATGTTGACTTAAGCATTATATTTAGACCATAGACTGTAAAAAAATATGGACGTAGTGTCTGTGACGTCACCCATAGGATTCTGAAGAGCATTTTTGAAGTGTAAAGTAGGGTCGAGCTGGCTGTTGCCATCTTGTCATCTTGTCATCACAGAAAATGGGCAAAGAGGTGGGACGTGGGTGGAGCTGAGGTGACGCAATGACTAACAGACAGAGGATAAATGGCTATCCACCTGTCACTCAAAGTGGCCACGCCCTTAATTATGCTGAACTTTAAGGCTTTATATAATGTAAACGAATGAGTTATAAAAAAAATCACCCCCCTCACAGTTGTCATGAAGGGCAAAAAAAGCTGTATAGACCAAAACCACAATTTGTACCAGGCTGTAAACATGGGTTTTTTTTTTTCTGCTGTAAAGTTGGGCATTTTAACATGGGGCTCAATGAGATTCTGCTCCCTTCTGGAGCTTGTCCCTAGTGGCCAGTCGATGAATTGCAGTTTAAATTACTTCCGTATTGGCTTCAACAAAAACTGGGGAAGGTTGCCGCTTGATTAGTAGTGACAAAATGTTCAAGAAATGATTTGCATTAGATTAGTTTAATTAACTAAATTAAAAAAGCAGCCAAACGTAATGTTTTAAAGTTTGTGATATACACTCACCTAAAGGATTATTAGGAACACCATACTAATACTGTGTTTGACCCCCTTTTGCCTTCAGAACTGCCTTAATTCTACGTGGCATTGATTCAGCAAGGTGCTGAAAGCATTCTTTAGAAATGTTGGCCCATATTGATAGGATAGCATCTTGCAGTTGATGGAGATTTGTGGGATGCACATCCAGGGCACGAAGCTCCCATTCCACCACATCCCAAAGATGCTCTATTGGGTTGAGATCTGGTGACTGTGGGGGCCATTTTAGTACAGTGAACTCATTGTCATGTTCAAGAAACCAATTTGAAATGATTCAAGCTTTGTGACATGGTGCATTATCCTGCTGGAAGTAGCCATCAAGGAATGGGTACATGGTGGTCATAAAGGGATGGACATGGTCAGAAACAATGCTCATGTAGGCCGTGGCATTTACACGATGCCCAATTGGCACTAAGGGGCCTAAAGTGTGCCAAGAAAACATCCCCCACACCATTACACCACCACCACCTGCCAGCACAGTGGTAACAAGGCATGATGGATCCATATTCTCATTCTGTTTATGCCATTCTGACTCTACCATCTGAATGTCTCAACAGAAATCGAGACTCATCAGACCAGGCAACATTTTTTCAGTCTTCAACTGTCCAATTTTGGTGAGCGCGTGCAAATTGTAGCCTCTTTTTCCTATTTGTAGTGGAGATGAGTGGTACCCGGTGGGGTCTTCTGCTGTTGTAGCCCATCCGCCTCAAGGTTGTGCGTGTTATGGCTTCACAAATGCTTTGCTGCATACCTCGGTTGTAACGAGTGGTTATTTCAGTCAAAGTTGCTCTTCTATCAGCTTGAATCAGTCGGCCCATTCTCCTCTGACCTCTAGCATCAACAAGGCATTTTCACCCACAGGACTGCCGCATACTGGATGTTTTTCCCTTTTCACACCATTCTTTGTAAACCCTAGAAATGGTTGAGTGTGAAAATCCCAGTAACTGAGCAGATTGTGAAATACTCAGACCGGCCTGTCTGGCACCAACAACCATGCCACGCCCAAAATGGCTTAAATCACCTTTCTTTCCCATTCTGACGTTCAGTTTGGAGTTCAGGAGATTGTCTTGACCAGGACTACACCCCTAAATGCATTGAAGCAACTGCCATGTGATTGGTTGATTAGATAATTGCATTAATGAGAAATTGAACAGGTGTTCCTAATAATCCTTTAGGTGAGTGTACGTACACTGACAAAAAAAAAAGAAAAAATTAATAAAAAAAAAATACAATTTTGATTCATTTATTAAAGCAAATGTGAAATGTACACAGTGACCCTGTGACTTCTTTCACATATTTCCAGTAGCACATCTTATATGTGTATTACAAGGCTGAAATCATTCCTAATTTAGAGTGGCTTATGCAGTATAATCAGATTTTATTCTCTGTAACTCATACGTCTCCCTTTATTCCTTTAAGCAGTAACTATATGAAGAGGCGGTCATTTTGTTCAGTAATTGCACCCCAAAAATTTATCAGGAACATCAACTGGGCAAATGTGCCATGGTCCAACCTCAAGACTCATTGTTTGTTTGGATGAAACCTTGTACAAATTACTGTAATGTAATATCTACACACATTTGATGCTGAAACCTTTTAAGGCATGAATAAAACATGGCTCCAAGTACTGAAGTACCAAAGTACAGCTTTGCTGTAGATGTGTCTCTCAGCTCTGAGAGAAACTGCTCAGTAATGTATAATCTCTATCTGGAAGATTCCCACATGCAAACTGCCAGGAGAGCTGTTTTAAACGAGCTGCTCTGATGATGCGTAAGTACAGTATATACAGAAGTGTCAGAGGAATTTGTGTCAATGTTTCATCTAGTGTGGCGAAGACAGGATGCAAACAAAGCAATTCTAACTCACTTTTCTTTTAGAAAAAGATGTAAAATTCTTAGACCATATCCACCTAGTCAGTTCCTTTATTGATAATGGTGATATCTTATGCCGTACTCGCTTGCCATCACATCACTATAAATAATGACTTAGGTGCTGGCCTCTCAAGGCCCTCTTATGCTTTAAACACAGCACTTCTCAACCAGGGGACTGGGGGCCCACTATATTTCCTAGATTTTGCTTATTTTTTATAATGAATATACGTCTTTTTTTCTTTCTTTCTTTTTTTTTTTTTTTACAAAGTTTTAACATCAAATGGTTTTCAGCACAAACCCCAAGTTCAACACATTTTTGTTTAATTTAACAAATTTTGGTTTAATCTGGCTATATTTCAGTCTACTGAATGGTAGAACTCTTTTTTAATTTGAGCAATTTTATTATTATTATTATTATTATTATTATTATTGTTATTATTATTATTATTGCCATATCTCAAATAAGTGAATTACATTTCTCACACTTATTAATGCCAGATTCTATATACACTGATCAGGCATAACTAATATTGTGTTGGTTCCCCTGTTGCTGCCAAAACAGCCCTGACCCGTTGAGGCATGGACTCCACTAGACCCCTGAAGGTGTGCTGTGGTATCTGGCACCAAGATGTTAGCAGCAGATCCTTTAAGTCCTCTGAGTTTTGAGGTGGGGCCTCCATGAAACAGACTTGTTTGTTCAGCACATCCCACAGATGCTCGATTGGTTTGAGATCTGGGGAATTTGGAGGCCAAGTCAACACCTCAAACTCGTTGTTGTGCTACCTACTGTCAAAGTAACATCCAAGGTTTCCCAGCAGAACATTGCCCAAAGCAACACACTGCCTCCACCAGCTTGCCTTCTTCCCATGGTGCATCCTGGTGCCATGTGTTCCCCAGGTAAGCGACGCACACGCACCCACACGCGGCCATCCACGTGATGTGAAAGAAAATGTGATTCATCAGACCAGGCCACCTTCTTTCATTGGTCTGTGGTACAGTTCTGATGTGTACTGACTTACGTACTGATGCGACCCTGACTGGTCTGCGGCTATGCAACCCCATACGTAACATACTGCGATGCACTATGTATTCTGACACCTTTCTATCAGAACCAGTGTTAACTTCTTGAGCAATCTGAGCCACAGTAGCTCATCTGTTTGATCGGACCACACGGGCCAGCCTTCGCTCCCCACGTGCATCACTGAGCCTTAGCCGCCCATGATCCTCTCGCCGGTTCACCACTGTTCCTTCCTTGGACCACTTTTGATAGATACTGAGCACTACACACCACCCCACAAGAGCTGCAGTTTTGGAAATGCTCTGACCCAGTCGTCTAGCCATCACAATTTGGGCCTTGTTAAACTCGCTCAAATCCTTACGCTTGCCCATTTTTCCTGCTTCTAACACATCAGCTTTGAGGACAAAATGTTCACTTGCTGCCTAATATATACCAATAAGTGTGATGCACCTCAAAGCTGTAAAGCAAAAGTATTTTACTTTTACTTATTAAAAGCATTTGAATAATTTTGTTTCTATAGCATGTTCAGGCAGTTAGATATTCTGTTTTAAAAAAAAACTACAATTAAACAGTTTTAGAGCCTTTTCAAATGAAAATCTGTGAAAATGTTTCTTATAATGAAATTAAATGGCCTTATATGAGTATTGTAGCCAAGTAGTTCTGAGTAGGTGCTTCTCATTGATTGAGCGCTACTGGGAGTTTGTGATGGAAACCTTTGCCAGTCAGTCAATCCCACATGATGCTTAAAGAGGCACATCTTAAACCACTCTTGTTGCGGAAGCAATTACTGCACCGATGATGCAGATGATACAACCAATAAAGTGCTTAAAAGAACGATTTTTCCATTAGCTGCACACTTTGGTTTGTGTTAGAAAATCTGAAGACCGAAAGGAGTGGCTGAGATGGTGCGTGATATTTGACTGTGTGTGTGTATTTGTAGATATATATTGAGGTGTGTGGTATGTGATATTTGACAACGTGTGTGTCTTGAGGTGTATAAGTGATCTGTGAAATTTCATGTTTGCTTGTTTGTGTATACTGAGGTGTGTAAATAGTATGTCATGTGATTGTGTATTGTTGGGTTCTGCGCAACACACTCTCATGACATTTCAAAACTATTTTTCATTTTGGCAAATTGGTGGCTAACTTGTACAAATTTGTACGATCTCATTTGTATGTTCTTGATTCCCAAGTGTGCTTTGTATATGGGGAAATATCAGTATGAAGCCTTTACATACTGGAACCAATGTTTTTTTTTTTTTTTTTTTTGCTACACCAGAAAATAGTTGGGGAAAAAGAGAATGTTTACCAGCATACTAATAAAATAAAATAAATAAATAAATAAATAAAATAAATAAATAAATAAATAAATAAATAAATAAATAGTGATATAATAGTAAAAGTAAATAGTGATATAGAGTAAATAATTTGTGAAAAATAGTATACAAATAAATTTGACTTTTGACTTGGCATAAATGTACAGTAATCACAATAGTGGGAAATAATGTATCATGTTTCATTTAAGCTTTAGCAGTCCCCCACCACAACGCCCTGTGTGTGTGTGTGTGTGTGTGTGTGTGTGTGTGTGTGTGTGTGTGTGTGTTTTCTCTAATGATGATATGAGCCCTCCTTTTTTACCACCATGAATATCATCAATCTGTCAAACAGAACCGTTTCCAGAGGGGTTTACATGGTGATTTGATCAGGTTCTCTGGAGCTGGTCATACTCGCACAGACTCTTTCCCTCACTAATCAGCGGTGTCATTGGGTCCTGGCTGTTAGTAACTTATAGAAGCAATTTAGAGAAGTAGGTTATACCGGTTAGGTCGAGAGGGGCTACTGTGAAAAGCTGAACAAGAGCCCATTATTGAGACCGTAACTGGGCCATTATGGCTGTTAAGGGTGAATTATAGCAGCAAAGGAACGCTAAAAGCTTACAGTTGTGTTGTTGTTTTGGGGTCAGTAACTCTGAAAATAAAGAGAATTGACCTCATTGTTTATTAGCTTGTTTCTGCCTGCGGCTGTTGTGCAAATGTAAATTTTTGTGCTAATAGCAGCAACTGAGCAGTGAGCAGCCTGAATAACGCTAACTGAGAGACTGACGTTCACTTGTAGAAAATGGCAGCATGGAGAGCACTAACGCAACCTTCATCAGAAAGAATGAATCGTGAATGCTAAAGTAAAACATAACTAAAACAAGTACTTATATACTTGTAAGGCTGGGAAAACTAGCAAATGCCTGGAATGTCTGATTGAGAAACGAGGACTCCCTGAGAAAATAAAGGAAATTAGCATCTGAACTCACTCTTATGCATTTAGCGTCCCCATCCGAGACGTCACGCTGAGTTAATCATCTAAGAAAGACTTTAATTTACATGCCTTTCTTTTCACTGCCTCTTCCCCCATCTCTCCTCCAGAATTCACCCAAAATCTATATGGTTTAATATGAACAAGTACGATACAGTATTATACATGTTTGATATTATTTGAAATGTCTCAGTGCGACTGGTACAAATGTCTCATCTCCACAGAAGTAAACCAAAAGGTAATAAAGGTTTTAACAGTTTAGAGATATTTTGCTTATTGAGTGATGGGTGTGTCTCGGGCCAAATGTTCTCTACCTGCTGTCGTCAATACAGGTCTATAGGACTTGATTAATGCTAATTTCCATTGTTAACTTATGTTTACATTTGAAAGAGTTTTCTGTCTTGGTCTGGTATTTAAGGAGATGTTTCAGAAGGGTCAGGGCGCGGACCTTTACATCGGTCAGCCCATAATGCTGAGTGTTTACTAGATGTTCAGCATTATGTAATTTTTAGAAGTCAGGTATACATATTTTATTCTTTACTTCAGAGCATTCTATGTTATGTATGGATTATCTTTGAACTGATTATGTAATTGCCATGATACATTTACCTGCTACATTTAAATTGTTACACTAATTTATTCTGATATACTCTGGAATTATTAACTGTCTCTAGTAGATTATGAACTGGTATAAATTCAACAAAGGATTAAATTGAATAATCCAATGTGTAGTTAAACTATTAAATATAAATGACAAAATAACCAATTGGCATTCTAACCTAAATTCGAGGTCATGATAAAATGGAGTCAGATAAAGATAAATTGGAATTAAATCCCTTTGCCCCGCAGAAACCTTCACCCACCAATCGTAAGTCTCCATTGGAACGATTGGGGGGGCTTACAATATTGCCAAAAGTTTTAGGACGTCTGCCTTTACATGCACATGAAATTGAATGACATCCCATTCTTAATCCGTAGTGTTTAATATGGAGTTGGCCCATCCTTTGCAGCTATAATAGCTTCAACTCTTCTGGGAAGGCTTTCCGCAAGGTTGAGGAGTGTGTTTATGGGAATTTTTGACCATTCTTCTAGAAGCACATTTGTAAGGTCAGGCACTGATGTTGGACGAGAAGGCCTGGCTCGCAGTCTCTGCTCTAATTCATCCCAAAGGTGTTCTATCAGGTTGAAGTCAGGACTCTGTGCAGGCCAGTCAAGTTCCTCCACACCAAACTCGCTCAGCCGTGTCTTTATGGACCTTGCTTTGTGCACTGGTGTACAGTCATGTTGGAACAGGAAGGGGCCATCCCCAAACTGTTCCCACAAATTTGGGAGCATGAAATTGTCCAAAATGTCTTGGTATGTTGAAGAATTAAGAATTCCTTTCACAGGAACTAAGGGGCCACGCCCAACCCCTGAAAAACAACCCCACACCGTAATCCCCCCTCCACCAAACTTTACACTTGGCACAATGCAGTCAGGCAAGTACCGTTCTCCTGGCAACTGGTCCATCGGATTGCCAGACAGAGAAGCGTGATTCATCACTCCAGAGAACACGTCTCCACTGCAGTCCAGTGACGGCATGCTTTACACCACTGCATCCAACACTTTGCATTGCACTTGGTGATGTAAGGCTTGGATGCAGCTGCTCGGCCATGGAAACTCATTCCATGAAGCTCTCTACACACTGTTCTTGAGCTAATCTGAAGGCCACACAAAGTTTGGAGGTTTGTAGCTATTGACTCTGCAGAAAGTTGCCAACTTCTGCAAACTGTGCGCCTCAGAATGCGCTGACCCCGCTCTGTGATTTTACGTGGTCTACCACTTCCTGGCTGAGTTGCTGTTGTTCCTAATTGCTTCCACTTTGTTATAATAGCACTAACAGTTGACAGTGGAATATTTAGTAGTGAGGAAATTTCACGAATGGACTTATTGCACCGGTAGCAACCTATCATGGTACCACGCTTGAATTCACTGAGCTTCTAAGAGAGACCCATTCTTTCACAAATGTTTGTAGAAGCAGTCTGCATGCCTAGGTGTTTGATTTTATACACCTTTGGCCATGGAAGTGATTGGAACACCTGAATTCAATGATTTGGAAGGGTGTCCCAATAATTTTGGCAATATAGTGTATGGAAAACACATTTACTGAAGTACTTTGTTAATAAGGGAAATAAATCAGCTTCCTGATCCGGCCCTACCAAGGGCTCTAGTAAATACACTGAATGGGAATTCGTCCATATTTTTCATATGAAGCTTGAGGACTAATAATTTTAAGTGTTTATCAGCTTGTTAAGATATAGATAACAAGAAAGCTAAACATGCTCTGCAGATGAAGTTGAGATAAATCGATTTTTGAATTTTATTATTGGCATGTATTCGTGAAAAAGTTAATATTAATTATATTATTATTATTAATAGTAATTTGTTTATTTTATGTTTAAATAAATATTTTAAATTAATATGATTTAAAAATAAATAAATAATACAACAAAACAGCAACTATATTATTATTATTATTACTACTACTACTATTATTAATTATGATAATAATAACAAAGTTGAAAAGTATTATAAAAAGTTCATGGTTAACATCTTAGACTGGATTATTATTATTCAATATAAATAACAAAACAACAAATTATTATTATTAAAAACAATTCTTTGTGAAAAAGTGTAAACATCTCAAACAAGCACTATGCATAGGTTAATATCAAATCATATTCACAGGGTCAGACACTATTTTTGTTATTTATGACAGTTAATGGATGTTGTTATCCATAGCGGCTCATAGCTCCCAGTGCAAGGTGCACTCAAAAGCCATATTCAAGGGTACAGTTTCATTTGGCTTATTTCTGCTGGTCTCCAGTGCATAGTGAGCTCTGAGGACCTGTAACCTTTGCTTTGCCAGCTCAGATGTTTAATCACTACACTCCATGTTTGACTCTTCTCAAACTCTGCCCATGTAAAACCATAGATACAAAGTTAAAAATATTCAAACGCTCCATAAGGCTAAAATTAGGCCAGCACACAAGGTCCTCACCCGTTCATTAATTATCTTCTCTGAAGTTCAACAGACCTTCAATGAATATTAAAGCACCACAGTCCACTTTGCCACTGTTTTTCTTCAAACAGGGCTGTGGGCATAAAATAAATAGCAGATCTGCCTCTTCTGATTAATATATCAGTTTCGTCCTATCAATCTCTGGATATGAGTTTTTCTTTGGAACGTGGGGGTGATTAATATCAGTTCCCAGTGCTCAGATCTCTCTTTGTATTTCATTTAATCAAAATGGAAGAAGGGGATTAGAGAGAGAGAGAGAGAGAGAGAGAGAGAGAGAGAGAGAGAGAGAGAGAGAGAGAGAGAGAGAGAGCGGGAGCAGTGAGAATAATGCCATTTCTAAG
This sequence comes from Paracanthobrama guichenoti, assembly GCA_018749465.1. Classification (NCBI taxonomy): domain Eukaryota; kingdom Metazoa; phylum Chordata; class Actinopteri; order Cypriniformes; family Gobionidae; genus Paracanthobrama; species Paracanthobrama guichenoti. Next base: position 18,460,283 of record CM031951.1, read on the forward strand.
GAGAGGCCTTATTTAATTTACTGCGGGTCGATGGAGGTTCTCCAATTGCCTCTTCTGGATTAATAAGTAACCCACACAAGCTGTCCATCAGTGCCCATCTCCCATTAGACCTCTGAAATGGGCCCCAAATTGCCTGCTTGGGACAGACCTGATGGAAAGCGCACTCTCTTGCCTCCTGCTTTCCATTGCTCGCTCTTTCTCCCTCTCGATGAGACATACACATTCTCTATTACAGTCAAAAAGATTGAACTGAGATAGAAGGAATAAAACCATGCCATCTCATCAGTCTGCAGAATGAACTACACAGAACTGATTTAATATTGAAGACATGGGCCGCTGTGTGATTTAGGTGAAATGAAGCAGATTACTCAGAGCCTTCAACTCGCATTTGACTTGTTAGCACAGACAAACTCAGTAACAAGCTCGGATTGAAGCATTTCATGATAGGCATCAACAAATCAGGCGGCTTTATTCTTATCAAGTCGTCATATGTCACTAAACAGATTAGCATGGGCTTAATTCTGTCACGGGTCACGGATGTAATATATACTGTACAGTAAAGGTGAGCCGGTGTTTATATTCCAACCCATGAGTAGAAGAAAAAGACCACAAGCAATATTCATGTTTTGTAAACCCATCACCAACCTGTGAATATTATCACCTGCGTTTAATGGCCATGAAATCCCTCAGGTACATGAGGGTCCTGTTTATTTTCCCTCCGTAACAGTCATATCATGGCACCTGCTGCGGTATCAACATCCTACAGTTTTCAAGAGTCATTAACTAATAAGGCAACAATGCCAGGTCTGGAGGACATGTGTTATTACGAATGCTGCATGGGTTTAATTACCATCATTCAGTCTCTTTGTCTGTCTCTCTCTCTCTCTCTCTGTCTCTCTCACTCACTGTCTCGCACGCTTTCTCTTTATATCTTATGCAAAAACACAAATTAGGCCCAAGCTGTAATTTTACAGTTTGAATCTGATAAGATAAAAACAACAACATGAAAAACAAATTAAACTTCCTGAGTTAGTTTATTAGTTTAAGATCAGAATTCAAGATTCAAGAGTTTTATTTGTCACATACACAGTTATATACAGAATATACAACCGGCAGTGAAATGTAAACAGGTCCGCTCCATGGACAGTGCAAATTCACAGTTAAAAACACGAGGAAATTATATAGAAATAGAATAAAAAAGTATATATATATATATATATATATATATATATATATATATATATATATATATATATATATATATATAGTAAGTGAAGTAAACTGTGCAGTGAGTGAGTAAACTGTAGACTTATAAATATGTGGTTAACAAATGTATAAAGAGTATAATGTGCAAACAGGTTTATAACAGGTTGTTACATAGTAACAACGAGAACAGAACAGAAAGTGCAATGTCAGTGTATCGATGTTTATCCTGAAGTGAAGTCATGTGATGTTAAGTCTGATGGCCTGGGGGAAGAAGCTCCTCCTGAGTCTCTCGGTTTTGGCCATCAGGCTTCGGAAGCGCTTACCAGATGGCAGCAGCGTGAAATGAGGGTTTGCAGGGTGATTAGAGTCCTTGATGATTTTAGTAGCTCTGCCTTTGCAGCGTTTGGTGTAGACGTCCTGCAGAGACGGGAGAGCTGACCCTGAGATACGCTCGGATAAGCGCACAACTCTTTGCAGGGCTTTGCAGTCATGACTGATGCTGAATAAATGCACTTTAACTGGTCATTGTGTAATTAACACTAGGCCTACTTCTAAAGTTTGGGGTCAAGGTTTTTTGTTGTTATTTTTATTAAAGAAATTCATATTTTTATTCAGCAAGGATGCATTAAAATTATCAAATCAAATCAAATATGACAGTAAAGATTTATAATGTTACAACACATTTATATTTCATATTAATTCAGTTCTATGGAATTTTCTATTCATTAAAGAATCCTGAATAATATATCTTGTATGTCCAGAAAAATATTAGTTTTCAACATTCATAATAATAACAAATGTTTCTTAAGCAGCAAATTGTCACACTGTGTAGCTTCAAGGCACAAGACGAAGGAGTAGAAATCCACCAACAAAAAAAAAAAAAGAGGAAAACAACTCAACACAACAGCAAAACACGCCTAATACCAGAACAAAGGCTAATGCACAGTTCACACTGCATGATTTTCAAACTCGTCGGATCACAGCTCTTTTCACACTGCATGACTATCTGGGGATGCATTCAGTTCCTGCTGTTTGCACACTGCACAACGGATCGGTGACAGGGTGTTCACACTGCATGACTTTACAATAGGACGAAGCGCCGACAACTCAATCTACAATCTACTTTTTAAAATCAACACACAAGAAAGACATGTGACGAGGAGACAATGCAAGATCACACGTGCATCAGACCGGACTTATTGCGCGAGACTGGAATTGTTATAAAAAATAATAGCGCTCAAGTTTGCGATCCAAATTGTCTGTGCGCTGATCTGCAGCGAAAAGGAGAAAAAGAAAATGATGGAGGAGGAAATGGTTGGGGAGACGTGGGCAGCAAGAATTGTGTTCTGCAAAAAGATTTGGAGGTAAATAAATACATTTGCATTGTGCTGCTATTGCGGCTGGTCAAGCAATAATAATAATAAACATCATTAAAAGCAAATGTTTGTGCTTTGTTTCTGTTTGATATAATTGTAAATATATCTAAAATACTGATATTCTGGTCTATAACTACTTCCCAAACTTCCAGCTGCCCTGTATCTTGCTCTCTCATTGGCTGTTGGTCACCGCAGATGTAATTTAAGTTAGAACACATTTCACACAGCAGGATTTTGAATCAATATCAAGATTCAGATATTTAGCATGGCAAATATCTCACGGGCGTCGACGACCCGTCAGCGATTCTCTCAGATTGCATCTTTGATATTTCACACTGCTTGATTGTCACTCGCGTAAATGAGCACCGATTTGCCTATGATTTCAGGCATTTGTCGACGATTTCGCAAAAACCAGTCGGCGAGTCAAAATCGGGGGTAAAATCATGCAGTGTGAACTCGGCATAAGGAGAAACAGAGAGTATAAACGAGGAAAAACACCAAAAATTTAAAACTTTAAGCTTTTTGGCCGTTCGTTTACACGACAACGGGGACATGAAAACGCAGACTTTCAAAATGCAAGGTTTTGAAAACGATACCTTTAACCGCCTCCATGTAAACAACAAAAACACGGATCTGTGAAACAGCGATGTCATGCGTATTGCGGGGTGTTTCTTGACAAAGCGACCAACTACTCTCCAACTACTGGCCTGACATCCGTAATACAGCCTTTTTAGTTATTTTCAGATTCGTGTGAATGGGGATCATTTTGACAATGTTTGTACATTGTTGTCATGTAAGCATACCCTAAAGGCATGAAAAAAAACAGAAAACGCATGACAAAAACAAACTCCGAAAGTGACACAAATCAGCATATCATAATGAGTTCTGAAGGATCATGTGACACAGAAGACTGAAGTTAGATGCTGAAAACGTAGCTTTGATCACAGGAATAAATTACATTTTAAAATATATTAATAGAAAATGTATAGTTTTAAATTGTAATACTATTTCAAAAATGACAGTTTTTGCTGTTTTTAAGGGACTTCTTTCAAAAACATAAAAATATATTACAGACACAAAACTTTTGAACAGTTGTGTATGTAGGCCTGTAGGACATGGACAATTAAGTTGTATCATTCCTAAAATCAGCATTAAGTTCATCTTGAAATAATGTGACATTGATGTAGCCGTTTGGATCATGTTTTAAAAACAACGGCAATGACAATTTATCATAAAGTGTCGTTTCGCTGTGGCACACTTAATTAGGTGTTTTATTAATGTGCTGCTCTGTGACTGGATCAATCTGCAGTGATAAACTCATTTATTAGACCTCAGATATGCTAAAGCAGTTTTACCAGACAATATATAAGACTCTTAAAAAGGTTGTTTGAAACTAATTTAACAGAGAGCCATATTAACATTACAGAAGTCTAGTGTTTGTTGTGTTGCTCTCATACATTGAATTTAACCGGTTTCAAAATATCTTGTTTAAATAACTATGCAAGAGTAAAACTATTTTTGTTGATGTTGACTGTTGGTGGAAGAGCTAGTGGTTAAAAAGATTAAAACAAAAGTCATTCAGTGACACTGACTTGTAAAAAGGATGTTTTAACACCTGTTTTACCTATTCACCTTGAGAACTGTTGGATACTATAAATCATTATATGAACAAACCCTCTGTAAAAATCCTTCAGAATATAAATAGGAATAAAACTGGAAAATGTGGGGTATGTAAGTGTTATGAAGCGGAGGTTTGGGGAACAAACAACTCATTTTGAGAAAAATGCTTTTAAAGATATGACTTGCAATTGAAAGCTATGAAAGCTACAATGGATAGTGTAATAAAATAAGCACTTATTCTTTCTTTCCACTAGTCTGAAAGAGGACATGTTGGAAGCAAAACAGCCCAAAATCTCAGAATTGACTAGTGCATGACAGTAACAGTAGTTAGTGTCTTGCCTTGATGCATTTTCTACACAGAAAGACAAAAAGTCAATTTAATTTCATGAATGCAAATGTAAGTCTGCACTTCTTTTGAAAACTGGTTCTGTGCATGAAATGAAGTTGAAGCTGACTTTTGTGCATTTCTGTTGATGCAGTACAGTCTTTCTGTGTATGAAATGCATAAAGCATTTTGTCAGAAATACTGTATGAAATATTCATTAAAAAAAAAAAAACATTTTCACTATTTGTCTCAGCTTTTTGAATTTTGGGTACTTGCCTGTGACCTCTATTTTTCTGAATTTAAATTTATAATTAAAATGTTGTGACAAAGAATGGTCTTGACTGGACTAAATGAACCACTAGACCGAATCCCTTTTTAGGATATTATTGTTGTCCCACAATAAACTCTAAACGATTTATTTGTCACATATTCAACTTTTGTTGCTCATTCCCCCATAAGCTTCATCAGTGATTCATAGTTTCTGAGAGGACTCACTGAACCATGGCTGGAGCAAAAATAAGTCATTGTCTTTTGCCTGATAGGTCTCTGCTTTTTAATCATCTCACTGAGTGAGTCTGGAGACTAAGCCAGTTTAGGTCATTATAGCCACAGAAGAGAGAAACTCCGCCTTTAATGGTTTGGTCATCATTTATCACTGTCCATCATTAAAACTGAGGATGAAGAGACGTCTGGAGAACTCGACCACAGCCTCGAAGGTAATGATGTAGTGAGATGCGAGGGAAGTGACCGCAAAGGTCAACAAGGAGAGGAAAAGAATAAACAGAAAGCTGAAAAAGAAAAAAAAACCTTTGAAATGAATGATTCACTGATTCCGTCTATCGCTAAACTATAAGTTGTAAAATGCTAGCTAATTTAAAAGGTTTTCAAATCTTGCAGCACCTTCCACAGATTTTAAATGTTTGGTTAACACTGCGAGATTGCTTTAGATAAAGACACCTGATGAAATGTCAGTGGAGGAGGAGGCTCTGAGGGAAAACAAAAGATTTATCCACAAGAAATCAAGATGGCAGCTTATACAGATCCTAGTGTTTGCTTAATGAGGAGAAAACCATGGGGGAAAGAGAGAGAGAGACTGTTGGTTGCAGGAGAGCTGAATTGGAAATTAGAGGAGACAATGCTCAGCAGACATCCCAAATGTCAGAGAGTGAAGAAAAAACAAAATACAGACACATAAATTATTCATTTCAATATATTCCTGTTAATTTTCCAATGTTTAATGACACTTCTGTGTCAGTGGTCAATGTCTTTCTGCAGCTTTAATTATTTTGGTAAAGTCTTATTAGTCTCTGTTCTAAAGTTTTGACGTTGAAAGTACCACAATAGCCCTACCGACACACTGATAGTTCTGCTTCTGAAAACTGTTTTATAATACAGAATAAGAGCAGTGTAGTGGACACTGCTGTGTAGCGTTATTGTTTGAAGGTCTTTGTTAATCCACTTTCTACCGTTCCCTGCCAGTTGTCACTATTCCAGAATGTGCGCTGAAAAAGTAAGTCCCATCAATAGAATATAATTTGAGTTAGGGTTAGGCCTTAGTGGTTGTTAAAAAAGCTCTTAAGACACCCTTTGCCAGGATCTTTTTATGTGCTGCTGCTTCTTCAAAGCAGCCTCGAGACTACAAGGGAAGATTAGGAAGAGACGGCCAAGAGTGTGTCATGTCAGGCTGCCTGAGCTGTCCATGGTGGAGCTGCCAGAAAACCCTGCAGCTTTACATTAACCTCACATTCTGCCTCACGTCGCATTCATCCACAATATGATATTGTAACACTGCTGTGTTTACTCTCAGAGATTTGGCTTAGATCAAAGTTCATACATCTATCCAACTGGCTGGATTTACAGTTTACCACATGGACAAGCTATAGGTGAGGACTACTTTAACTCCACTGTAACTTCAGTAATTCTTAAAATGGGGTATTTGAATCTTTGGGGATTCATCACAAATAGCAGTCGAAAGCCTGGCTTATTCTTATAAATTAATAGAACGTATTGAAAGCTCTGAACCAAGCTTATCAGCTCTGAAATGAATCGTAGCTTTACAATATTTAAATTGAAAGAGAAAAAGAAAGTTTTTGAAAGTTTTCTTGTCAGCCAGTGGCAGCATTTTTGATCATTTTCACAAAACTTTCATGGCCTGCAGAATAATTTGCTGTGTGAATATCTGAACATTACAAAAGAACAGAGAAATAAATAAATAAATAAAGTCAAAGACTTCATCTGGATCAGATTCATAATGGAGATCAAAACATAGATGGAATAGCTTGAGTCTATCAACACCCCCATAGCTTGCACAGTCCTATAGTTTGTCCTGGGTTTGACATTTCATTCAGTAACGTTAGGCAGTTTTGATTTATATGCTGTTGAATGTTTGATGACCGTGTTAGCTTGCATGTGCATAAGCAATCTTCTGTTGCTCATTTCTGTTTTTCTTCGCTTGTTTTTGGATCTGGAGACTCTGTACTATTTCAGAAGATATCTAATATCCCCCCTACTATATAACTGAAAACATAGATTTTAAGGCTGGGCTGTGTTCAGCCCCGACAAAACGGTTGCAAAACGTTTTTGTTTTTTTTACGGAAACGGTGGTGCATTGAAGAATTTTCGGAGCCTGATGAAATCAGTATAAATACGTGTTTAATACTGCAGTGCAAAATACACTCGATGTTACAGTCACTCCCCTTGCCATACATATTAAAAGAGAACATCCAAAATAAAATGCAGGGATTTGTGGAAACTGTGGTTCCTAATTATTGTGATCCAACATTTGCCTCGCATTTCAGGATGAAAAGACAAACATTTCAAGTCAAGGATAATCCACTTCTTACCTCCGAGACTGTGTTATGATCTACACTCACCTAAAGGATTATTAGGAACACCTGTTAAATTTCTCATTAATGCAATTATTTAATCAACCAATCACATGGCAGTTGCTTCAATGCATTTAGGGGTGTGGTCCTGGTCAAGACAATCTCCTGAACTCCAAACTGAATGTCAGAATGGGAAAGAAAGGTGATTTAAGCAATTTTGAGCGTGGCATGGTTTTTGGTGCCAGACAGGCCGGTCTGAGTATTTCACAATCTGCTCAGTTACTGGGATTTTCACGCACAGCCATTTCTAGGGTTTACAAAGAATGGTGTGAAAAGGGAAAAACATCCAGCATGCGGCAGTCCTGTAGGCGAAAATGCCTTGTTGATGCTAGAGGTCAGAGGAGAATGAACCGACTGATTCAAGCTGACAGAAGAGCAACTTTGACTGAAATAACCACTCGTTACAACCGAGGTATGCAGCAAAGCATTTGTGAAACCACAACACCCACAGCCTTGAGGCGGATGGGCTACAACAGCAGAAGACCCCACCGGGTACCACTCTCTACTACAAATAGGAAAAAGAGGCTACAATTTGCACGAGCTCACCAAAATTGGACAGTTGAAGACTGGAAAAATGTTGCCTGGTCTGATGAGTCTCGATTTCTGTTGAGACATTCAGATGGTAGAGTCAGAATTTGGCGTAAACAGAATGAGAACATGGATCCATCATGCCTTGTTACCACTGTGCAGGCTGGTGGTGGTGGTGTAATGGTGTGGGGGATGTTTTCTTGGCACACTTTAGGCCCCTTAGTGCCAATTGGGCATCGTTTAAATGCCACGGCCTACCTGAGCATTGTTTCTGACCATGTCCATCCCTTTCTGACCACCATGTACCCATTCTCTGACTCATGTCACAAAGCTCGAATCATTTCAAATTGGTTTCTTGAACATGACAGTGAGTTCACTGTACTAAAATGGCCCCCACAGCCACCAGATCTCAACCCAATAGAGCATCTTTGGGATGTGGTGGAATGGGAGCTTCGTGCCCTGGATGTGCATCCCACAAATCTCCATCAACTGCAAGATGCTATCCTATCAATATGGGCCAACATTTCAAGAGAATGCTTTCAGCACCTTGCTGAATCAATGCCACGTAGAATTAAGGCAGTTCTGAAGGCGAAAGGGGGTCAAACACAGTATTAGTATGGTGTTCCTAATAATCCTTTAGGTGAGTGTATATGACCTTATTATTTTTATTGTGAGTATTGTAATATTTACCATTATATAATCAGAGGAGTATAGAAACGTTTATGAAAGTGTCACTCCACAATACAATAGCAAAATATATAAGTATAGTATTTTATGGACCCATTGTGCGAGTTGTCTCTTTAATACCGCGTGGTTTATATACATGTTCCTGCTGATTGGGCTGACATTTTTGACACAACCACCGAACAAGAGTTTGCACACCGTTTCCAGGAAACATGATGTTCAACCCGGAAACCGTAGCAAAACGTTGCAGCTTAAACGTGCCCTTGGGCTGCCTCAGCGCTCTTCACTGTCAGAAAGAGTGAGATGGCCAATCAAATCAAAGAAGGCGTGGTTTACTGTTAGTGCGAATTCCAACGTGACACTTTAGTTAATGCAGTGAAAGAGTGTGTCATAAGATGCACAGTAAGTAGCTAAACATGTGATATTTGACAACTGTTTCACAATAAAAACATTCAGTGACCAACAGTAATATCCAGTGATGAAAACTACTCAACAGTACGAGTTTGAGAAACCCTGTTTTACACCATGCTAGAAAATGAAATAAATGCTCAAAATCCTGTTGTTTAAATTCTTTATTAGAATAGTTATTTTCTATAATGATTTTACCCTTATCACACATATGTGGTTTTCTGTGGTTATTTTGTTGTTAATATGATTTATTATGGCACAGTATAACAGTAGCTCTTAACAAATTTTACATCTTAAGTATGAAGTACACATGCACCTCAGCCACTTTCCATTGTGTCAATAAAAAACGAAGAACTGTGGTTTAAAACTGTGTTTTTTTCACAGACCAGGGCACCTCAGTGCTTCATTTGAACGCCTTAAGAGATGACGGCTGCTAAACACATGGTTGTCAAAACTGCCTGTCAACGAAAAACAGAAATAATTCTGTTGTAATTGTGTCCTGTTGTGTCTGTGAATATAAGAAAACACCAGACAGAGGTAGACTTATGCACTTATGCTCATCTCAAAAAAGTTTCTGCATGATAGTCCCTAAAACTTGTAAAAGACAAACAAGCTTAAAGCGGCAGTCCGTAGTTTTTCCTCTTTGTCGCCATCTCTGTTCAAAATCTGCAATTGCAGTTATTTGCAGAATAATCAACTTTACGTGAATTGTGCCTCGGCACAGCACAGAGCAGATGAATCCAATGTTTTGAGGAGAGTGCGGCTGTCAGTCACCGCACCGGTGTGGATAATGTCATTCGGAATCACAGATTCTACTTTTTGAAAGTATGACCAACATAACAATTTTCTACAGAAAATGTCATCTGAAAAAGTAAGTAGCTAACATCCACTTTTGTTCTGACCAACTAAGGGGAAAAAAAAACATTGCACTAAATCGCAATGATTAAATCTAACGATTGCTTATATCATGTCAAACCGTTCAATTGTTAAAGTTAACAACATCAGCATTGCATAACTACGTTTAATGTGTATTAGGGCTACCTGTAGTTCAGTTTCCATTTCTGTGAAGTCTAATTTCTAATCGTCATATACCAACAAATTAATGTGGAGTAGAGGTGAATTTCTCCCTCTCATAGCTAGCACAAAATAATTGATATTTACCATAATGCACATAGCAAAACGAGAAAGGCACCGTAACTGTATGAATTAACCAAACAAGTCTGCTACTGTTACATAACTGAACCATTGAAATGTCTTACCTGTCCAGCAGAGACATGGAAACAAGGAGTTAACGCCACCTTTCAAAAGCCCTTTTTATCCTTGTTTCCACATGGGCCCGGTTGTGTAGTGTCTTTCTTGTCTAATAAAAGAAAGATCGCAGAGACAGGAGAGCTGCTCTTAAACGTGCCGTTTACTTTTTTACTTCCATGCACTTGTGTGTGCACAAGTGCACTCCGTGCTTGCGTCACAGTAAGATGGCGAACAGAAAACATGGACTGGATTACATGTGAACACTACAGGTTGCAGTCTCTTTTTTTCTGTAGCCACTCCAGAAGTCCGAAGTCTTTTGCATTTTACAACAGCTAAATCTCCAGTTGTCACTGGTGATTGTCGTTTGAACCTTTCTGGATCCGCCATCAAATTGATAAGTTTAATTATATCAAGTGCTGCGAGAAAAGGCGATAAATATCCACCTCCAACATCCTCACAGGCAATAGCCTGCTAGCCAGACACCTTATTTATGTGTACAGATGTGACGTAACGACGCAAAGATATGCTTGAATTTCCCGCGGAAATCCATCAGTACCACTGGAATTAATTACAAGCTTACCATTGTAAATCGAGCTAAGCTAAGCAGATAGTTTTGAACACTGGCTGGTTATGTACTTACTCAAATTTATTTTGGATCATTTTTAACCCAAAAATGTTACAAACTGCAGCTTTATGTATCTTATTAAAGGGAAGGTGAGATGCTACAAGATGAGTCTGTTTTTCAAACCCAGCTTTGAAAGTTTTTAGTTTTAAATTGAATCTTTGCAATTAGGCCCATTTTAGTTATTTTTATGTCAATTCTAGGTTTGGCATTGATGAAGGGATACTTGAGCATAACTAATTGTGTTATGGGGTAAGAGAAATATGGAAAAAACTATGTGAATAGAAAATATTCCTGATATCATTTAGTATATTTAAAAATAAATCAATAGTTATTGTAGTTGCGAATATTGTTTTGACTTTTAAACATCCTGTCTAAATTCCAATAGCAGATACCCTGAAGCATTAAACTGTGCTGTTGCCCTAAACTAAAGCAAGCTCTCAGCGGTCAGTCTTCTCTCCTGCCACCTCCACTGTGTGCTATTAGATTAGCCAGCCCAGGATGTCCTGGGTAGGTAAACACCGCTAAAGGTCAGGATGGAAATATCGATGGGCTCAGCTCAACACAGTGACATTTGAGCTTGGCCGTGTAAGGGTTTTATCAAGTGTTCGATATCTAGCTGTTGCGATGGCAATTGGATAGGATGTGATGGTTTTCTTAGATGCATGAATTTGAGAGATTCACAATCATACAGTAAATAGAAAGATGCTTTCTTTCAGTGATATGTGAGTTTGAATGACATGACTTTCCTTGTAAATGCTCAATGAATTTGTTAGCAGAGACCTTGTGTTACTTAAAAAGATCGAATTTCTTTCATCATTTACATTTACTCCTGTTGATCCAAACCAATATAATTTTCTTTCTTCTGTGGAACACAAATGAAGAAGTTGTGGCATTGCTTTTTACCCAGCATACTTTGCAGCTATGGTCAAACCAGACCGGGATTGAGTCACTAAAGCTATAAATGCGTGTAAAACAGGTTAAGGGGGTACACTACTGTTTAAGTTTGGTTGGTAGGATTTTTATTTTTATTTTTATGAAGTCTCAGTGATCAAAAATGCAGTAAAACAGTAATACTGAAAAACATTATTACAATTAAAATGACTTTTCTATTTTAATATACTTTAAATGTAATTTATTCCTGTAATGGCAAAGCTGAATTTTCTGCATCATTACTCCAGTCTGCAGTGTCACATGATCCTTTAGAAATAATTCTAATATGATGATTTGGTGCTCAAGAAACATTTCTTGTTATTATCAATGTTGAAAGTAATAAAAATTAAAATGCATTGTCAGGTGCGGGTTAAGAATTGTGAGGTTTGAAAGACTTTATTTGATCAATAAATAAACAAAACATAGCCTAAACCTCCCCAATGTGGGAAAAACGCAGTCCAGGGCAGCAGGATAGAGCAAGGCACAACAAACAAGGCTTCCACACGAGGAACATAGATGATGATCTGGCACAGGACAGAGACCAAAAGGAGAATAAATAGGGAAGGAAAACAGAAGGGTAACAAGGGAGAGAATGTGGGGCAAATGAAGCAATAATCAGGAAACGAGAGGGCGGGGCCAAGACTAGAGACTGACAGAAGTGCACATGGCACATAGAAACAAACAAAAAAAATCAAACCATGTGCTCTCTCTCAAACACACAAGACAAGACTGACAGAGGAACACATGGCACACAAACACAATATATATGCTATATTTCCAAAAGTTTTAGGATGCCTGCCTTTACATGCACATTAACTTTAATGACATCCCATTCTTAATCCGTAGGGTTTAATATGGAGTTGGCCCATCCTTTGCAGCTATAACAGCTTCAACTCTTCTGGGAAGGATTTCCACAAGGCTTAGGAGTGTGTTTATGGGAATTTTTGACCATTCTTCTAGAAGTGCATTTATGAGGTCAGACACTGATGATGGACGAGAAGGCCTGGCACACAGTCTCTGATCTAATTCATCCCAAAGGTGTTCTATCAGGTTGAGGTCAGGTGCAGGCCAGTCAAGTTCCTCCACACCAAACTTGCTCATCCATGTCTTTATGGACCTTGCTTTGTGCACTGGTGCGCAGTCATGTTGGAACAGGAAGGGGCCATCCCCAAACTGTTGGGAGCCCACAAAAATGGGAGCATGAAATTGTTAAAAATGTCTTGGTATGCTTAAGCATTAAGCATACCAAGACATTTTGGATTAAGAATGGGATGTACCACACTTGAATTCACTGAGCTCCTGAGAGCAACTCATTCTTTCACAAATGTTTGTAGAAGCAGTCTGCATGCCTAGAAGCTTGATTTTATACACATGTGGCCATGGAAGTGATTGGAAAACCTGAATTCAGTGATTTGGAGGGGTGTCCCAATACTTTTGGTATATAGCATATATATCTGAAATACTCTGTAAAATATAGAAACAAGCTAAACAAATACGAAAGGACAATTTCAAACATTTTAAGGAAACTGGCTGGCTGCCCCACAGCAGACGTGTATCAGTAAGTGTTTTACTGTTTTTTCCCCCCTCCTATCATTTCAAGTTAACATCCAAACTAAGGGGGACTGACTTATTGATCAAACAGGTGTGAATACAGAGAGCTGGTTAAAAGACTGATGAGAGTTTGCGGCGGAATCAGTATGTGAAAGGTTATGCATGCAAAGGTCACATGCTCAAGAAACAAAGTGTCATCTTCTATGCATTACATAATGAATGGACAACTTTTTAACCTAGATGTCTTGATAGCGTACAAGTTTAATTTAGATTCTCGAGGCATAATCTGAGAGTATGCTTATAGTAATTAGAATGTGGGACAAGGAGGGTGAAGAAATCACACTAATGTCTGACTGTCCTGACCTGAGGACATAATTCTTCCTGTTGAGACAATGTTTCAATGGGTGTTCATCTATAGGCTATAGATACGATGCATGAATGTATCAACTTTGCTTATCTTTTTCTGAACCTGCAATTCTCACAGGTTGAAATCTGAATCATAACCATTAAATGGGTTAAATAATATTTCTTCCCTCCATATTTAGTTTGGATCAGTAAAAATAGTAGCATGATTAGTAGATTGATCTAGATTGATTGATTGATATTGCTTTATTATCTTATTTGGCTTTATGTTTTCAGCAGATGTTTTCTTATCAAAGCAACTTTTATGCACAAATCACATTAATGGAAGTTATGCAAAACACAATACTTTTTTCCTTAAAGCACTGTGCTGTATTTCTGAGTCTTGCTAATATTGATATTAAGTATTTTATAGAAATAGCTTTTAAAGCACTCACTTAACAACATGGGCATTGTGCATGCAGTGTTTTGGTGAGTGTCTTTCTCTGCATGTTAAACCTGATACGGTGTGAAGAGAGAAAAAGTAGACGGCCGTGTAATTTCAATGTACCCTTATCTCAATCAAAGCCGCTTTTCCCATTTCCATGTGTTCGGTGCTCAAATTAGATTTTCAAAGCACCTGAGCCACACAAGTGAGTTCTGCTCCTTCTCTTGTTTTGAAGTCTAACCGGAGTTATTTACATCTGAGAGACGAGTTTGACAGCTCATGCTGATTTCTCGTCACACTCACAGGGACTGCGACACCTTGGTTCTCTGTATTCCCTATTTCTGCTTCATTTAAAGGGTTAGCTCACCCAAAAATGCTGTTATTAATAACTCACTCACATGTTGTTCCAAACACGTAAGACTTTTTTTCATCTTCAGAATACAGATGAAGATCTTTTTAATGAAATCTGAGAGCTTTATGTCCCTCCATTGACAGCCTACGCAACTACCACTTAATGTTCATGAAAGAACTACAACACATGCGTGTTGTCTTAACTCAACGGCAGGCATTGTTGTGTGAACACACGTTGGAGATTAATATTTTACAAATAAAGTGGTAAATTATGTTTTTGCACAAAAAAGCACCCATGTTGCTTCATAATCAGATGGATTACTTTAAGGATGTCTTGTACTACCTTTCTGGGGCTTGAAAGTGGTAGTTGCATAGGCTGTCAGTGGAGGGACAAAAAGCTCCCAGATTTAATTAAAAAGATCTTCATCTGTGTTACAATGATGAATGAAAGTCTTATGGGTTTGGAATGACATGAGGGTGAGTAATAATTTCATTTTTGGGTGAACTAAGCCTTTCATTTAGTTTATTTTTTTGATCATTTATTTCGTTTTTCTTTAACAAAAGAAACAAAAGGAACTTTTGTGGCTGTTATCACTGTATTTGCAGCCATTTGCAAATACAATTAAAGGAGCTATATGTAAGATTGTGGCCAAAACTGGTACTGCAATCACTTTCAAATTACTGTAGAGCGGTGTATCCCCTCTCCCCCTTCCCCTGACTCGAGGTTGCCAGATAGGCTGCAGGATCCAGCAGGAACGCAGGCTGCTACAAGGAGCTTTCAATGGCAAGTGACGAGTCCTACACAGTACGTGTTTTTTTTTTTTTTTTTTTTTTTGTTAATTATGTTTATGCTTCATGAGAGATGTTTTGTGAAGTAATTATGTATCGCAAAAATGTACTAATGGCGATTAGCCAAATATAATCATAAATATGAATGCTTGTATGTGACAGTGCAATGTTAGAACAGTAAGTTAGCTGTTAGTCTAACTTGTAACGGTAGGTATCTGTCATTAACATAAGTACAAGCACAAGCCTAAGTCGCTATGTGTAACAGATATCAAAGATACAGCTATTCATTTAGCTGAAGCTATAAGTGAAAGCGACCAGCTGTATTTTTTAACTTACCCTGCAGTACACGTCCATAACGCTAAAATATGTGATGTGAAAGATTACATGACATTCTACTATTTTTGTCTGTAGAACTTGCTTGAAAAACAAGTAAGATACAAAATGTTCCAAGTGGGCCAAATTATTCACATAATAGGCTACAGTGTGCTTTTCATTGGTGTAATGGATGTTAATAGCTGAAGAGACAAGCGTTTTTGTCATAAGTAGGCTAACACATAACCAATACATTTGCCACAGCGAGTATATAACGCGGGACAAATTACGTCAATATCACCAATGGCTATCACAGGGTTGTTTTCAGTCCCATCAGAAAAGATTGAGAGTTACTAAATAACATTAGCAATGGTCATACAGGTCAACTTGCAGAATGTGTTGTCCACTATATAAGCGAAGAACAAATGAGGACTAATTTTTACCGAGGTAACGTTAGGCTACTGTCTCAAATACGTTTTCACATTGCCATAATGGGCGTGCTAATGTTGTTTTCCTCAGCGTCTCAGCATAATGACAGAGAAACGGGCTCTGATAATGCATTACTAATGTTAGCAATTAACCGTTTTTGTTTCCCAAACAATTCCTTAACGTTACCTTTTCAATTCAATGACACACCTCCATATGCACTAACCTAACGTTACTTTGCACAAACATGCATAACTTTGTTTCGACTGTCATGAATATTTGAAATGTCCATTTACATTAAGTACAAGTTAGCCAAACATAGATGAACCTTACCTGTCCAGGAGAAAATTAGCAATATTGGCGTCTGTCTTCAAATTCTTCTCCATTTTCAGCGTCTCCATCTTTCAAAGGCATCTCCTATACAGGAGATTTTCCTGTATAGGAGATGCCTATACATCTCCTATTTTGACATCGATTTATACATCTCCTATTTTGACATTGTCACAGCGTTTTTCTGATTCATAACGAGGTCTTTTAGGTTTCGTAAAGTTAGACATGTTTTATCCAAAAAGTTTGTAGCTGCAACTGTGGGAACTAGAGCAGAGCTGGCAACCCGGATCCCGAAACACTACTGACTTTGTGATTGGTAGATAGGTGGAGGGTGGCGCAACATGTCAACATCAACATCAGTTGAGGGCTGCAACTTCACTTTTAAATGACAATATCCTGGCCGGACTTCTGTTGTCAGTGATATAAGTATTTGAAATTAACATGATTTCTTAATGTCTAGTGACATATCAGGGCCATTTTATGATTAATTGAAATACATTTCTTACATACAGTTCCTTTAAGTGTTTCCTGATTTAATAATGAATTTTTGCATTTTAAAGTTAGAATACAATTTAAGAATATATTATATATAGGTAAATATAAATAAAAAAATAAGTCTATTTTTACTACAGTCTTCAATTCTAAATGCAAACTAACAAAAATACAACATTTAATAAAAATTCATTAAAAAAATTATGGGATATAAAATGTATAATATAATGAAGTATTTGTGATTTTATGTTGCATTAATTTGCAATGTTCTTTGTTTGTTTTCAGAGTTCACAGAGACAGTTTTAAGAGTTTTAAATGAGTGTCAGGTTTTGAGATTTTGAGTCCAGATGGCAGGGTAGGTAAAGGTAAGGCAGCGGCAGGGACTAACTGGACCATGCTAACCAGCCAAGCTTCACCTCTTGAGACATTTTGATTATGCCTAATAAACGGAGTCTTCTGAAACTCTCAGCGCACATTCCAGGCAAACAAGAGTTGTATGAACAAATCAAAGAACAAATGTAAAGCTCACTACTGCAGTGCAAAAGTACAGGGCTTATGTAGTAGTTCATCTAAGTAAATGATGTTACCATGGTGACAAATGAACAGAAAGAAAAAAACCGTTGGACAAAAATAGCTCTCCCAAATGGATGCTAATTGGACTGATTCAATTTACATAAACTCAGCTGTTCTAGTGCCATGCTGAACAGTATGCAAATGGGTTAAATGGAATGTATTTGAATCAACCTCGTCATGTTGCAGTTGCACTTCTAATTGGAATTTAAATGAGACAAAAGGCTCCTCATATCCTCCAAATATATAAGATCTGTGATACTCATTTCCTCTTATATTGCTCTAAAATTTATAATGTAACTTTTAAACAGAGTATGACGTTTACAACAGATCAAAATTCCAACAAGAAAAATGTCAAATCTAAAAAACTTGTAAAACCTTAGGTTTTACACTCAAATAAAACATATCACAAACAACTCAAATGCACTGTAAAGAAACAACGCTTAAGGATGTTGTTTCAATGTTCAACAATGTTCCTGTTTTTTTGTGTAAAAAAAAAAAAAAAAAAAAAAACTAAATTATTTAATTATTATTTTTTTTTTTTATTGTGAAAAAAAAAAAATGCTTTACTTGTACTGCCTTAGTTAAGAAATAATGTAAGAAAATAGACTCTCACCGGCCACTCAAAAGAGTAACAGGCATTTAGCACATTCAATCAAAAATGATGTATTTATTTACTTATTTACTGTCATAGAGTGTGTCTACAGGCCCATTGCCAACTTTAAATATTAAATTATTTTCATAAATATGAATCAGAAATTAGTCGGAGTGTGTGTACGGCTGGGCAAGGCTTACCTTTTCCTCTCTACTTTTAAATTTAGTAAATGTAATTTCTACTTCAATACATTTGTGTTGAGTAATGCAATTACACATTACATTTTGCAAGGCACCTAACTTTTTCTGCAGCAGTTTGTTTCTGCTATAAAGAAGCGATATCGCCATCTAAGGACATTGGAGGTATAGTACATCTTGTGCATTTTGCCTTTACTCGCCCAAACATGTCAACAGGGCTACTTTACATGAATGCGAGTGCATTAGCAGGTAGCTGATGAATCGCAAGTGTTTGATTTATGAGATGACGACATGACTGCAGCCGGTGATGAGGCTGAAACCAGCACATCCAGTGCAAGAAGGCTTTGACTATTTAATTTTACTTAACGTTATTTTATTTATCCGATATATTGATGAGACATTTTTGGAGGATAATGATTTACTTGTGGCCTTTCTGTGCACTTGAGTTTAACTGAGACTTTGATTTATTGCAACATTGAGGTGTTCAGTTTTATTTAGACTTTATAAAATAAATATGATTTTTAATTTTACAAATCGATTGTTTCTTATTTCACTGGTATGCCTCTCAGGTGTCGAGGACTATAGTGCATCGTTGAGCCTATATTTAGTATGAGTAAAATACTTAAGTACTGTTAAAATCAGATACTTTAAGACTTTTATTCAAGTTGTATTGGAACTTGTAATGGAGTCATTTTCGCTGTAAGGAATCTGTACTTTTACTCAAGTATGGTTTTCAGGTACTCTTTACACCTCTGATATAAACACAATTCCAGGTTATAAAGTCACAATTGTCTTTTTTTTTTTTTTTTTTTTTTTCATAGCAGTATACAAGCTTCCATAGAGGGGAAAAACTGCCTATAACTGCTAGTCTAGGATACATTTTTCTGTAATAAAAGAATATTGACAGAACTCTATTGATTTGAGTGGTAAATGCAAATCCTCTCATTATAATAATAAGAATTTCATTGTGTAGTCAGCTTCACTGATTATAACAGAACTTTGTGAAAACATGATGAAGATGAATAACAGCTTTATGATTATAAAAGGAGTGCCAATCCCACATACAGTATGCTTGCTTTTCTGTTAAAATTAACAGTAGTTTGCGAACCTAGACTCTTTAATAACAAATCAGTTATTGTTGATGTGTAGGTAGTTGTGCATAACACGAAACTTGAAACTATTTCAAAGAAATCTATTTAAATGTTTTTAAAGGGGAAGTGCAAATCCACATGGTGTTGGTTCCCCCTCCGTTGATCAGAAAATTCATATTTTGTATTTTGGTGTTGTTTTAATACACAACTTGGTTCAGTTATAATATGCAAAATGGGATGTTATTGTTTTGGTGAAATATCTGTTTCTCAGATCATAAAAAAGTGTACCTATCATGGCTTTTAAGCAGAGAATAACACACTGAAAAAATAATCTGTTCAAATGTAACATTTTATATGCCTGGCCTCAGTATCTTGTCCTGATAATTACACCAGAAGTTGTCCATAAGCTTCCATGTTCAGATAAATTACTGACGGGGTATCTCATGTTCGCAGACAAGCACTTTGACTCTTCACTGACACAAGTTTCACAGGCTTGAAAGGCTGCACACAAATACTCGAAAGACAAAAACAACTTAATCTTGAATTTCTGTACATTTAGGCCTTAAGCGCTATTAATGCAAATCGCCTGAGGTTCCTCTCAGGTTAAGAGTTCATCCATGAGTGGGGTATTAACATGCATGACATCAAGTACACACTTCTGTCCTTTGCAGTCAATGATATCTAGATGAAGGTTTCCCTAACAGGGGTTTATGAGGGAACTGCAGGGGGGTTGTGAGTTGATGGAAAGCTAATAATGAATTATATTTAATGTAACATTAAATCAACAAATGGACCTGCACAATTAACTAATATTGCGATATATCTTATCAGTAAGTTTTAAACTTGAGGAATTTAAGACATAAATGTTTGTATTGTAACTTGTAGTGTTTAGTTGGTTCTTGTAAACAGTGAATGCATGAACACCCTTAAAAATAACTATTTACATTAGCAATAGAGCCTTTGTTGTTAGCAGCAGCAACATGAGACATTTTCAAATCAGTTACAGTTCAAATCCAAATGGGTAAAGTAACACAATATAATATAGTCACATACAATGAAAACTTAAAAAAAACTAAATAAAACACAGATTTTATATTTTATTGGTTACTTGCATGTCATGTGACCAACCGATATCAGAAAACCAACATGCAAATGTTTTGTTAAATTCTTATTAAAATTCCGGGCGGTACTTGCATCTGGGGGTTCCGCTGACAAACCGTTTGCAAACTTTTTACAAAATTCGATAGATCCCGAAGTTATCTGTTAACATTTGTTTCCAGAGCGTTAAGCGTGAGAGGGATCAACACAAGGGACGAGGAGATAAATCAAATTTCTGGTCATTTCCACCGAGGCATTATAAGGATGTGCTTGGTTTAATGAAACAACATTTAAACAAATCCTTCTCATAATGATTCATGACATAATTGATTAAGGCTAAACACAGATGTGTTTATTCAGTCGGTGAGTGCTTTTAATGTTGTGTAATCAGCACTACCTAAACCAAAACTAAACCCCAAATGTGCAGCTGTAATTTTAAAAAAATCAGATTTTATCCCATTAGTCAAAGGTCTTTATAGCCATGTTTGGCTATCAGAAAGTGTTAGGATAAGACAAAGGAGAGAAACCTACTGTCCGTCCTTTGCACTTTTCCTTCATATTCTCTCTACATAGCAGTCCTGCTCCTCTGTCTGAAACCTCGGCTCCGACACGCTGCCTGTGGTTTTGTTAGGTAATGAATCTGCTCCGTCTGTCGCTGCGGAGTGTGATGCTCAATACCACATGTGTGTGTTGTCTTCTTAAAGGCCAAGTCCAAACAGGCCTAAAGAGTGTTTTAAACCATTATGTCCACTGGTAGCTGTTCTGCACATCTCACCCTTTGTAGAAAGTTAATCAGGTGAGTCTTAATTTTAAACAGTATACATGTACAATATAAATGATAAATGACTTGAATATATCATGGCAAAGCTGAATTTTCAGCACTCATTACTCCAGTCTTCAGTGTCTCATGATCCTAGAATTATAAAATGCTGTTTTAGTGCTCAAGAAACATTTCTTATCATTATAATGTTGAAAACAGTTGTGCCGCTTAACATTTTGATGGAAACCGATAAGTTTTTTCCAGGATTGTTTGACAAATAGAAAGTTCTAAAGAACAGAATTTCTACCCGAAAGACTCAGGAGGCAAGAAAACATTTGAATAAGATTTATTTACAGTTTTTATACAAGTAGTATCAAATAGATTAAATGATGAAGGTCTTTGGCGTATGCCCCGTCCATAGTCCGAATCCAGAGGGTAGTGGATACTTGCAGTTCCCCCCTGATCTATGGACAGGGACCGACCTGGTGTTGGTGGGGAGGATGGGGGTGAGCGCTAGCGTCAGTATCTGCAAACGTAGTAATGGGTGGGAGCAGAACTTATACCACAGATGGCGAATAATGATTGACTAGATAGATAAATAATGAATGCCGTTGACATTTGAGTCTTCCAGGTAGAACTACACTAGAGCTCCCATTTATTTGTAACATTATAAATGTCTTTACTGTTACTTTTGATCCATTTAAAGCATTCTTTGCTGAATAAAAGTATTTAAAAAGTAAAAAAAAAAAAAAAAAAAAAAAAAAAAAAAAAAACTGACCAAACCTATGAACTGTAGTGTACAAAATAATTAAGATCATATATGTGTGCATGTCCAAGCTAATGCAAAAATGGATGCAGTAAAACTAACAACTGGGAAGGTTCATTTTTAAAACTGTGAGATGTGTCCGTCTCTTAGGTTCATTTAATGATGTGTTTTTTTCAAAACAATTGTGCTGCAGTTAAAATTGTTGCTTGCTGTTATCTGGTTTTCAGTCGTGTTCTTTCTCTCTGGTGGCTTTGAATTTGGGTTTGTTTTTGCCGCTCACGCATTGATTTTGTGCTGCAACACTTCTCTTGGGTCTTTCCGAAGGAATGGAAGAAAGATTTGTTCATATTTTTCATTCCCTTAGATGGGGGTTTGCTGGAGAGAGCTTGACACCTGATGTCTAGTTAAACTGAATATTGTGTGCTTGTCTTTTGTATAAGCAGCAGCTTGCCGAGAGGCTCTTTTGGGCCCATTTCATAGAGAGAACATTGATTGAGGATTATGTGTGTGTGTCTGTGAATGGGAAAATAAACACAGAAAAAATATTCCTACCTATCTTTGCTCCTTTTTAATGAGCACAAATCATAGGAGAAATGAGTGTTTAAGCATGAAGAGTGTGTATGTGGTACAATAATAATCCTGTTCTTGCCTCCTACCTCAGATAATAAAGTAGATTCCAGCGAGTGTGTGTGTGTGTGTGTGTGTGGGTTGGGGGTTGGGGGGTTGGGGGCTGTTATACTGCAATGACAATAGAGTTTTCTGCACTTAGACTGAAAAATGAAGAAAATGCACTGAAGCCTTTTTTAATGGCCAGGCAGGAGGCACCGCATTAAAAATTAAAAGCTTTGTGTGGGTTGGCAGTGTTGGCGCACAAAGATACACCATGAGAAACAAAGGAATTGAAATAATAAGAAAAAAGAGAGAAAGGGTATGAGATATATTTTACCTTCAATTGGATTTTTCTTACTTCAAGGCATTAGGTGGGTAATGACTTTGTAACTGAACCGCAAGGTTGTTTTGTCAAAAACGTGTTCTCACACTATACAACACCCAATTGTTACCATTAAGAAGAAAAAAAAAGATGCCAAAACATTGCCATTGTATTGTAAAGCAGAGTCTGTGTTAGATCCCATCTGAGAGGGGCTGTGTGGGCTGGTGGATGCTGATGAGGAGCACTGGGACATGAGGTCTGAGTCTGACTGAAGAATAGTGAACCACAGAGTAAGGACAGCATTTTTTTAGAGCACCATAGGATCAGCAATGTTACTGGCTATTGGTAGCCCTGGGACTCGGCTGTAGAAAGCAAATATATATGCACAATATTAGTATACACAAATTTATTCTGTAGAGCAGCACTGGGCACTCTAATGTGTACTTCGCTTCTTTTGTACATTAGCAGCAGTCTTAAGGGATTGTGCCAGCTCTAAGTTACGCCCCCACCTAACTTTTTTTAAGCAACCCTCTGTACAATACTTTTTCTCCTTTTTCCAGCCTCCCCATCCCACATCTGTTTCTATCTGTCTGCACAAGAGTCTCCTCACCTTCTAGAAGTCTATGAGATGTGTGCCCCTTTTGCTACCACTCGTTACAACCGAGGTATGCAGCAAAGCATTTGTGAAGCCACAACACGCACAACCTTGAGGCGGATGGGCTACAACAGCAGAAGACCCCACCGGGTACCACTCATCTCCACTACAAATAGGAAAAAGAGGCTACAATTTGCACAAGCTCACCAAAACTGGACAGTTGAAGACTGGAAAAATGTTGCCTGGTCTGATGAGTCTTGATTTCTGTTGAGACATTCAGATGGTAGAGTCAGAATTTGGCGTAAACAGAATGAGAACATGGATCCATCATGCCTTGTTACCACTGTGCAGGCTGATGGTGGTGGTGTAATGGTGTGGGGGATGTATTCTTGGCACACTTTAGGCCCCTTAGTGCCAATTGGGCATCGTTCAAATACCACGGTCTACCTGAGCATTGTTTCTGACCATGTCCATCCCTTTCTGACCACCATGTACCCATTCTCTGATGGCTACTTCCAGCAGGATAATGCACCATGTCACAAAGCTCGAATCATTTCAAATTGGTTTCTTGAACATGACAATGAGTTCACTGTACTAAAATGGCCCCCACAGTCACCAGATCTCAACCCAATAGAGCATCTTTGGGATGTGGTGGAACGGGAGCTTCGTGCCCTGGATGTGCATCCCGCAAATCTCCATCAACTGCAAGATGCCTTCCTATCAATATGGGCCAACATTTCTAAAGAATGCTTTCAGCACCTTGTTGAATCAATGCCACGTAGAATTAAGGCAGTTATGAAGGCGAAAGGGGGTCAAACACAGTATTAGTATGGTGTTCCTAATAATCCTTTAGGTGAATGTATATATAGTTGTTATATGATTGATCTTGCTCTGTAATTGTCTATGGAACTAAAACACTAATTTGTAGTTTGCCTATTATATATTAAAAATCATGGCTTTCAAATATATTGTTGAATGACTATTACCAATTATATTATCATAATTTGGGAGAAAATCAATTTTACAAAGATATTGCCAATATTAGTCTTGATAGTACTTGTAACAAAAATATGCCATTAAACAATATAATTTAAAATATACTTTATGTTAATTCTACATTAATTTGGTTATTCAGTTTGTAAACATTTTATATTAATTTAAAATTTTAATTACTAATTATGTTATTATTTCTTTTTAACTGTATGTATTGCACTAAATATATTTTTCCTAATTTATTGAAAATATGTATTTGAACCCAGGTCTTTTCAACATTTATCTTCGCAACCACCTAAACACTTCACTATGTTAATATTTTTTTCCCGCCTATGTAATTTAATTGTGTTGCCAGCATATTGTATGTCCTGGGCTGCTTTTTGTCCCAGACTATCCCTGAGGTCACCAGATGTCCAACAAATGTCCTTTATCATATCAGCACAGAGGAGGACAAAACACTGAGAATTTGATCCTATTGGCCATGATTACATTGGTCAAAGCTTCGTTTTGGGGGTCATTCTAAAAAAGGGACTGTACAAAAACATACGGTACAATGATGGAAACCCTAAAGACAGATCTGTCATGTTTAATGTTTACTTGAAATTCTGGACAACCACAACCTCATCTGATTTTATTTGACTTAGCAAGACAGGTTTAAAATGAGATTTGGCCATGTCGAGATAACATTACAGAGCTCAGGACAGCTGGAATTGACTCTAATCGGTATAATAGGATAGAGAGTCCTTGACCTGGTCCTAGAACAGTTTCAAGCAAGCATAATAAATTCAGATGGAACAGATGTCCTTTTGTGTTTGATCAAGGGTAATACCATCTTTCTGAAATCTATAATTATTATAGTTTCTTATTTCAGTGGCTCAGTATGATATGAGTTTTACAGAAGTGGTTTGCATCATCTTCAAATTGAGTTGCCATAGATCTGCACACTGTGCTGCAATACAATGCTTTTGTGTTCATGGCAAATTCTGGTACTGTGTACTTCTGCACTTACTAACTGGAAGAAGTCTCTAAATCGGATAATTATGTTGTATAATATATGTGCATATAGTCACATACAACCAAAAACTGCCACAAACACTCAGGCAGCACTCTGGCATCTCATCTTTTGTTCTTGTGTTTGCAGAGTTTCACTTTATGCAAAAAAAAACTGTTCCCAGTTCACACATCTCTTGGCATCCAAACTCAAATGTGTGTGTGAGTGTCTCCAACTGTGTCTCCAACTGTGTTCTAGCTCGTCGACTTGGGTCACCATGGAACACTGCTCAGAGACAGAAGACATCACCCCGTCTGCCACACTCTCGTTGGAAGATGTGTGAGAATTCTTTGAAAGGTTGGGGCATTGTCTGAACTCATCCTGTTTTACTACCATTCTGGCTTTTAAAATGCTTCTGACTCACCCATTTTTCTACTCACTTATTACACTGAATAAGAGCACTTTATAAGTGTTGTCAGCATGAACGTTCATCTCCCACATAAATACCAGACTTAAAGAGACTTCAAGGAATAGTTCTCAGAAACTAATCATTTACTCACCCTCCTGTCGTTTCAAAATTTCCTTCCTGCTTAGAACACAAAAGCAGATCATTCTGTCCATTATTTTCAATATAATGAAAATTAATAAGGAAAATTACAAAAATAAAACACTGTTAAATTATAATTAAAGAGTTTAATATACACTCGTTTATTGTTCTATTTGGCATGTTAAAGAAGTAACAATAAGCAATTTGTGAGCAAAACATCATCATTTTTTTTTTTTTTTAAATAAAGAAAAACACTTAAACACATGAGGCCCAACAAATAAAACAATACGGTGGATTTAAATTAACAAATATATACAATGTAAAGAGTGACAAAGATAAAGGTCCCCGGTGATTAAAGTAATAAGGACAGCTGAGTCAAAAGATCACACCATTTAGGCCTATATTGTAAAAGCATTGGGGTCTTTTAAATGAATCAATTGATCAGTTCACAACACCACTCTGAATGATTCATCCAAATCTTGGAATATAGTGGAAAAGTCTTATGGAGCACTTCTATACCTTTATGGGACAAGACCCACCCACTTTTTAAGAACAATGATATTGGACCCACTCACTTTTATCGTCTCTAATTCATCAGCACATGTCTGTTTACCAACCCCTAACTGGTAAACACTTTATCAAACACGTTAGACACTTTATTTTAAATTTTCTAATATTTTTAATTTTTTTCATTTTTATTGAAAATAAATGCCTTTCCGATCTGTTATGTGATGGGAAAAGGGAGTAGAGTGAGTTCGGCAAAAGGCAGATTTGAACCTTGGGTCGTTTTGTGTCAAAACTTAATGCCATGCATTTTACCCCTACACTATTGCTACTATAATGTATTCTTTGTTTTCCATCATTTTGTCTGGCCCAACCAGACATTTAGTAAACAAGGCGATATATTTGTACTTAATGTATATGGAACCTACTCCAGTAAAAGGACCCACCCACATTTTTTTTGCTTCCAATGCCCATGAAGAAAATATATTTTCCATAACTGAACCGACCTATATATATATATTAATCTGTACCAACAAAATCATGTTTATGGGATAAATAAGGTAGAAATAGTTCTTTGTTTAACTCAGTACCTCTTTTTACAGTGGGCTTGAAAACAGGAAACGTAAGGCCTAAGCCTTGAAGCCCAGCTTCTTTCGTTCAACTCATCCAAACTGTTAAAATATGGAGTCTTGGAGTCCCTGAGTGTTTTATGACTGCTGCTCCTAATGACAGTTAATGTTGTCTTAGCTGGGTTGTTTATGAGTTTTTAATATGGAGAGGTAACAATTTCATCTCTGACGGAAGCTGGATCCATCTCAGCACTATCGATTGACTGCTATTGTGTTTTTAGTGAGACATCCATTTCACCCCTTATCTGTGAGTCTGAGTGTGTATATGTGTGTATGTGTGTGTTTGTAGGCATGATTCGGTAGGGCGATAATGTCTGTCCATTCCATCCACATAATCGTCTATTGATTTAGTTTTGGTGCATGGAGCAATAAATTCCCTCAGCAGTGTGATAGAAAGTGCACCAGAGCTTCTCTCCGTACAGAGAGATTCATCTACTGAACATCTCTGCTCTTGTGCAGTACATTTTCACATGTATCCATCATATATGTCACAAAATATTAATATTAATATTTTTTAATTCTCTTCTCTTATAACATGTGTATTGGCACGAGGGCTGGACAACCTGTCACTCACATGACATCACAGCTACAACAAACCACCACGATCCAATCATTTCCCAATGGAGAAAACATGGGGTGGATTTTAAATCATTTTGGTTTGAATAGATGCCATTTTAGTCATGCCCCCAAGTTCAAATATGAAAATTGGCTATTTATTAAGACATATTTAATATTCAATATTATCTTAATATTCAAACTTTTAATTGAAATGCTCCATGCTCTAAAACATGTTTTACTGGGAATATTGCTGTGATTGGCAAACATTCAATAGTTATTTTTCCTGTTTTCTCAATTAACTTTTACATCCAATCTTTTGTAATATGTAAAAAAAAAAAAAAAATGTTACTTACTGAAATCACATCATTTTGTTAAAGAGAAAAAAACAACAACACAGTATTAAACAACAGTACAAAAGTATTAGCAGTGGATTTGATGAATACTCTGTTATGAATACTGTTTTATGGTTGTTTATCTTACTCTAAAATATTTCATCCTGTCAGATAATATCAGTTTTATATGATCAAAATAGTTCAAATTGAATTTACTTTAGCATCCTCAATCCCCTAACTAGCAATCGCTAACTTTCTGTTTCTTTTTTTTTAAATTACAGAGCTCAAAATGTACTACATAACAGGAATGACACTGTAATTCCTGTTTGTTTGTTTGTTTGTTTTTATATGATAATAAATGGATCATTTGACAATAAAATATTAATTGAATATTGTGTGTGGAACAGAAAAGTGTTATTGCTGCAACATTGTGGACAAAACCTTTATAGGTTTTAGGGGTCATTTATTCTAAGGCCTAAAACAATCACAAGAGGTTGCTAACAAGAGACGTTTTTATGACTTATTGACCCACTGTTATTCATGGCTGTAATGATGTGTGTAGGTGAGTGTAACGTCCTTCCTCACGTGAGGCCTACAGTATGTCCCCTTGGGCTTCATTTTCCATTCCTCCTTTGTCCTGATAGTGAAGGCAGTGATCCCTGTCATTAATGGCCAATGATATAAAATTGTGGTCAGGTTTTATGAGCTCTCATGTAAATTGGATGCTGGGGCTCGTAAATGTGGTCATTGTGTCTAAGGTAAATGACAGTGGTTGCTGAATTGAACGTGTGAGGTCTGCCCTCAAGGTCCTGCTAGATGGCAAATACATAAAGCCAGTCAAGACGCTTAAACACTTAAACCTGCTTGTGTGCACAAATACACTTTACTTCTCTTTCCATCCCACAGACTCTCTCACTCTCTCTCTATTTGTCTTTCTCTCCAATGCAAGTGATTTATTGTTTCATTTTACTTAACATATGGATCTCTAAAATTAATTTCAAGGAGGTACGTTGACCCATCTGGGGGAGCTGTTGATTTATACAGATGAAATGACTGCTTTCAAAATGACCTCAAGTCACTCAAGATTGAAAAGGGAAATTGTCATGATTTTTTAATGCATTTGTTTGTTTGTTTCTTGGCGCAATTATTTTATTCTGGTTATGAATGCAATTACATGTTATGGATTAGGGCAATAAAACATTTTAGCAGGATTGAATTTACACAGCCGTAGTCCTTTATAAGCCAGAGACAAATTGAGTCGGTACTTAAGGCCTAAATAGAACCGTTAATGAATATTAAATACAAGAAAACATGTTGCAAAATATATGAGGGTAAAGCAAAGTGTGCTTATTGTGTTGTTTGGATACAGCAGTGCAGTCATCTTTCTTCTGTAATGAATAGCTTGATTAATGTGCTGTTTTGTTAACTATTGGCTGGTATTAACTTTCATTATATGGTGTTACAAATAGCTAGTGTCTGGTTTATGAGGCAACATCCAACTTCATCCATGACTTCAATACATAAAACATAATGTGAATCTGACTGAAAAGCTAAAGCATATTTTATGGCAGGTGCGATGAGGTCTTTACAAATATGCGCCTAATAATGAAAAATAGCATGTCACTCAAGAAAATTTTTGTTTTTGTTCAGAAAAACACCTTTTATCAGTAAGAATACAAACTGAACAAGTTAATGAAAATGATGGCAGTGATTTGTTTGACTTTTATAGTCGAAACACCTTACTTTTTTTAGTGACAATAAAAGCAAAACTTTAATACAAAATAAAATCACTCATCATAACAGTGTCTCAAGGTTTCCAGGAGCAACAGAATGGTTGCTGTAAAAAATCCCACTCCCATTTGCATCAAAAGACAAGGAAATGAGCAGTGCTTTCCAATCGGCAATGGACACAGCAGATAAGGCACACAATAGGACCCAATCAC
Organism: Paracanthobrama guichenoti; assembly: GCA_018749465.1. Lineage (NCBI taxonomy): Eukaryota > Metazoa > Chordata > Actinopteri > Cypriniformes > Gobionidae > Paracanthobrama > Paracanthobrama guichenoti. The sequence continues at coordinate 18,490,259 of CM031951.1, forward strand.
ACTGCTCTCCACAATAGACTCTCATGAGGTTCCCTGGAGCAGATGGATCATTTGCATAGACACAGGCTGGCTCTGATTGTGTTAGATATTATAGGTGTATTAAAAATATCTCTGCAGGAAAAGTGATCATAAGCTGCTTCAGATCTCTATTCAAAGTGAAGTTTTTTGTTGTTGTTGTTGTTGTTGTTTTAATTGTCATAAATGGATAAGTCTGCTGAGCTGGAAAAGTCCTTTAGGAGAGGACTTTTTAACTTTTCTTCATTAACATACTGTTTGGTAGTATTTAGATCTGTAGAACTACTTCAAAGACCTCACAAAAACAGCATTAAAATTAGGTAGGGGAGACCGGGTACAGTTGTAACACTTTTTTCTTCAGCACCTAAAACTACCCTTTTTTTTTAGCTACACGTCTGAAACTTTTAGGCAAAGTACCAACATTTGTCTACTACAAATGGCAACAATTTCAATTTCTTCAACTATATCACAGACTTTGTGAGATGATGACAAATACAAATTGGTCCTTTGTTACAACCTATCCCACTACTGGGGGTAAGTTGTAACACATACTGGGGTAAGTTGTAACAGGTAGACAAAATGCACAAAAACTAAGGATACTCCAAGTGAGATGCCACAAGAACAGTTTTATTTTAAATGAATGGCAGCAACAATACAATATGTGTGAATATGGGGAGTGTATGTGCATATTGTGTGTGTTTGTGCGTGCATGTCTGTACGTGCACATTCATATGGGTGTGTGTGTGTGAGTGAGAGAAAATTAACATTAACATAGGCATTCTGTAGAATTATTAAAATCACAAATGTTCTTAGTTGAATGTAAGTGGATGGTTGTTTCAAAACACGTGTTACAACCTACCCCGCCACTGTCACCCATTGTTTAGCTAGCTGTATTAGCATGGTGCTTTGAAATTAGCAGGCGGTTGATACACCCTTCTTTACTAGAGAAACTACACTTTGACCTGATATAACTCATACAATATTATCTACAACAGTAGAAGTACTAAACAAAATATTATCTTGTTTTTTTATTATTATTTTTATTATTATTATTATTTTTTTACTGTCTTACCTCAGAATTAGATTTTCTGCTGTAGCTTCAGGAGATATAGCAACACGGACTGGAAAACCTCCATGTGGGATCGTAAAGGAAGCCAGAGGAAACTGAAACTGTCATATGACTCCTATCTTTTCCGTGATTCGTGGAATTGGTAGTGTTACAACTCTCCCTCCTCCTCCTCCTCCTCCCTCTCCCCTCCATCCAAAAAAAAAAAAAGCCACCTGAATGTCGGATTGGAAGCCCTTCTGCTGCCGGAGTTCTCGCCACTTTTCGAAGGCTTTTCTGATGTAAATTCGGGACTTTGCACGTTCCTTCTCTTTTTCCTTTTTCGTTGCAAGTTGTTCATCAGAACGTCGTCTCTTTAGTCGTGTGTCGGCCATATCAAAATCATATAATTCGAACTTCCCTCTTTATGCTTCTCTTCTACACATCCCTCTTCATATGCACGAGCACTAACCCCAAACCTCCACCCCCAAATCATTCTTGTCGGTTATTGGCTGGAGCACTGTTTATTATGTTTCGTTGTCCAGACTGCCCACGTTTGTTTTTGTTGCTGTTTGTGGAGCTTGTGCTGACTACAGAGACTGCGTTTTTTTTACAGTGTGTTCAGAGGACAGGCAGCTAGCACATAGTGAGGAGATGTTTGCTGTATGTGACAAAAAAAACAAAACATTTTGGCCTAAAAAATGCATGACAGTGCTTATAGCACCTTTAAGTAGTTTGGCAGTACTTGATTCTGATTCAGTGCAGTCTAGTGACTCAGTTCATCCTGAACTGCCCTTTCTATCATATATTTATAGATGGAAGGTCCAATTAATTCAAATGAATCATCATTCAAATGGTTAAACATTTAATTAATGGTTTAAAAAAAAAAAAAAAAATCACCCAATTAGAGTCCCTTCCTTATTAACATTTCATGTAGGCCAATATATTTTACATAGCAGAATATGTATTTAAACGCTTTTTTTTTGACACAATCATATATAAAATGGGGTGCATTCTAGTTTTTGTCTACAGCTTACATTTATATGTAATATAACATTGTCATACAAACTGAAATTCATTCATTTGGATAAAAAGATATTGTCCATTTAGATGTCCAACCACACTGATGTCTTTGTTAGTTTTGAGATTTGAGATGAGATTTATTTTGTGTGATTTATTTTGTATTATGTAAATTGTGTAATTTAGTTTGCTGTTCATGGGTGACATTTGTGATGTTATGGGTAGGTGTGGGGAATTGACATGCGCAGTTATTGTTACGTGTGAAAAGGGACATGCGCAGTGAAGAGTAAAGGCGAAAGTATACTTTGTTTTGTACGCAAGCGTGTGCGCACAATCAAACGCACAGCCTTGCAAAGCATACTTCTTTTGACTCATATGCGTACATAGGCGTTCGACGCATGCACAGTTTTGAGCAATCTCTCGCCACGAGTGACAGCCCATGTAAATACTGCAAAAATATTAAATGCGCATGTGCAACCCATGGGCGTAGCCAGTGGGCAGGCCCGCCCACTATGATGAGTAGCCTCATTGTTAGGCAATTAGGTGTCAGGCTGTCTCATGCATGTCGCGCCTGTGACTGAGTTCATGAAGTGTGTTTGCTTATTCACTTAATGTATAATTTGCAGTTGTGTGACATATAAACACCAGCGATGCAAAGTTCTATTAAAAGGGCTTTTAAAAACTCGCATTGACACGAGAGAGAACTCATCCATCACCCCGTGAGTAACGGTAAGACTTTTCAATTCCATGTGCAGGTTCATTCTGTAAAGCTGGGAACACACTGTCAGTAGAGATGGCATTAAGTTTTGACGCAATTTGACCTGAGGTTCAAATCCGCCGTTTGCCGAACTTTCTCTACTTCCTTTTATCATCACATATCAGATCGGAAAGGCATTTGTTCTCAGTAAAAATGAAGACAATATTTGAAAAGTGGAAATAAAGTGTCTAACGTGTGTTGTAACCGCTGCTCATGTTTTGTATGTGGACAGGTTGTAGCTACAGTTTTGGGTTATGTTGACAATGACACTGACTGGGCACGTTCGTGACTGAGATGTGGTAGTTTTACAAAGTGTATTCTACGATTTATTTTTTCAATAGGATCAAAGAAAATAAGACTGAAATGACCTGAATATTGAGTCCGTCCCTTATTTTACCTGAAAGCATAGGCATAATTTGCAGGTGGCACATGTATGCCCCACCACTGCACAATATCCACACCCGCCCCGCGTGAAAGTGCCCGCTCACTTTTGTCCAGGCCTGACCAAAAATAAAATTCTGCCTACGCCACTGGTGCAACCTGTACAAAGAATGTGCGGATACAAAAATCCAGTGGTGCACATTCAGTGACCCTCGCCTACGTGTAAAAAGTGAAGTATATTTTGGCCTTTAGAGAGCGGGCAGGTGAAGTGAGTGGGACTGCAGTGTGTGTCTTACTATATGAGTTCTGGCAAATAAAAGAAGTCAGTAAAGTTTCCTATTTCCGTGTATGCCTGCATTAATACGTTGGATCCATTTACAAGAGACTGGAGCTCCTCCTATGTTCCTCAGCCCCTCTTACATTAGTATAACTTATGTAACGTTGCAAACACTGATCTGTTATACAGTGAGAAGACAAAATGAGAGATTGGAGTCGAGTGGGCCAGTTAAGGTCCCTTGACCCAAAACCTTATAATGTTTATTGACTCATACCACTTTAATTTCCCCAACAAAATGAACTTTGAATAACCTGGCTATCCATCAGTGTCTGACAACTCAGCTCGCCTCTGAAGTCTGTGCTACCAAAAGTAATAACTGGGTTTTACATTGTTTACTGTGTTTAGATCATATTCTTATAGCAACTACAATCTTATCATTATACAGTGGTGGCCAAAATGATTAGAACACTTGGCATCTGGGAGTCGTCTTATTGGGCCTGAATTTATTTTCCAAGAGGACAATGACCCGAAACATTCTTCTAACTACTTACATTTACATTTCTGCATTCGGCAGACGCTTTTATCCAAAGCAAATTACATTGCATTCAAGGTACACATTTTTACATTTTTATCAGTTTATCAAACCCATGACCTTGGCGTTGCTAGCGCCACGCTCTTATTGTTTGAGCTACAGGAAAGCTACTGCCGGAACCACCTGCGACGGAACTGAATCTACTGGAACATTGAAAATGATGGACTGGCCCCCTCAAAGTCCGGACCTCAACCCCATCAAGCACATTTGGGGCGAGTTGGAGAATAAACTGGACAGATCTATTGTACATTCAAAGAAAGGTCTTTGGCTTCAGTTGCAGAAGGCATGGGATAACATTAGTGTTGAAGTTCTCAGAGGAAATATATTGCCAGACAGATGTGCTGCTGCAATTGCTGCAAAAGGTGGACATACCAAATATTACATTTAAAAACAGTACGACTCACTTAATCTGATATTTGATGGTCAGAGCAACCATCTGCATGTTTCATGAACATTATGAAATTAAATCATGTTTTGGAGGCAAAAAAAGGTCAACATTTTCAGATCTGTCAGGTGTTCTAATAATTTTGGCCACCACTGTATATAAAAACGAAAATAATAATAATAAATAAATAATAATTAACTTAAGTTACATTACAATTACAGTATCTAGAAAAACATACACGCACACACAAACTGGCATATATGATTTACAGGGACTCTCCATAGGCATAATGGTTTTTATACTGTACAAGCTGTATATTTTATCCCCCTACACTAACCCTAAAACTGCCCATCACACAAAATCATTTGGTTTGTACTGTTAAAAATAAAGGTTCTATAAAGGGTGTTTATTTGAAGACATAATGAGAATAACGTAACGCTTGGTATTTTAACGTGACATTATAACAAGAATATCTATGGCAAGAGCTCTTTTCTTTTTTTATTTCTTTTTCCTTTGCATTCCGCTGTAATAGTATGAAAAAATGACAACATATACTGCACATTTGTGGTCTGTTCTCCCGATTTAATTTACGGTACAACCCATTAATAATTCATTGGAATGCACAAAGAATCTCTTGTTTTTCTCATCAAATCATCACATCTCTTTCCAGGTTTGTTTTCACAGGTAAATACAGTATATTATCTGTCAAAATGATGGAAATCATATCACGCAATGCCAAAGTTAATGAACATTTTTGATTAAGGCGACGTATGTTACATAATACAATTTACATTTATAATAATTTATATTACTACAGTGATATTTAACCCGTCCGTTATTGCTGTGGAAAGAATCGTACTTTTGGGCTTATTCATGGTCTGTTGGAAGTACCGTGTTGATGCTTTTACACTTTTAAATGTCCTTTTAGAATAATGTCACTCATTTTACCCATTTTTAACAAATAATAAGTTTAAGTTGTAATACCCATCATGTCATTATACGCATTTGTGTCCTCATAAACCACATATGCCAGACCACACACACACACACAAACCTGATGCTGTGCAGCTTTTCATGACAGAGTCACAGCATTAATCATACCGCAGGCTTTAGAGGAAGAGCTGCCTGGATATCTGTCCATCACTGATAGCGAGTCACCCTGTCCCTCCTCTAGCGGTGGAACAAATCTGATAATGAGAGAATGAGTGTGACAGTGAGGTAGGGCTGAGCTTTCAGCAGATGAATAAAACAGCTGAAAAACAGCTCACAGAAATTGTGATATATGCCTAATCACCCTGTATTTGTCATAATCAAAGTAAACCATTGTGAGCATGCAGTTGTTTATGGTTGTAGATATCCTACTATACTGCATAACTGTATAACACAAACTATTTATGATCTTGATTAAACCTTGCACATGTTGTGTCGTCTTCAGCATCACATTGTATGAGGACACAGGTTTGCCATTTCATGGTGTCACAGCGTATTTATTTCTCATTACATGCATCTAATAGCTCTTGCCTAAAAATCCATAACCTTAACCTTGTCATTACGCACATTATCAGCTGTTTCAAGCAAAAGAAAATGCACGTTGAATACCAGCTGTGAACTCCTCTCATTATCTGTGCTGAACTTGCATTCCCAGTCTATCAATTCATGACACTGTCTCAGTCCATAACAAATGAGTTCTTTACACCACACAGCATGGGTATAATTAGTTTTGTCTTGATTGATTGAATGGTGCCGTACTACTACACTTGTTTTACAATAGCACAGCACTGTAATTCATTAAATTGTCAATACTTAATATCCTTGATGTGGTAGACAAGCCTATTGTAAAATATAATGGTAAGTTGCTAATTTACCTATTATGAAATATAGAGTCAATTGACCAAAAAGTCACGTTGTGCATGCTGAAAGTTTACTTTAATAAAAGCAGGATACCTTAAAGTTGGTATGAAATGGAAGTTGTGATAGTCTTTTCTTCCCTATTGTGACGTACACCGATCAGGCATAACATTATGACCACTGACAGGTGAAGTGAATAACACTGATTATCTCTTCATCACAGCACCTGTTAGTGGGTGGGATATATTAGGCAGCAAGTGAACATTTTGTCCTCAAAGTTGATGTGTTAGAAGCAGGAAAAATGGGCAAGCGTAAGGATTAGAGCGAGTTTGACAAGGGCCAAATTGTGATGACTAGACAACTGGGTCAGATCATCTCCAAAACTGCAGCTCTGGTGGGGTGTTCCTGGTATCTATCAAAAGTGGTCCAAGGAAGGAACAGTGGTGAACCGGCGACAGGATCATGGGAGGCCAAGGCTCAGTGATGCACGTGGGGATCGAAGGCTGGCCCGTGTGGTCTGATCAAACAGACGAGCTACTGTAGATCAAATTGCTCAAGAAGTTAACACTGGTTCTGATAGAAAGGTGTCAGAATACACAGTGCATCGCAGTTTGTTGTGTATGGGGTTGCATAGCTGCAGACCAGTCAGGATGCCCATGGTGACCCCTGTCCACCACCGAAAGCGTCAGCAGTGGGTATGTGAACACAAGAACTGGACTATGACTGGCCTGATCTGATAAATCACGTTTTCTTTTACATCACGTGGATGGCCAGGTGCGTATGCATCGCTTACCTGGGGAACACATGGCACCAAGATACATTATGGGAAGAAGGTGTGATCAGTGTGATGCTTTGGGCAATGTTCTGCTGGGAAACTTTGGGTCCTGCCATCCATGTGGATGTACCACCTACCTAAGCATTGTTGCAGACCATTCCATAAACCCTTTCATGGAAACGGTATTCCCTGGTGGCTGTGGCCTCTTTCAGCATGATAATGTGCCTTGCCACAAAGCAAAAATGGTTCAGGAATGGTTTGAGGAGCACAACAATGTGTTTGAGGTGTTGACTTGGCCTCCAAATTCCCCAGACCTCAATCCAATCGAGCAACAGTGGGATGTGCTGAACAAACAAGCCAGATCCATGGCAACTTACCTCGCAACTTACAGGACTTAAAGGATTTGCTGCTAACATCTTGTTGCCAGATACCACAGCACACCTTCAGGGGTCTAGTGGAGTCCATGCCTCGATGGGTCAGGACTGTTTTAGCAGCAAAAGGGGAACCAACACAATATTAGGTCATAATGTTATGTCTGATCAGCATATATCTGAGTGAAAAAACTTCTTGAATGAGAAAATGTAATTGCAAGCTATTTTGGTTAAAGATTATGAGGGAATTAAAATGAATGAAAAAAATAAAATAATGATGTGCACAGATACATCATTTACAATAAATCATTCTGTAAAAAAATGAAGATAATGAAGATAATGTGAAATGCAAATATATAATTTAGGAAATATTAAATAATAAATCCATTAGTTATAATAAATATTAAATTAAATAACGCCATACACAAAATGCCACTTGGGCTTCTGTCCTAATTCTGAGGGGATCATTTATACCCTAAAGGTCTAAATGATCTTTTCACATTAAAATAAAAACAATATTTTAACTTTGCAAATGAAATGAGCATAAAGCATGTTTTCAGCAGACACAAAACAGGCTGCCATGCTTCAAACTGTTCAGGAGATTCTATGGAATGTTCTTCTTGTTTGAGACACCATGATACTCCAGGGACAGCAACACTAACAGCTGCTGGACGCAAAAATCTTCCAACATGTATTTAAGAATACAAACACAATACTATCTATAAAATATAGTAGATATCTGAATACAAAGAGCAGTAGTCAGAAAAAAAAGCTGGGAATAATTATAATATACCTTTAAGCTGTTATCTGCTCACTGACTATGTGATCATATTGCTCTGTTACTGTACTGTAATTGCCCGAACGTTGGAATTCAGCTTCATATGCTGATGCCCTTTAGGCCAAATGGGACTTTGATGCAAGCCGGACTGACCCTGAGCTGCTTTAAAACACCATGTTCTGCCCACCCACCATCTGTCCGCAGTGAGTGCCCAGCCTTGGGCGCAAATGTGGAATTGATATGGAAAGTAGATCTTCAGCAGTGGCCAGATAGCTGGAGTGCAGCCCTGTATGACCCTTCCAGTAGTATTTATCTCCTCAAACAGTCACACCAAATATTTTTAATTATTGGTATATTATTATCACGCCATTTAATACACTGTGATTCGCAATCATTATAGATTGCCTGTGGGCATTATGACCACTCGATATTTCAAATCAATATAATTCTATGTTGCGTGGGCATGTGGGAATAAATGCAGAGTGATCTCATTTTTCATCCCTGTGTCCCTTCAGGTAACGGATGACATCCATTTATAATGTCATATCACAATATCCCTCTGCAGTTCTACAAACATATGCCATTTCATAAATCTACAGTCATATTAAATTATGAAAAATTAATTCTTTATTTTAACATTTTGATGACATTAGGTTCTTTTTTTTATTAGTTTTGTGTCTTGTAAATTATGAATATGGTGTGCGTAAAAATGTATAATTATAATTCTATCTGAGAGCAGTTAGATTATGTTTTGTTATGCAAACTCATTATGAGCTGTTCATGAATGAGTATTATATTTTACTTTCTCAAGCGCAAAGAAGTGTATAACATGACTAGACATTTGCTTCTAATTACATCAATTTTAAGAGGCCTCGCAGACACAAAATTAGAGCTCATCTGCATACAGGCCGTACCACGCACACAAGCTGCATTGTTGCTCATCTCATAAATGAGAGAATGAACAGAAGAGGAGGCGACCGGAATGAAATAATAAAAAATAAAAAAACTGTCAGTGCCTTTATTTTCAGCTGTCACATTTTAAAATGCGTAAGAAGAATGTTTGTCTTTATCATTAAAAATGCTATCATGTTTGTACCTGTATTTCTTTTCCTATATTAGTCCCAGCAGAAGCCAGGAGAGGTCATTTCCACTGCCTGGTACAGTGTGTCAAAGTCAGCAGAGGGGAAACACGATGTCTTCTCTTAAAATAATGTCTGTCATCAATGCTAAATTATTATTTGCACATCACTGTTTACAACGTGGTTTCAAATAACATGCAGATATTTTATGAGTCACTTCAGTCTCTTAGAGAGAGAACATAAACCTAAATATGAAATGTTTTATTTCCGGACAGAAGTAATGAGACTAGATCAGTACAGAACTGTTTTATTGTTATTAGACATTTATTTAACCGGGTTGGTGCCACATAGAATTTATTTTCTTTTACAAGATAGACTTGCACAGGAAAGACAGCAACCACATTTAGACATTAAAATACTCACACAGATGAAATTACAATACATTTAAGCATATTCAATAAACAGATTTTAAGCACATTGAAATGCAGGAAGGGAAGAGAAGGAACAAATCAATTATTTATAGCAATTAAAATAAAGAGATTCAAATTCTATATACTGTTGGCTTATACATATGTTATATATTCAGTTGCTCATTCTGCAGGTTACATTGTTTTGCCAGTAGGTGGCGACAATTGATTTTATGAGTGAATCAGTGACTCTTGAATCAGTTATTCAACTGATTTGTTCAAAAACTGTGACTGGATGCATCCAAAATCATACACTTCCCTAATATATAGTATGCAAAAAACATTATGGACAAAATAAGTATGTCAGAACTCACAGTCATAAAAGAGTAGGCAAAAAGTACCAAGATTGTCTGGCTACATTGAACATTGAACATTGGTCTGGGGAGTCTGCTATGTATTTTCTACTGCACAAGAGGATAAACAAGCATAATTCAAAGAACTCTGTATGCAATTGGATAGTCCTTCTGCAAAAGTGTGACAGAAGCAGGATAAATTAATGTACAGGTTTCCAGCCTGAGCTGCAGGGTGAAATCAAATCGCCTGCAGATCAAGGTTTACCCAGTCTACCCGGATTCTGTACCCGGATTCTGAAGTGGATTCGATTCTGAAGTGTGCATACGACTATCCCATGAGGTCATGAGAGAGGATTTGTGAATGGCAGTAAAGCAATGCAACTGATGTTGGTAGGTCACATGATAATGACAACATGGCAGATGTAGTATGACCAGATTACATTTATACTTCACACATTAATACTATATAGAAAAATATATTTTAATGCAGTCGCAGAGTAATTTCTTATGCAAAATAAGTAACTACTGAAGAGAGTATATGATTTTGGATGCAGCCAGCATCTTTATGAGCAAATCACTGAATCATTCACTCAATCGATTTGTTCAAAAACAATGATTAATTCAGGAATTAAACACTATACTGTTTGTTGCTTTGAGTCATGCAAAGTTTCTGCTATGGCTTTGTTTAAAACAATTTTAGTCAATCTGTCAATCTGTGTCTAAAAACGTAAATGACTAGTTTATTGGTTATGTTGTGAGCAGGCAAGAAGATGGAGAGGTGGATCCAAATGCAGCAAAACATGGTTTTATTAAACAAAACAAAAAAATAGTGTGAAAACAGAAAACGATCAATTCTGGAAGGAAGAGTTCATGGGGTGGTAGAGACCCGAGGGGACGAAGACCCAGCTTGACACCACCAAGGAGCTGAACCACCAAAAAAAATAATTTTTAGGGCTGTGGGATATATATATATAGCTTATTAATTGATCCCTGCTTTTTCTAAACACTGGTCCAAAAATGTCACTGACATTAAAGGGGTATGTTGTCTGATATAGCCAAATTCTGTATTAGACTTATTTAATGCCTATATGAGCTAATATTACATTGTTGTAGCCATTGATATAGAATATAATGACACAATTATTTTTGAAATGTTGTTATTGTTGTGGCTAAAAAATAAATAAAAAAAACATCTTTACTCTGAGTCTGGAGTGGTATAGGGGCTTTATGAACATACATTTCCTTACAAGCTGTGGCAATGCTGAGGGTCTGAAGCTAATGTTGTTGACGCTTGCAAGCCAAGAGCCAATCCATCAGGCAGAGGTTGGAGGAAAAAACAACGACGGTGAGGCACTTCATCGTTTTAAAAGGCTATTCATCACAGCAGTCGCTGCTGTCAGCTTCTGCTCCCAATATTTCCAGGGGAGGAATCAGGAACTAGCCAGACTCCTTCCTCAGTTTCTCCACGAAGAGAAACAGCACATCACAAGCTCGCCAGACGCAAGGAAGCATCACTGTCTCATGTGTGCTCTCACACACTCAAAAGCACACACTCTCAGTAGTTGTTTTCCCATAAGCCCTAAGGGTGTGTGGGCCACACACATGTGTTTGAAAGAGGAGAGGAGATAAGCAGGGATCAAAGAGCCATTGCAAGCTCTACAGCTTCACAGAGAAACTGAGCTGGCTGCAGTTCCAAAACAGACAACAGACACGCTGCTTCTCTGAATACATGCAGATATTTTTTTATAGCATCTACTTCTGGTTCTTTCTGTGCATTAGTCTGTTTAGTTGTACAATATTCAATTTATCTTCAGTCTGTCAATTTGTTTTAAGATATTTTACATAATTATGCTGATTATCTGATCTGATTAGCAGGATGTATTCAAAGTAATTCACCTTTTACTGTCACTCTCTGTAGTTTGAAGTAGAACTGTATCAGTTTACTTGCCTGTGTTTGTGCTTTCCATATGGGTAGTGGTGGGGATTTATTTTAGTGACTCGCTCTGCAGGTCATAACATTACACCAGTAGGTAGCAGCAAGTGACTGTTATTGTGGGTGAAGTTATTTGACTAATTAATTCAACCAATTTGTTCAAAAACACGGATTCATTTAAGTTATAAACAAGTGTACTATCTTTATGAACGAGTCATTGAATCATTCACTAAACTGACTTATTTGTTACGTAATCGTAATCATTACGGAAAGAAACAAACACCACTAGTGTTGATGCAAAGTCCTAGGTTAACTTCACTTGTGCTATAGTGGCAGGAAAAATGGGTTCCCTTTCGTTCAGTCACTCTGAGTAACGTCAGTGACTGACGAATGGGGGTTTCGCCTAGAAGCTCTAAAAAGCTCTTCGAGATCTAGAAAACAATGCCATGGGTGCCATGGGTGTCAATGCCATGGGCATGCGGAATTTGCATAGCGTAACTCCACCCCACAGCGTGGGTATATTAGGAAGTACGCTGGCACATCGCATTATGTTTCTGCTTCGAAGCTAAGAGCATCTCTTCATTCCTGCAAGCCCGAATTCTGACGGCTCTCCAGGGTGTTGGTGTGACAGCGTGTTCCAACGATCTCACATTGCCTGTCTGCTGATCTGTGCAGTGATCTGCAACAGCTGTGTGTGTTTTCCTTGGGCGCTTCAACACTCTGCAGAGCTTTCCTCTCACAAAAAAAGCTTGCGAGTGGCACGTCTTTTTAAAGACGGTTCGCCCACGCACTTCTGGGTGTGATCGATCTCTGTTGCCGTCTGATGGGCACAATCACTGCTTGACGTGTTTGGGCTTCAGCACGCTCGGGCAGTGTTTGTGTATGTGCATGTTTTCACTGCGGAACATGACCATTGCGATGTTGCGGTTGAGACTCAATGATCTCCGTAAAGGAGAGAGAGTCCCCTCTGCCACACCCCGACTTACCGTCTCCGAGAGAGATGGTACTTTAGCTGGTGGCCAGGGTAACCTGAGGGCTGTGCTGTGGTATTAAGAACCCCGACGATCATTCCTCGGACTACACCCCCCTCTTGCACATCGCTACCCGTGAGTGCTTGGACTGAAGTCGTGGGACCGTCTGCTGACGCCCCATTTGTTTCGTTCACATTCCAGATAGCGACGAGATGTCGATTGCCGCATCCCAAGGTGGGCTAGAGTCCTTAGGGGATGAAGATTCGGCTGTGTTTCGCCTTCGGGCGTGTCAGCACTGCTCCGGTCTGACCCAGAGTTGACAGCCATGTTATCTCGGGCAGCCGCAAGCCTCGGGCTGGTGGCCGGTCGGCCTTCACCTGGGCCGTGCCGTAGAGGTGGTCGCAGGAAGGCGCCCCAGTCCACTCCAGCCCCACAGCCTGCCTAACGTCAGGCAAAGTGGCGCTCATGGCCCCCAGGTCAGCAACACCCAGAAAGAACTGATGTCCCTATCTCTGAGCCCCCAGAGACCGGTGAGGGCAGTGTGCACCACCCCCAGGCTCTCTGTTGCCAGCCTCCTCTCAGAGCAGACCCCCATGGAATGCATGTCCTTCCCTGGTCTCCTTTGTCAGGACGCAGCTGCTGACCGTGCCCCCACACCGGGATGCTACGCCTCCCACACAGGTCATGCTGCCTCGCTGCCCCACCCGGGGTACGTGTGTGGTCCAAATGACCCTGCTGGTGCAGTTCTCGGGAGCTTGGCTAGAGCTTCCAGGACTGTCCCGCTGGGTCATGAAGACCATCAGGCTTGGCTATGCGATTCAGTTCACTCAGGCTCCTCCCCTCTTCCGGGGAGTCCAACACACCATGGTGGGGCCAAATGGGGGCGTCATGCGTGTGAAGATTGACACCCTGCTGGTGAAGGGTGCGATCGAGCCTGTCCCTCCAGCAAAAATGAAGTCCGGCTTCTACAGCCCCTACTTCATTGTACCCAAGAAAACCAGTGGGTTATGACCGATCCTGGACCTGCACGTCCTGAACCGATCCTTTCACAGGCTTCCGTTCAGGATGTTGACAGCAAAACGCCTTTCGAATGCGTTGGTCCAGCAGATTGGTTTGATCGGGTCCGTGCTCTCGTTTCTCCAGGAAGGGTTAGAACGAAGGATGTCTCCTTCCACCCTCAAGGCATACGTGGCCGCTATATCTGCCCACCACAACCTCTTGGAGAACAAGAAGGTAAGTCAGCACAACCTGGTCATCAGGTTCCTGAGGGGCGCCAGGAGACTACATCCTCCTCACGCTCCCCTCGTACCCTCTTGGGACCTCTCAGTAGTATTAGATGCTCTGCAGAGGCTTCCCTTCGAGCTGTTGCGATCAGTCGATCTTAAGTTCCTGTCAATGAAGACAGCTCTCCTGATCGCTCTGGCCTCCATCAAGAGGGTAGGGGACCTGCAGGCATTTTTGGTTGACGAAGCGTGCCTGGAATTCGGGCCAACTCTCATGTGATCCTGAGACCCCGGCCTGGATATGTGCCCAAGGTTCCCACCACACCGTTCAGAGACCAGGTGGTGAACCTGCAAGCACTGCCCTTGGAGGAGGCAGACCCAGCCTTGGCACTGCTCTGTCCAGTAACTGCGCCCCCCACGCCTACGTAGACAGAATGCAGTGTTTCAGGAGCTCAGACCAGCTCTTTGTCTGTTATGGTGGGAAGCTGAAGGAAAAGGATCTCTCAAAGCAAAGGTTGTCCCACTGGATAGTGGACGCTGTTGTTTTGGCTTACCAGACGCAGGGGCATCCATGCCCCCTTGGGGTCAGGGCACACTCTACTCAGAGCGTGGCCTCCTCTTGGGCTTTAGCGCATGGCACTTTGCTAACAGATATCTGTAGAGCTGATATCTCAACAGGAAGCTCGTACTTATGCAAGGCACTGGAAAACCGAGTGGCGTGATTACATTGGGACCCCCATTCGTGACTGAACAAAAGGGAGTGTCTCGGTTACGTATGTAACCCTCGTTCCCTGAGGAGGGAACGGAGACATAAAGTTCCTCTGCCACTTCCGCTGTACCATTAAAACGGCTCCTCAGCAGGTAAACATAATGCGATGTGCCAGCGTACTTCCTTATATACCCACGCGGAGTTACGCTATGCAAATTCCACATGCCCATGGCATTGGCACTGCCACTGGCCATTTTCTAGATCTCGAAGATGATAGGCTTCTAGGCGAAACCCCCATTCGTCAGTCACTGACGTTAGGTCTCTGTTCCCTCCTGAGGGTTACATACGTAACCGAGAAGTTCTTACTCGTTAAAAAAGTCAGTCAAAAATCCATAAACATGTGCGAGTTTAATCAAACACAAAAAATACAAAAATGTACAAAATCCTTTTGTTTCCTGTATCCTTATGTCAAACCTTTATCTTGTGTTACCTTAAACGTTTAAACACAAGATTTATCCATAAATGGATAAATCTTGCTTGTTCAGACTTACACACTCTGCAGAACTTGCGTTCTGCAAGTGAATGGCGCCACACAAAGAGGCAAGAAATTCCTCACAAGGACCTTTTCCTGGACCGTTCCCACCTGGTGGAATGACCTGCCTGTCTCAATTCGAGCAGCCGAGTCGGTAGCCATTTTCAAAAATGATCTTAAAACGCATCTTTTCCAGCAGCACCTGACCAATAAAGAATAGCACTTATCACTCTATTGGTTTTCTGTTTGTCTATATATATATATATATATATATATATATATATATATATATATATATATATATATATATATATATATATATATATATATATATATATATATAAATTATAAAATTGTTCTCTGTCCTATGTGTTCTGTGCTAGACTTGTTATAGCACTTGCATATTGTTGCCCTTGACTGTTTTTAGTTTCTTCAATTGCTCTCATTTGTAAGTCGCTTTGGATAAAAGCGTCTGCTAAATGACTAAATGTAAATGTAAATGACAGACAAGACAGTAAGAAAACTGTTTCTCCCTTTCTTCCTATGCCCGAATCTCTTTAATTTCAATCTTTCCCAACAAGTGGGCGTAACCATTAAAGAAACAGAACAGAAATTATACATTAGAAAACATAGGAATAATACTGAAATATATAAACACGGAAATATTAGATTTGCCTCTCAAGGAAAGTTACATAATAATACTTTCAGTTATTAATTGCAAAATCAACAACAATAATAATATACAAATTATTGCCATATTAAATTGGCTCTTACAACTAGGCTACTGTACGTTTCTGTTTGGAACCATTTTCGTTTAGCAGAGCAAAAACTAAGTATCTTGAAATATTGCTTCTAAAATGTAATGTTGTTTATAGAACTGTTGTATAAAAGCATTATCACACAATAACACATGCTTCCCCCTTACCTAAGAATTTATCGGATATTCCAACCTGATCTCACACCAATTCGTATTTATATTTAAGAGGTGGCTAATTCGTACGAATTTGTATGACCTCACTCGTACGAATTCGTATGATTTTTGCTAAATTGTCTGTATTTGACGAGTTGGTCAATTTGTATGATTTTGTACTAATTACCTACCCCAAACCCCACCCCTAAGACCTACGGATCACTGCAGTATAGACAAATCGTACGAATCCATGTGAGTGAGGACGAATTAATCATCTCATACAAATACGTACGAATTGGTCGTGAGATAGCGTTGGATATTCAGCACCACAATTCTTATTGTTGCATAGTTCTGGCATGAAGTTTTCGAAAACTTTTTTACAGAGAACGCATTTTTGAATTATTGTGCTGCTTTTTCTGTGTGTGTGTGTGTGTGTGTGTGTATAAAAATGTGCTAAACTTATGTGTTTGAATCGCGCTTGCACCACCTCTTGCTGCAACGCATGCATGACATGCCATAAAAGGCAGCGCTAACATTCAAAGAAGTTCATGTTTTTTGTTTAAACGCATCTCTAGACCTTACATGTTGCATTCCACTACCATGCCTTTTGTGTGTTAAAAACATGTTTTTGTGTGTGATATTGCTTAATGAGAATGCGATTCACTTTTTTGTTCTGACTACTCTATATTAGTAGGCCTAAGTATAGTTCTATGCCTATAGCATATGGAGTTCAGTGATGCCAAAAATCCTCATCATACAGATCGTGACTGTCCCTCAAATGAACTTAAAGAGAAAGACAGACCACAGACCAGTATTAGTCATGCTCAGTTCTCTGTGGTCAATAACGCTCAATAGCTCACCCTGAATCCCTCTCAAGCAGAAGCGACTCCTCCAGAGGCAAACCAGTGAAGCTTGCCAAACAAGACTGAGTATGCGATATAAATAAGCTTCAGCGTAATTTCAACTTTGGTATACCTCAGCATGTCAGAACTGTATTTCAAAAAGAAATGTACTTTCAAAAGTCAATCCTCCTGGGGCCATTGGTGAATGTTTAATCTTCCTTATTTGCAACCTCTGTGGTAGTGTCTTATGATCCTTAATCATTCTTTACAAAACAAATAAGTTATGTTTTGCATGATAATCCTATATTGATTTGTTGCTGCTTACAGAACCTTAAAAAAATCATGTTCCTTACTTTCCTTTTCCTCTTTTCACTGATGCATTTTTTATTCAACGAAAAAAAGAAATGGTTGTTGTACTCAATCTCAGATCAGTCAGACATCCAACATCGTAGATCCTACAAGCTTGTGTTGTGTCCTCCTTGAAAATATATGTAAGACATTTGAAATGTAAATATTTCTATTGCTTAGCCTTTTGTACGCATGAGTAAACCTCCATATGGCTGTTTCTTTATCTATACAGTTATCCTGTGCATGTTTCGTCTTAACAACAGCCTTGCAATGCATAAGCAATTGCCCTGAGTTTAAAGTATATCTGCCTCTTACACCATTTAACTTTTGCCTCTGGTACCAGAGCAGGAAATGAGGTCATGACTGGTGTGGCGTTGGCTCATGTGTGCTCCTGCTGTCTGTTCATCGACTGTCTGCATGTGTGTAAATCTGGCATGTGTTTATTGATCCGTTACACCACCGTTAGCCCCTTTATCAGCCGTGAAATGGCCTTCTGTCTGCCTACCTGGCCATGTCTGGCAGTTTAATTCCTTTGGGTGGTAGAATAAGCTTGATTCATTAGTGTAATAAAAGTGCTTTAGCACACAAAACACAAAATACAAGCAAAATAATAAATCAGCATGAAAAATCAAACTGTTACAATAATGTTTTATCTAAATGATTGTAAATAGAACAAAAGGTTTGTGCTACAAAATAATTTAAAACCAAACAGTCTAATGTGGATGAAAAACAAGGTGATTAGTTTTGAATTACAACAGAAGAATTCTTAATTTTTTTTACATTTTTGAATGAACAATATTGCATTGAACTCTGTTAGATTTAATCTGTGCTTGTGATTCAAACATCATAGTCAGCTACCTTCTTCCACCTGCTATTTGTACTGGTATTTTTCAGTACTGAACAAAATGTATTTTGTAATCAACATGTCCCTTGGTGAAATAATGGCACACAGGCTTTTGAGCAGTAGTCTGTTTTCACTGAGCTTGTCAGCTTGCTTTGAGTTTGCATTGCATTTTGGGATTGCATTATAGAACACACTCTTATGGCAATTTGTAACTATTTTACATGTTGGTGAATTGGTAGAGAATTCATATGAATTTATACAATCACATTCCTACGTTTTCTTATGATCTGGTTATGCCCTGCTGATGGTTATGTTTAGGGGTTAACCCTTTTTAACCCTTTTTTTTTTTTTTTTTTTTGTTTTTGCTCAAATCATATTGTGCAGATTCACCAACCTTTTTTCCAAACGTAAAATAATTAAGTTCTCATGGGATCAATTTGTATTATCTGTGATGAATACATACACCGATCAGGCATAACATTATGACAGGTGAATTGAATAACACAGATTATCTCTTCATCACGGCACCAGTTAGTAGGTGGGATATATTAGGCAGAAAGTGAACATTTTGTCCTCAAAGTTGATGTGTTAGAAGCAGGGAAAATGGGAAAGCGTAAGGATTTGAGCGAGTTTGACAAGGGCCAATATGTGATGGCTAGAGGGTCAGAGCATCTCCAAAACTGCAGCTCTTGTGGGGTGTTCCCGGTCTGCAGTGGTCAGTGTCTATCAAAAGTGGGGGAACAGTGGTGGAACAGTGGTGAACCAGCGACAGGGTCATGTCACCGGTCAAGTATTTTGTAATCAACATGCGGCTAAGGCTCATTGATGCACATGGGGAGCGAAGACTGGTCCGTGTGGCCCGATCAAACAGATGTAGCTCAAATTGCTCAATAAGTTAATGCTGGTTCTGATAGAAAGGTGTCAGAATACACAGGGCATCGCAGTTTGTTGCATGGGGCTGCATAGCCGCAGACCAGTCAGGGCACGTTAGCATTAGAACAAGCTTTGTACATGAAACATGTCTCTGATATCTAGGTAGGCAGCTTAGTAAGATTTGGAACACAGCCTGTATATCAATATATAAAAATGCCATATTCTTTGACTGAAGCCTGGAGAAAGCCTTTAAACAGCAGGAGCAGGATTATCTTTTTTTCCCTAAAGCATACTATCCCTCTTTGTTGAAACTGTTTAGCACAATCTGTTAATTTAAACAGAGAGCTACAAACATTCCTGAGGCTTCATGCTGCTCCAGGATAATTCCAATTTGATTCATGGTCAGAGGGAATACAGAAGAATCGCTGCAGTGGTAGATGTTTGCCTTTTCTAAGCCGCAGGTTGTGGCTTATAGAGGAGCGAGGGTATCAAATGTAATCAATTCTCTGATTAAGAGTGAATTGGGGAGAATCAGTTTGGGGTGCTTCAGATGAAAAGGATGCAGAATTTAATTGTGCTCACAGCGGTTGAACACTTTGCTGAAGTGTGTTAACTTTTCACAGCATTGAGAACAACTGGCCGTAGGGTTCTCATTATGCCATTATGTTTAATTTGCATCAGGGGTTTTATGAATAGCCTCAATTGAGAACATGTATCTTTTTTCCATCGCCCACTGCTACTGTGCCAGCTGTGATGTGAAATTTGGTGGAGTAGCTAATCATGGAAATGCCTTTGTGATATTGTGATGAAGAATGAATTGTCAAACGATGCAGCAGGCATGCTGTCTTCTCTGTTTTCTGCTTTTCTATACTTTTCAACTGAATGTTGTGCAAATTACTTTTCAGCTGATTTTGAGCTTTTCTTCATGTCAAGGTGATACACTTAAAATATTATTAGTAAATAAAAATAGTACTGTAAAAAAAGTTGTAAGGTAAAGGGTTTGTAGGGTTGAGAACGCATGTGGGAGTCAACACAAAGCATGCTTTTTACTGTTTGGACTAGTTTATGGATGACTGCCATTGATTGCAAGTTATTTGAATTGCTTTTGGTTTTTGCAGTTTTAATAAAATATTAAGGATTAAAATTATCTTTGATATCAAAGGCAAAATGTTTTTGCTGGAGTTCAGAGAATGGGACTATGAGAAGCATTTACAAACCCGATTCCAAAAAAGTTGGGACATTTTTTTTCAAATTTCAATATTTTATTCAGAATACAACATAGATGACATATCAAATGTTTAAACTGAGAAAATTTATAATTTTAAGGGAAAAATAAGTTGATTTTAAATTTCATGGCATCAACACGTCTAAAAAAAGTTGGGACAAGGCCATGTTTCCCACTGTGTGGCATCCCCTCTTCTTTCTGTGGGTGAAAGATCTGGACTGCAGGCTGGCTATTTCAGTACCCGGATCCTTGTTCTACGCAGCCATGATAATGGTTAATGGTAATTGATGCAGTATGTGGTCTGGCATTGTCATGTTGGAAAATGCACCTTGGCCTTGACCCTTACGCACAGAGATTGTTCCAGATTCTCTGAATCTTTGGATGATGTTATGCACTGTAGATGATGTTAACTTCAAACTCTTTGCAATTTTTCTCTGAGAAGCTCCTTTCTGATATTGCTCCACTATTTTTGGCTGCAGCATTGGGGGAACTGGTGATCCTCTGTCCATCTTGACTTCTGAGAGACACTGCCACTCTGAGAGGCTCTTTTTATACCCAATCATGTTGCCAATTGACCTAATAAGTTGCAAATTGGTCCTCCAGCTGTTCCTTATATGTACATTTAACTTTTCCGGCCTCTTATTGCTACCTGTCCCAGCTTTCATGAAATCCAAAATGAGCCAATATTTGGCATGACATTTCAAAATGTCTCACTTTCAACATTTGATATGTTATCTATATTCTATTGTGAATAGAATATAGATAACAGAATATAGAATATAGAATATAATGTGCACCCATGGTATGGCAGCAAAGTTCCCTGATCATTACACAGGAATGAGAGAATAGTTCCTAGCCATATCGGTCTAGAAAATCGCAACTTTTCATTTTCTGTCGGTCTTAGTACACAATGTAACTACAGAAGAGTCATGTTTTAAATAGGACAAATATTGAAAATATTTGGTCGTTTTTGAGCGAGATGCTAACTGTCTAATCAGATTCAATGATCTATGCGAAAAGTTCTACCGCCAGATCCTGAGATAGACTGAATGGATTCAAAAACAGTAAAACTCAACTGTTTAACTCTAGGGGAGTTGGAAAATCAGCCTATTTTTTTTTAAAAAGTGCAGTGTTCCTTTAAGTTAATACTTGTTGCAATCACATGACCAAAGCTTTAAACATAGAATATACAAACCCGATTCCAAAAAGTTGGGACAAATATTGAAAATCTTTGGTCATTTTTGAGCGAGATGCTAATGGTCTAATCAGATTCAATGATCTATGCTAAGCTATGCTAAAAGTTCTACCGCCAGATCCAGAGATTGGGTGAATTGATTCGAAAATGGTAAAACTCAACTGTTTAACTCTAGGGAGTTGAAAAATGAGCCTATTTCAAAAAAAAAAAGTGGAGTGTTCCTTTAAGGCTCTGATAACTCTACTGCTTCCTTGGAGACACATTGAGAAAAATTAACGTTAATGTGTTTTCTTAACATAAAATTACCATGTAAACTCAATTTAAAGTTATGTTGCAGAAACATAACTGAACAACCGTAATTCTTTAGCATGACGTTAACCCCCAAAATGGCAAAATAAAAACTATTTTAAATCCCAGCTTAACAGAACATTTAAAAGTAACCTGTTTGGTTGCTTTACACAAAACACAAAAAGGTCAAGGTGGTGTGGGAAACAACTTTGAAGGTTCCCCTTTTCATTATAGCTCAAAAACACACACATTTACTCTCCCCATCCAGCTCCATGCCCAGTTTCAGTTAATGCCAACAAAAATGATTCCCAACAAAAATGGATTAAGTATTTTATCAACTGGATTGCAAAAAAATTTAATTAATTTTAAGACCGTCGGCCAAAATGTTTTTTTTGGTTTTGTTTGTTTGTTTGTTTCTATTTCTTTTATTTATTTGAGTAAATAATTTATGTAGTCACCAAGTGCAGATATGTACAAATACCTCAAATGTTTTAGAGAAACACAGATAATGTTTCTCCAAGACTATTCAGTCCAAAAGGAACGTGGATACCATTCTGTGCTGTTTCTATGGTTACACCTACCCATAGTGTAATGCCACAGTTGTTAGTTATTATGAGGATACTTTACAAAAATCAAGCATATGGAGTTTCAAAACCATATCTATTAACAGGTTTGGTTGTGCTTATATATTTTACAAAGCAAATATAAATCTGTGCTGAAGAATCAGGTCAAGGTCATGTGGGAAACAACTTTGATTATCAAACCACCCCCAAATTTTTTACTTTCCCATACCTGCAGGGACAGCTAAAGAATCCATGTGCTGAAACGTGATGGCTTTTGAGTATTGAGAGACTTGTAGTTTTATGTAGAATCTGTACAGTGGGGCACAGAATTAAATGTCACATATAATTCCAGTCTAAACCGTTTGAAGGTCATCTGATGAGAAAATCAGATTTCAGGAGTATAAAAACTTTCAGAAGTGCTCTAGAAATCGCCCCCTGCTCCTAACTTGAGACCCCGGTTATAGA
Organism: Paracanthobrama guichenoti; assembly: GCA_018749465.1. Taxonomy (NCBI): domain Eukaryota; kingdom Metazoa; phylum Chordata; class Actinopteri; order Cypriniformes; family Gobionidae; genus Paracanthobrama; species Paracanthobrama guichenoti. Next base: position 18,513,263 of record CM031951.1, read on the forward strand.
CATGATTGATTAGATGAATCACCCTCCTACAGGGGCAAGACACACTTAACACACTGTGATCTGTGATGGTGTTAAACGATTAGCATCTACTGAAGGGTGGTTCGCCCTTGGGGGATGAATGAATGATTTAAGCAGGTTATTAGCAGTTTTGTAGATTCATATTAGAGGTCTGGGTAAAAATCAACAGGGCTTTTCTGTCACAATACTGATACACTATTGCCTAGTCTAAATATTGTAATAATTGTTGTCATTATCTTACCATTTGAAGGCGCTATTTAGTAGTAGCTATAAAACAGAGCCATCTGTTTGTTCTTTTTCCGTTCTTTGTTTCCTTTGTCACTTTTTCTGTAATTCACAAATGTTGATATTTTTGTGGCAGCCTAATGTGTTTAGACACATGATTTGTATTAGGTGTCTGATGACAATTAATCTGTATGAGGCATAATTAGTCTGAAATGCCCCATACCGTCAATGCCAAATGCCAGTTGCTCTGACCCTACATGTATACATTACATTACAGATGGCTTGTCAGCAGTAGGGTTATTGTTTTACTGTCATGCCTTCTGGTTTCAAGCATGACTTCCTACATTCTGGACCATCCATGTCTGATCTTTCCACCAGAAATATCTATGCTTCTATTGGATGTTCTAAATGATGTTGTACTACACATTTCCACCATAAACACAGATAATATCAATTAGCACAATACAAGCAGTTTAAACAATCAACTTCCGTTCAAATGTTTGGAGTTAGTATGAAAAAAAGAAACAAAAATTTACTTTCTGCAAGGACGCATTAAATAGATCAAAAGTGACAGTAAATACATTTATAATTTAAAAAAAAAACATGTATCACGGTTTCCACAAAAATATTAAACGGCTGTTTTCAACATTGATAATGATCGTGTGACAATAAAGACATCACAGGAATAAATTACATTTTAAAATATAATAAAAACAGACAACAGTTATTTTAAGTTGCAATATATCAACAGTAAGTGCACAGCTCAACAGTGGTAATGCAATACACAACACAATATTTTTTTTTAATTTTTTTAGTGGCTGAATGCTTGGCTTCTGTGGTATTCAAGGTGCAATACGAGCTGATAGCTGAGCACAAAATACAAGCACACCCTCTACCTCCCGGTGTTTCTCAGGGCCCCACAACGATGCCAACACCGCTGTTGTGACAAGACCTCATAAATCACCTCATCTCCTGCTGGTGGCAGTCACAATCGTGTCCTTCTCACAGCATTGTGTGTTTTGTGTGTGTTTAAATGAGAGGAAATGGTTGCCACCATAGACAAACCTATTCATAAGGGAGTCATCTCATCCTTTCCCTCAAATATCTTAAAGAGACAGTTCTTAATTGACTCATGTCATTCCAAACCCGTATACCTTTCTTTCTCTTGCAATATAAACATTAACAGTGAAATTTACTAAATGAAACAAGTTTATTTCAAAAGTTCATTAATGGAAAAGTTATGTGAACCCATTAGATGATTATATTAACTAAATGAGTTACAGCAAGGGCATGTTTAAGCTCAAACCGGTGCGCAATGTTTTGATACGGTTTCCGGGTTGAATGTCATGTTTCCTGGAAACGGTGTACAACAGGTTTGAGATACGTTTTCTCTTGTTTGGTGATTGTGTCTAAAATGTCAGCCCAATCAGCAGCAACAACATGTGTATAAACCACGCGGTATTAAAGAGACAATGGATCCATAAAAATACTATTTTACATATTTAAATATTTTGCTATTGTATTGTGCAGTGACACTTTCATAAATGTTTCTATACTACTCTGATTATATAATGGTAAATATTACAATATCACAGCACAGTGATCAGCAATAATGATAAGCCTAATACTCACAATAAAAATAAGGTCATAGATCATAACACAGTGATCGTTACACTTGAGGTAAGAAGTGGACTATCCTTCACCGGAAGTGTTTGTCTTTTCATCCTGAAATGTGAGGCAAATGTTGGATCACAATAATTAGGAACCACAGTTTCCATAAATCCCTTCACTCGATTGGGATGTTCTCTTTTATTCTGGACGGCAAGGACATACCCGGGTATGTTTAAGAGTAAGTTAGCGGATAACCTCAACTTTCGGTTCCAAAAACCGAGGTAACTTTCTGAGTATGTACGTAACCATGGCAACTCACTCTCTGAACATAACCTGGTCAGGAGCAGCTCATGATCCAGGGTTAGTTTGCTTAAGAGGTAATAATTATTATAGTTATTAATATAACCAAATTTGTTTCAGTTATATAATATACAATATTATATATTCATTCTAAATAATTAGAATAAAAAATTTGCTTTTTTTATTTAAAGATTCAAGATTCAAGAGTTTTATTTGTCACATACACAGTTATATACAGAATATACAACCGGCAGTGAAATGTAAACAGGTCCGCTCCATGGACAGTGCAAATTCACAGTTAAAAACACACAAGGGGAAATTATAATAGAAATAGAATAAAAAGTACTATATATATCTGTAGAATTATAAATAAATCAAGTCAAAGTAAAAAAAAATACAAAAAAAAAATACAAAAATACAAAATAAAGAAGTGGAATAAAATAAGTGAAGTAAACTGTGCAGTGAGTGAACTGTAGACTTATAAATATGTGGTTAATAAATGTACAAAGAAGTATAATGTGCAAACAGGTTTATAACAGGTTGTTACACAGTAACAATGAGAACAGAAAGTGCAGTGCAATGTCAGTATATCGATGGTCACGTGGTGTTAATTGACTGAGTTCAGGAGTCTGATGGCCTGGGGGAAGAAGCTCCTCCTGAGTCTCTCGGTTTTGGCCATCAGGCTTCGGAAGCACTTACCAGATGGCAGCAGCGTGAAATGAGGGTTTGCAGAGTGATTAGAGTCCTTGATGATTTTAGTAGCTCTGCCTTTGCAGCGTTTGGTGTAGACATCCTGCAGAGACGGGAGAGCTGACCCTGAGATACGCTTGGATAAGCGCACGACTCTTTGCAGGGCTTTGCAGTCATGACTGGTGCTGTTCCCATACCACGCTGGGATGCACTGAGTTAATACACTTTCTATCGCCCCTAAATAGAAAGTTTTCAGGATAGCTGGTGAAACCCTGAATTTCCTCAGCTGGCACAGGTGGTACAGTCTTTGCCTGGCTTTTTTCACCTGTGTCTGAATGTGAGCAGTCCAGGTCAGGTCCTCGGAGATGTTTACACACAGGTACTTGAAGTTGCTCACTCTCTCTACTGGTGACCTGCTGATCATGAGAGGGGAGTATGTCCGTTGCTGTCTCTTCCTGAAGTCCACAATCATTTCTTTGGTCTTGCCAACATTCAGAGAGAGACAGTTGTCCTGGCACCATGATGTTAGATGCTCCACCTCGTCCAAGTATGCCGTCTCATTGTTGTTGGAAATGAGGCCCAGGACAACAGTATCATCAGCAAATTTGATGACAGAGGTGGAGCTGTGTGTGGACAAACAGTCATGCGTGTAGAGAGAGTAGAGCAGGGGACTCAGGACACAGCCCTGTGGAGCTCCCACACTCAGGGTCATGGAGGTGGAGGTGAACTGGCCTATTCTCACCACCTGAGGCCTGCCAGTGAGGAAGTCCTCAATCCAGTGGCAGAGAGAAGGATTCAGGCCGAGATCCAGGAGTTTGGCGGTTATCTTAATGGGAACTATGGTGTTAAAGGCTGAGCTATAGTCAATAAATGGCAGCCTTACGTAGTTCCCACTTTTGCTGTCGATGTGAGTGAGGGAGGAGTGGAGGACATGCGAGATGGCATCTTCAGTCGATCTATTGGGACGATAGGCAAACTGAAGAGGGTCCAAGGTGTCAGGAATGAAGGAGCAAATGGTGTTTTTAATGAGTCTCTCAAAGACCTTCATGACTATAGACGTGAGAGCCACTGGACGATAGTCATTTAGGCAAGAGGGTTTACTGTTCTTAGGGACAGGGATGATAGTGGAGTTTTTGAAGGAGGTGGGGACCACAGATGTAGCGAGGGACTCATTAAAGATAGATGTAAACAACCCGGCGAGCTGATCAGCACAGGACCACAGAACACGGCCTGAAATACCATCCGGCCCAGCAGCTTTCCTGACGTCCACACGCTTGAGTGCCCTCCGAACTTCATCCTCCGAGACAGAGATCACGTGGTTGTTGCTGCTCTGAGTGATTCCCTCTGACACGCCACTTGGCGGAGTCGCGCTGCTGCAATTACAGTCAAAGCGAGCGTAGAAAGAGTTTAACTCATCCACAAGTAACGGATCAGCTCTGACCTCTGCAGAGGATTTAGATCCAAAAGAGCAGATGGACCTCAGACCCTGCCACATGCGCCGCGAGTGGTTGAGTTGGAAATGAGACTCCACTCGATCCTTATAACAGAGCTTTGCGGCTTTAACTGCACGTCGCAGAGCATAGCAGGACGATCTGTATTCAGTCATGTTCCCCGATAGGAGACCGGCGTTGTAAGCAGCAGTGCGTGTGTTCACTGCAGCGCAGATTGAATTGTCCACCCACGGTTTCTGATTTGAGAAGGCCGTTATTGTTATTTTTTGTGTGGCTTGCTCTGTAAGCGTGTTGATGAAGCAAAGCGCCACATCCGTGAACTCGCTGACGCCAGCTGAACTCGCCCGGAACATGTCCCAGTCGGCGTCATCAAGAGCTGCCTGTAGCGCGGTCTCTGAATGGGGTGACCAACGCTTAACTTCCCGCCTCACCGGGGGTTCCTGAACGAGCCTTTGTTTGTATTCGGGTGTGAGGAAAATGGCGGCATGATCCGATCTGCCGAAAGCTGGAAGTGACCGCGCTTTATAGGTGTTCTTAAACGGAGAGTAGCAATGATCCAGCGTGTTTGTTCCTCGTGTAGGACAGGAGACGTGCTGGTGAAAGTTTGGCAAGACTTTCTTTAGGTTTGCTTTGTTAAAATCGGCCGCGACGATGAACGCCGCATCGGGGTGTTTGTTTATGACGCCGCTGGCAACATCATGAAGGCCAGATAAAGCCAGCCCTGTGTCTGCCTGTGGTGGAATGTAAACGGCAGTGGCGACGACAGAGGTAAACTTCCTCGGCAGATAGAATGGGCGGCAAATGATTGTTAAATGTTCCAGATGAGGCGAGCAGGACCGTGAAAGAATGGTGATGTTCCTGGGGTCGCACCATTTCTTGTTGATCATGAAGCATTCTCCACCGCCTTTGGATTTACCGGCCTCGGCTGTTCTGTCCATCTGAAAAACAGAGAAGTTCTCCGACGGCGTCACAGCTGTGTCCGGGACCGCGGGCGTGAGCCATGTTTTGGACAAACAATAGATGTTACAGTCTCTCATGTCCCGTTGAAAACTTATCCTGGCTCTAAAATCGTCCATCTTATTTTCCAAGGATTGGACATTTGCGAGCAGAATGCTCGGGAGAGGAGGGCTGAATGCTCTTTTCCTCAGTCTGTTGCGGATCCCCACGCGTTTCCCACGTTGTTTCTTGATTCTCTGCCTTCGACTCGTCTGTCCATTGTTCAACTCGCCGTTCCGAAGAATCTCAGATGGCCACAGAGGATCGGTGAAAGTGTCCTGAAACAGTCCAGTGTAGAGGTAACCAATGTCCAAAAGAGTTTTGCTGTCATAGCAGATCAATGCAGATGATAAGTTTGTAAAAATTGAGAGCAAAAGAAAGTAAAATAGTAAATAAAAGCACAGTCTTCGTGTCGCCGTGTTGGTCGCGACCTGAACAGCGACCGAACACGGCGGCGCCATCTTGGAACAATTGCAAACGTTAATGCAATTCAAATATATTTATTATTTATTTTATTGTCATCTTACACATGGATCTGCATTCAATTAATTAGCATCAAACAAACAATATAATCCTTACTCTCAGTGAATAAAGATTACTTATTAAATGAAGACATTGAAAAAATGATTGCACATCCACCAAATAGGTGGCGATGTGCACTAAGTAGGTTATGTAACTCGCCATTAAACAAAAGAAGAAGAAGGAAGTGGAACGGCACACTCTTTCTTAGTGTCTGTTTCCATGGTGAATCATTGAGTCGTCGATCTGTTGAGAATTCCAGAAAGCAAGGTTAACTTACCATCACATATACCCTGAACTCTCGGTTGATTAACCCAAACCTTGCTTACTTGAGGTATGCTAGTTCCAAACAGGAAACAGACTAAGAAAGAGTGCGCCATTCCTTTATTCTTCTTTTGTTTAATGGTGAGTTACATAACCTACTTAGTGCACATCGCCACCTATTTGTTGGTTGTGCAATAATTTTTTCAATGTCTTTGTTTAATAAGTAATTTTTATTCACTGAGAGTAAGGGTTATATTGTTTAATGCTAATTAATTTATTTTGTATTCAAATTCTTTAGAATTAATATATAATATTGTATATTATATAACTGTAACTATATAACAAATTTGGTTATATTAATATAACTATATTAATTATATAAAACACATCTGAATACCCCTTAAGCAAACTAGCCCTGGATCATGAGCTGCTCATGCTTATGTTCAGAGAGTGAGTTGCTATGGCTACTTACTCAGAAAGTTACCTCCGTTTTTGGAACCAAAAGTTGAGGTTATCCGCTAACTTACTCTTAAACATACCCGGGTATGTCACATAACCTGCTTTCTGGAATACCCCCCAGATCTCTAGTTCCCAGCATGCTTTGCATTGGACTGTAATAAGGAGAGAAAATGTTAAAAGTGTTATCAAATGTGTGTGTGTGTGTGTGTGTGTGTGTGTGTGTGTGTGTGTGTGTGTGTGTGTGTGTGTGTGTGTGTGTGTGTGTGTGTGTGTGTGTGTGTTTGTTTGTTTTTTTTTGTACAATATTCATATAGCGGGTGTCACGGGTCAGGGTGTGTCACCGGTTCTTCTCTGTTGCTTGTTATGGTCCTGTCCTTTTCTGCAACCAGTGATTTGAGCAATCAGTGTTGCCTTGTTCTGCTGAGCGCACAATCACAAGCTGATCTCCCACACCTGTCGCTCGTTCCCTTTACCCTATATATTCCCAGCTTTGTTTACCGCTTGTTGTCAGTTGATCACTGTTTGTATTACATGGATGAGTCTTGTGACTTGCTTGTTATGACTGTGCATAGTACTCAAAGATGAGGAGTTTGTAGCAAGGTATTTTCACTTGCTGGACTTCGGTTGGTAGTTCTGCTTTTGTTTCCTCTCTGTGTTTTCTCTGTGGGGATCTCTTATGTTGGGATTTAAAGGCAGTTCTGTTTTGTTGGAGCTTTGGGGGTTACAATTGAGCTGAAGAGTAGAGCCTGTGGTTAGGTTGAGGATTGGCCATAAAAGCAATACTAAAGCCTCGTGCATGTTTATTGCCAGCGTTTTTCGGCACGTCTTTGTGTTACCCAAGTGATTTTCACTGGCGATGCGCTGAGTGAAAGTGCAAATTCACTCCCTGACAGTAGATTGAGCTTTTGATTTGATTGCAGATCAAATAGGATTTGATGGAAGCTCACCATTTATTTGTGTTCAAACACCAAAGAGACCAGCAGCTCTATATTCATCTTGCCTCGTTGCATCTTCATCTTCTTCAGTATCAATGTGTGCTCGGCAAGACCGTTTTGAGAGAATCTCATTGACAATTAATTTAGTAAATGGATGTGTGCTAATGCTAACTGCAATTATTTATTTTTCCTCAATTTTAATTGTAGTTTTAATTCAAGTTTTAGCTTTAAGTGTAATGATGACAGAATATGATCTTTGATATTCTGTCATATTTGAGTGAACTAAACTTATGCTTAAAAAAAATAAACAAAAAAAATTAAAAACTAGCATCACACCTCACTGCTATACACTACTGAAATTCTCACAATGCAGTGCCGATAACAAATCTATCACTTTGAGGAACCTAATGCTTTAAAGAGCATTGTTTAATATATAGCATATTTGATAACTTTTTCCAGACAAAGTAAAATGTCCTTTTATGTGTAAAAATAATTTTCCCATTGTTTGCAAATTAATTGTTCCTCAAACACTGTAGAAGCAGAGAAATTACTGTAGAATTCCAATTTCCCACTAAATACAACAAAACCCTAATCAAGCCTATTCACCAAACAGCTCACAGCCTTGCCAGCAAATAACGGAACTGAGAGATAACAAAGCAGTATGGCTAGACCAACGGTCTCTGGGCTTCTCGCGCACACGTCTGGCACAAACATATACCGCGCTCTCCATGTACATGTATCCTATTAAAGGCATAACTCATGGCAGTCAGGCCTATAGTATCACAGCTTGGCAGATTGACAGGTTTATTGGGCACAAAGAGGCAAATATGTTTTGCCTTTATCTGTGAAGCAGCGGGGTAATTTGGAAGGCAATAATGGAGATTTCCTTTCAGCAGCTGGAGGTGAGGAGGAACCTGTCACAGTCTTTTGTGTGGTAATGAAAGGTGTAAAATGGAGTGTCTCCCTGCAGTGAGGGAATAGCATCTGCTGAGCGCATACAATGAGATGTGCCTCAAGCTCTTTTGTATCTTTCCTTTGTGACAGGAAGTTTTTCTAGGTGAAATTGATGGATATATGTTTAAAGTTATGGTGAAATTATACTGTGCTTATTTAACCAATAAATAGACACATGATGGGACATCTACTGTACCTTAATGCAGGGATGCTAGCAAGAAACATTATGCAGATATAATAGAGAGATCGAGGAAAGATGTGCCCAAATGAATTCGATTTTATCCAGCACATGGGACTTTTTAGAATGACAGGCATGAAGAATTGTAAAAAACTTTGAAACCTTCAAAAAAAAGTACGCTAGACCAGGGGTGGTGAACACCGGTCCTGTAAAGCTTTAGTTCTGCAGAGTTCAGCTCCAACCCTGATAAAACTCACCTGCCTGTAGCTTTCTAGTAACCCTTCAGACCTTGATTAGCTTGTTCAGGTGTGTTTATTAGGGTGTGCAGAAAAACTATGCAGGACTGTGGCTCTCCAGGACCGACATTTGCCACCCCTGCGTTAGACCAACAATACTCATCCACATGTTGTCCAAACTAGCCTAACACTAGGGCTGTGTTCGAAACCGCACACTTCCCTACTCTATAGTATGTAAAAAGCAGCAGGCGAGCTAATAGCATGTCCGAATCCTCAGTATTCATAAAAGAGTAGTCGAGAATTACCTGGCTGATGAATCTCACTAATTCTCGTGAGATTCGGACGTGCGTGTACTTAAGTTGCGTCTGAATATGCCTACATACCTACTATATAATAGGAGAAAACAGTATATGAAAAGAGTAGCATGTCCGAAACCTCAGTATTTATAAAACAGTAGGCTAGAAATCCCCAGATGGCCTACTGCGTCTGCCCAGATTCTGAAGTGTGCATCCGATGGACACTTTAATATCCCATGAGGCCATACTATAGAAAATAATTATAAAACATATTTGTTGTCATTTTAGCCAGAGTTATTACAGCACTTTTTGATTCTTGATTTCTGATCACTTGTTGCAGAGCTTTTGTGGTGGAGGAGGGCCTGCAAGACACGGTGATGGTGGCATGTGTGGGAAATCCTGAAATGGGAAAACCTGAAACAAAAATATAAAGTAAGATCATTTTGTAACTTCTAATACTGAAATCAAATGACATTGTGCTGTCAAAATGACTGCTTTTGTATTATGTTTGTGCATTTTTGTAGGATCTGAAATGTCAGCAGACTGGTGTGAGCACTGAGGATGGGGAGCCACAACCTGTAATGATGCCATGATGAGACCCTCCATCACTCCACCTGCCCTCAATGCTTCATCTGGCCCGAATGTTGCTGTGGTCTGTTCATCCTCAGTGAGCCCAGAGTCAGCGAGAGTTTCTAGAAAAAGACCAAAAGCGACTTACAGTGCACTTATTACAGGGACGATCCCCCTGGAGCTAAGAGCCTTGCTGCGGAGATCTAACCATAGACCTTCTGCTTATCAGTTCAGTGCTTTAGCCCACTACACCACAAAAGTAATAAAGCTACAATAAAAATCAGCATGTAATTGTAAAAATATGGCAAGAAATGGGATGCTGACAACATGCATTGTAAAATGTTTTAATGTGTTTAAATGTTTTACAGGTAGTCATGCTGATGGACAGCAGCCACACGAATGTTTGGAGTAGACACAGCGGCAGTCAAATTGTCCAGCACATGTTCTCCCATTCTTGTTTCAAGGTTGTGGGGTTCAGGGGTGCCATCATCATGGTCTTCCTCATCCTCTGGATCAACGATGTCCCCGTTGAGAAGAGCAGCAATGAGGGACATGATGGACGGCAAAGACAGACGAAGGTGTTCACGGCGGTCAACAGCTTCATTAAAATAAAGCAGCAGAATTGGCACAGCTGTGTTGAGATGGCAGTAGGATGTGATGTTCACCGCCTGTAAATGTGTGATAGTTTGTTAGAACAGTAAGTTTGAATAAAGCTTTGTTTCATGTGTTGTTGACTTTTATTCATTTATTGTGATGTTTACTTTTATTCATTCTTTTACTCATTCATTCATGTATCCTATTGTTGTCAGTAAATAAAATATTATTTTATTAACTCATGCGTTAATTCATTGATTGATGTATTCACATCGGCTGCATTTGTCTAGTGTGTATTCATGCGTCGCTAAGTCTTATGACAACAAATTGCATTTTGCTTAAAACAATATCATTTTCAGTAAATAAAAAAGTAATATAATTAAGTAAAAGTATTGGTCAGCATTTGTCATTATTATTGTAAGTGTTTGGGTGGGCTAGCAATGCAATTCATTCTGGGGTACTCTTAATTCAAGTACAGTACACTCTAAAAAATGCTGGGTTAAGCAAACATTTAACCCAACCGTTGGGTTAAAACAACCCAATTGCTGGGTTTGTCCATTTTCAACCCAACTTGGGTTGTTTTTAGCACAGCATTTTTTTAGAGTGTGGTTGATACTTACATTTTCCAAGTATAAAATGAACAATTTTCTCTGAAGGCGAGATCTTCGAGCAGCTGAAAGACAGACATTGCAAACACTGAGGGAAACCGCATTAGGACAGGCTGTGGAGTTACTGATGCTATGAGGTGTTAGTGCACCTGTCACTCATATCTTTTCTTTTATTGTTTTATAATTACATTACAACAATGAACAATCATAATGATAAAAAAACAAATAACATGGGTTATTTGTATATATATATATATATATATATATATATATATATATATATATATATATATATATATATAATGTTTGCTTAACCCAGCATTTTTTTAGAGTGTACTGTACTTGAATTAAGATTACCCCAGAATGAGTTGCATTGCTAGCCCACCGAAACACTTACAATAATATATATATATATATATATATATATATATATATATATATATATATATATATATATATATATATATATATATATTTTTTTTTTTTTTTTTTTGTGTTATTCATAAGCCTGAGGGATGAAACAGGAGTTAAATTTAACAAGAATAAGAGGAAAATATAAAGGATTGCCCATGGAAAATTCCGTCAATGGCAGGGAAAGAGTTAAGAGCTTTTTTTTTTTTTCTTTTTTTTTACATATTGAGATCTCTGTATTAAAACTACACCATTTAACGAGAAAATATAAATATTTTACAGTTTGTCGGATCAGTAGTGAAAATCATGGTGAGTCATGTGAAAAAAATATAATTAAAGAAAATACATAATGGTCCATCCCTAAACTCTAAAATAAGCAGCTCATATGAAAACATAGGAATGAGACCATACAAAATGTAAAGAAAAATATTAATTGCCATGTGTGTTGGTTAAACTTCTGCACATGATATTTTTGTTTTACAAGGTCTATTCGTCTATGACAGCATTTTAGTGCCACATCCAGTTTTATGAATTAAGTCATAAAGTTTTGAATTTTTCATAGGCTGCAGAGCAACAATAATTAAATAATTTGTGCTGCTGGCTGATAATTTATTGAACAAGAAATCTAATTTCTTATTCGAGAATTTATTGACTGAACGATTTTGTTTTATTTTTTTGGCTAAAGGACAATTATAAGACGATTGTTGAGAGAGTTCAAAAGTAAACTTTTCTCAACAAAATTTTTGTTTCAGACTGAACAGGTTGTTAAAAATTGGTACCGACATGGTTGAGTTATGCAAAAAAAGGAAAAAACAGACAGACAGATATTGAGAAGAAAAGCCTCATAGTGAATGAAAGAACCTAGAGGATGTTCTCATGAATTTTATCTTTTGGTTGTGCTGTGCCAAGCTTTAATCTTGTTAAAAGGAGATAAGGAAAAACATGAAAGGAAACATAATATTTCCAGATACTCCAGAGGTGATTATATATGAGTTTGGAAGAGGCTTTGGGTAACTTTGTTTTGCTGTTGATAATGACTGCAACATTTTCACCAGCTATCTTCATGCAGATAAGACTGGCTGATGGGATAAGTGCTTTCATCACCTCCGCACTGGACAATGACATTACTGCTGAGCTTATTGCAGCAGGAATATATGCTTATGAAACTATTGTTGGATCTGTCCATATGATCTCCTAACTGAATGAGCATCAAGATTTTTTAGCTTAGGAAAAAAAAACAGTACATAAGGGATTTGTGACATTCAAAAACCATATTCTGAAATCAAGTTGGCCCTAGTAACACCGGATGAGATCAGGAATGTGGTCGCCTCACTGTTCTACTGTAGATCAAAGGATTATGATGGAAGAGAAGTGATGCTGAATAAATTCACAATTATCACATGATCACCTACCTAATCCAATTAACAGGGAAGTGACAGTCACGGTACAGACGCCACTAACACGCCATGGGTTATCTGGCCCAGAAATGAATTTGGACACTTAAGTCAATTTTGTCTTTCTTATTCAGCAAGGATGCATTAAATTGATCAAATTGAAAGTGACATTAAAGACATTTATGATCCTACAAAAATTTTCTAATTCAAGTACATTATGTTCTTTTAAACTGTCTGTTCATTAAATAATCCTGCAAAATATGTATCCACAAAAACATTAAGCAGCACAAATATTTTCAACATGATTTCAAACATGATAATAAATCAGCATATAAGAATATTTACTGAAGACTGGAGTAATTTACTGAATTCCTGCCATCATGGGAATAAATGGTTAAATATACACATTAATATATAAAATGAATAAAATATTACACAATATAAACATTTTAAAATATATTAAAATGTATCAAATTGTAATATTTCACAATAATACAGTTTTGAGCCTCCTTGAGCATAAAAACTTTCATGCTGACTTTCTTACAGTAAACTTTTGAACACTAGGTTACATCTGTCTAGATTTTTAAGAGTATATCTTTTATTTTATCATTTGAAGAAAGCTTTTTTGTGATATATTTTGCTTGTAAAGTGTGCGTATGCTATAAATGCCACTTGGTTTGATATTTTGTTTTATAATGTAGACATTCATACATTTTTAAATGTGTCTAAACTGTCCAAATATGTTGGTAGGTCTCTATGCTGTTGCTGTGCCTGAGATTGAAATGCTACCAGTGTATTGAAGTGACAGCATTATGTGATATAAATTATATTTATAAAATAAATGTATATAAAACAAACCCCTTCAGGCAGCAGTGTAATCTGACGGGAGACATGACTCATAGTGAGATATGACATTATTTCCAGGCAAGATATATTACGTTAAACTGAAAGAGAACATAATATGAGACCCGTCTCTTTTGTATATTTGTGTATTCTATTATCTCTCTCTTTCTTTTTTTCTCTCTCACTATCTCTTTCATTCTTTTTCTGTCTTCCTCTCCCTTCTTACTTTGTGTTTGGACACCTGTCGGCCACCTCTCCTGCCCCGTTCCCAGCAGGCCTTGCTCTGACAGCTGACCCCGTCTGGTTGTGGAGTCGCATGGCTGCTTCCGTCCTCTCTGAGACACATGTCCTCTCGTCCTTCCCTGTCCCCCCACAAGGCAACGTGACCGTCTCTGTCGGCCTGACGCCCCCCATGGGGTCCACCTACTGTCTCCCTTCCCTTCTTCTCTCTGCTTTCATTGATGACCCTGTTCATCCTCTTTCTCTATATTTTCTTCTCATACTTTTGCCCTTTTTACATAACTTTCTTCCAGCAGTTTTGTTCTTATCTTCATCTAATGCCTTCTTTTGACAGTATCTCATGCATGTACCGATACATATATACACACAGGGGCTAATTAAAGATCTCTCTCTCTCTCTCTCTCTCTCTCTCTCTCTCTCTCTCTCTCTCTCTCTCTCTCTCTCTCTCTCTCTCTCTCTCTCTCTCTCTCTCTCTTTTTGTTATGCTGTCCTAGGGCGTAAGGAAGGCTAAGTCTAATGAGGCACAGTAAAATGAGCAGCCACATGGGGGCATTGTATCTTGGACTGTTTTGAACTTTGCTGCTGTGGCTTCCTGTTTCCTGTTCTTGCTTTGCTCATTTGATGGTAAGTTTGTGTATTTTGCATGAATCCTTTATGTAGTTTTGAAGTGATGGGTTGTTGGATGTCAGTAAGTATTGATCGTTTTATTTATTTATTTATTTATTTTTATTTATTTTTTGTTGCCAAAGACCAAGATATGTAAAATATTCACTACTGGTCAAAATTTTGGAGTCGGTACAATATAAATAAATAAATAAAATAAAATAAAATAAAATAAAATAAAATAAAATAAAATAAAATAAAATAAAATAGTAAAAAAGCTCTATTTTACTGCATTTATTTGATCAAAAACTATAATAGTGTAAAACATTATTACTATTTTAACTGCATGTAGTTTCAGATTATTATATAGTTTCTCAGGGTTAATTTATAAAGTTTGCAATGTTTTTTGCACCAAAAAGGTTCTATTTGTTAAAATTTCTGGCCTCATTTTCGCTTTGAAGTTCACTTTCAACATTCAATTTCAAGGGGTGATACCTACTGCAACTGGAAGTAAACACCCACTGCTGTTATTGGCTAACTTCATCGCAGCGTATCCACGCCCTCTTTTACAGCATGTCATGTGCTTTGATGCGTGTTTGACATGAGCAGCGCAGTCATTGATGCCTGTCTACACTGGATGCTATGGAATCTTGTTTCCACCACAGAATAAAACATTTTAGAAGATAATTGCGACTTTTGATCTCACAATTGTGTTTACATCTCGCAATTATAAAGTTATACATTATAATGTTATAAATGTTATAAAGTCAGAATTGCGAGATATAAAGTCAGAATTGCGAGATATAAAGTCAGAATTGTGAGATATAAAGTCAGAATTGAACTGCGTTGTTTTTGAACTGCGGTGTTTCTTGGGGTGCACTTATAATGTTAGAATGCTTTTTACATCAAAATTTTTCATAATTTATAAATAAAAGGCATTTTTCTCTGCACTTAACGCTCTGTTTTAAGGGGCATGTCTGCTGTGAGACGTCAGTGTAAACGCCCACTGCTGTGATTGGCTAACGTCTTTCCATTTGATATAGTATTACTCTCTTTTTTAGAGCGTTTTTACTATTACAGCTCTCATGGTTAACTAATCGTGAAAAGTGCTGCATTACATTTAGGTATATATATGGGCTAGCATAGTTTCTGTATACATTTTACAGTAAACTTCTAAATACAAACATTACATGCAATCCATTAAACTACACTAAAATGTTAAATGTATTCAATGAACAGAAACCAGTAGTTCATGCCTTAGTTTATTATGCAAGGTCTATTTGGAATAATTTGAAAATTATTATTACATTTACAACTTTATAATACAAAAGTATCAAAAAGAGTTGATGTTAAAGTGAAGCTCTGACAAACTTAATTTGACAAAACTTGTATTGTTCATATATGCATATCTGTACACTCTATAATAATGATAATGTATTTCACAAATAAAACAAAGAAAAAAACAGTGCAGCTCCTCACTCTTCTGTCATGGCTCTCCCAACGGCCCATTGAAAAAGACCAAACAAATTAATCAACCATTGTGTCACTTTTTTATTCCCTTTTTCAGTTAAAGCTTTTTGGTGCCCCACATCAAGTTTATCTAGATGCTAGCAGGGTCAGACAAAAACAGATGGCGAAGAAATGACACACGCTAACTGCAAAATAATTAAGGTGAAGAATTAAGTGTGAACCCTCAGAAACCCTTTAGTCTCCAGCGCCACCATTTTCCAGAACTGCAACCTAACTGGAGTCTTCAGAAGTGCAAGGTGTCAGGATCTCAGAAATTTAAGTTAGCTAAAGAATCCTAAAAAATGACCCCACTTAATAAGAATCACAAGCGGATGTGTTGTAAATACATGGTTAAGGTTTCAAACCTGTCTTGGAGTACCACCGGCCCTGCACATTTTGTATGTCTCCCTATATCTGACACACCCATTTCAGGTTTTGCAGTCTCTACTAATGACCTCATGAGTTGAATCAGATGTGATAGATGAGGGAGACATACAAAATGTGTTAATTATAAAGTGAAGATCCTGGTGTAACCTACTAGTAACTCAGTATTACCAAATTATTTGGAACAGTATTCTAAAGTGTTACTATATTGGGTATCTTTTGTGCATTTGTTATTTGAATTAGCACTAAATAAAAAAGGGAAAAAAGCACTGGCAGCCGAGTGAGGAGTTGGTTAAAGCTCCTCTGATCTTATTACTCAGCGGAAACTAGTTGTTCTGTGCCAAAATAAACATTTATTTAAGATTGATTTAAAATGAAACATTTGAGAATGGAAATATTTCACTCAATGTGCACACTTTTAGAATAAAAGCTTAAAATGGTCGCTGTATGGCACTGTTCTGTGATCACAAAAGAAACTTTTTTTTTTTTGCCTTTTTTCTCTGTATCCACAGGCTCTTGATACTTTTATATGGCAGAAAATTTGGTAAATGTGCGATTGTGTTGGCATTTTTAGATTTTGATTAGATTGAAGTCACATTGTGTTTAAGTGTCAAAATAACAATAAAAAAAGTTTCAAGGGTGCATATTTGTGTGCTATCTACCCATGTAATCAAGCTTTGGAACTGACTGTGTTTGCACTTGTCTTTTTGGTAAAATGAATTAGACCACTGAGTAGCCCATTTTCAACCCATGTAGGCTACTAATTTTCCATTAGTGAACCAACTAGGTCCCACATGGGGAGCCCAGCTGGGTTTGCCCATGTGGGACCTACTTAGTTCACCCAAGTGGGCCCCAGATAAGATGCCCATTTTGAGCCCATGCCCACTCTGTACCCCTGTAGCCCATGTTTAATCCACGTGGGCCCCACATGCACGTGTTGGCTGGGCAGACACATATTGAGCGCATGAAAGCAGGATCTCATCATTGCAACTCAGTTTCTGTACACTAACAAATGCTTTCATCTTCACTAACAGTGCAAACGTGATATAGTTAATAGAGTCGTTGGTCACTGATAAACTCTCGCTGTTTGATTGACAGCTGCATCGCGCTGGTCCAACGATTGCGAAGGGACCTTTCTTTGATCGTTTTCTTTATACAATTTAATCACTGTTAAATAACAGATTATTTTCATCCTACTAAGAGATTTTGTTTGATTTACTGACATGAAATGTGTCCACAAATATTGTGAAGTGTTAAGGTTGTTATTGTAATTTTGGTCACAACATGGGCATTTGTGAAAAGAATTGACCTGTAGGTCCTATTTCTTTCCCTCAGCACAGTCAACAACAATAGTTACAATGCGAAATGTGAATAAGAGTTTTCCAGTGGTAGGGAAGCCTGTAATGATGTAATTATAGATGTGTATACAAGCCGCTCTAAATTTAATTCCCGTCATCAAATCCTGAGTCTTTTACTCCAGCAGCACACCTGGGCCGCCCATGGAGCACAGCTGGCAACATTCCAAAATATACAGCAAAGCATGAGGTGACCTTTATAAAGCCACAAATACAAAATTCAAAGAAGGGGAGAAAGAAAATCCACCCCCTCTATGTTTTTGTCCTTGTCTTTGGTGCAAGCCAGCAGTTGTGCAAGCTAACCTTTCTCTAATTGATGTTTGTGCCGAACTGGCTCACCAGGCAGCCATTTTGTGGCGGGAAGGAGAGCAGCCCGAAGCACAGTGGGGTTCTTTAATGCAGCGAGTTTCCGGGGAGATATCCACCTTCTGAGTAAGCAAAGCACAACTCAATATACAAATGATTCCCCTCCTGTAATTGTAGCCTGCTTTTACGCAGGGTTTGAGTTGACTTTTGTAAAATTATGGCCATTGCGCTTTTTGTTTTGGCAGGAGCAGCCTTTAAGCTTTTTGGTAAATTTGAGCTTGCAATCAGTTCAGAAGTTACATAAGAGCACTTAAGCAATAAAACATTGCATAAATCAGCAGTATGAACTGAAAAATAACTGTGAGCTTGCCAAATATTGTCTCATTTTGGATTTCATGAGAGCTACACATTCCAAAAAAGTTGGGACAGGTAGCAATAAGAGGCCGGAAAAGTTAAATGTACATATAAGGAACAGCTGGAGGACCAATTTGCAACTTATTAGGTCAATTGGCAACATGATTGGGTATAAAAAGAGCCTCTCAGAGTGGCAGTGTCTCTCAGAAGTCAAGATGGGCAGAGGATCACCAATTCCCCCAATGCTGCGGCCAAAAATAGTGGAGCAATATCAGAAAGGAGTGCAAAGAGTTTGAAGTGATCATCATCTACAGTGCATAATATCATCCAAAGATTCAGGGAATCTGGAACAATCTCTGTGCATAAGGGTCAAGGCCGGAAAACCATACTGGATGCCTGTGATCTTCGAGCCCTCAGACAGCACTGCATCACATACAGGAATGCTACTGTAATGGAAATCACAACATGGGCTCAGGAATACTTCCAGAAAACATTGTCGTGAACACAATCCACCGTACCATTCGCCGTTGCCGGCTAAAACTCTATAGGTCAAAAAAGAAGCCATATCTAAACATGATCCAGAAGCGCAGGCGTTTTCTCTGGGCCAAGGCTCATTTAAAATGGAATGTGGCAAACTGTGGTAAGCTGAGTGGTAAAAAAGTGGTAAAAAAAAAAAGTGGTAAACTGTTCTGTGGTCAGACGAATCAAAATTTGAAGTTGTTTTTGGAAACCGTCTCGGTTACGACTGTAACCTTAGTTCCCTGAATAGGGAATGAGACGCTGCGTCACCACTTTGTGTCGTGAAGCACGTATGTCATTAGTCTAATAGAGAGACGGAACTTCATAGGCGGGTGACGTCATAGACCCGGAAACTATAAAGCACACCGGCAAACACACGCCATTAGCTTCTGGAAAAGGCCTGAAACAAGGTGCTTGTGGGCATGCGAGGAGTATGGCAGGGTGACGCAGCGTCTCGTTCCCTATTCAGGGAACTAAGGTTACAGTCGTAACCGAGACGTTCCCTTTCAAGGGAACTCGCACTGTGTCACTGCTTTGGGAATGAGAATACCCACGTCCCCATACGAGGCCGGATGCCCGCCTGTGGCATGGAGTTAAGAGGCGAGCACCCGAGACCCTGGAGTAGCATTAACATCAAGTTAATAGAATCTAATAAAGGTGTGCGGAGAGGACCACCCTGCCGCATCACAAATATCCTGCAGGGAGGCCCCTGCCGAAAGAGGCGGCCATACTCCTAGTGGAGTGGGACTGAACAGCCAAAGGAGAAGGCTGTCCAGCCGCCACATAAGCGAGTGAGATGGCCTCGACCACCCACTTGCTCATTCTCTGCTTTGAAACTGGGCCCCCCCTCGAGGGTGGCCCGAAACAGACAAACAGCTGATCGGTTCGCCTCCACAGGGCAGCTCTGTGGACATATGTGTCTAAAGCACGAACCGGGCAAAGCAGATTAAATTTTTCCTGGTCTGACATCGAGAAAGGAGGAGGACAGAAGGCCTGGAGGACAATAGGTCTCACAGAATTAGTGAGAACCTTAGGAATATACCCGGGCCTCGGAGCGAGGAAGGCCTTGGCCATACCCGGGCAAATTCCAAGCACGAGGGTGCAACAGAGAGGGCTTGTAAATCTCCTATTCTCTTCAAGGAAGAAATAGCAAGTAGGAGTATAGTTTTTAAAGTGAGAAACTTCTCAGAAACTTCCTCGAGCGGCTCGAAGGGAGCCTCGGAAAGGCCCTGCAGGACGATGGATAGGTCCCAGGCCAGCACCCTGGTGCATGTCACAGGCCTTAGCCTCAGGGTTCCACGGAGGAAACGAGTTACTAGTGGGTGTCGCCCCAGAGCCGTCGAGGAGAGACACAAGTTCCGAGAACCATACTCAGCCTGGCCAGAACGGGGCTACTAGCAGAAGACAGGCCCTGTCCCGGCAAACTCTCTGTAGAACTCCCGGAAACAGAGCAATCAGGGGGAAAGTGTACAGGGGCAGCCTCAGCCACTCCTGTACCATCGCGTCCAGCCCGATAGGAGCTGGGGGTGACAGGGAGAACCACAGGCGACAATGAGCGTTCTTGAGTGGCAAACAGGTCCACGTGAACCCTGCCAAACTTCTCCCAAAGGAGCTCCACCACCTCGGTTTGGAGTCTCCACTCCCCGGGCCTTGGCCCCTGCCTCGACAGGATGTCTGCTTCCACATTCTAGCTCCCAGGGATGTACATTGCCCTGACTGACAGCAATTTCCCCTGAGCCCAGAGGAGGATAAGGCGCGCCAACTTGTATAAGTGACGGGACCTTAAACCTCCCTGATGGTTTATATAGGAGACCACCGATGTGCTGTCTGTGCGCACAAGCACATGATGGGGGAACCCTCTCTATAGCCCCCTTTTGCAGCAGAGTCTGTACTTCCTGAGTCATCACCAGAGCCTGCTCGGGGCCCACCACAGTGGAGAGGACCCCGTTGAAACTGGGAGGACGGCATCTGAACTGAATGGCATACCCAATTCTTATGCACTGCTGGACCCAACAAGAAATATGTGGCAGATTCTCCCACTCTGTCACAAAATCTACTAAGGGAACCAGCCTCTCGAGACTGGCCTCTGATGTGCTCCGCACTGTGAGCACAGCGCCCTGAAGCGGCGAACCGGCAGGGAACAACTGGCTCAGCAGCGCTAACTCCCTTCTTGGAGGGCGTAAGCCATCCTCGGATGACTCGCGAGGGCTCTCCACGCCCCGGCACTCGGGCGGGGTTGGTGGATCGACCCAGTGAGGGCACCGCGGATGAACGGGTACCGTATGCTGCAGTAAACACCGTCCACCTGCGGAGGGGATCACCCTTACTGTCCTGGGCCCGAAGGCGTCCAGACTTTTTGGACACAGCTCTCCTCGACACAATGACTGTCCTCAGATCAATCTTGGCCTTGGAGGGCTGCGCCTGAGAGTACCGCGCACCCGACGACCCTTTCCCAGATGTGCGGGGGTGTGCGAGTGGCGACACTCCATTTTTGCTGCGCCCTATGGGAGGAGCTCATACTCGGGGTCTGCTGCTCCCGCCCAGCAGCAGACGAGACCTGGGGCTTACGGGGAAGGAACTGCCTGAGCGCCGCAGATTGTTTCTTTGCCTCCAGGAACCTGTCGGTAACAGAGGTGACAACATCACCGAACAGGTCCCCCGGAGACAGTGGCGCATCAAGCAAAAAGCTCTTATCACATTCCTTTATCTTTTATTAATATTTTATTAAGCCACAAATGCCTCTCCATAGCCACCAAGGCTGCCATAGAACGGCCAACACATCTGGCCGTCTCTTTGGTGGCCCGGAGAGCAAGATCTGCTGTCGATCGGAGCTCATTAATAGCATCGGCTCCGATCTCGTGGCTGTCGCACAGGTCCTTCAGCAGGTCAGCCTGGTATGCCTGCACGATTGGCATAGTGTGCAGACATGCGGCCGCCTGTATGCTTTGCCCACTGAGGAGGAGGTGAATTTAAAGGGCTTAGTGGACAAAGATGGAGCCTTTATGGCAGAAGCGGATTCGGGCGAGAGATAGCTCGCAAGCGTCTCTTCGACCGCCGGTATCTGACCATAACCATGCTTTTTCAACCCTGTGATGTTACTATAAACAGACGTGTGAGCAACAACAACTGACTGCGCATGGTGCTCTCCCAAACAAGCAATGCACATCGGGTGTGTATCCCCATCCGTAATGAAGCGTGGACAGGGAGAAACACACATTCTGAAACACTGCTCACTCGCCATAACTCTATTACTCTCTTATATGTGTATTTTATTTTTTGAAAATAACAAAAGTCTGAACTCAGACACAACACAGAGAGACAGACAGATGACACAGAGCGCGTGTTGAAAGCAACAGAAGCTAACGGCGTGTGTGTGCCGGTGTGCTTTATAGTTTCCGGGTCTATGACGTCACCCGCCTATGACATTCCGTCTCTCTATTGGACTTATGACATACGTGCTTCACGACGCAATCAGGCAGAGGCATTCCCAAAGCGGTGATGCAGCGCGAGTTCCCTTGAAAGGGAACAGAGACGCCATGTCATCCAGACTAAAGAGGACATGGACAACCCAAGTTGTTATCAGCGCTCAGTTCAGAAGCCTGCATCTCTGATGGTATGGGGTTGCATGAGTGCGTGTGGCATGGGCAGCTTACACATCTGGAAAGGCACCATCAATGCTGAAAGGTATATCCAAGTTCTAGAACAACATATGCTCCCATCCAGACGTCGTCTCTTTCAGGGAAGACCTTGCATTTTCCAACATGACAATGCCAGACCACATACTGCATCAATTACAACATCATGGCTGCATAGAAGAAGGATCCGGGTACTGAAATGGCCAGTCTGCAGTCCAGATCTTTCACCCATAGAAAACATTTGGCGCATCATAAAGAGGAAGATGTGACAAAGAAGACCTAAGACAGTTGAGCAACTAGAAGCCTGTATTAGACAAGAATGGGACAACATTCCTATTCCTAAACTTGAGCAACTTGTCTCCTCAGTCCCCAGACGTTTGCAGACTGTTATAAAAAGAAGAGGGGATGCCACACAGTGGTAAACATGGCCTTGTCCCAACTTTTTTGAGATGTGTTGATGCCATGAAATTTAAAATCAACTTATTTTTCCCTTAAAATGATACATTTTCTCAGTTTAAACATTTGATGTTGTATTCTGAATGAAATATTGAAATTTGAATCTTCCACTACCACATGTTGCATTTTGTTTTTATTCACAATTTGTACAGTGTCCCAACTTTTTTGGAATCGGGTTTGTATATAAATAATTATTTATTTATTTATTTTTTTCAACTGGGAAGATAGTCTTAAATCATCTTTCATTTGTTAATCACAATATTTTTATTCTGTTAACAGCCATGGGTTCATGTTTTTCCTAATGGTTATACACCTAACTGTATTGCAATGGTGCATAGAAAACAGATAAACTGTCAACTCAGTAGAATCAATAGACCTCTCCAAGGTCCTGAAACAGTGAATGGGAGAAAAGGGGGAAATACAATGTGAGTGACTGCAAGTTTAGGACCATTTAAGCGTTCATTTTAAGCATTGAATTGAAAGTGTTTGGCATTACATCAGTCGCTATTTATCGACTGCAGGATACTCTTGTTTGTCCCACAGTTATTCTTTCTCCCATACTGATGCTGGTCAGCCTCAATTTTCCAGCATTGCTTGAAATACCTGCAATCAGGTAGGAAGGATGTGTTACTCTCCAACAGCGCGTTTGATTCCACGCAACAGGTTTTCAGAATGTCCCAAACTCCAAGGCAAATTGCGTGTAATGGTCCCTTAGCCCCCTGTAGATTCTTCTAGCACTTTAGGACATTTTTGATGGCTGTGCAATTCACCATTGCAACCTCTTCCTCACCATCCTACAAAGTTAAGTTGTTCATTTATCTGGCTTGAGTGCACACACTGCAATGTTATTGATTCTGAGCTATTGCTTCACGACGGCCGAACACCTGGTTAACAACAACAAAAAAGACAAGAATATAGAAGAAAAAAAAAGTTTTTTTTTCTTCTGCCAAAGCCGCAGGCAACTACAGAGGGAAGATGCAAACCCAAAGCCATGATACCTCACTTACAGTAGAGACCTATTCCCTGTGAGGCCTGCAGGGCTGGTTTGTGTTGACAGATGGATGCAGGGAGGGGAAGAAACACTCTCTGGCATTTTGATCATGTATCATTCATGTTGTAAAC
The DNA here is from genome assembly GCA_018749465.1 of Paracanthobrama guichenoti. Taxonomy (NCBI): domain Eukaryota; kingdom Metazoa; phylum Chordata; class Actinopteri; order Cypriniformes; family Gobionidae; genus Paracanthobrama; species Paracanthobrama guichenoti. Next base: position 18,537,298 of record CM031951.1, read on the forward strand.
TGCCTCACTTGGAGCACTACATGCTGCCTCAAGAAAGTGTCAGTGGTTTTATTAAAGACGCACACGCTAGTAGAGGGTGAACGTTGAGATGTTTTCTATTAACAGCAACATTATGTGATCTTAAATTTCAACAACATTATCTGAATTATCTGGTCAGAATGTTGTTGTTGTTGTTTTGCTGTGATCTCAGCATTAAAAAAAAAAAAAGTTTTCAAATGTTTTTTCAACACAAGCAATTTTATGAATATGTAGCTTACCGTTTCAGATCAGCTGAAATAGCTCCATATCTGTCAGTGATAGACCACTCCCAAATCAGTGTACAGTATGACACTTTAGGAGTTTTACATTTATTTTCATAAATAAAATGTATTACCAGTCAACCTGAGGATCCCAAATGCATGGTTACAGAACTATGTCGAACATATGATTATTAAATGGTTTGTAGTTAACAGCAAAATGAGCAATGGACTCTTTTGTGAGAAAAGAAGGAACTGCAATAGTGCCAACCAATAACATGGATGTGGGCCAAAATGACTAGAGGCAGTTCCTGTTGTCATGTGACTTTGGCTGGGGACCGAAGAAGGTTAAAGAGGAGGGCAATAGAGGATCAGCCTCTTTCAATGGCAGGTGCCCTCCAGGAGAGTCTTGTCCTTCGAGGGACAGAAATAAAATGTCATAGATCAGAGCTGGGTTAATCCTGCACTGATGTCTGACCTTCTGCTTAAACAAGTAAAGGAACTTTTTTTTTTTGTCTCTCCAACTAGAAGAAATTTACTTTTTATATTAATATTATTCAGTTTGGCTTTGTAAAAAGTAAATGTATGAATTTAAATTGTGTGAAAATAGTATGTGGACAGTTTTTTTTTTTTTTCTTCAAGAGATTGTGGAGTTTTATACATATTTTTATATATATAAAACTCCACATAATGAAAAAAAAAAAAAACTGTCCACATACTACTCAAATACATACATATATATATATATATATATATATATATATATATATATATAATTTAATATAATTTAATTATTTAAGTTTTTTTTTTACTGCTTAAGCTCACCAAGCCTGCATTTATTTGATCAATACACATGAAAATATACATACAATTTACTGTCTTCTATTTTAATGTTGTAAAATATAAATTATTCCCGTGATGGAATTTTCATGATCATTATTACTCTAGTTTTGTTATTATCCTTCAGTAATATGCTGATTTGGTGCTCAAGAAACATTTCTTATTATTATCGGTGTTGAAAACAGTGATGATTATATATATATATATATATATATATATAGTTTTTTTTGTAGAAACCCTTGTCCATTTTTCAAGGTTCTTTGATGAAAAGAAAGTTCAAAAGAACAGCATTTATACATTGAAATAATTTTTTCTAACAATGTAAAAGTTTTTAATTTCACTTTTGGTGAATTCAATGCATGCTTGTTTAATAACAATATGAATTGCTTTAAAAAGAAGAATCATAATATCTTTTGTGTTTCACAGAAGAAAGTCATACAGGTTTTGAACGACATGATGGCAAATTAATGATGACAGAATTTACATTTGGATTTGATTTGTTAATTTGGATTTGCTTAAGAGTGAATATGTAGTTTTGCATAATGTCATTATAATACATTTTGTACTGAATTGAAATGAATTAGCAGCACAGTAATAGCAATGAACTTAGTAAGACACCATTAGTTAAATGGCCAAAATTACATAGTGAATGTTAAAACCCATTTTCCTATTATAGAGCTATTTTAATTTCAGTGAATTGTGTCAAGGTTTTTTTTTTTTTTTTTTTTTCTGAAGATTAATCTTTATATAGACATGTTTATGCATATTGCTTATGTACACACATTTTATGTTCACAGTGCTTATTATTAAATAGTTCACAAAACATAATTATATCAGTTTTTTGATGAATACTCAATTAGTCATAAAGCATAACAATGTTTGTTCTTGCGGGCACACACAAGGACTATAAAACAAGAAACAGAAGTAAATCTTTTCACTGACATTCAAATCCAACAGACAAGATCTCCAAAGATACACACATATACCCCCCCACACACACACACACACACACACACACACACACACACACACACACACACACACACACACACACCCTTCCTCTCAGGTGGAACAGACCCAACTGCATGCATATTCATTATGCCGCTGAGAAATCTGGAGATGCGTAACGACAAGTGTCAGTGAGTAGGCATGCAATAGCTTTGTTTAATGAACAGCGTTTCTCTGCCTGCAGGCTTACCCAACACTCACTGATGTTTCAGGCAGATGTGGGATGAAGATCCAAAGGCAGGGAGATGCGTGACAGAAGGAGAAATGTGAAGAAACAACCTGACTCTTTAGTTTGTAACTTTTTTTTATTTTCACAGATCACCTCAAGGCAAGATTTTTTCTTTCTTCCTTCTCTCCACTTCCCTCTCCGCCTCTAAATGTTAAGTGTGCCATCGGGAACAAGTGGGCAAAAAAGGAAGAGAAATCTGACTTTTCACTTTGTTTAGTATTGTGAACGGGGCAGGCATGCATACTTCTCAGTTGGGTTGATTCATATTTGTAGGATATTTCAAGGATTCATAAGGAGTTATGCCTTGATATGCAGTTACATGGGAAGAAACATTACTCTGAATGGCTTTCAGTGTAGCATCTGGGCATTACATATGCACATCATCATAAAGTGCGTTCTCAGCAGCACAGTTAATCTTTTATTATGCAATGCCTTACACATAAGCTTTTTTGGCAGTTATTTAAATTCATTTACTCCTCTAGAAGAGAACAAAAAGAGCTTCTACTTGAGAAGGCAAAAACCCTGTGAATTAATACACATACTTCCTGAACAAATCCTAGTTATGTTTAAGACATACAGCTGGGTGAAGTGGACCAGCAGGCATTCTGGGAGGATAAACTTAAAGTGTTTTCTGCCTCTGGCAAACTAAGACTGGATTGTGCATTGAAAACTCAAATGTTTTTCGAACAAATTTTTCATGCAGAGTTACTCATGAAAATGGTGGTCAATATTTTAGCTAAATTGCCCATTCTGGTTTGTTATTGTTTTAAAATGATTCTTGCTGAACAAACGTTGGTCAGGCAATGGTCAGTTTTTTTTTTTTGGGGGGAGTGGGGGTTGCGATGACGGGTCTTTATATCTTTGGCTGTAACCCAAGATTTACAAATCCACCTTGAGCGGTTATTGATTTTAAAGGCCTTTAATGTTGCCTCCGAGACAGAAAGTGACAGCCAGCAGAGCAACATGGCTTGAGGAGAAATGACTGCTGATCGAAGGAAAAAGACCTCTGATTGCCTCTTAGTCTTCCAATCATGGCTTGAAATCATCACTTCTCTGACATGAGAGCAGGGCAGCACTGTACTTGCTTCTCCATTAGAGCAGTTCCAGAGACTTCAGTAGATGATCAATTCACAAAATTCCACTTTTTTCTCTCTCTGTACTCTGTCCTGCACGCGGTCGATTACATCATGCTGCAAAGACTTATAATACTTTTAAATTATGGAATTTGCAATGGAATGGTTGTCAGTAAACTTGTTTTCTTATAGTGTATTTATCGTGTTACGGAACACAAGTAGATGTTTTATCAAACTAACGTTTTCCTCCACCAATGTTATTTAAAGGCGTGGTTGATTGCCCCTCTTTACAAGATGTAAAATAAGTCTCTGGTGTCTCCAGAGTGTGTATGTGAAGTTTTAGCTCAAAATACCCCACAGATCCTTTTTTTATAGCATGTTAAAATTGTTAGTTGATGTGGAGTTAACTATCTTCAAGTCATTGATTAGCACATTCTGTCATGATAATCTCACCCCTTTTGTTGCGTGTTCCCAGGGGTGGAGTTTATGTAAATTTCAGGGTTAGTGATGTCACTAACCCGGGAGGAAGCTTGTGTAGTCAGCCGTTTGTTGTAGTCCTTAAAAAGCAATTTCTTTCAAAGAAAATATCTCCCTTTTCTTTGAACTTTGAGCGTCGTAACTTTGCAGATATTGTTTATGCTCAAATACTAACATTACACACTAACTAAAGTTAAAAAAGTGGAATCATAATCAACCACTCCTTTAAAAGATTTGACATATGGAAATATATGGTTTAGAAGAAGCATCTATAATTTAAGGTCTATCTCTATTTAGCAGACTTTCCAAGAACAGATGAAGGACAGGTTTTGAAAGAATGCTCAAACCATCTGACAGATGTCCTTACAGACATCTTTAACATCGCTAGCACAGACTGTGGTTCCAGCATGCCTCAACATCCACCTTCATTCCTGTACCAAAAATATTACCAATAATTTGCTTTAATGACTATCACCCTGTGGCATTCAGGTCAATCAGGGTGAAGTGCTTCAAACAGCTGATCATGACTTACATCAAGACCAACATCCCACCCACCATGGACCCCTTACAGTTTGCTCAGAGACACAATCACTCTACTGCGGATGCCATATCATATGTCATCCACTTGGCTCTTTCACATCTGGAACACAAGAACCAGTATGTCAGAATGCTTTTCATCAACTATAGTTCTGCATTTAATACTATTCTGCCACAGACACTCATCAAACACTACATAATTGGACTTATTGCTCATGCTCTGCAACTAGGTTTGGGACTTCCTGACTAACCAAACTCCGGTAGTAAGGATCCACGAAAATACATCACACTCTCTCACTCTGAACACCAGAGTTCCTCAGGGCTGTGGGCTTTCTCGGCCCATTACTGTTCACACTACTCACCCATGACTATATTGCTCAGCATCGGAACAATCATATCATCAAGTTTGCTGACAATATAACAGTGGTGGGCCTCATCTGACATAACAACGAGACAGCGTACAGAGAGGAGGTAGAAGACCTTGAGCTGTGGTGCAGAGACAACAATCTGTCCCTTAATGTCAGCAAGATGAAAGAATTTCAGACTTCAGAAATCTCCTGTGATTTACCCTCCAATGCACATCAATGGAGCGGCAATGGAAATAGTTGGAAGCTTCAAGTTCCTGGGGGTTCACATAACAAATGATTACTCCTGGAACTAGAACACCACTTGCTTGGTGAAAAAGGGCCAACAACAACTACACTTCCTCAGAAGGCTTAACCCTCTGATGCTGTTCATCTCCAGCTTACACTCTGGGTCAATAATACCCAGAGAGCGATTTAGAGAGCGTTTGTACAAACCTGATTCCAAAAAAGTTGAATGCAATGATGTGGAAGTTTCAAATTTCAATATTTTATTCAGAATACAACATAGATGACATATCAAATGTTTAAACTAAGAAAATTAATAATTTTAAGGGAAAATTTTAAAATTAAATGAAATTTTAAATTTCATGGCATCAATCCCTCTTCTTTTATAACAGTTTTCTTTAAAATAAGCATTTTTGCTCCTATATATAGGTTTCTAGTACCGGTACTTCTGAATGGGCTGAGGCTGGGATTTAGTGGGTTTGAAGTGAAAGTATTTTATGAACGTATACTATATGCAGAGAGCATTCACTCTGTATCGTTATCTCATTTTTACTTCCTGAGAAGGCTTTATTCTCCGATGTTGTTCATTTCAGTTTACATTCTGGGTGTTTGGGGTCAAAATGTCCCCAAACATTTAGAGAGTGACTTTATTAAAAATATATAAATGTTTAATAATGCAAATCTTTAATGTCATTAGATGTATCATTATATAGATGTTCTAAGTTAAGCATACACATTGCACTATGTAGTCATTATTGGATTTATATTACTAGTTATTGCCAGATTTGTCTTTGTTCAAGTGTGCTATAGGTTGTCATGTAAGATGTTTGTTTTACACTACAGTGCTTCAGAGACCATGTTTTTTAGTTAAAAATCTCCTCCATAGGAAAATAAATGACAATAAAAAGACTTGATCTTGAAATATTACCATTCTGGACTAAACTTGAATGTAAAAGATTTAAAATTATTTCACAATTGTGTATAAAGGTGAAGAGGGTGGATTCTGAAATCCACTGCTGTTTCAATATACATATACATATCCTAATGAGTGATTTATAATCAAATGAATATTTATCCTCCTACATATTAAAATGATTTGAATTATTTCTTATAGTTTATGATATTAATTAATCAATAGAACTACAGTTTGTTTGATTGTTTATTGTTCTTTTCATATGTTGTCTAAAATCTGATGTGTGGAAATTTACTATGATTACCTATTTTCTCTTAGCCAATAAGAATAATTCAACCTGCAGTAATGACGTAGCTAGACCTTGAAAAGAGTATAATTGAAAATAATATATAATTGTGTTGAGAAATTGATTGTATGCAGAGCGTGGCCTACGAACTTCTCGTGAGACCTGCACTGGCTTCTGCTGATGAAACTGCAAACTATTCTTCAGTAAAATGTTTCTTTAATTAAACACACTTCTAACTCTTGGTCTTCATTATTCACATCTGGTCTTGGGTTCTAAACTGTTGTCCCCAACAAAGGAGTATTTGAATTTATAAAGGAAAATTTGTTTATTTACAATATAATACATTAAAGAAATTTAGGTTGAAGGAAGGAATGCCTGCCATAAATTTGTTCTTAATAATAATAAGATAGTTAGGCTCCCTAACTTATTGTTTAGCCATTGTTCAACAAACAAGGTAGTCCCGCCCCTAACACTGAACGAAATACAGTCCCTTTATCAAAACCCCATTTGGCAAACACTGACCTGCTGTGCCTTGAACCACTAATGTACTGCTCTGATCGTCTCATATATCTTTTTTTCTTTTTTAAGTTATGTTCTGAGAATCTAAATTGACCACTTCCAGTTTCACAAAAGAGAACTGTTAGTATCTCATCAAATGTCAGGTTGCTAGGCAACATGTCATTTTCTGTCATACTCCACTTGCATGTGAATAGGGGAAAGAGCACATGCAGAAATCATTGTCTTGAAGCTCAGGAACATTAGATGCTCTTCTGTAATTCTCTCATATCATATAATACTGAATCACTAAGAATGTATAGAGCCAAGTTCACTACCTTTGAACTAATCAAAAGTATATTTCCAAGAGAAACATGGCAGGATGTTTCATAGTATGATGAATATGACATCAAGTGCCATATTCATTAGACCGCAAATCTTTGAACTGTAAAGGTTTTTTTTTTGTTTTTTTGCAAAATTAACCATAACTTTTATGTGACCATAAAGACTCTCATAAAGACAAAAAAATTAATATTCATATATATATATATATATATATATATATATATATATATATATATATATATATATATATATATATATATATATATATATATATGTATTATTATTATTGTTTAATATTTTAAATATATTCTATATTTAAATTATGAATTAATAAATGTTGACAAAATTCTAAGCATACTGTATAATTTATTGTTGTTGCTGTTGTTGTTAATTAATGATAGCAGGGGTATTCCAGAAAGCAAGGTTAACTTACCGTCACATATTCCTTAACTCTCGATTGATTAACCCAAACCTTGCTTACTCGGGGTATGCTGGTTCTAAAAACGAGTCCGGGAGTAATGCTGCGTTTTAGGCAGGTTTTTGACTTCAAACGACAACTCACGACTCAATTAGAGGATTCGATTAGAACTACAAACATGGATAAAAAGTGTTAAAAAACTACAGACATGGAGGATGTGTAAGTCCAACAGTTAACATACTCTGGATTGGCCAAACTTATGCTGCGTTCCAGGCAGGCTTTTGAGCCCGTAAGTTACAACTTCAAACCACAACTATGTAGCGTTCCAGGCAAAGTCACGCCAAACTGCCTGAGCGCAAGGAATTGTGGTAGCTAAATGTAAACAAAGCATGGCGGGCCATACGGGGCTTATGCTCATTTACAATAATTTATATCGCCAAAGGTGCTTACTCCTTGCTTATTTGAGGGAAACAGAGGAGAAAAAAACGGCGCATAAGGGAAGAGAAGCTGTTATACCTTTTACTTTACGTTATTTGTATATTTGGAAATGTACGACTTTCATAAAGACCGCATCCGTAGGGGCTGCCATTGTTGTTTCGCAGGCTATGTGACGTCAAAGTGCTTAACTGGGAGTACATTTAGTACGAGTTCACGGGAGGTAAGTCACGGGTTTGACAGCCGTTCCAGTGCACTTTCACGGGTAGAAGGTTGGAAAAACACGGGTTATGGGTTGCCTGGAACGCAGCATTAGTTCAGTCAACTCAGAGTATGTTAACCATGAACACACAAGACATTCTCAACAGATCGATGACTCAATGATTCACCATGGAAACAGATGCTAAGAAAGAGTGTGCCATCCCACTTCTTTCTTCTTCTTTTGTTTAATGGCGAGTTACATAACCTACTTAGTGCACATCGCCACCTATTTGGTGGTTGTGCAATCATTTTTTCAGTGTCTTCATTTAATAAGTAATCTTTATTCACTGAGAGTAAGGATATATTATTTGTTTGATGCTAATTAATTGAATGCAGATCCATGTGTGAGATGACAATAAAATAAATAATAAATATATTTGAATTGAAATAACATTTAAACAGTGCCTTGATATAATAGTGCTTTAGAATTAATATATAATATTGTACACTCACCTAAAGGATTATTAGGAACACCATACTAATACTGTGTTTGACCCCCTTTCGCCTTCAGAACTGCCTTAATTCTACGTGGCATTGATTCAACAAGGTGCTGAAAGCATTCTTTAGAAATGTTGGCCCATATTGATAGGATAGCATCTTGCAGTTGATGGAGATTTGTGGGATGCACATCTAGGGCACGAAGCTCCCGTTCCACCACATCCCAAAGATGCTCTATTGGGTTGAGATCTGGTGACTGTGGGGGCCATTTTAGTACAGTGAACTCATTGTCATGTTCAAGAAACCAATTTGAAATGATTTGAGCTTTGTGACATGGTGCATTATCCTGCTGGAAGTAGCCATCAGAGAATGGGTACATGGTGGTCATAAAGGGATGGACATTGTCAGAAACAATGCTCAGGTAGGCCGTGGCATTTAAACGATGCCCAATTGGCACTATGGGGCCTAAAGTGTGCCAAGAAAACATCCCCCACACCATTACACCACCACCACCAGCCTGCACAGTGGTAACAAGGCATGATGGATCCATGTTCTCATTCTGTTTATGCCAAATTCTGACTCTACCATCTGAATGTCTCAACAGAAATCGAGACTCATCAGACCAGGCAACATTTTTCCAGTCTTCAACTGTCCAATTTTGGTGAGCTCGTGCAAATTGTAGCCTCTTTTTCCTATTTGTAGTGGAGATGAGTCGTACCCGGTGGGGTCTTCTGCTGTTGTAGCCCATCCGCCTCAAGGTTGTGCGTGTTGTGGCTTCACAAATGCTTTGCTGCATACCTCGGTTGTAACGAGTGGTTATTTAAGTCAAAGTTGCTCTTCTATCAGCTTGAATCAGTTGGCCCATTTTCCTCTGACCTCTAGCATCAAACCCTAGAACCCTAAACCCTAGAAATGGTTGTGCGTGAAAATCCCAGTAACTGAGCAGATTGTGAAATACTCAGACCGGCCGTCTGGCACCAACAACCATGCCACGCTCAAAATTGCTTAAATCACCTTTCTTTCCCATTCTGACATTCAGTTTGGAATTCAGGAGATTGTCTTGACCAGGACCACACCCCTAAATGCATTGAAGCAACTGCCATGTGATTGGTTGATTAGATTTGAATTTTGATTAGATTGAATTGCATTAATGAGAAATTGAACAGGTGTTCCTAATAATCCTTTAGGTGAGTGTATACTTCTAAAGCATTTATTAATTTTTTAAATAATATTAATTTCAACATTCAATAATAAATTAGTCAAATCAAAAGTTGTATTTGTTCATATTATTTAATGGATCTGAGCTAACATTGAACAGTTGTATTTTTATACGAGTAAAGTTTGTGTACAAATGATGTTGGCTTGGGAAAGCCTGAATAGAATGTTAGGAGTAGTTTTAATGCTAACAAAGATGAATAAATCATCTACTCATTATTAGTTAAAATTAGTTAATGCATTAACTAGCGTTAACTAATGGTACCTTATCGTTATAGTGTTACCAATATTTGATACTTTTAGCAAAACAAAAAAGTAAACTGTCCATATTTATTATCCTAAATATAAGGCATTTGAAACCATTTATTATTCATGATGTAAATCACTCTCCATTTGTCAAGAGCATTGCGCTAGCTGTCACTTCATGCTCTTAGATGACAGAACAATGACAGGGACTTGATGGATCTTTTTCTTGGCGTGTCAGCGACTGAGGTTGTTTAATGGCAAAAGGCACTGGTATCATGCCAGCATCTCTAGGCACAAACAAACTGACATGCATACGGCTGACATTTAGCTGTTGCCCTCTGCCACAGATGGCACATTGCTAAGTGGGTATCTCATAATGACAAACACCAGGCCATCACAGCATATTATTAGTGCTTTTCCGGGTAATGGCCATAATGACACCATCATGAGTTTCTCTTGTTGGAAACAGATGTGTTTAGCTGTGTGGCATCATATGAAAATTACGTGTTATCTGGTTTAATTAGTAATAACAAACTTGTCTCAACCTCAGATGACACGCCCACAGCCCTCCCACGATTAATGCACTGATATATGAGGCATATTGAAAGCACTATCTAAAAACATTGGTAAATTTTTACTGAAAATTAAGTATTGTTTGGGATCTTACTGAATTTCAAGCATCATTAATCCAGTCTTCAGTGTCGCATGATTCTTATCATTTAATATGCTGATTTGGTGCTCAAATAACATTTCATAAAAGTTGTGCTGCTTGATTTTTTTTTTTTTTTTTTTGTGGAAAGCAAGGATTAACATTTATTTGAAATATTTTGTAACATTATAAATGTATTTAGTCACTTTTGATCAACTTTATGTGAGCTTGCTTACTGCCCCAAATTTTTTAACAGAAGTCTATTTTTTTCAGTGGACATAAATTATATTTAAAAAGTCACAGCTTTAATTGTGGTACCAACTATTTTAGATGCATCTCAATGTACACAAACCATTTAAATCATATTTCGGCATATAAGAAATTTCGTTTTAAATCCCATGTTTGCTTTAAAATTGCAATACTGCAAACCTCTTGCTCTTGCTGTATGTGCATGTTGTTATAGTATGAATGCCGAATGGAGGTCCTGTAATTCCATCACATCATCTTCTTCTGATTTGACTGTAGAAAATCAGGTGGCACGCTTCAGCAGCTAAAGCTTATCTGTCAGGGCTGCCTTTCTGAGAGATGCACCTGCTGTCTGGGCTTACCAGACAAGGCATAAAGCATGAATGAGAAACAGGCATGAGCAACCGCACACAGATGTTCCTCTCCCTCAGGTGCCTGCTTTCTTATTTGGCCTTTTTCACTTGGGAGGCACTTGATAGGATGCTGCATGTTGCTATGATGGGTGGAAGACTAGAGGGGGAGAAAACAAAGTCAGAATTGGTTTCAGAGGGGATCGAGCCCAAAAACAGTGTGGACACATTTCCAGATGGTGTTCTCTGTTGATGTATGATCACCAAAGCCAGCTTGAAATAGAAGACAGGACAGTCAGAGCAATGTCACCCCTTCAACACAAGGTAGAAGACAGGCAGAAGTTTCAAAGTGAGGGAATATTCTTAGTACTCCAATTTTAGGTATGAATCCCTCCAATTTGTGTATTTACACTATAGCTTCTGTAGTATAGTGGTTTACTCTTGAAAATTAGCATTGTGGATTTTCTTGACTCCTGCTGTGTTTTGTTTCGTCATACAGTAAATTCCTTAGAATAAAACTGTCCACTAAATTATTAAATGTAAATTTAAATTGACTGCAGATTGACTGCAGACTCTGCAGGTATAATCCAGTTCACATGAGGGATTTGACTGATTATTCATAAATGCAATTGGAAGACAGTTGAGGCACAAGAACAATAACTATATTAGTGTTCACGCCAATGACAATAACATTTATTATATACGTGTTTATTATCCATATACCATACACGTACTGCAGTTGTGTCATCTACCACTTTAAATGCACAAGCTTTGTTTTTTTGGTTTTTTTTCGTTCGACTGTTATTTATTTATTATTCATCAACTGGGGAAAAAATGGTTCTGGAAATGATTTTAACGATATGGTTCTTCTGTGTCATTATGGTTGTAGTTATTAGTCTCTAGACTGCTGTGGATATTGGGGCAGTATGAGGACTGACACAGGGAAATAACAGATGAAAATGTGTTGGTAACTGGGAGAAATGAAAAGAATAAAATCTGTTTTATGGTAGAAAAAATCTGACCTGTTTTACTTGCTATTTTAGTAAAGAAGAAAATGTATATTCAAGTCACATTTAATCATATTAATCAATGTTACTAGTTTAACAGTCATGTTCAGTTCATTTTCGTGGACTTTTAGTTTGTATTCCTTGCAAAAAAAGCAAGGTTATCTTACCGCCAAATATTCTTGCTTACTCAAGGTATACTGATTCCAAAAATGTGTCTAGGAGTAATGCTGCGTTCCAGGCAACCCGTAATCCGTATGTTTCCAACCTTCTACCTGTGAAAGTGCACCGGAACGGCAGTCAAACCTGTGACTTACCACCCGGGAATTCGTACTAGATCGATGTACTCCCAGTTAAGCGCTTTGATGTCACATAGCCCGCGAAACAACTATGGCAGCCCCTACAGATGCGGTGTTTATGAAAGTCGTACATTAAAAACCAAATCCTTTATTAAAATAAGGTATCGCTCTAACATTATTTATCCATAAATGTTATGCATTATCAGCAGCTTTTCTAGCGTTAGCTAGTTTTCACTCCATTGAGTGCAAGAATAAATTAATACCAAATACATTTCCAAATATACAAATAACGTAAAATAAAAGGTATAACAGCTTCTCTTGCCTTATTCACTGTTTTCTCCTCCATTTCCCTCAAATAAGCAAGAAGTAAGCACCTTTAGCGATAGAAATGATTGTAAATGAGCACAAACTCTGTACAGTCCGCCATGCTTTGTTTACATTTAGCTACCACAATTCCTTGCGCTCAGGCAGTTTGGCGTGACTTTGCCTGGAACGCTACAAAGTTGTGGTTTGAAGTCGTAACTTACGGGCTCAAAAGCCTGTCTGGAATGCAGCATAAGTTCGGCCAATCCAGAGTATGTTAAAAGGGTCATATAATGGGGGTCATTTTTGTACAAGTTAATATGATTCTTTAGCATCTAAATGAAAAGTTTGTAATATACTTTAATTAAAAATTCTCATTAGTATTGTAAGAAACCACAAATTTTACCTGGTCAAAAACAGCTCTGTTTTCAGCAAGCCATTTCAGTGCATGCGTTTTTAAATGATAATGAGCTTTGCTCATTATCAGGAGCTTCTTCCCCCAGGCCATCAGACTCCTGAACTCAGTCACCTAACATCACGTGACCATCGATATACTGACATTGCACTGCACTTTCTGTTCTCGTTGTTACTGTGTAACAACCTGTTATAAACCTGTTTGCACATTATACTTCTTTGTACATTTCTGTTAACCGCATATTTATAAGTCTACAGTTCACTCACTGCACAGTTTATTTCACTTATTTTATTCCACTTCTTTATTTAAAAAAAAATTTCTACTTGATTTATTTATAATTCTACAGATAGATAGATATATATATATATATTTTTAACTGTGAATTTGCACTGTCCATGGAGCGGACCTGTTTACATTTCACTGTCGGTTGTATATTCTGTATATAACTGTGTATGTGACAAATAAAACTCTTGAATCTTGCTCACCCCGCCCCTCTGTTCTGTGGGGCATTTTTTGTGTTGCCTTGACAACAGTTGAGGGTATATTTTGGAGAAAGAATGGCAACAGGGGTCTCTGAGGACACATCTGTGCAACCGTATCGATTTGAACCGGAGTCGGACCCGGAACAAGATGACGGCCCCAACGAAGTTCGACAATTAAGGCTCGAACAGCCATTATTGCCATTATTTCTGAATGGTTGGTTAACGTAATGTCACTTTAATCTTTGTATGTACTGGCAGGGTAGCGTAGTGAGATACGAAAGCTATGTGTTTACTAATGTATACGTTAGTTCATTGACACATTGATGTTACAGCTAATGGTCATGAAAAACTTTTTTTCGGTAAATGTAGGCTTGTCAGTGATGCGTAACGTTATCTATGCAGTGTTAGGTACAACTGTCAGGGCTGAAGCACTGACATTAGGTCGCCACAGGAATGTTTCTAGCAGTAGTTGAAGGACACCTAAGAATATGTTGTAATGTATATTTATGTCCAGTGCCATAACGCGTTGTTCATTATAAACGTGGGATTATGAATTCTATTGAGAACATCATACATCGAAAGCATGCCGTAATGTAACTTACCCTGTAAACTTTAGCCGCATTCATCGTGAAGCGTGCAAGTGATTTGCAAAATTAATATAAAGGTTAATAAAATGTTACACTCACTTCTTCTGGAGATGCAGCAGGAACATGAATAGTTGGTACCGGTCCTTTTTTCAGGAGCAGCTCCTTAGCAAAACCTGCTTTATACTGATTCTCGTTTATAAAGCAGTCTGGTGAGAAATGATTCGCGCAAACGTGAAAGCATTGACGTTGATCGGGGGGAATATTCCCTTCGAAAACAAAACTCAGCCACTGCGTCTTCAGTGGTTCGGATTTAGGAACATCAAAATGAATGCTGTGTTCGTTATTACACCCAAGAACAGAACACCACAATCGCTTAGACGCCATTCTGCTCCAGCGTATCAACAACGGTGGACTATGACGACAGCTCGCTCAGGGCGGGTCTGTGTTGAAACGCTGCTGTCAATTAACAGTCGTGGGAGGGGCGTCTGACCATGTGACGTCACACGGTCAGACGGCTCGATTTGAGATGGGGGAAAACATATAAGGAGATAGGATGGTTGTGTACAGGCACTGCCAACACACATTTCCATACAATCAACTCACAATGGGTCATGGACAATATTAGCCATTGTTCTGCACTTCGAATTCTAACTGGAAATATTAGACCATCCGGGTACCTTTGTGAATACCCTTTTCAACATACTATGATTTGGGGCATACTAATTCTATCCGTAAGAAAAAGCATGCCATAGTACTTCTTTCTTATTTTGTTTAATGGCTATTTACATACTTGGTGAATATCACCACCTATTTGGTGGTTGTGCAATCATTTTTATCATTTTGTTTAATAATCTTTAATCACTGTGAATAAGAATTATGTGTTTTATGCTAATTATAATAAAAATAAAGATTGATTAAACTAAATAACAGTCTGTGCATGCAAAGATAACATGGCTGCTTTTTGTCTTTTTATGTTTAGTCATTTTACTTCCACATTAATTGAAAGGTAAGATATATCATGTTTTTTTTACTATAGACATTATAGCATCCTGTTGCAAAAATAAAAATAACTCAGAATGCAGGTCAATAATATGAGATGAGAATTGTATATATTAATAAAATAAACCTTTTTTAATAGTGCTTTATATTGCTAACTATATATAGTATTTTGTGCAATCTGTCATGCTCACTGGAGCCTCATTAATAGCGTCACGCATGCGCAGAATACCTCTGAAGTAAACTAACCCTAAAACAGAAACGGCTCTGGAGCAGCTTATGTTCAGAGAGTGAGTTGCCATGGTTACTTACATTCCCTGAAAGTTACCTCCGTTTTTGGAACCGAAAGTTGAGGTTATCCGCTTGCTTACCCTTAAAAATACCTGGTAATGTCACAAAACCTGCTTTCTGAAATACCCCCGCTTCCTGTTTTCTTTGTTCTAGTTTCCCGCCATTATCTTTTGTCATGGAGATTAATAATGAGCACAGCTGTCTTCATTTAGTTCATTATCTCTATGTATTTAAGTCCCTCAATTTGTTTCAGGCAAGGGGGCTATTCCAGAAAGCAGGTTATGTGACATACCCGGGTATGTTTAAGAGTAAGTTAACGGATAACCTCAACTTTCGGTTCCAAAAACGGAAGTAACTTTCAGGGTATGCAAGTAGCCATAGCAACTCACTCTCTGAACATAACCTGCTCCGGAGCAGCTCATGATCCAGGGTTAGTTTGCTTAAGAGGTATTCAGATGTGTTATATAATTAATATAGTTGTATTAATATAACCAAATTTGTTATATAGTTACAGTTATAATATAGTGATGGGAAGTTCGGATCTTTTCCTCGAACCGGTTCTTTCAGACATTTCGTTTCAATGATCCGGTTAAAAAAACAAAAACGGATCACCGGTTCTTTTACGTACTCACGTAATGACGTAATTTCTATCATCCCGGCGGACGAAAATACATTCAAGTACATTCATATACAGTCATTTGTAATCATAACTTAGTATAACAATAATAATAATTATCGTCATCATCATCTTGGATAAGTTCCTATGTTTACGTTTTGCAAAAGCACTCAATACAGCCACTGTCGTGCAAACGTGGATGTTTTACACAGATTAAATAAATTTACATTGACATAACACAAATTTACACAAGTCCTCGGTTCACCTGTGCTCATATAATCAGCACATTATCAGTTGTCGGAGAGAAACCCCATCAGCTGTCTGAGAGAAACAGTTTGGTCCAGACGGTGCTATCACGCATGCTCAGTCTCTCAGCTCATCGGTTCTCAATATCGAACATGTCCGAAAGAAACGGTTCTCGATGCTGTTCTGGTGAACCGAGAACCGCTGTACATTCGGTAGTGCACGCATGCTCAGATCATCTGCTCATCGGTTCTCCGTATCGAACGTGTTCGAAAGAAACGGTTCTCAGTTCGGATTGGAGAACTGTTAACTCGAGAACCGCTGTACGTTCGGTACACGCGCATGCTCAGTATCAGCAGCTCGTGAGTTCTCATCAGTTCTCTCAGCACAACATGTCTCAGTTCAGTGAACTGTTGGAGTTACTAGAGTAACATATACTTAAGGATATCAGTTTATTTCTAGTCGGAGGGACTGTCACTCCTGTCAGAAAGTGAGTAACTTTAGTAACTTGTGGATTAGCGCTGATTTGAGACGCGAACGATTCAGTCCGATTTGGTGAACTGGTTCGACCGGTTCACTAAAAAGAACCGGTTCAAAAGAACGATTCGTTCACAAACCGGACATCACTATTATAATATAAAATATTATATATTAATTCTAAAGCACTATTATATCAAGGTACTATTTAAATGTTAGTTCAATTCAAATATATTTATTTTATTGTCATCTCACACATGGATCTGCATTCAAATAATTAGCATCAAACAAATAATATAACCCTTACTCTCAGTGAATAAAGATTACTTATTAAACGAAGACATTGAAAAAATTATTGCACAACCACCAACTAAGTAGGTTATGTAACTCGACATTAAACAAAAAAGAAGAAGAAGGAAGTGTAATGGCACACTCTTTCTTAGCGGCTGTTTCCATGGTGAATCATCGAGTCGTCGATCTGTTGAGAATGTCTTGTGTGTTAACCGTGCGTCCTCCGGAGAACACATCCTGTGAAGGATGCAGTATACGAAGTATCCTCAATCAGAATTAAAATAGTCCTTTGTAGCAGGCAGGAAGTATCACGTTGCTATGCCAACACGTTCACAGCCTTGTTGCGCTCTCACACCAGTTATATGAATTATAACTATAAAAATTATTTATAACTTGAAAATGACTATGACATTTTTCTTGCCTTGACAGAAATGTAAGTTACTGTTCTAAACGTTTAAAGACCGCTAAACACTTGTAATCCTGTTTACCACAACTATCTGTTTGAGGTAATTCAGCTTAAAAAAAAACAAAAACAAGCTTGAAACTGCTTACATTTAAACACCACATCTTCGCTTGCATGTATATCTGCGGCGGCGCCATTCTTTCAAATAATATACAAAATGTGTCATTGTTAACGACGACGCAAAGAATTGTGGGTTATCTGCAGCAGCGAAGGATACACCTCATGCACCCTCCGAATTCCTGTGAAAGAAGGTCGCATTCGGAGTTTCCTAATTACTTTTTTGAACTGAGTCAGCCTTGATGACGCATGCAGCCTTCGAATGCGACCTCTGGTGGACGCAGCCTTCAAATGAGACACAGCTAATTAGTTGTCTGAACTTACTCCCGGACTCGTTTTTAGAACCAGCATACCCCGAGTAAGGTTTGGGTTAATCAACCGAGAGTTCAAGGTATAGGGGAGCGCGGGCCACAACCTAATACGGGGTTAGTTGTAACACGCATGGTTTAAAACTTTCTACACATGCCAGGATGACGAATCTGTGTGTATTTACTAGTTGCCATATCAACATTTAGAGAAAGAAAAAATTGCGCCAAAATTAAGAAATCTTTGGAAGAGATCACTGAGCATTTATTTAACCATAGCAAAAGTAAATTTCTTACTTAAGTTTATTTTTCATCTCTGTTTTTTGTGTTTATTTAAAATAAGACAAATATGATATTATTGTAAATCTTATCTGTTATTTAACAGTTGAGATAGTTCTTTAATGCTGCTCTAAATAAAGATTATAAAGACTGAGTCAATGTTCAAAAATTATTCATTATACTGTATAGCTGTATTTAGCGACGTGTTTGTTGTCAAGTTTATTTTTAACGATTAAAAATGCCATTATTTTATTAAAAAAATATTAATTATATTTTATTGACAAAATTATTATTATTTTATTAGATCAGGGTTTTTTTATTAGATCAAAAATAAAAATAGATTAAGCTGTCATTTGGTCATGTTAGAATGTTCCCCTCACATGTTACAGTGTACCCCACCTATGGGGCATGTTGTCACTTTTCACTTCCATTCTTTCGGGGTAAATCAAGAAAAAAGTATACACTGTATAATGAAACAAAACCACATAATTGTACTAGACGTGTGAAACTAATGTGGGAAAAAATAAATACTCTGAACCCCAAGTGGATTTACACAAACTGAGAACGCCAAAAAGTGTTAGGTTGTGCCCCTCTCTCCCCTATGCGACGGTAAGTTAACCTTGCTTTCTGGAATACCCCCCTGGTCCAGTATTGTCCGTATGTGTGATACACTCTGTTTGGAAGCTAATTGACTTTTGTTTAATAAATATCTTCTTTATTTTGTCTATATCTAACCGTCTTCATTGGACATGAAGCATGACAGATAGAGTGCAACAGAATGCCAGGCTCTCTGACCCCCTTTTATGTGTCTAAAAATGTGCCATGAGACAAGATTCGGAAAATAAGTATCAATAGGCCTACCGTCTGTCTTTAAAATGTATGTAACACTTTACTTTACAATAATGTTAAGTTATGGGACCTTATTGTAACCAAGTGTAACCAATATGTCAAATTCGTTGAATTGGATATTGGAAGTGGATTGCTATGGACTGTATGTCAGTGATATAGAATTATGTTAATGACATGGAATTGAAACAACATGCATCTATTTTAATATATACATTTACATATTTTTGTAAATGTATTTTTAAAATGTATTTTTGTGATGTCAGTTATCAGAAGTGCCTTTGAATGATTTTCATTTGGGGGCAAAATGTTCCCAGCAAATGTTGATGATGTGATTAATTGCGATTAATTTAATTAATCAGCGTATCATGTAATTAATATGATTCACATTTCAGCCCTCGAGTGAACTTTAGAATCACATCAAACCTACTTCAATTCTTTTTTGCTTCTGCCTCAGTGCTTATCATAAATACACATGAGTGTGTCTATACTTGTCCTGTAATAGTTTCCTCTTTCAGCTTGCATGGTTTATAAGATGGCATGTCATGCAGCTCCGTGCGGACCATAATGGAGTTATGATGTCTCGGCAGCCATTGAGAAAGAGGCCTGTTATTTATGCTGAGCGTCAGGCTCACAGAGGAGAGGCAAAGCACATTTAATTTCTCTCTAGATCACAAAGACAAATTCTATTTACTGCTGCCAGACAGGGATACGAGGAGAAAGTGAGAGAGAGAAGGGAAGAGGCAACGGGTGATGGAAGGATTTAATAGGTCATTCTGACAAACCTCATTAAGAGCTCTCGTGCGAGTCCTGGGGAAACCCTGTTTAAAATGGCCAGTGTTTACCATTTTACTGCCTTATTTTTCTCTGTTGGAAACAATAAGACAATGTATCAGTCAACTGAAAATAAAGCTGGCAGTTCAAAATGAGTTGACAGTAAACAATATATAACAATAAACACGAAACATATCAGGCGGGTTATTGAATGATGAAAAGTGAAATATTCATATCCTTATGGCATAAGGGTAGTACTGAAGGAATATCAGTAAAGTGATACTAACTGAATGAATTTACATGCTTGGCTAGAGCATGTATATACAGTGTCGAGTATGTCATTCTGTCTTCTTCAGATGTTACACAAAAACATGCTGCCTTTTACTGTTATAGATAGATGGATAGTTATCTTATAGATAAATTTGTTGTGTTTGTGAGAACATGCTAAAATGTACAAAACCAAAGTGAATGGAAATTGATTGACCTTCATCGATTCCTCTCTGAGGAGAAAACAAAAGTCGTTCCTTGTTACTTGGGCATAATTAACACTGATCGAGCGTGCTTGCTCTTTTTCTCTGTTCTGGTGCAGAGATGGCCATCCACTGAGGAAAAACATTAACAAACGGCCAGTGACGACGTGCCAGGAACTCTGAGTGACTGTGAACAGAAACTGGCATAATAGTGGCAGCTTATGCATTATATTTGGATATCAGTGTATTTCTCTGCTGTCTTGACCTTATATCACTGTCAATTACACATATTGGCAACTGAATCACACAGTGAGGTGGCTAAATACGTGACATGACAGTGATAATGCTTGTGCCAGTAGATTGAGGACCTTACCAGCAAGAATGACTTGTAAGAAATAGCTGTTTTAAGGGATAGTTCAGTGTTGTTATCATTAACTCCCCTTCATGCCATACCAAACCTGAAGAAAGAACGTCATCCAGTGAGTAAATGAATGCACCCTGTAAGCTTTTAAGGCCCTCGGTTTCCTCTCAGCATCTTTAAGTTATGCTCAGATTGAATATGAAAGTCTTTTATACAGCAAGATCGTAGAGATGGCAACTGAATTCAGATTCCAGTCACAATCTGAAAGAGCATTTAGCAGCTGAAGAACATTTTGAGTTGATGGAGGGCACTTATTAAAATGCATCTAGCGTTCAGCAGTATAGTTCCTCTACGGCTAACATTGAATATGAAGCGTTTGAGACATTTTAAGCTACATTAATGGTATAAATCATCCATTTTTTTATTCCATAATATTCTCAGACTTATAAAACATAAAATCAAACAGAGAAGTAATTTATAAATGCACTGTCGTTGTTGTGTTTCAGGCAAAATTATCTCTGAAACTAATTTCCTGCTGTTGTTGGCAGAATGGTCAGTGTTTTTCCCCCTCATAATTTCATGGTATTTAATGTGTGGAGTAATAAACCAGTCGAGGTCCCTGAGTAACTCTCTGTGAAGAGATTTTTGCCATCCAGCTGGAAAAGCAAGGTAATCTTGCGTAGTGTGTTCACGTATTTTTGGTGTAATTGTGGATCAGATGTTTGACACCACAAAGAACCACATGCAGAAGGTGTTTAATTAGAGACACCTTTATGAGTGAGCACCAGCTCACCATGGTGTAGCTCTGAAGATTTTCCAGCAGATGTTTTCTCTTGAGAGCTTTCCTCATTGGATCAGAGCTCCAACTGATTTATTTCTTTGCTTGGATGTCCTTCAGTGCTTTTCTGTATTTTGTGTACCAAAAGAGATCCGATTGCACAGAGACAGCACTAAGTACTGGATAAGTTGTGAGGACTTTAAATTAATCGTTCATTCTTCTCAATATATAAATCCTAAATAAAGTCTTTCTTGTTCTATTATAGCAGCGAGCTTGGAAACTGCCGTGAACATGATATTAGGCAATCAATGAGCAATGGGAAGTGGAATGTACCTTTGTTTATTTATATACACAAATAACATCCTGGTGTATTGCTGTTTTCTTCAATTACTGTCTCATTTGAGATAACCCAGCCATGAAATGATGCCATTTGCTTTGCCATTATTTCAAATCAGTAGATAACAGTATGATTCAGTGCACAATCTGACTCACCTGAAAAAGTAGAAAAGTCAAGCTCTCCTCTGAGCTCAATTTCTACAAGGCCTATTTTCTTAAACACTGTATGCATATGTTTTCAATCGTAAGTATTTTAAGATGAGGTTGTTTTGAAATGTAAAGACCAGTGGTAAGTCTTTTGTAAGGTTTGATAGAGTGAACTTTCATATTGATAGCCTATCACTTTAAATGCTTGGACAGTGATTTTTATTTTCTCTAGATTTTGTCAAATCTGAAAAGGTTATGCAATGCAACTTCAACAGGAATAGTTTTTGAAACCTATGCAGATTTCTATGAATGCACAGGAGAGAAGATTTGCCTTTTGATTACATATGCATTCAGGCGATTAGAAATGTACAGTATACGGTTGTGAGTCAGCAAAACAGGCTTCTTATTGAAGGGCTTCCTCTGGGGTCTCAGCAGGGGTTTATGGACAGGGGCCAAAGTCCAATAAAACTTTCAGAATCAAATTCTCTCTCCTCCGTCGCCTCCTGCTGCAGCCCTCATATACCTTGCTACTCTTTCTGACTCATATAAACCATTCATCTGTCAGAAGTTAAACATCCGCACAAGAACTTTCCCACACACTTCACTTATTGGTGAATGACTCTTCTGGTGAAGTGCTTATTTTATGTGATATTGCATGTAAACATCTGGTTTTATCATTAATTGTATTTACAGTGACCTAATATATATTAATAATATATAAGGTACAGTTCAAAAGTTTGGTCAGTAAGTTGTAATAAGAAATGTTTCTTGACAAATCAGCATATTAGAATGATTTCTGAAGGATCAGGTGACACCTAAGAAAATGCACTTTTCCATCACAGGAATAAATTACATTTTAATGTAATTAATTAATACATTAAAATAGAACAGTTCACTATATTTCACAGTAATAGTGTGCAATTTGAACTGTGGTTAAAGTCAGTCATAAAATAAGTCACCTTGATATTTAATAATATACAGTAGATATATACATTAAAAAAGTGAACAAAATTAATGGTTATATACAGAATTTGTAGTTCTCTCCATATTTCTATTCACTTTTTATCACCCCCATAGTATGGTTTCTTTTTCTTTTAAAAAGGGTCTCTTTTGAATTAATAATAATTTAGGCTACTCTGGTAAAATCATGTGAATTTTTTTTTTTTTTTTTTTTTAAGGTACTTTGATTCCAATCCCAGATTTAGTTCAGCTCTGTAATTTCTTCCGTGTATGCGTTTATGTCCATCTAACAGCGTAATTTTTTACAATGATCACTGATGATTGCCTCTGTACAATGCCTGATTGTACTTAAAGTTCCAAAAACAAGTTTAATTCATCCCCAGTGCAACCTAAATCAGAGAGATGGATTGATTTTGATGTCGCAGGTCACAAATGGATCTAAATTGCCTTGACTAAATCGGTTACATTTTCGAAACGGTGGACAGGTCCTGACAGATTGCGGGTTGTGCCGTGGGCAGCTGCGGTGCTCCAGATGTGCTTTCTGGGATGATGGGATCAAAGTTAAACACTAGCAGATGTTTCCGCGCCCTCCTGGACAGACACAGCAGGAGGAAGGAAAGGTTGTCCTCCTACATCCACCCATTCCAGGGGGAGCAAGAAACACGGAACCCTGGACTGCTGTGTGGTTCTCATGTCAGCGTGCTCCCTAAACATTTAAATCACTTGCATTTTAAATTCCCTCTGAAAGCCGGAAAGATGGATGCAGAGAGGGTCGAGAGCAGGGTGAGATATGGGTTACTGCACTAGAGAGGATGAAGAATGAAAAGGAAATGAGAGGTATAAAAGCTGCGGAAAGAAAAGAAAAAGGGAGAGGCTCAGGGAAGGGAGAGATGGCCGGGGCAAGTTAGCGAAAATGGAACGGAGGATGGAGAGAAAGAAAGGAGGGGAAACAGAAAGGCTTAGGTGAAGGATAGCATTTACCTTTTCTCCTGGAGAGATAATGGGCTCTCTGGGGCGCTATAAAAGTTTCATTCTGTCCCACCTCCTGGCAGCCAAGAGTAATGACAGTGGTGTTTGGGTCGACGGGGTCACGGCACTGAAAAGTTGCAGTGCTGTAACCACCAGAGAGAGCGGCTTGATGACGAATGTTTTGACAGTGTTTTTACAATGTCTTCACAGAGTCCAGCGTGTATAAATTCACTGACAGCATGACTTGTGTTGGTAAAATCTCCCCTGGCACGAACCCTTCACCTATAGCAGAGACCAAAGCCATCAAATGACAATTGAGAGAAAGAATGAGTGAATGTTATGAAATCCCATGAAATTAAGAAGGATGGTTTGGTGTTTGTTCC